>OX422141.1:109176105-109776105 GCA_949129095.1 Volucella bombylans | reverse complement strand
AACAAGCACATGGACATGTCAGACCGCGACATCGAAACAGAACAAAAAATTAAATTAAATCCAAAATCCTATCTCAACCAAACCGATTCCCATTTACCTGACTTGCATTCGAGCCGAACGTCTAAACTAAACTGAAGCTGGATTCAACACCAGCACAGTCTCGAAATGAAATGTTGCTCCGCACTTTCAAAATGTTGTCTGTAGATAAATTTGAAATGTTGATGAGATGGTACTTTCCGGATGCTGTGTACAAGATACACAAAGAGAGAACTGCGCAGATTTCGAATACAAACTCTCTTTCGAGATGATGCTCTCTTAAAGTGATGCTCCACGTCCTCTGTTTGGAAAATCTGCTTTGCCAAAGGATGTTATGGGTATTTCAGATAATTTGGCACTTTGGTCCGGGTCCAATTCGAATGTCAACAGTTTTTGAAGTGTTCTTTTTTTGGTTTTGTTTCTGTTGAAAAGAAAAAAAAAACGAAAAAATTCAATAAAAATCTCATTCAGTATAATTGGCAATAAATATTCTAATGAGGATTATTCCCTCTCTATATTTATCGAGAAACCAGCACTCGGCTCTGTTTACATGAGACGTACCAGCAGATACGGATACAAGCATTAACTGAAACTGGCAATGGGGGTAGAGGCTACCTTATCATTATAGGGAGGACTTGCTAGAATTTATTGGTAATTTTGACGGATAGAAATATTATGTGTACTCGTATCTACCTAACATACTCGTACATACCTGCTCTTGTGTACAGTTAATCGTTTGCAATAGAATTTGATGAACATTTTCATTAAATCGTTGATTACAGCAATTTGAATAAACAACACTATTTTTGGAATGACGATGAATAGCGATGGTGGGTTGATGGTGGCGAGATATAGGTATGCTCTTTGAAGGGGGTTAATTTTATCCAGCCGCCGAATTTAGAGCCAAATGAATGGTAACAATTTTATGAATTTACATAGATATAACACAAAATGTAGCTCGTATAGTTATTTGTATTTGTATCTATCTATCATTTTGAGCAGATGAAACAGAGGCTTTTTGTAATATCGAATTTGAAAATGTTTTATGTTTCAACGCTGGTGGATATTTACCTAATGGGGTTGTATTTAGTTGTTTGCTCGTTACGCTGACGGAACAGATATTCGTACGAATACTGGTTTATACATTTATGCGGGTAGGAAATTTGGTACGAGTGTATCCCAGTACGTGTAGTGTGTCAAATTAATGTTTTTGTGTAACATACTTACTTGTATTTGTGGCAATGGGAATTTTTTAGGGCAAGACACATTACAACACACGAAAATTATTCTAAAAAAACATTCCCACTTAATTGTGTGCTAATGTTGTTTAGCTGTATAGCAATATATGGATTAAAATTGACATTATTTGACAAATGCAGTGGTAGTTTATTATTTTGCGAGTGCAACTGTGAATCTATCTACATATATTGATGCTACAATAATATATTTAATTTTGTTTAGAGAATGCTTTGTTATTTGCTGTAGAGTTTAAATAAATTTGTGAAGCGGAAAAATTAAGCCAACCTAATTTTTGCAAAAAGGCTGCTGCTTTTTTGTTTGATTAAATCGTTTCCGCACAAATTACAGTTACATTAGAAGGGCATACTATTAGGTTCAGATATGAAATGAAACTCGTATGTATGTATTGTAAGTACCTAAAGCGGTTTTTCTTAACAGCTATAGACCCATTTTTCACAATAACGGCAGGAATTGAGCTTGAATACAAAAATCCCTATTCACTATGAAGAATGGTTAGTGACATTTTGTTTTGAGCACGTCTTTAGGTATATGTCTCCCACGGGTGTTGACGAAACGCATTACGTCGGTTTAATTTTGGGCCTCAACGACCTCCGAGTGATGTTTACCGGCAGTTCCAAGAGTAAATCCTTACTTGTGCAAGCTTAAATGCAAGCACATGATCGAACAGTAGCATAATATTGGCCTACGCCGTCATAGAGCTCACAATGCTATACGAAAAAGATTAAAAAGAATGAGACTGTTAACAGGCCGAGTGCAGCTGAGAAATTAGCAGAGAAAATTGAATTGATGGGCCGAGCATAAGGATGATGATAATCTATGATATATGTATGGTCAATGCAATAGGGAACAAAACAGTGCTTATTCGAATGCAGATTTGTCATATGCGGCAGACTTCGTCTTCGTCTGAGCGAGCGTCTTATAACAATCCGCGTCAAGGATAAATTCACTTGCTTAACCCTAATATGCATCCATGTATCTACGAAAGACAAAGACAACGCCACCAAATAAAGTGTCTACGAGCTCCTCGACAAGGTATACATATGAGCAATGTCCTAAGTATGAAGTTAAAATGGTACTTCGCGATTTTAACCCCAAGATAGGAAAGGAGGACATCTTTAGTAGGAGAGTTGGTAAGCGTAGCCTATATGACACTTTGTCTGGTAACGGACTTATGCTATTTTACGGACTATATGGCGGTCGGCGGATCATAAAACCCTAAATCAAATTGATCGCATTGAAATGGGCGTGAAACATGCCATGCATGCGTGAAGTATTCTGGACGTGCGAACGTTCCGGGCAGCCAGCATTGACTCGGTTCACAATCTAGTTGAATCCAAGGTACGAACGCAGATTTCCCAAGTGCCACAACAAAGAAGAACTACTGTGAGAATATATAACATAGAAAAGTTGCAATCGCAACCGTCGAAATCTTTGCCGAACGCGTATCCCGAAATCTCTGGAAAACTTATATGCCGCCAGTATCGAGTACCGAAGGCCAGTGACAACGCTGCCATCGTGCCATCAGAGATGACACAACTGATGTGCTGGGTTTCACCCGACCACTACCAAAACTGTTTGATGAAGAATCCCGGCAAGCACATGAAGCAAAACAAGAAGCGTAAAAAGCGGCGGTGCAACGCAGGACGAGCACCGTTCATGAGCTCTACGAACACAAGAGACGGGAAGAACATCGGCTTCTCCAGAAGAAGAAAACAGAAGATATTGAGAGGTTTTACACCCGGAATAACGCACGGAAGTTTTACCAAGAGGTAAAAAGTAGGTGTCAAGGCAAGAAGACCCGTACAGAAACCTATAGAGATGAAGAAGGATACCTTGTAGTAGAGTCACAGTCGGTGCCGAAAATATGGAAACAATTTTTCTGCAAAATGTATAACGGCGTGGAAGCCCAACATACTGCTGTTAGGTAGAACGAACTATTCCACTTAGACAATGATATCCAAAAAATCCGTCCATCTGACCTACACGAAGTAAGGATAGCAATATCTAAGCTAAAATTTAACAAAGCAACTTACCGGCCGAGGTACTCAAAACTACTAGAGTTGACTTTGTGGAGAGCAGAATACAACACTCTTTTCTCTTATCTGGTTAGAAGAGTGTATGCCTGATGAATGGAATCTTAGTATCGTTTGCCAATCTACAGAAAAGGAGACCCACTGAATTGCGCCAAATATAGAGGTATAAGTCTTCTCAATATTGCATACATCCACACAATTTCTCAGTTGTGTGGCCGTTTAAAATCCTTCATCAACCTGATTGACCTCTATCAGTGAGTTTTCAGATCAGGAAAGGCCACAATCCCCCAAGTGTTCACACTCCGGCAGATTCTGGAAAAAAACGAAGAAGTCGAATCGATATCCACTGTCTTTTCATCGATCGTAAGGCTGCATATGACAGTATTTAGAGAGACGAGCTATATAGAGCCACGTCCATTTTCGGCATTCCTGTCAGTCGTCCGGATGACGGAGAAGGCACGCTGCTACGTGAAGGTCGGTAAAGACCTAACCGGGTCTTTTGATGCCAATAAAGCTGTTAGATGAGGTGACGCGATGTCATGTAGCTCCTATAATCATACTTGAAAAAAGTTTGCGGAACTCACAATCTTTTAAAAGTCTGTGCAACTACAAGCGTACGCCGATCATATAGACATAATTGGGACAACACAGCGGGCCGCCACCTTCATATTAGATAGAACGACACAGTCGACAGCTACAATCTCAAGGTAGTAAGGGACTTTGTCCACCTGGGCTCTGTTATTGTATATAGGTATTCTGCCAACTACACCTCCGCAGGAATGAACCGAAGAATCAGTCTTGCCAATCGCTGTTTTATTAGACTTAGAAGGCAATTGTGTAGTAAAGAGATTATATACAATACCTTGATCACCCCAGCCATACATTATAGCGCTGAAGCATGGACTCTATTGAAAGCGGATGAAGACAGCCTCAGTCGTTTCGAGAGAAAAATTCTTCGTGAGATTTTCGGCCCGGTTTCATTGATAAATTATATGAGCTGTATAGCGACTTCAATCTGGTCAGAAAACTGTACGTCAGTTGCCTGAGATGGACAGAAAATGTAGAGGGAACCAATGCTCCGGCCCGGAGAGTATTCGAATCTAACCCGGAAGGACAATGCAGTAGTTAAAGACCTCATCTTAGGTTCAGAGCGCAAATAAAAGGGTACCTCAACCGACTTTGAGTGTTCAACTGTAGGCAATTAATTAAGAATCGGACTAATTGTTAATTGAGGCTGAGGTTGCCCGAATTGTAGCGCCTCTTAATATTTTTAGGGCTCTACCTCACCAGTAGCGCGCTGAAGATTGGCTTCAGAATTTTGAAAATTTTCCGGTTTATAAGCGTACACTTTACACAGGCTCACAAGAAGTTATTAAGTAAAGGGTTTTCCAATAGAGACTTGACAACTTTGAATTTAATTTGTAAACGCACTCTTTCACTAATCATCAAACTGTCAAGGTCAATTTATTCAGTAAACTCAACATTTTCATCATGGTAAAGTACACGAACAAGCAACGTCTGCAAATTATAAAAATTTTCTACCGAAATTCGGAGTTGGTGACTGTAACTTTAAGAGCGTTAACTCAAATTTTCGGTCGTAATTCTCGCCCTAGTAGACAGGCAATAACAAGTTTAGTGCAAACATTTGAGTCTACATATTCGTTGTGTGATGTTGCCGTGTCAGTGAGACAATGGGTTGGTCGAAGTGTCCAAAATATTGCTGCCGTTCAGGCGTCCGTAGCAAACGATCCAAATAAATCAATTCTACGGCGTTCTCAAGAATTGGGCATCGCTCAGACCACATTATGGCGTATTTTGCGTAAGAATCTTGGCTTACACCCATACAAGATCAAGCTGACTCAAGAATTGAAGCCGATGGACCATTTGAAGAGACGTACGTTCTCCGATTGGGTTCTGGAGAAGATAAGCCAAGATGATGAATTTCATCGCAAAATGATCTTCAGTGACGAAGCTCATTTTTGGCTCAATGGGTTCGTCAATAAGCAAAATATGCCTTACTGGTCGGGTGAAAATCCACGTGTGCTTCATGAATCACCACTTCATCCACAAAAAATAACTGTTTGGTGCGGTTTGCATGCCGGCGGCGTTATTGGGCCATATTTTTTCGTCAACGATAACGATCGTCACGTTACTGTGAATGGTCAGCGTTATCGCGCCATGATCACCGATTATTTTTGGCCCGAATTGGAAAATATGGACTTGGACGACATGTGGTTTCAACAGGATGGTGCCACAAGCCACACAGCATACGCGACAATCGATTTATTGAAGAGTAAGTATGGTGAGCGTGTTATCTGAAGACATGGGCTAGTCGATTGGCCGCCTCGTTCGTGCGATTTAACGCCGCTTGACTATTTTCTGTGGGGCTACGTTAAGTCATTGGCTTATGCCAACACGCCGACGACGTTGGAAGAGCTCAGAGCCAACATTGAACGCGAAATAGCGACCGAAATGCATAGCCGAGTCGTTGAAAATTAGGTCCAAGGAATCGAACGCTGCAAACGTGCCCGCGGTGGTCATATGAACGAAGTCGAGTTCCATCCATAGATGTTTTGATTGTACTTCAAGCCGATAATAAAGTTTTTGAAATATCTCAAATGGTTTGCGTTTTATTTAAAAAAAAGTTGTCAAATCCTTATTGGAAAACCCAATAGTGTAAAATGACATGGTGAGTGGTTCGTTCTCATTTTCGTGAGATAATCCTGCCTTTGAGTCGATTCCTCAGTAAATTAATGGTTTGATGGGCGTCATCTCGCTAAAACATATTGTTCGAATACCGTTCATAATTTCGAAGAAATAATCATTGATCATTGTCTCTAACGTTGTACATGGACAGTAATGCGAGCTAAGAGCTCACTTTTGGGAGATGAAGGACCGATGATGCCACTAGCGTGAAAACCATACTAAACAGTTTGGGTGTAATTGAGTCTCATGAGTCCCTTCTCAATTTGACTCCCTCCAGGAGCGGCAAAGTTGCTTGTTCACCGCAACTGTTGATCCTCGTCACTAAACATGATTTTTCGATAAAACCCCCGGTCTATCGACTCCCGTAGCAGTTCATGGTCTCATGGCTCTCTATGCATCAGCTGGATATGATATGAATAAGTGTGGAGATGATTTAGGAAAGGCTTCCACAAAGTGTACCGACAATGCAATCGACCCCGGATTCAAAGTTTATGATCTTCCGCCAAAATTTCAATCACAGCAGCTACAATTTTTTATGTACGCTCATTACGTTGAATCATTGTTGGCTTTACGTTACGTAATGTGTAAGATACGGAACTTATCTCTTACCTGACGAATGTCGAACTCAAAATAAGTATGAAAGTCAAGGAAGTGCTATTATGGTGATATTCGCGGGAATTTGTCCAAACGTATTGAATATACATTTTATTCCGCCGAAAAATGGTGACAATCTTCAATAGACACTATAAGAACTGCAAGCGCATGCGCAGAGTAGTGTGAGATTCGCACTCGCATAAAAACACCTTCCTTCTAAATCAATATGTTTGTTACTGCAACTAAACTTCAACTTACCAGGCAATTTTCGTATCAGGAGATAAACATATTTAGCATGCATGTTCCTGCATATTCCTTTAGTTTGGTCCTTTGAAGACAATGCAACAGATTTCTTTCATCTAAAATTTGTAGGTCTGTATTATTGATATGTCCATTTACTTAGTTGGATTTTGTGATTTCTCGCAAAGTTTCTTATTTCCTCTTCAACTGTAGGAATTGCGATGTGTCTGTGTAAATCGTAATTTCTTATGTAGCGCCGTTTCTCTTAGCGCCTGTAAAGCAAAACCTCAGAGTTGTACACCATAGGTCCACACCGGCTTCAGCATTTGCTTTTATAGTATCAGCTTGTTCTCCGTGCTGAGGTTGGAGTAATTTCCAAGTAACTACTACATGTCTCTGTGTTTGCTTTCGAGTTCTTTACGGTTTTTGTTCACGTGCTAATTCCATTTTAACTTTGCGTCGAGTGTTATCCCGAGGTATGAAGCTGAAGCTTATGAAGGTAGGCAACCTGCTTATTTTTCTGTAAGTAAGTAAGGTTTACATGGACCATTTATAGTTTGAATGTTGTTTCTTCAATCGTATCTACTGATTGTATAGCAGTGTCATCAGCAAACATAGTTAAACTAAATCCCCTTTTCTTGCGGTATATCACAGATATAAAGGAGATATAGAAGCGTACCGAGAATTCTTCCTTGCGGTAGGCCTTGAGACACATCACGAAATACACCTGAGTGATATTCTATTCACCGGACCAAAAGTTGAATGCTTGCGTGTAAATCTATCTGGCGATCAAGGATGAGATTTTTTCCGTCAATAACCGGCAGTAAAAGTATAAGTACATAATATCGTCTCAAAAATGTAAAATCGGCTTATAAGGCTCGGTAGTTTGGTTTTCCTGGTTCCTGGTTTTGTTACCATTAGGACCTCACCAACTTTCCATTGACTTGAAAAGTATTTTAATCTAAGTCCCGCGTTTAGAATATAGAGAAGCAAGTTTCTGGGCAACATAAATGTCAAAGAACGACAGCCTGGCTTGAAAGTTATCCCTATCAGACAAAAAACAGAAACACCTGCAGCACATTAGTTATCTTGTGATCCGTATTCTGTTCGATTTACTCAGATGCTTTCATCAAATACTGTGATCTACTTGGAGTTTGGATATGAAGGTAAGACTTTATTGCTTTAAACGCAAAGTCAGTTTGTCCCGCAGTGTAGGAATAACAAAATGCAAATGGACTTTACAGACAGATGGTAAGTACAGACACAAATGTGAGCGTAAACCCATGTCAAAGTGAAAAAAGAATACTTTTTTATAATTTATATACGGCGAGGCGAAACAAAATTAGGGAGGGAAGACAGAAATGTACCACAATTCTAGGAATAAAGAGTTCGGCTGGACATTATTATAAGCGAGTTATACACCCTTGCAAAAAATTTAGATATTCCAGAGTACATCGGAAAGTGAGCTTGAGGGTAAACTGATGAGCATTCATACCTATTACGGTTCAAGGTTTGAAGTGGCGGAGTGCTTCTGGCAATTTCACTAATGGTGGAAATAGCAATAGAACAATGAAAGTGAAGCTACTTTACGTCGCTGTTGACTGTGCAGTATTAATCTAACCGATGAGTTTTACCCCACGGCTTTGAATCCTACATATATAGCAAGTACGTAGAAGTCTTGGAGTATCTGATCTGATATGGGCATACTTTATATACTGAGACCAGATCAGATGGGGAAATGTAGTTGAGAAATAAGAACCCGATTTGAGAACAGTTTGTTTATCTTTATCCCAGCAAAGCGTGGATTATTATAAAAAAAGGAAAAAAAGTGACAAATGACGAGCATGAGAGTTGCCAATAAGTATGAAATGGTATTACCATGCAGATATGGAATTCCAACACACCCGCTCAACTTCAGAATCCATCCTCATTAACTATTATTGAAATTAAATTGTAGCAAACAAAGAAAAGCAATCTACGAGTAGCTTTGTTTCACTTTCACAAATTCAAAGTTCTGTTGAAGCTATCATGAAAAAAGTAAAGGAACAATCAAAGTACCATGCCTATGTTTGCGAAATGCTTGTAATGCACTTTCATCAGAGCGTCCGCTATCATTTCTTCGGATCTGAGGAAACTGATGCTAATGGTGTTGTTCGCAGTCGCTTCTCTTAGGAAGTGATATCGCATATCTATGTGCTTGGTTCCTCCTTGATTCGCCTGGTCATTAGCTATATATTAGCGTTTGATTGTCGCAATAGATGTCAAAAGTCCCGTCATATAAATTGAGATCAATATGTATTTCGGAGATATGCCGCTTCTTTTTCCACGGAATACAGAGTAATATATTCTGCCTCTGTGCTGGACGTGGAAACGATCTGCTGTTTTTTAGATCCACAGTGTACTGCTCCGCCGGCTTAAATAAAAACGAAGCCAGACTGAGACGGTTTGTTCTCCTGAAAGCGATTGTAGCAGATTTAGTGCCAAGTAAGTACCTTGTGACATTAAGTCCTGCGGTTCAGTGCTGATGTCTAGAGAGTCCTCACCGTACTGAGAAAGTGCGTTTACGATAAATGAAATATTCGGTCTGTGGAACTTTGATATGTACAACAATCGCCCGATTAGATGTCTATATGATGTTTTGTTAACATTTTTACTTTCGCCCTTTATAATTGGATCCTATTCCATTTTCAGCTTTACTTGTCCGGCCAGGCGTGATGGTTTTGCTTCTTCTAGGTAGTATGATTTCTGCAGACTATTGATATAGCCTGCTTTTCGAGATTTCGAATCCAATGCAAAACTTCGGTTCTGCCAGGTGGCGTATGTCGAAATCATTCGGTAGTTTGCAGCACACATACAAATGTTAGTTGCTAGGGAGAGGCCATTAACTTTGAAGTAAATGCATCGTTCATATGATTGTTTAAACTGAAGTGCCTTTAAGATTTGGTTTAAACTTAAATTCCACTGTCGGCCTGGCTGTTTAAGTCCGTAAATTGCTTTCCTCAAGGTACATACTTTGCTGGCATAGTTCTTCTGAAAACCGTCCGGCTGGTCCATGAATATATGACTTCTCCGTTGAGATATGCCGATGATACGTCCAGGTGATGTTTTTCGAGGCTGTGTTCCGATACGATTGTCAGGGTTAGTCGGATCGAATGCGTGCTGGCTACGTGAGAGTAAGTATCCGTGTAGTCAAGTCCCTTAATTTTGACAAAACCTTTCACCACCAAACTTGCATTCCTCCTTTCACATAAGTGAGTCGTTTTAGTCCTGCATTGCACTGTGCTCGTACCATTCGCCGCGTTTTTCCATTTTTTTCAGCTGCTTCAGATTTATACGATCGGTTTTCACGTTGCAAGTTTCTTTGCGTTAAACACGTTTGTGCCGTGTTAAACAAAAGAAATACTGTATTTATCAAAGAATTCTCTGATAACCTCCGTTTCTTTTGTGATGAATGCAAGAGCATTTTGGCAATAAAATTCCTAAGCGATTGTAATGACTCCTACCAAGGCGCACTCGCCAAAAAGTTTACAGACAAAATCTCGGTTATTGAAAACATTGTCAAAAGTATACATAATTCAGTGCAAAATTTAGCCGATCTTATAAAATCCAAAGTAATGTACATGGATACATAAATTACAGGTCTAATCGAATTAGACTCCGGGAAATCCAGGAATGAATAAACTCCTTTACGTCACCTGGCAAAGTGTTGAATGACATCAAAGCTACCTGGTCTGCGTAGGTTATATCCAACCAAAAAACGTGTGTGTTGATAAACTCCCTGCGTGATGACATTGAAATACATTTCCAGTCCTCGTCACACAAACAACTGTCTCTTAAACAATCCCATCCTATGCTCGAAAGAATCTTCGATAAAGTGAACGACGTCGGTGGTGAACTTACTGCAACTCGATACCTCGTGTGTGATAGTGAATATCATATCGCAACAATAAACAGCAAAATCTATGACACACCAAACTTCCCGCAGCCTTACCAGAATGTCCACTATAATACATCGCTCATTTCTGAATTAATGGAATCTTCACATTTAAGACATCTCTGCGGACGGTCCAACCTACTGGCTCCTGCAGAGTCTCTTAGAACTTTACAACAGAGAGCACATCTATGTCAACTCCTACAGTCGCCGCCCCACGGAAACTTATCAATCACTTCAACTCAACTTGGACACCTTCCGAATGGTAGGGTAGATTTGATAAAATTGCTTCGAAGAATTCATTGGTCACTACGCTTCTTATCAAAGGCGCCCCACCAAACGTTGATGTTGATTGTATCTCGAACTTTTTCGGAAAGAAATATGGCATTACCATTAGCCACTGCAATTTGCTTCCAACATCTCACCACAAACAAGCGCAATTCAATCTTCCGGTTAAATATGAATGCTTATTCCAGTCAAGCAGTCCGTCGCACCAAAACCAGCTTATATGTTAGCAAGTAAATCTAAATTGCCAAAGCCCAAGTCCTCTTCCCACAATAAACCAGGTCCGATTAGAGTTTCATAACTAAATTTTTTCCTAATTTTAAGCCTCCGCCCATACTCCAACTTTCTCTATTCCACCCCACCCCTCTTTCGACTTAACCCTTTCAACTCAACCTGCCACAAATCAACCCCTAACATACACGCCTTTCCCTAATTTAGACCTCAGAAATATAGCTAGCTATCCTAACTTCATCAGTTCTCATATTTTAAACCCCACTCCTGATATTCTATCTGTCGCAACATCAAACCCCTCTTCTTTAAGCACTCCCTCTTCTATTGACCCCCTTTTGCCTCCCGCTGTTATATTAACGCCGCAAACTAGCTAAATTAACATATCAAATTGACGCTATGCGCTCTCCAGGCTTAGGAATTAAGAGATATACTCGTATGAGTCGACTTGACCACGATAAATTTTTTTGAACGTAAAGAGTCATTCAAAAACCTTCCGCGTACCTTCTATTATCAGAAGGTAAGAGGACTGCGTTCTAAACCCACGCCATTTTGCGTCAAACGCATGCTTTCCCATTTGATATCTATGCTCTGACTGAAACTAATATTATCCCGAACATAAAAACCCAGCAGATATTCCCTCTTTCTTTTAGTGTTTTTCTTTATGATGATCGCAAACCCCTTATTGATTGGCTCTATTTGTCGGGGTGTCCTACTGCATTCACAACAGCTTTGACTCCTTTCTCGTTGCAACTTCGTCTTCTTCTAAGCTCGACTTTGTGTTAATATAACACTTACTCTTAGATGTTTGTATATTATGTGTTGTTACCTTCTTCTGACCCAACCGATCGAATCCTACCAACTTACTATTGATGCAATTGACAATTTGATCGACTTATCGGACTCGCTTGATGATCGTTATCTTCGGCGATTGTAATCTCCCTCAGCTGAAATGGACTCCTTCTGAAGACTTATATTCTTTCATCGCTTCTAATCCCATTTATACTAAGGAATGCATCTTCTTAGATCGGTTAACAGACCCTAGTCTATGTCAAGTCAGTGGCGTTTCCAACTATATGGAAAAGCAATTATACCTTATTTTCATAACTGATCACATCAACCCCTCAGTATCGTGTTGTCCCTATCTCTTGATAACTTTCATCGCCCTCTTCTTCTTTCATTTTTCCACAACTCTCTTCTCCAGTCGCCTCCCCCTGCAATTCTCTCTACTTACAATTTTCACAAAGCTAGTTTCTGTAAAATCAATACCTAACCAAACGGGGCTTCTTTCGAGTTTTGCAATCTATCTATTGTCGCAGCCCTCTTCATTTTTTACATAGAAATAGTCAAATCCATCTCCCTTTATGTGCCATATTCCCGCCATAAATCATCTTCTACATCCCCTCCTTGGTATAATCGTATACATTGCTCTCTACTAAACAAAACTAGTTATGGACACCAACTCTTCTTCCGATTATTCAAACTATCTTGATACTTATCTTCATTTCATCAAACTCTACAACTCTCTCTATCAGCGTTACGTAAATAGTGCACACACCAATCTTAAAAGGCCCTTTTTCACAGAAGTAAGAGCGATGGTTATTCTTCCTCCATCGCTTTATCAAGTGGCAATCCTACCATTGCCAACTTTTTTGCTATATTTTTCAAATGATCATTTTCCAACAACTACTTCGTAAAAGATTCCTCTTACTTCAATTATCTATCAAATTTCTCCGTTGGTCCCTTTCTCACTCAAAATTTCGATCCTGCGTTTTTCTTTAAAAAATGCTCTGCCAACCTGTTTCTACTAGTTTCCTACCTGTCTCTTACATAGGGAGAATTTCCCCAGATTTGGAAGACCTATTTTATAATCCCGATACACAAAAAGGGATATAAACATAAAGTTACCAATAATCGTCCAATTGCTAAACTCTCTCATAGCTATGCCAAAACTCTTTGAAAGCCTTTTTTACGAAGCCTTAAGCTTCAAGTGCAAGTCTTTTATTTAGTCCAGATAACATGGTTTTCTAAAAGGTAGATCAACTACCACAAACCTAGTTGAATTCGTGTCTTTTTCAGTCGCAACCTTAGAAAATGGCAAGGAAATCTATGTTATCGCAACTGATTTCACTAAAGCGTTTGATAAGATATCTCATCAACTGATTTTTTTTAAATTGTTTGCTCTCGGATTTGAACCTCTCTTTTATTAAAATGGAGCTATTTCTACCTAGTAAACCGATATTATAGTGCTCGGTTTGGATACGTCCTTTCTGTTCCATTCCTAGCCTCATCTGGAGTTCCATAAGGCAGCCATCTTTGTCTTCTTCTCTTCATTCTTACTATTGACGATCTTGAGAGGGTCATTAAAAACTCCTTGCCCTCCTTTTATGCTGACGACATAAAAATGTTTGAAACTATTTCTTCTCGTCACGACTCTGTCCTTCTTCATGAAGACCTTGATCAGTTTTCAATTTGGTGCCTCAAAAACTGCCTCGAACATAATATAGCCAAATGCCAATCTACAACCTTCTCACGTAAATGCAACCCGTTTCCTCCAATACTTTCTTTTTCTACGGTCAACCAATTCCCCTGGTTCAGTCTTTTCTTTATTCTGTTTTTCTAGCAAAGGTTTAGTAGGCCCTGAACTTTTCCAGCGCTTCACTTTCCTCCTCATGAAGTTCACTGAAATGTGTAGAGCGAAGTCATCAATAAATGTTATGATGATTTACTGATTTACTTAAGGATTCCGTACACATTGGTCCGAAGTTTGGATCAGTTGCAGCTTCTCTTAGCGTCACGCACACTAAATGGTTTGACGGATTGTTTCACACAGCTCTTGTACCTGTATCCACAGATGACACTTTCCTTTTCCCAGGAAATTTGTGTTGTGATTTGCCGTAAAAACCGTTGTTTTTCATGGGTGAAGAACAGTCCGTGCTCTCTGTTGTTATTCAAAGACGATATTCAAACGTAACTTTAAGGCCATGTTCGGTTGCCTTACATATTGAAATGTGGTTTTTCTTTAAATCTAGTATGTACAGTGTGTTGAAGAGTTTGATATCTTCCTCTACACGACTCAGATTTGGCGGAATTACGGATGACCCGATACCTACGATAGTCATAGTAGATAGCCAAAGTAGAATAATTTGTTTGTCTTGCAATGAGCGGGTTGAGCACATGTGGGATGTTGCCCGAGAATCAAGACACCAGACAACCTCTTCGTTCGTAATTCAGAACACAGATTGCTCTTGTACTGTAAATTCATACTTGTAGTCATCTTTGTCGGCTGACTCCACATTTTCACCCTTTCACTGTCTCGGAAAAAATCCTTCGCTTTGTGAAAAAATCCGCGCTTACGTCAGTCAAATGGGAATGAATTACTTCTATCGTAGTTTGAAGGCTTTCTCGGTTTGAACTTTCCTTTGGAATAGTGTGCTGTACTCCGGATAACTATTGTACTTTGCATATCGAATGCAGGCTGTCCATCCAGGAGAATAACCTCCAACAAGTCTTTGTCTTGCATATCTTCCAGTTGCAGCAGTCCGCTCACCGTTGTTTTAAACTCTCGACTGTATTCGCCCATACATTGGTTAGGTTCCATCTTGATGTTAATAAGGCATCTCAACCTTTTGCCTTGGTTTCTTTCGGTCGTATGTGTCGGTTAAAAAATCCAAATGTCATGAGAAATTTTTTTATCTTTTACCAATCTTGCTGTTTATTTTCTGCTTCCACAGGACTCGACATAACCAGACAATCGGGCCTTATGAAGAATCGCCTCCATTTGTGGTTTCCACGATGCGAAATTGTCGCCGTTGAATGGCTGGACACAATTTATGACGTTCGGGTTCATTTTTAGGTTAGGGCTTTTAATTTACTTGAATTGGAAACGGTTCGAAAAAATGTACTTTCAATTTAGTTTGTGGATGTTCCCTTTAGCAAAGCGTGGACTATTATAAAAAAAAAGGAAAAAAGTGTGGCAGATGACGAACATAAGAGCTGCCAATAAGGAGAAATACAAAATGGTGTACCATGTAGATCTGCAATTCCAGCAGTATCCCTTACTTCAGCAAACATAGGCATTTCTTAGCATTTCTGGCGGCATCGAATACGCGTTCGATGACGCAAATCTCATTCAGGATAATAGCAGGGTACTTAAATGTCCCTTTCATAGCAGCAGAAAGTATTATAATTTTCAAGTATTCAATTCCATTCTGTTGTTGGTTCTCCAATTAGTATGATGTTAATATCGAAATTCAATATACTCAAAATACAGTGTCTTTTCCGTTCTACAGGCAACTATTATAGTAATGAAGTGGGTCCTGAAACGAATACCGACGTCAACAAAGACATATATTGCAAGCGCAGCGGAAAAGAGATCATTATTGGAAAGTAAAAAGAGCTTCGGAGACAAAACAAAACTCTAAGGCACACCAGAATTTATTTTGTGAATATAAAACAACTTAACGAAAAGTAATTTTTAATCCACAGAAGAAGAGATTCATCCATCCCAATTGAACGCATTGTCGATAACAGTGCCTGGTGAACCAGCGGATTTGTGAATGTGAAGGGTATTAAGTACTCTTACCACTATATGCGAAATTGAATTCGTCCAATAGAATGTTCCACGCTCTTCAGGGATGATTGTAGGTGAAGGCATGACACAATCTGGAAACGACGAGATGGCTGCGATTAGCATTGTTACAGCCGACAGCTGGAATATCTTATATTGTAGATGCGCTCGGGAATGAATGATGAGGCAGAGTTTCTAATGTTTTTGATGAACGATCAAAAACTTTTACTACCTTTCAGACATAGTGGTATTTGTTACTTCTTCCTCTCACATGTTGGTCTTGTCTGACCGAAAATTTTTTTTTGTTTTTACGCTGTTATAGATTGACTCGAATCACGCATTTTCTCTTATTTTAATAATCATCTTTCGATGCGGGATAAATGATTTAATTCGAAAGAGAATAGCGTTCATGGTCATATCATCACGTCATTATTGATGGGACTCAACGACCAGTTAAAATTCCTTGAATGTCTTCTATAAATTCAAGGTCAGTGAACAATATTAAATAGCTGACGAAGACACAATGGTCCGACGACGACCTCAAACAGTTTTCCTCAGCAAAGATTTCAACGTACCAGTTTACGGGTGTTGTCTATTCAGAATGGCGAAGTTGCCGACAATAACAATTTGAGGATTTACAGATACCATTCTTCGAATGAACGCTAAAAAAATTTAACCAAAATTGCAGCTAAAATAGTAAATGTCGGGCCAACTGCAATTAAGTACAGTAAGCAGTACTGTAAAATAAGTAAGGGTCGCCTTAATATATCCTCATCCGAAGTCTTGGAACACCAGGCGGCCCAAAAACCAATCCCGAGATCTGGCACTCTAAATGACTAGTGACATTTTCACCCAATTTCGTTAACGTCTATGCCTCTGCGCCAGAGAGCTATAAGAAAAGTCGGATTCTTCCTTCCGAAAGTAATAGATGGATAGAGTTGGATCCAATTTGTAATTAAATTTGCATCCATGTCACATCCGGTGTACAAAGGTGTACGGACTACTTGTCGAGTTATTTAAATCAGTGGGAATTTGCATAGAATACAATACATGAAAGTGTGACCTGTTAATCGAATCTCAGTATCGTCTGCCCGAACTCCAAGGAGGGAGACTGCCTAAACAGCGTTTACATGCCAGGCCTCTCAACATCGCGTACAAGTTTTATGTGAACTGATGAAACCCTATATTAACAGTCTCATAGGTACTGCAAATGGCAAAATTTAGAGAGAATATTACGAGTAATTAGTCATGACATGTCTATAAAGCAGTGTAAAATTTTGGCATTTCGGCCAAGTTCGTCTGTCTGATCTGCTGATAGTCAGACCAGTAATGACATTACCGAGGCATTTGATGTCCAAAAACTATTTTGAGAATGTAGTGTGTAGTACAGTGATTTCTTCAAGACCATACGTGATAATAAAAGAAGCACAATATTCCAAAAACCTTTCCAAAAGGCTGTGTTGTGTTTGCTGTTGACATTGACAAAATGAATACAAATTCCTGTCAATGACGGGTTAGCGGCTATTGAAACAAAAGCCGCAAAGATTGGTTTAGTGGTAAACGAGGATTAAATTTGTATATGCTGCTAACAAAGAATGATACGGCATGTCATGAAAATAAACACTGACACTCTACGGAATGGTACAATGTGGTAAATTAAGGTCTTGTATGAAATAGTGCGCCGGGGTGGAATAATAAAAAAAATATATAAAGGTGTGCTTTTATGGAATTGCGGACCTTTCAAATACTTGTCAAACAACCTACATCTGGTAGGATATATATTGGCATATCATCATGGAAAGACTTACGCCTCAACAACATAGACGTTGAGTTAAAATCTATTTCCAAAACTCGCATTTGTTAGCCAAACCTTTCGAACATTTC
This sequence comes from Volucella bombylans, assembly GCA_949129095.1. Lineage (NCBI taxonomy): Eukaryota > Metazoa > Arthropoda > Insecta > Diptera > Syrphidae > Volucella > Volucella bombylans. The sequence goes on along the minus strand of OX422141.1, from coordinate 109,758,338 downwards.
GTTGATTTTGGAGTCCATATAGACTGCCTGAGCATGCAGTTCTGAATACGGTCAAGCCGTGTTTTAGTGGGCTCTTAATACTTTTCAAAGTTTAATAATTTAATTCATTGAAATTGCTGAACAGTCAATTTCAAACAAAAAGAAATATACAAATCCTTTCAAAAAAAATGTCCGCAAGAATTGGTGGCAGATATACATAAGTGAACAGTGGGAAAAGAAAGATATACAAGAACGGTTAAAAGTTTACAAATCTTTAAACGCAAATAAACTGAGGATGTACGATAACGATGTGACGAAGCTAGGGAAAAAACAATGTCCAATAAAATTCGATTAATACTTATAACCATTCTCGATGATGGTCAAACAGAGGAATAGAATGCTGTTATTGAACTAGAAGAGTGAGACCATACCAATATCCTTGAAAACCAACAAATTAACTTTAGATGGCAGAAATGTCGGGTTTTCGAATACAATAATATAACCAGATGCTACAATACTCGTATAATTGATGGGCTTATCAGCATAAAGCTGCAAATTTTAAGAAACAAATCAAATGTGAAAATTGCAGTGATAACCACGATTCTAGGCAACGTAATGATGAAACAAAAAAATGTGTGAACTGTTAGAATTACAAATAATAAACTTTGGACTCAACTTAGATTGAAAGCATGATACTCGTAATAGAGAGACAAAGATTGCTCCGTGTATAAACCAGGACATATGTATTAGCATCTGAACAACTTAAATTGTATTTATTGTAATATTCAAGACTTGAAGGGAAATTTAAGTCAAGTCAAATTTCAATGAGAAACACTTCGATTACATGGTGTTCGTAGAAACTCATCTAATAAAATACGTCAAATACAGCGAAATCGTATTGTTTAATTATCAACTACAATAGTTCATTGTAACAGTACTCGTACATCAAGATATAATGGAGGAATTTGTATTTACATATGTAAGAGACGACTTTCACGTGAAAATAAGAAGGAACATGGCTATCGGTAAGCAAATATGGTGGCGGGTCTTATCATCAAATTGTCGGTCCCCAAGCTCTTCAGAACGCTCCTTTTGTTGAAGAACTAGAGGATATTTTGCTTTATTAAAATGAAATTAAAATGTCTCCAATTTTCCAATAAATCATCTTCTGATCCTAATACTATTGCCAGTTATTTTGATAATTTCTGTATAGAATCCTTTTCCACCCAGACTGAAAATCCGGATCCCGAATACTTCGAGTGCTTGAGTAACAGCACTCATACAGCACGGCTACTAGACAAGATTAACAATAAAAGTGATTTTTCTACTGGTCCCGATTGTCTGCCTGCAATTTTTCTGAAAAAATGTGCCAATAATCTTATTCAACCCTTCGAAAGTATGGTATCTGCAGACTTTCGATCTCCCTAGGGGCTTTCTCTTATCTCTGGAAAAGCGCTTCTATAATTGCTATTCACAAAAAAGGACTCAAATAGGATATTTCCAACTACCGACCCATTGCTAAGCTATCCTGCATTCTCAAGATCTTTGAGAGCATCATTTATGATGCAATGTTCTTTCATTGTAGATCTATCCTTACACTGAACTAATACGGATTTCTTAAAGGCAGATTAACCACTACCAACCTTACTGAGTTCCTTCCTAGTACATTGTGTGCCCTAGAGCAAGGGAAAGTAGTGGGTATGGTTACCATTGACTTTAGCAAGGCTTTTGTAAGTTAATTCTTTTCAAACACGATGTACTTGGTTTGCAACCTGGGCTGATTTCTTGGTTCAAATTTTAGTTGGGAGAACGCTATTATGTACTGAATTTTCGTTAGCATTTGTCTGAATCACTTAATGTCACTGCTGGTGTTACCCCAGCCAGTCACCTTGATCCATTAATTCTCACTTTGACTATTAATGATGTTGTAAACATAATAAAGAACTCACACATATCTATCCGATGATATGAAAATCCATAGACAAATTTCTAGATTTACTGATTCTCAAGCTCTACAATCTCAATAGGTTCTCAATACGATGCCACATAAACTTCCTTGAGCTCAACGTTAAGAAATACCAAGCGTTAAACACTTCCTGGCTGAACTTGCTATATAACAACCCATAGCTTCGGTAATTTCAATGCAGGCCTTGGGCGTTATCTGTGATACTGAACTCAATTTCCGCACCAACTTTGATTCCATAATTAGCAGAGACAACTCCTTGCTTGGCTTTGTTAAACGACGGTCCAAAGAGCTCTCTGACCCTTATATAAAAAAAACTCCTATACATCACCTTTGTTAGGCCGGGTATGGTCCCCTTACTATAAAAACTATGTCCTACGTATTGAAGTTGTCCAACGCAGATTCCTTCGTTTCGCTCTACGCATGGGCTGATCATTATAATCTTCTGCCCTATGATGACCGACTTAAATTGCTGGGTCTACTATCTCTGGATATTATATACCACCTCCTATTTTTTTTAATTCCATGCATCGCAATTTAATTTCTATTCCTCTTTTTCGTCCAAATAACCACTGAATGGCATATGGTTTTAACGAACCACTGTCTCTTATGATACGTGAAGAACTTCCCATGTGTTCGATTATCATTGCAGCAGAAGTACCCTCAACAACACCAACAGTCGTCCGCGGTTGACCCCGGCCTGTTAAATTCAAATTACATTTAAATGGAACAATTCAGTAGAAACGAAATGGTAACTATAATTGACGTAAGGGGTGATTTTTTTGCTGTTTGGTTTTTCAAAGTCAAACATGCTGTCTGACATCCGAACAACGAATACAAATTATTGAATTTTATTGTCAAAATTCGTACTCTTTGAAAAATGATGGTCGCGGACTTTGAACAATTTACTGTCGTCATAATCGACCTACTGAGCAAGCAATTCAAGCCGCAATGACCACATCTCGCACCAATTTCACGCCATTTGACATCAAGATACTTATCCGTATGCGTAGAGTGCGTACAGAGGAAAATATTGCTGCTGTATCCGGCAGTGTTAATGAAGACCCTGGAGAAAGATCCGCTTTTTTATCGAAAAATTATCTTCAGCGACGAAGCTCATGTCTATTTGAATGGGTATGTTAATAAACAAAACTACCGTATTTGGTCCGATGAGCAACCTCAGGTAATACAAGAGCTGCCAATGCACCCCGAAAAATGCTCTGTTTAGTGCGGTTTATGGTCCGGCGGAATCATTGGCCCGTATTTTTTCAAAGACGACCGGGAGGAGAACGTTACCGTGAATGGCGCCCGCTGTCGATCAATGATTTAGAACTTTTTTTTTGCCCAAAATGCACGAGCTGGACCCGGTCGACATGTGGTTTCAGCAAGAAATTCGCGAAATTGTCTTGCCAGGTAGCAAAGATCATACGATGTGGGTAAAATACTAAGAAAGTGTCGACTTTTTCCGGCAAGACTGTTCTATATGCAATCAAAGCCAGATGAAAGAACACTGATATCAGGCGATAAAATAAATTGGAACCGCTAAAATAAGCTCTTTGCAAGAATATCTGCAAAATATCATAAACGCGGCCTGTAGAACGGTTCTTAGGTACGGAAACTTAGCCAACCGCACTAATGGTGCAGTAGCATGACAGATACGTATGAGATGTTTCATATTTCAACAGTTAACAAAAAAAAAGGAGAATAATACGAGTACTTCCGAGGAACCAACATTTTTTGATTTCTCCAAACTGCTGTTGAAGTCATTTGTGAGCCTGCACTTGCTTCATGTTGAGATTGTGTGCCGCTTATCACGCAATCTATATTAACTGTAAGAGCGCACATGATGTAATCTGATTGTGCTAAAAATATTTTGCTTCTCTGGTTCACTAAGATTGATGTGGGCAGAAAATGTATCGTTCGCAAAATCGTAAATCCTCACCTGGATTCCATTGAATTGCCGTTTCAGCTCAAATATTTCGGAAAACATCCTGAAGCAAGAACAAACCCAGCAAGCATTCAAGCGAATGGCCCACTACCAGCACATTCATGTTATTGTCCTTTGAATTAAAAACAAAAAAAAGGAAACAAAAGTCGCCATTAGCGATTGTGTGTCTTCACATTATTTACACGGCTATTTGGAAGGCGTATACGTGTACATACATGTGTTACATATGTATGTGAAAACAGTCCAATACAATTTCCTGTTTGCTGTCATTTTTTTCGAAATGCTTAAAATTAAAGAAAATATATATTTAAGCTCAAGTTCATATATGACAACACATCACTGTATCAACACTGTGGAGGGGGAGGTAAAAAACAAAACAAAAAAAAAACCTCGGACACAGAAATGCAGTTGAGCCCCGGGGCTACACCGATGAGATACAAAAATTACAACTTTTAAGCCTCCATTCCTTCGTGGGAGATTTCATCTTCCAATAACTCGAATACTCGTACCCAACGTGGCCTTAACTAATAAATAAAGGCAGACTCCCTAAGGGTGAGCTGAGCTTGTATGTAGAAACCAACATACGAATACTCGTATCGCTAGTGTAGGTAGGGAAGCGTCAAGCGTCGAATTGTATATCAATAGCGAGGCCAATTTGACCGAAAACGAAGAAAGGTCATTTAAATGCCGTCATATTAATGTTGATGTTGTGTCGTGTCTTAAATGTTTTTTTTTCTTTGGATTTTGTTTTCGGAGTTTTTTCGATTTTAGTTTTTTAATCAAAAATCAGAGTGGTGATTTAAAAAGTTCTACCCGGAGGGCTGACAAGTTTGTTTTATGCGAACGGTTCACGAGTATTTAATTGAGAAAAACAAAAAAAAACTAAAACTGTCGGACTCCATTGTCGCAACGAGAGTATTTTTTATCGTTTTTCTTTAAATTTTCGAATTCCATAAGAAAGAAGAAGAACCTACTTGGCTTCCTTAGTGAAAGGATATGAAGTGGTGCCTGTCATAATTAAAATTCGAAAATGAAATGCGAATGAGTGACAGCCATAAGAGTTACTGCGAAGAAATATGTAATTAAGATTTTTGCCAATCGTGTTCTTTTGTACATTCGTCAACGCCTGGGGCTTTAAGCCGAACATGTCCTTGGTGAAAGTATTAACTGTGTCCTATAGATTATTTATGCAAAGATGCCATCAGTTTATGCCGGACTTTGATCCAGTATGCAGAAGGTGTACGAGTACAGAAACAACGAGACATAGGTCCTTGCATGTAAATGCTTTTTGCATTTGCAATTCCAAATACTGCCCCGTAATAATTTGTTGGTTTTAGTTTCTTACCACCATACAATACTTGCAATGTTGTAGGTATTCCCAATATTTGAAAAGACGCGATTTTTCGAAATCACTCAGAATCAAAATCCCACAGTTCGGAGCAGTTCGAGACCGCCAAGAACCTGAACATAAGGACTCAAAGTGCTATCAAAACCATGCAATCTCAAACCAGACGAAAGCTGCTGCTCCACCAAGGTTGGAAGTTTAGCAGTATTTCATTTCTGGCATTGCCATTGGCGCTCGGTGCATACAAAGAAAATTCGGCGCAAACTGTACGCGTAGATTAATATGTATCAACCAATGGTTTGGAAAGACGTTGTTGTATATCTTCTTCTCCAGATTCCGTTTATACACACGGGACTGAAAATCGCTAGAAAAATCAACCAAAGGACATTTATGTCCACTTTACATAAAGTCTGGTTCGTGCGATATAGTGACGTTTAGCGCTTAAAAAATACTTTCTTCGTTATTCGTGAGTTGAACCTATTTCTCAGCTTTCTTTTTTTTAAAGAACTTAACACTCGAGTGGGTATGATTACATTTACTCGTATAAGGCTTCAGTAGGTGTTAGGTTTTTTGGAAAATGTGATAGAAAGAGAAAAAAAGATGTTTGTGCTCAGTGGTTATTTCGCTCCATGGGTGGCATCCAACATTTAAGGTTAAGACTAAATTCTTAGTGAAAGTTGGCCTTGTTGTTGATTTCTACTCAATGTCTTTTTGGCACTGTTGAGATTCGAACACCAAACCTTCCGATATGGAATCCAGTCTACTTCCACTTGAGCCACGGACACCCAGCTGTCTACGTGGTGAAAGAAATTGCGATTGACAAAACTGATTCCTCATTTAATATCTATGGCTGTGTCGTTGTTTAAATTTACAACAGATCTCAGGTGGTCGAAGTCCTTTACCACTTCAAAGTTACAGTTTCCTCCTCTGTCCTGGCCATTGCTGTTTTCCGTCCATTTTTATCGACAGGACTAGTTGGCTTTACCCTCATTTACCACTGAAACCAAAATCTTCCCATTTCCGCTTCGATGGCTCCAAACCTTTCATTGATAACACGTTGATTTTTTCCTATATACAGTATCAATGTCATCAGCGTATGCTAGCAAGTCTACTACATGATGATGATGCAACCAAACCTTTTCCAGATCAATGTTGTCTATATTTTCGAAGAAATAATGACTGGTCGTTAGCCAGTAACGTTGGCTCCATCCTCATTTTAGAAGACCACACCAAACTTTTGTGGTTGTAGTTGGTCTCATGAATCTCTTCTGGATTTGTCACAGAGCCAAAAGCCCTATCACTAAACAAGATTTCTCGATAAAAATAAGAGTCGACTTTCAGCTGTATTGGACTCTTAATACACGAATTCGGTCTTAAATGGGAGTACACCGAGATCCACATAGTCAAAGGATAAAGTCAAACTCTTGTGATTGACGTCGAATTGACTCACAACGGCTACAGTTTCTTCTGTATGCATATTACGTCAATACGTTGTTAGTAGAGTACATATATGTGAATGAATGGCTTGCATTGTCATTTTGAATAAACGGATGGAGTTGGTGGGGATGCCGAAACTCGACGGGGCTCTTCATTTGTCGTTTCTATAAACGCTGCCTTAAAACAAGTGGTGGGATTCGATTTGAAATTCTTGGATTTTCAAAGCTACCCTAACGAGAGAATCTGGTTGATTCCGGACTTACCAGGTCTAAGACCACACTGATGAGGGCCTATTTAATTGTTCCAGTTGCAGCTATCCATAACTCTTCTACGTCGAGTGGATAAAAATTTTCCCAATGGTCAACCACGTTGAATGGTTCGACCTGACGACTTAGTAATATTCGGTTTCGCTATTAAATCTGCAGAAGTAATCTTTTAAAATTTTCAGTACCACATCATTTCTGCGAAAGCACCTCTACATGGCCTCGATTGAGCATTTCCCCATTCTTTGCTGCTTCTTCTGAGGACCAGATGTTCTTCAGTTTTCCTTGGCTCATCATAGAACTCATGAGCACCTCTTGTCCTTCTTTTCAGGGCCGCTCTATATTTCTTGTTTTTCGTTGCACGCGCTTGCAGACGACATCCTCCGATAAACCAGGATTTCGATGTTGTGGTCGGATAAAACCTAGCACATCAAATGCGGAGTCCTAATGGGTTGCTGAAAATGTCACCAGTGGTCTTCTGTTGTCCACTTTGGCACATTGGCTAAGGGTAGTCGTCGGAGAGTGTTTTTTTGTCAGCGTACGGTAAGACTTTTTATGGATGTTGAGGCTAAGTATGATGACATTTTGCTCTGAAGCGAAGCCGATATCCCTGAATTCATTAACAGAGGTGGTGTCGTTCCGGCTGTGATACCAAATGTGTCCTTATTTCTTACCCTTTCATTAAAATATCCTACTATCTTACTTATAACTGTTCTCGGTGTTAAGACTCATGTCTTTTAAATGTGTGCAAACATTTATATTGGGTACCCTTACCCAAAACTCCTTGAGCGCGCGCCAAATATAAAAAAAAGAAAAATTGAGTGTCTGAAATCGAATTAACTTTTTGCTTTGACTTGTAAAGTATTCATATTTTTCAAATTTGCCTTAAGTGACCTGTTGAGAAGTTTCCTTATGTGAATTCGACGGTGTGCAGGACTGTTTCAGGTAAAAACTCTCATATTCTCAACAGTGATCTCTACTCTACTTTCTGTGTTGTGCTGGGCTATGTGAAGTTGTAACGGATTTGAAAGGATCGTACTTAAATCGAGGCACCTATGATCTGACATGGAAACTTTCGAAACTACTTTCTAGCTGGGAATTGCCTTAGACTACTTGTTAGGTAGGGTTAAGTCCATTACTAGAAATTTCGGATGAGAGCGAATGACTATAATATGAAACCCAGGAGATGACTGTATTTCTATTGCCCCAAAAAACTGTTTTGAACATAAGGGATGCAGGTGAAATGTTGAAGATTCCCGTGAATAAATGTCGAACAGAAATATTGGAGGGATGTCCCATATTTATTCGCATTCGGGAATTAAAAGAAAAGTCGAAATTAACTCATTCAAGATCCAGATAATGACGTCAACCATACCTCGACTTAATGGTCTTGATAGAAGGTATTATATATTTATATCATTGATATGAGAAGAGATAAGAGAAGTCTTGTTTTCCCAATTCTTGCTCTCTACTTTTATGTGTCGAATATAGGGTTCTGGGAATACAGATCTGTCAGCTAACTTCCTTTCTGAATTCTAGGAGATGGGTGGCATTTTGTTAAGTGGTCTGGATATCGCAGTTTTTATAAGACGTATTTTGGACACGGTGGGGCACTTCACTTTGTGACTTCCGTTTTTCATATAGCAGCCTTCCTCTTAAATCCAAAAATTTTCTGACTCCCACAGTTGGTCTCTATACTGTTTGCACTCAACGTCGTTCTGTTTTTATGCCGGCTTTTCAAATTCGAATCATTAGAAACTCTTATAAGCAGGATTGTTTACTCTCCTTTGGTGTTTTGCGGTTTCCGTACACCCGAACTACAAACCTTTCCTTCTTTCGATTCCATTACACTATTTTCAGCTGCCCTATCTGCCCATCTGCCTATTTCGACATAGGTTAACCACGACAAGCTGAGCCTCTCCGGTACTTTAGTCGTCATTCAGATCATAATAAGATAGTAATTGATAGTATGCTACTTTAGACCTCTAGAATTCGTGCCTTGGTCGCGCTTGAAAAGACTATGTCTGCATTTGTGCCATTGCTAAAACCACATAGAGTAGATGTATCCTTAAACTGGTACCTAACCTCCATACTTGATGCCTCACTTGGTTTCGTTGGATAACCTTGGGATCTTTACATCTAAAGCCTTATAAAGCACCTTAGTCAAAACATATGTATTTTCCTTATGAAAGAAGACTGAGATATTTTGTAATTCTGCAGTCTACTGTGAAAGTGAAAACGATACAATTTTACAATTTAAAATTAAGTAAAAAAAATAAATTATTGATTTTCCCAACAAGCATTTGAATATAGCCAAAATGAAGAAAACAAATAGTCTTTACGAAATTGGAGCAAGCAAATTTAACATTTTTTTATTTTGCTTAAAAATACTGTTTTCACTCCCTCACACATTAGGATTTCTGGAAGCGAATTAAACAAACGAGGAGCTGTAATATGATAAAATCGAGAATAGTGTGTTTTGTGGATTGCTGGAACTGACACGAAATTTCTGGTGTTGACTCGTAAATTGTATTATAATTATCATAAAGTCGAAAATCATAGTATCCGGAATTTTTAAAAAGTATTTTCAGCACTTTGTAACTGTATATTTGTCTTAGAGGAATAATATCCAGCCTTTTGAAAAACTATATGCATATTTTGAATCGCATGTTTTTGTTGAGCAATAAAGTTCCAAGTCTACTAAAATACTATATGTCTCCCCAACAAGAAATGCTGTCTAGAGTAAAAATACTATTATAAACTAACTTTAGAATAGGCAGCTGGCAAAAGAGATTAAGATGATAGATAGATAGAGATAGAGATACTGCTTTAGGTAGAAAGTGTGATCTTTACAATTAAGGATTTAATCTTGAATAATATCTAGGTATCATACATATTCAATTTGAAAGCAGTTCTCAGTACAGCTTTCATTTAGCTTGAATAATATCCGATCATCTGGAATCTGGATCAAGACAAAATTGCAAACAATTTGAGATTTTGTTTTGTTACTTATAATGAGTTTCTGTTTCTTGAACCATCACCGCAATATATCTAAGTCATTATTAACATCGAAAAATAGCTCAAGGAAACTTTTGTTCGAATAGGAAAGGGCAGAATCGTCAGCAAAGGCTGTGATTTTGCCCTTAAAAGGTTGGATAAATAACGAGTTAACATATATAACAAGTAAACAAAATCGGTCCCAACACAGAGCCTTGAGGAACACCAACACTAATACCATTTTGAGAGCTTAGAACATTATATATTTTGGCAATATGCTTGCGACCACTTAAATAAGACGATAGCCAGCAACCCCTGAATCCCGCGTTAAAAAGTTTGTTTAACAACAATATATGGTTCACCATATCAAAAGCTGTAGTAATGTCAATAAAGAAAGTAGGAGGAATTTCTTTCAAAAACTTTTGAAAAAAACCGATAAAAGGGAAGTGAGTCGATAATTACATCTTATCATCTTTTTTGTGAAGCGGGATCACAACAGCTTTTTTCAAAGATTTTGGAAAAATACCTCCTAGAACGCAAAAATTGAAAATTGAATTGAAAATTGAAAACATCAAAAATATAAGAAGAAATATGCTTCAAAAGAAAACTTGAAATGTTATCAAGTGACGAGGAACTAGATGCATTAAGAGATGTTGTAGTTTTTTGAATTTCAATTCATGTGAGGTAAACTGATCAAAGAAAAAGCTTTCAGCTTGAAATCTTGTTTGTTTTATACTATTGTTGACCAATTCTGACCAATACCAATGTTATAAAAAAAGTTATTAAATAAATTAGCAACTTCCGAAGAGTCAGACACATACAAATTATTATTTTTAATAGTGCTACCTATATTTGAATTATTTTTGCTTAGAATTTCGTTTATGACCTGACATTATTAGCTAATTTAAAACTAAAATAATTATTTCTCCGAATTGGATTTCAATTTTGACCTCACACCATAACTTGTCATAACTATCTGGCTTTATTATGATGCTTATTTAAAAGTAAACAAAGTATCTTTTACTCATTATTTTTTTTTTTAGTAATGGAATAGACATCCATGGTTTTAGGCATTTCAATTTATTGTTTTTTTTTTAATGTACTTGGCTACAGTTTCATATGTACGTGTATATGTGTTTGTAACTTATTGAGAAATATATTCAAAGCAGTAGATGGATCAGCTGCATTATAAACTTCACCCCAAAATTCAAAATTTAAATTTGACCTTAAGGCAGCAAAATTTGTTTTTTTTTTTTTTTAATTTGGAGCCTTGTAATTTTTTATATAAAAATAGACGATTTTTATAAAGATTTATTCGAAATAATATTGAAGTATCAGTTTGAGATATTGAATTTTAACTTACATTGCAACTACTGATTGAAAGAGATTAATAATAACAATAAACAAATCACTATAGCAGTGATCGTATTGAAAACTATAAATAACGAATTTTTTGACAGATACCTACTTTTTAAAGAAGCAACCTTAATTTATTCATCGACTAACAGAGATTCAATTATGTAATGGATGTCATATACCATATCGCATCTGAAGCCAATGGGCAATCATGTCATTAATTTTAACGTGAAAAGTTGACTATCATCCTTCTTGTACTTCTTCACCTTCACTCTAACAGCTCGGAATGTTTTCATTTCATTTATTTTAATTATTCAGTTAATTTAATTATTCCCGCCGTCGGATATGATTCTTCTGCCGTCACTTCATAGCCGACAAATAAAAAAAACAAACGAATACCAATGATTCGAATGTACAATATATTCAAAGGATGCATTTGTAAGGAATTTTATTATTATTTTTTTACGAACTGCAAACTATTACAACAGAAGACAAAGTGAGAAGATATACTTGCATGTATGCTCATATAGGGTGTTACAGCAGGTGCGGAAATTTTAAATTTGGCGCTAATTTTGTGAATTGTGGCAGACACCGTAATTAAAAATGGGTTGTTACTCGACACAACAATGACTTCTTATTTTTAAACATTATTTAAAAAATTGTGAAATTATAACGGCCACTATTATTACAAACTGCGTTTTGGTAAACTAAATGTTTCAAGGATATCAACTGTGAAAAAAATAATCGTCAAATTCGAGGAGACTGGGTCGGTTACCGGCGTCAAAACCTGCTCGTCTTGAAAACGTCAAGGCCATAATCGGGAGGATTTTCTGTTAACATTTATTCGGCAACGTAATCAAGAATTGAAAATTTCAAAAATCACTATATAGTGCGTTCTCACGAAAGATTTCCGTCTTTATTCGTAATGATAATAATGGTAAAGCGAATTGCGGAATAGTGTCCAATGTCGTATTGCAAGTCCCCACACGCATTTCTCTTTAGCCGAGTTAACAATGTTAGAATAGATATATGTACAGGAGTAAAAAATGGTCACTCATTTAGTTAGTAGTGATCACCAAATTAGAAAACAATAAAAATAATTTAGAATAAAATGAAGAGTTTTTTTTCGAATTCTGCGAAATAAACAAAAACATAAGTTATACAGCAAATGAACATCAATTGGCTCATTGTACAACAAGTGACACCCATTTTCATGTTCATGGCTAAATTAATAAGCTTAATTGGTGCATATAGAGTGATGAGTGATTCATGAGAAGAAAATGCATTCCAAAGTTGTTTGGCGGTGATTTTGGGCTGTGGGCATTATTGGAGCAATCTGTACCAGTCGGTAGCGAGCGGTAATCCAGTTTTCTGTGCCTCAAAGGGATGGTATGTAATTCAAAGAAATGTTATTCTTGACATCGACGTGAAATCAAAAAATCGAAGATCGAAAGCAATATTCCGAGTTGTTCTTACGCTCATTCACGCATCTTAAAAAGATCAATTAAATCATATACAGCGGCTTCAACACAATATCGTATTCCCATTTCAAGTAAAATTTCGTCAAAATGTGCATTATACAAGGACGAGCTATGTGCTATGTGCCAGAAAGCGCACATAGAGCAAACTTTCCAGATATTGGAAAACCAAAACCGGTTATCTACTGATGGCCTCTATCCATGTGACAATGTCTTTGAATACGTGTGAATTGTCATGAATGGCAATTTCCTTACCTTTTTACACAAAACCCGCCCATTTTACTCAAAAACGCCATCCACATTACACACACGCGTGCAAATCGCTCCCATTATCTATCAGCTTTTGTAAATTGCTCTCATTCTAGCAAATTTTGACAGGTTATAGAGATGTAAAAGTGTTGGTTATTCAATTACAGTGTATTTGTGCGAAAGTTAAGGGTTTTCAAAAGTATTAGTAGAGTTTGCCATCGAGGTTAGTTTATCTATGGAGCGCACCATACAGTAATTTTACAGGGGTGTAATCGTTGTTGTTGTGCCAATTCATGATTTTCGGTTAAGGGCGGTTATTCTGCTTATTTGCAAATTTTATAAATGAGCATGATTATTTTTTGCGTGACATTAAATGGGGATCGTATATACTGAGCTGTAGAATCCGACAATTCCATTTCAGTCGTTTATGTTAATTTTGTCAATTAACTTGCAAACGGTGTGTTTTTAAGAGATATAGAATTTTTTCATAAACAATAACAATATCGAAAGGAATTGCGTTTGATTCAAAAGCCATTGTGACATGCTTATCTGTAACATACGTAGCACAATCGTGATGGAACCACTATCGTCCATATCAATGTTGTCTATATTTCTTAAAAAAAGTAAAAGGACATTGATCATACCATACTTCGATTTTACTTATTGATCGGCCTTTTTGGAAAAATAGGGACCGAGGATTTCATTTACGTAAATAGCACACAGAAAAGTTATTTGGCTATTTTTCTTGTTTAAATGTCATTGTCAAGCTGCTAAAACTACAATCTGCGAATTGCAGTCACAATCCACGATTTAATGATTTATTCCTTGCAACAACCACATCTTATACGGGTGTAGATCGAGATCTTTGCACATAGTGGTGTCCATCTGCTAAAGGACAAACTGTAGCGATTCATGATGAATTAACAATTCTGGATGAAGCATTGTTGACTTCGCGTCATATAGATTGTATGTTGTACGTATTGTAGTTTATTCACAGCACGATGATTAGTGAACCCAGTTAGTAGATTAAGAGGAAAAAACAATCTTGTAATCTTCTATATGTTTAGCGACTTCAAGACCGAATTTCTAAATCAGTTTTCATGATACGGAAGTGCTCTTGTGATTCGTCTAACAAGTTTGAACATTAATGTCAGAAAACTGTCAAAAATAATAGTGTGGCCTGAAAGTTATCTCTTTTGGAAATAAAAAGAATAACACTCTTTATAGAGGTAAAAATGTCAATATTTTTTGAGGATTTTTAACGAACACTATGGGAACATTCCCAATTCCTGTGCACGGCGTAGATAAGTCCCGCCTGGACATTCACACGCACTCTGCCTACCTTCAATTGTGGGATACGTTGGTTACGCTGTTCGCTTATGAACCAGATTTTACTAGGAAATAAAGTGTACGTAAATTTTCAGAATAATACATTATTAAATGGATGATTGACCTGCACGGGTCATGATTAACAAGCTCGGTTCGAAACATAAAATGCACCCTGTACACGTATGTCCCTATGCCAATATACAAAGTTTATCACAAAGTGTGTCTCAATTTATTTTTTTAATTAACAAATCTTGTGTTTATGGTACTCGTATCAAATAAGTTTTTATTCTGAATTCAATTACAAATAATGCCATTAGTTTTGAACTATGATATCATTCAAATTTCCTTCGCGGATGCTTAAAATTCCTGGTGTTACACCAGGAACGTAAGTAGAAAGAGTAGTCTTGATTGTAAAGTGAAGAGAAAAGGTTCCAAAATATAGTTTACGGAGAAACTTGAATTTTGTGTTTCCTTCTAATGGGTGATTTTCTAAGCATTTGGTTTTTAATTGTCAAAAAAAAAAAAAACACAAGAAAATTGTAAGTATATACAATTTTTGTTTGAGTTGATAATCAGTGATAAATCAATGCTTACCATTTACTTTTTAAAGATTATTTCATGTAATTATTGGCTACGACTATGTATGTTGTAGGTGATCCATACGGAAGTTAAATTTTGAATCACTTTTTCGAACATGTTTCGCTAGTACCTCGCTATTAACACGTGTAGTGTGTGTTGTTTTCCAAGGCTAAAATTGAAGCTGGTTTATCGTCATAGACGAGTAATTTGACGTATCCCCATCAAAAATAATCTAAAGGCGTCAAATTGCAAGATAAAACCGGCCAATTGACCGGTCCACAACAAGGGATAAATTGCACACCTAACTCATTTACAAATTGGTCCATCGACTCGCGTGCTGTGTGCTATGTAGCGCCGTCTTGCTGGAATCACATTTTGATCAGGTTCACATCGTGAATTTTGGGCAAAAAAAAGTTCTTTCTCTTTCTTTCTTTATTAACACCATATATAAAGAAGCAATATTTTCTTCTGTACGCACTCTACGCATACGGATAGGTGGCTTGACGTCGAGTAGCGTGAAATTGGTGCGAAATTTAGTCACTATGGCTTGAATTGCTTGTTTAATAGGTCGATTGATGGTGGCGAAAAACTTTTTTCACTGAGCACGAATTTTGATATTAAAATTTAATAATTTGTAAACGTTGTTCGGGTGTAAGTCTTTCCGTGATGAAATGGCAGTGATAACTGAGCATTTTTGACTTTGACATACATATGTATGTCAAGAATCACGCGTTAGCTGTTAAAAATTGAACACTGGAAACCAAACAGCAAAAAAATCACCTTATACATTATTTTCAGTTCATTACAGTCAGAAGTGGAATAGGACAAAGAAAGACGATAAGAATAGAGAACAGATGTTGATGAGATGAGTGTCGGAAACGAGCAACAAAAGGATTCCGTTGTTTGGTTTGGTTATGTTAATGCTCGCAAGGGTTAGCAATTCAGTTATGTTATCAGATCATTTAGTTGTGGCAAGAAAATATTCTAAATGAGTTTATTGCGTTTGCGGTGGTAGTCCCAAGGATAGATTAATAAGATAAGCAGGGCTGACGACGAACCTGTGGAGATTACACCGAGTAACTTAACGGTGCGCAAGTTAAAAGACATTCTGAAGATACGTGGACTTTCGACATCTGGGAAGAAAGTATGTTTAGTAGACCGCGTGGCGGAAAGCTTAAAAGATTTAAAATCGTTACTGCATCAATTAAAAACGGCTGAAAGTGATATTGAACTGAATGACACACTCGTTGAAAAGTCAAAACTGCTGTGTGCGATACTGATTTTGCAAAAGGAAATAGATTTTCTTCACGGGACCAGAGATTTGATAGAACAGGTGAACAATTTTTTGCGTAGATAGCAAAATCGTGAAACATCATGTGCACAACCGCTGCGCATGATATGTAGTTAGTGTAACCACTTAATGCAATGCAGGTATTCAACCCGTCTCGTACATTGGGCGCTTAAGGACAGTTTTCGGTTAGTCAGGTGAATTTATCATTTGCTCAGCACTTGTGAAGTTTGTACGCGTAGCAAAAAATTGGTTGGACTCGGAGCATCATGATTTCGCCAAGTGGGGACGCTTTAAGTTGGCGCTTACAAGAAGGATGAATGTATTGAAGACTACTTCTTTAAAAAAATCAAAAAGTCAGCGTAATTGCCGTGCGTTCATTGCTTGACCATCCTAACATAAGCTCAGTTTTGGAATTTCTTAGTGGAATTCGACTCCAACGCTAAAATGAGGGTGCTGTCAAGTTCCTTAAAAACAAAAAAAAGAGCCCAAATGTGTTAAATCGCACGAGCGAGGCGAGCAATTGACAGGGTCATTTTTGCCGAAAAGCCGATAACCGAATTTCGTCCTCAATAATTCGATTGTGGCACGCATTTTCTAGCAAGTTGAAGTTGAGACCATATATCCACCAAGCATTATATATACAAACAGTTTGTTAAATTGTTTGATAACAAATAAAAAACGTATTTCCAACTTTTCTCGTATGGAAACAGTACTTTTAGCTTTTAAATTTATTTTGGTTAATTGGTGTATTCGTTAAAGAACCCTTACAATTCAGTAACGATACACGTTTCAGGAAATTAAAAACAAGAACAAAAACAAAATGTACTGTAATATTAAGGTGCCTAAAAAGAGATCTATGTGATAAAGTATGCAATTTTTTATACTTAGTATGGCCACCTTTAGCATCTATCATGGCTCGGAGTCTTTTTTTCATCGAATTAGTTCAGTTTTTCCACTCATAATTGCTTGGTATTTTACGCCATTTCTTCAAGATTTAAGCTGTATTCGAGCTGCCCTTTCGCCACTTTTTTTGTTTTTCAAATAGACCCACCAATTTTGTTTTGGGTTTAAGTCAGAGCTCTGGGCTGGCGTATCCAATAATTGGCTGCAGTTGAAAAAAAGCCACATCCTCGCCAAATGGGCATTATGCTTAGGGTCATTATCTCGATAAACCTTAAATCGCGGTTTTTTATATCTATTAAACCAACATTTATTTGCACTATTTATCAAATGACACTTCAAAATATTTACAGTTTGTACCGACTCCATGGTGTTCTCTATGAAAGCCAAATCTGCAGCCCCTTTGAGGGAAATACATCCCGACATCATGATTGATAGCTTACCAAATTTCACAATTGGAATAATGTCGCGATTTTAACACCTGTCGCCGCACTATATTAGGCCCATCATTATAATAAAGAATAATTTTTGTCTTGTCGCAGAATATGACGTCATCCCTGTAATAAAGTGGTTTACCAACGTTCAAGGTAGTGAAAGATGTTTTTTTTTTTGTGTACCGATAGCAGTGACTTTTTCGAAGAAGTGTTGATATGTAGATGTGCGTTTTTGGGGGAAACGACAACACCACATTCTTATTTGAGTTCACTCGCAAGGGTTCTAGTCGAAGTTTGCGGGTTAGTAGACAATCATTAGCAACATACGTTCGGCTCGGTTATGTATTTTACGCTGACGGCCACTCGTGGGTTTTAACTGCAGGCTACCCTCGTTTTCGGTGCGAATTAAAATGTTATACGTTGTTTGTCTTGTTAAGGAAAATATGTCGGACAGCTCTTCAATACTTTTTTCAAACCGGTGATTATAAAAAACAAACTGAGCCATATCAAACGATGTTTTTTTGACAGACATTAATGTGACAGATATTAATTATCATTAATATGAACACAACTGCCAGCCAGGGGCCTATAACACAGCCCGACAAGTCGACAAGGCTAAACCCACTTATCAAACCGTGCTTGTCCGACAGGTAAAAATTAATTCAAACCGCTACACTTCTGATTGCAATTCTAGCAAAAATAAGAGAAAATAAAGATATCCCTTTTGGTGTGTTCAGTGATGTTCTGACAAAAAGAAAGAGAATTTTAAAATTGAAATAAGAAAATTCTAGGAAGCCCGCTATTGTAAGTACTTAATAAATTAATTACAACAGAAACTAATAGTATTTTCAAAGTAAAACGTTAAATACATAAAACCAATTCCAAGCAAAAGGGGATGACTCAAGAAAACCCAGTTCTGCGGATGTAAGCGACTGCATATTGGCCATTTGCGACAACATTGTACTCGACATAGTTGGGCGACAATCCGAATCAGTTATTGGACTCGGCGTTGCAGAGCGTTTGATATTATTGGATATTTGTTAATTATAATTAGCTGTCGGATTTTATAGATTTTTGCACTATAGTTCCAGCTAGCTTGGTAGCGGTAAACACTGTTGGAAGAGAAAATTCGCCTCAAACATCTAAGAGAAAGAGATGTTTGTATGAACGTAATACTCGTACGTTAATTCGAGCATGATGTTAGCAACGAAGAACGAGCTAAAAAGGCTGAAAGTGGCGAAAGCGACGTAGAAGTTTTAGACATAAGCAAATATTAATACTTTTTTTTAATATTTCCATCAAAAATTAAATAAACTTCTAAGCTAAAATGCTTTTATTATTAATCTGCGTTAAAGAAGTTAACAAGTTGCTACTGTTTTTATTTTGCTTCCCTGGTAGGGCCTAAAAATAAAAGTTCGCTTGGTATGTACATCAATATTTTCCTCAAGTGTTTCGGCAATCACACTATGTATGTTATCGTTATCGTTATGTATGTTAGAAAAGATTAGACAATGGCGCACAGCATTAAATACAAATACAAATACAAAAATCCTCCATCTTGTTTCCATCTTGTGATATAAATGGTAACACCCTCGAATCATATGCATTACCTGGCCAGTTTGTACTTATGTAGTAAAACTGTAAGTCGGGCATACAAACATGCCGATAAACAAAAGCTGCTTCATTACTAAAAAGGACATTAATATTAATTAGTCTGCCATCAACTGCACCACAAACTTCTGGATTACCACCTGACCATTCTGGTCAACTGACTTGGTCGTTAAATTCAATTTCATTTACGGCTTGAGTAACCGCTCGAATGCAGCGACATACTGTCATTTTGCTAACACCATGCACTAAAGCGAACCAATGCAGATTAATCAAAAATTTTTGGTAAACCGTCGATTAAGAATGAAGAATGCGCTGTAGTTTATTGGTTAGTCCTTTAGCAAGACAGTGTGCAGTTGATTTTGACAAGCGAAATTTTTTAATAAACAGATGATCACTGAAATAAAAATTTTCGAAACTTTCAACCTATGACGACGTTCGATATTATTGCTATCACCGTCATTATCGAAATCAGAATCAAAAAATTACATTTTGAATTAAAGATTATTTATTTCAATTAATTGCATGAGAAGAGCACTTGTAGGCTTTCGATAACATTAAAATCACCTGTCCTCAATGAACCACAGCTCTACAAGTGTTTCGTGATACTTGTCGCATTCTGTTACAGAAAAATGGAAATTAAACAATTTCCCACTATTCATCATTCATCGGGACAATTGTACAAGTGTTCACAGGCTTCACGTTTTGTGTTACACAATTTTGTAAAAGTTGTCGAACTTCACTTGTTCTGCAAGTACTTGTCGGGTTCTGTTATTGGTTCTAGATAATAGTAAATGTATTCCGCATCGCAAAATTGGCGCAAAAAGGAATTGTAAGAACACTTTCTTGACAGGCACAGTAGAGTGTTTTTTGTGCCGTTTTTCTTACATTAAATACATTAACTAACCAAAAAAACAAAAGTACTGTTACAAAGAAAACTTAAAAAATAAAATTTTTCCATTGCCAAAAGACTTTCTTGACAAACCGTAAATCCAAGAAAATCTAATAAATATGAAAAATAATTGAGATAGAGCGATAAATGTCTCTATTGATTGCAACCAACTCGCCGGCATCATCTCGGAAAAGTAGGGCACAATGACTCATCCGTCCTGAAAACCATGCTAACTAATAAATTTTTTTTTGTTCACAATAGCTATTTTTGGAACATCTCTGGCTGTTTGCATGGCAAATGCTTTTTATCAAAACCATTTCACCAAAGATATGCTTGTCATTGAGGATGACTGTTCCATCTCCAGTAAAGCCCAACCAGCGAAAGTTACGAGCACAAAGGTCATTTGATTTTAGCTCTTGGGTCAATACTATCTTATATGGACGTATAGAACAAAGCCATTGCCACGGCAAGCTCTTGATTGCGATCTTAACTTACCGACTCGCGTATAGTAGCAGTATTTTCTTCACTTCCGGCTGTCTCACGGGCACTTATGGAGTGAATAAGTCGATTCGAATTTTTCGCTTATAGGCACGGCTTAATAATACAAAAATCGTTTCTTTCACATCTGCTTCCAAATACTATTTTCTTCGCTTGAGATAAACTTTCCAATGAATTTTCAGAAATGTCAAACATTTGCCAACAACATTTTTTAAAAACAGATTAACTGACAGATGAACTGCCATTAAACATCTGTGATGCCAAGTTTCTATGATGAACTCTTAAGCGGATTTGGGCTGTGCAAAAAGACACAGCTCGTAACGAAGTCGTAACTGATCGCGATTTTCTTTAAAAAAAATTGTATACGATTTGCCAGCGTTTACTTTTTACTCTGGAGCACAAATCTATTAGAAAAATGGGCTACATCTAATAAAAATCCGTTTAAAGAGGTTGGGTCAACGAACAATATGCTGGAAAACAGCAAATGGGTTGCCGAATGAGTTATAGAGAAGCTAAGATCACGGCAACGAACATAGATACATAAATTAAACTGCTTTATTTTAGCTTTGGATTACCAATTTATTTATATGATCCTTCTACGGTAAAGATAATCCGTTATGTTCTAAAAACTTTTGGAGCATTTCCCTATATATTGTTGGACATAAGATTCTATTCATGGTAACCTTCATATGTTTCAATCCCCTTGATAATATACATAAAATTAGTAATTGTATAATAGGCAATAATACCATGCCACAGTCACAAAAACTATATATAAACTATAACGTGCATCTGCTAATGATAACTGAGATTTTTCTTAGTTTTCCTGTCAATTAGCCAGCATAGGTCTTGTTGGCGGCTGGACCACCGGTAGTCACTACCAGGACTTAAATCACGCTACCATGGGAGTCAGGCGACCCCCAGATCTCGGTCCGGGCCTGACTTGTTAGAGGTAGGCCCCCTTGTGGGAGCGGTGGTTGCTGTGGTTTAAACCCAAAATCGCGGGAAGGGTTTCGGCCCAATGTAGAGTTGCAATAAGTACAGGGTGCTGTGACCCTAAGAGCAGTAAGAAGTTTTAGGTCGGCCTCGACTCATACCAAGGATGGAACTTGTATCAATGGAATTACGGAGAGCGATGGCAAGGCGTATCCTTGCTGCCATGGATGTATGGGCATCCCGTAAACTTAAGTCTACAGGTGTTTACGATAAAAACCAGAGACTATGTCAGCTTCTACTAGGAATTTACGACTTTGAATGGCCTTTTGGTATTTTTAACGATTCACGATATTGAGATGATGATGAAATTTAATTGGGATGGTTCGGCATCTGAGGTAACATAGGAGATGTAATCGATAATGACATGTTGTTCGAAATAAATCAGAGAGGGTGTGAAGAATTTCTGACGAATCAACAAATCTGAAGCTCCAATTCCTTAAAGAAGAACGTCCCAGCAGTAAGCAAGTAACTACTGGAACATCACATATATTAGAAATATCATCGTTGTAAAAAATATTGAAGTGGATGAAAAAATATAAGGAGCGTATTGATATTACTCTGAAGGGAGAATTATTAGAATAGCAAAATGTGGTTGTGAAATCAAATCGTACGCTCATAGAGAACAAATTACATAAATATCGTTTACAGCGGAAGGAACTATACATCAGTAGAAATATATTGTAGTTCCATATTGGCATTTTTTTGGATATGAAAGTTTTAAAAATGACACAAACTCGAATGGTATGTTCGAAGGAATTGCGACTCTCGTTTCTGGCCGATATTATGACAGGCAATTATTTTGAAAAAAATAATTATTTTTCAGATAAATGATAACCATAGTGGGATAGTGGGTATCCGTGGCTCAAGTGGTAGTGGGCTGGCTTCCAAATCGGAAGGTTCAGTGTTCGAATCCCAGCCTCGCCCGAAAGTAGACATACTCATTTTTTCTGTTATAGAAAATCAAGTATGATGAGTAGTTGACTAAAAATCAACCTCCACTAAGAATTTAGTCTCCCCATTAAATGTTGGACGCCACCCATGGAGCGAAATAACCACTGAGCCCACACAAAAAAACTTAACACATGTTCAGGCACTTTAAGTGTATTCATACCCACTTAAGTGTTTAGTTCTTAAAAAAAAAAAAAAATACCCAGCAGTCATTCCGATTACGAAAAAGTATTCAGAATCCATTCCTTGCTCGCAAACCTGAATCAAAATTTGAATCAAATAGCCCAAAAGAACATCAAACACTCCATGAGTAGATCCATTCAAATGTACAATACTTCTCTTGTCTTAAAATGTACTCTTCTTGTCTTAAAAAGTTAACTTGTAAAAATATCTGATTGTATCCATCAAATTTGAAGAAAGTCGTGATCAAAGCAATATCTGCCAAAGAAGCCGCAAAGGTGGGGATTCAAAGTGTTTAGAGCTGGACCATCTGGCATCATATCCCACTTTCAGCTATATGATGATATTGGAACGTGTCGGACTTCGAATCTATTCAGATTTAGTCCTGGATCTTTTGTTTCCTTTACCAACTCAACAAGCTCAACAAGTCTGAGGGTGGCATTGAAGGAAGCATATCAAAAATTATAAATCGACTTGCTACTAAAATTAGCAATCAAAAAAATATATTTTGGAGCGATTTTTATGAGCTTTTTGAATTGAATACTAAGGGAGAAAATGTTGAATAGCGAAACCGATAATGTGCGTCTTGCATTAGACTGTGAGCATTACAAAATAGACGCGAAAAAAATGGTAGCTTGAGTATGTGCGACAGTAGTAGGGGCATGGTATCGGATATTAGAAGTGGCGCCTTCACAATCTATAAGTAGGCGACAACGTAGTAGAAGATGTGCAACGTCCAAGCACGCGTAAACGAGTTGCACAACGAAGTAAAAAGGAGTACATTAGCGTTACTAAACGAAGAATTTCTGTGCAGCACCATTCCATGGGCTATCGTGCACAAAGAGCATAATACGGAAACCGAAATTAGCGAAGCTGTAAAAAGAATGAACCATTGGCTTGCAATCAGACACGATAAAATACCCTTTGAAGTGTGGGTGAGAATCGGAAATCTTGGGTTTCAACGGCTCGCGGTTTTATTCAATAAAATAATGAGAGGCGATAGAATGCCTAACCAGTGGAGGAAGAGCTTTCTGTTTCCGCTGTACAAAACAAAGGCGACACTAAAAATTTAAACAACTGACGATCGGTGAAATGCTGTCGCATGCTGCGAAAACGTAGGAGCATGTTTTGACAGTCGGCAAGGGACAACGGCAGGGCGACGTATGACGGGATTCAAATATTACGAATAATGATGGCAAAGCATCACGAAGCTTCGAATCTGGATATCGGCTTCATCGGCTTGAAAAATGCGTTCGGCAGATATTGGATAGTGTTGGATAGTTTGTAAACAACTTTCAGCAACGACACGTTTTTGTCAAGCTTTTATATAAATTATTGATCTCAATCAATCATTGAGATTTTTATGTAAAATCAGCTGTCAAACACCTGTTCCGGTTAATGAAAACACGCTTTTATTTTATCTACTGGACATCTCGTGTCTTTTTCTTCTCTAACTCGAGTTTTCAACAGGTTATGGGCCCAGATTGTTTGGAAAGATCTGAACTCTGAAAATTTATTCGCCAAGATCTGTCATACCTTTATCATCATTCGTTTTGCAAAAATGAGTAATTTTTGATTACCTTGCTATATAGTGAAGAAAAAAATATTGAACGTGAAAAGCCCAAGTGGAAGGAATACTATATAAAGGAAGGTATTTAAAATGTGTTACTGGAGCAGAAATAAAACTCACGGACGCTGGAGATTTGCAAGATGCTTGGAATGACAAGGACAATAGTAGCGATGGAGCCCGCGATCGTTACGCTTGTAAAGAGCTTCAGAACGTTGAAAGAAATTCGGACATTGTTGGAGGATACATACGACCGGAAGGGGGTGAGACAGAAGGCAGAAGAGTTCCACAAACTAATCAACATATTCATCAATGGATGAGTATCAACGATGATTTAATTCTATACTTTCTCGTTTAACAGTATTAGATGCGAAGTTGGATGATGGGCTGGTGATAGTTTTATTGCTGGATAGCTTACCAGAGGAATAGGAATAGAGCAGGCTTTTGACGCCCAAAAGAAATATCCTCCGCTAAATATTGTACGAACGCGGTTGCTGGAAATTGGCTACAAGTCAAGCAGAAACAATGCAGTGCAAACCAAGCAGTAAAGTAACAATTTATACAAACAGAATCTTGAATCGAGAAATCTTGAATCGAAAAAGCCATCATCGAGTTTCTTTACACACAATTGTCGGCGCTGCGATAAAAAAGGTTGCATGTTAAACAATTTTAGAGCCAGAGAGAGAGAGAGAGCTGAATATGCCGATCTTACAAGCCTAGAGCAAGGTTTCTTCATGCTGGAGCATTTGCATCATTAATCAATAGAGTGCCAGAGAACAGCTGAGAAAAAGGTCTTTAAGATGGTGCCTAGACAGTGGAGCAACATGATACATGAGTAGCATAAGGGAGGGGCTTTCATTGAGTTATAAAGTAATCAGTGCATTGGGTATATAAAACTGGCTAATAATCAAAAGGTAAAGATAGTATGCATTGGTACGGTTAATTTGTATATCCTATGGGATAAAAAGAAGTCTCAATTCATGTACCTTTATAAAAGCTATTTGTATCAGATTTTAAAGAGAACTTAATTTGTATTGGAAGGGCTACGGACTGTTGCGGACAAGTTCAATTTAAAGACAATCGTGTTGTTATTCTTGAGAAGGACGGATGTACTTTATTGGAAGCTAAGTGACAAAATAGACTGCATATTGTAGCAGAAGTTGATCAGGAAGCTTGTTTCTCTACAAAGAATGATAAATTATTCGAAAAGTGGTACAATAGAATGGAACATCTAAATGCGACATCTTCCAGGTAATCACAAACTTAAAATATGGTCATCGGATTATCACCATTTAAACACACATTCTTGACTGTGCCTCATGTATTCGAGGGAAACAGACACGGCAGCCGTTTTTTGTAAAGGAAGAAAAAAGATCAAAAAGATGACTTGACCTCGTGCACAGTGACATATGTACTTTACGTCATATACATACATATATATTCCATATATTCCTATGCGTATGGAAGTGAGTAAGTGAGTTTATTATGTAACTTTCATGAGCAAGAAAAGTGAACTTTTAGAAAAACTAAAAATGGTACAGAGTATCGAAATAGATCTTTTACAAATTTTATAGAGGAATGCAGAATTAAACACGAGTTTACTACGGAATATACGTAATATAGGCAGAGCTGGTAAATAAGGTGCCGTGACATAACGCCAAGCAACATAAGGCCAAATTTTAAAATTTTCGAAATTCCGGCATTTGGCCTTATGCCACTTTCACAAAGCGACATAATTCCAATTTGGCTTTAAGTCACTTTCCATTGTTTGGGATGGGTGAGTCGATTCGCTTACTAACAGGATTTCACCCTTTTCTCCGCAGGTTTTAGCCGTTCACGCGACTTTATCGCAACAACTGTCGGGCAGGCGCCTATAAGCGAGTCTGTGGGTTTGGTGGCTCACTTGGCTCGCTTCAGTGTTATTCTTATCTCAATTTTAGCATTGAGCGAAATACGTGTGGCAGGCCTATATCTCAATAATACGTTGAAACGTATTTGGTCTTATATCTCAAAATAATTTGGCCTTATATCGCTTTTTGAAATTCCAGCATTTAGCCTTTTGTCGCTTGGTGTTATGTCACGGCACCGGCAAATACTGCTCCATTTATAAGAAATCAGAAATCAAGAAAACCTAATAGAAGGTAGAGCTAAAGTAATGTCATAATGTGAATGTGCCATCATTTTTGCAAATGGCGTCAAGTGTCATTGCGCTTCGACATTTATATTAGAGAATTATTTGAAAACAATCAATGGAACGATATGAAAAGAACGCGAAAATATTGTTGCTGCTTACTTGACCAAATCGCGGTTTGTTGTTTTAACGCATCGTGAATTTCGTCGTCGTAATCCCCGTCGTCCTTCACCACGTACGCCGACAATTAAGCGTTTGGCTGAGAGTCTCGTGCAAACTGGCTCCACTGGAGATGTCGCAAGAAGCGGCCGGACCCGTATTGCTCGTTCGACTGAGAATATCACTGCTGTGGTCGAGGTCGTCCGCGATTGTCTACAAACATCAACGAAACAACGATGAACACAATTTGGCATCAGCAGACTTTCGTTGCGTCGAGTTTTGGTGAAAGATCTGAAGATGTACCCTTATAAAGTGCAAAACGTTAACCAATTGCTGCGGTCAAGTGAGGTTAAATTACTCCTATTCTCTTTAACCTGGTACAAGAAGATGATGATTTCGTATCCAAAATCATAATGACCGATGAAGCCCATTTCCACTTCAGTGGTTATGTGAGTAAACAAAATTTGCATTGCGTACCCTCAAATGGACTATTTAATGTGCCATTTGCGGCGAAAAAATGATTGGCCCTTATTCTTTTGAGGATGCCGACGGCACCTCAACCGTAAATGGTGAGCGCTACAGACAGATGTTAAACGAGTTTTTTTGCCACAAGTTGCTGAATTGGGTCTCGAGTATTATTGGTTCCAGTAGGATTGAGCAACCGCTCATACATACACAGGCCGTGTGGTTAACTGTTTTGGTGATTTGAACTGGCCGGCCAGACTTCTTCCTTTGGGGCGTTTTGAAATCTCGCTTTTACCACAACAAACCACGAAGCTTTCAAGCCTTGAAATCCGACAATGAAGAAGAAATCAATAATTTGGAGCCAACAACAATCGATAGCAACAATTCAAAATGCTGTAAAACGTGCACAAATATGCATCATCTCAGGAAGTGATCGTTTAACCGATATCATTTTTTGCCAAAATAATATACCAAAAAGCAATTAAGTCAATTTTCGCTTATGTAGACTCAAACTGGGCAGAAGATGTAAATGATAGGAAATCACAATCGGGATTTGCCTTCATTTATCCAAATGAGGCTATAGCGTGGAAGTCGATGAAGCAGTCAACGTTATCTTGACTTCTGCTGCTAAAGAAGCTGCCAACTTTAAGCACCTGCTGACCGAAATAAATGTACATCCAAGAGGCAAACCTATAGCTGTATACAATGAGAGTCAGAGTGCTCAATTCATTGTACATTTTCAAAGGAGTCACTTAAGGAAGATGCTTAGTCTTAGTCATTTTCGATACCACTTCATTCAAGAGGCCATAGCCTATGGTATTGTGGAGCCGGCTGATGCACTTACTAAGGTAACGACAACACCAGCTCACTTTCACCGAGTGGCGCGAAAGCTCCGCTGGATTTTGTGATAGACAAATGCCGCTTAAACTTAAGGGTTTATTATGTACGACAGTCGTTCGCTTCATTGATCACAATGTTGGTCAATGTGCAAAAAATATAACGATGGAAATGAAATTGTTATGTCAGTGGGTGCAACAAAACGTAATCTTATAAGACGTACGCGCATCCGCGGAAATGTCCACATTGAGAAACCGGGGACAGTATATAAATTAAATGGTAAAGAAATTATATCTGTTTCTAATACGTCCCGTGACGCAGTTTCGTGCTCTACTTAAATCGACAGATTATTTAATATACAAGGATGAACCACCTCTCGCTCTTCCCGATGGATGACAAGCGTGATATGACAATCCCTAAAATCTCTTATTTTGGAACGCGTTTCCTTCTTTACTTATGTTTTGGAAATCAAGGAAATCCTTTTCTCGTATGAATATTTCTATCTCCATTTTGTAAAGGTACCTTAGTATTCCATGTTACTACTTTGAATATTCCTTTTTGATCTTAACTAACCTCTCGAAAGTAAGTTTATTTACTTCATTTTGCTCTTCGAGTTCTGAAGTAAGACAGAAAGATCACGAGAAACTGGGTCCGTCGAGTATTCGGTTCTTCCATTTTGTAGTGCAACCGCTTGAGCATATGTTAGATCGCCCGATGCCTGTCTTCTAGGGTTTGATGTTTTTCCTTAATTTGTGACAAGGACACGATAGTTTTTCTTTAGTAGCTGATTCTTTACCGTGGTTAGGCTTTTCCTCACTACCCAGTCTTGGCTGTCCATTTTGAGCTTCGATAATTAGCTGGGTGTCTTCCTTTGCAATTAGTACAAGAGATGTGCTGAAATTTTAAAATATATAGCGCACGGACCGGAACTTTCGCTTTTATGTTACCTTTGCAACCTCAAAGAACGTGTTCCATATCATCAGTTATTGCATTTTTGGTGTACAGGTACTCACAGTCAAATATCTGATAAACATCGTAAATGGCGATTAAGACAGGTAACTACTGCACAACTATACAATTAATACAAAAGTTAAGAAACACCCATTTGAAATTTAAATATTAATTTTTTTACAAATTTGAATTGATATGTAAACGAAGCACAGAATTTACTATTATGCGAATCTGATAGACGGCCCTAAGCCAAACCATATATCTATGTATAACAGGGGATATAAATAGTCAGTTAAACTAAACTAAATTAAAACTTACCATTCAATTCTTAAGACAGCAGATGTACATATGCACTTATAAAGATATTTGTATTTTTATTCAAAAAAACAAAAAACTCCAGCACAATAAATCCAAATTGAAAGCGAATTTTACACTGTCACGAATTTCTATGGCCACAACGACAAATATCTGCTCTACTAGTTTTTCGTTTACTATTTTCAGTGCACACAATAGAGGGGTTTCTAAGAATTGCACCCCACAAGCCGCAGCTTTTTGTTGGAGAAAAGAAATAAAATAAAACCAATTCCTACCGCGCGCACCCAGTTGACACAGTAGTTGTGTTGTTTAGAAATATACGCAACAGGTATCTAAATATCCTCTAGCGCTTATACAAAAACCCACGTGAGCTAATGCATTTCAACACATTGAGTGAAAACAATCCCACCAATAGCGTTCCCGAATAAACACGCCAATGAACATGAATTTATCGCTCAGCGACTGTCAATTATATACGGAAGAGGAACACAACAAAAAGAAAGGAACCTAATGAATAAGGACAGTTTTAAATGTCCTTTTCTTTTAACAAAAAAATTCTAACTCACTAAAACTAAAATTAATTTCAGATTTGAATACGTTTTTAAATATTTCGTTTGATTAAGAATATTTGTAAGGTAAACGTACGGCACAACGAACAATACTCATCGAGGGCCCTGTGTCAACTAACCGAGAATGTTGCAGTTTCTGTCTATGAACCTGAACCGAAGAATTTAGCCGATGTTTGTGTAAAAAGAGCAACTGCAAATGCTCTCTCTTAGGAACTCTCTTAAACAGAGGAATTGTTTGCACTTAAACGAAAGCTATTCAAAGTAAATGTATTAAAAAAAAAAAAAAACTTTCGCTAAACTGAAGATGAGAGCTCTAACGTCCATTGCATTTGGATGGCTTTCGAAACATTATTGAGTCTTAAGTTCATACTGGGAGGAATTATTTCATTTTTTCCTTACAGCTATTATGTTAATTTTCGATTTATATACTAAGTCCGTACAAACAGCGCTTACCAGTGACAAAATATCCTTTTGTGATGCTGGTGCTTCATCAGGATGCATATAATTAATAGATCCGACAATGGATTCAGGATTCAATTTTTACAATTTCTATGAAGCCAGCATACAGTCCACGGATCTTAACATCCATAAAGGGACGAGGGTGCCCGAGATCAATTTACCCTCAACTACATTGATCTCATTGCAATCGATGCCCGACACTCGTCCAGTATTTTGGATTTCCGAACTTTTCTAGGAGCCAACATTGACTCGGATCATTACGTTGTTGCGGTCAGGGTAAGTATGCGGATATCGCAGGCGTAAAGTAAGACAACTAAGACGTTCGTAGAATACCAATGGGAATAGGTCAACGAACCAAGCTACTTTTGATGCGAAAAAAAGAATCTTCTAGTTTGGCGACAAATGTAGACATGTACATATATGCAGCCCAGTAAGAATCATATAAGGTTTTAGAGAAAGTAAAACGCTATCGTACATCGATTTAAATATAAGAGGCATGATCTTTTTTAAGTCTGCAAAATCCCACGTATGATGATATGATGACACTGATGTGATTAGACGAATACAGTGAGCTGTTGATCAAGCTTTCGTGTGAATTGAGATGGAAGCAGCCAAGAAGTGTCCGACGGTAAACGATGGCAAAATAAAACAGACGTTGTTATCAGAAAAGAACACGCACCACCAACGGACCGAACGTTACCATTGATAGCTATAACTTCGAAGTAGTTAAGGATCTTGTCCACCTTGGCTCCGCAGTTATCAAGCAGCAACGACATCAGAAATCAGACGAAGAATTACTCTTATAAATCTTTGGGCTCAGGACGCAATTGAGTAAGACTTATTATCCTGGTCCTGCTTTATAGCATAGAAGCTTGGATATTTTTGAAGGCGGATGAAGGTGCACTTGGTCGTGATTGGATCCAAAGTCTTAGATATCTTAGAATCTTTAAGTCTAATCCCGAGGTGATTGAAAACTTAGATTTCAAACCTTTATTTGTATAGAATAAAATGTCGCTTACATATTAAATAGAAGGTAAATTGACTTGGCACGCAAACTTATCTGTAAAGTAGGAAATCTAAGCACATGTCCCACATGTCATGAAAAATCTTCGAAGAGTATTCGAATCCACCTCCGAGGGACAGCGCAGTGGACCTCGACTTAGGTGGCCAACGCAAGCGGAAGGAGAAATGAACTAAGCGTGCGAAACTGTAGGCAGCTAGCTGAATATTTGGTTGGCAGGTTGGTAAATTTGTTGAAATGTCCCATCACCGTTAATACGCTATGAAAAGAAGAGGCCCAAGTATTAAACCTTATATATAGAACTCCGTATTGCATTTCTTGTTCGTTCGCTGCTGCAGTAATCCTTGGTCAGTACGATCATTTTCTCCTTACTCCGACTTCTTGGATAGGTTCGATCAGTCTGTTATGATCTAATATGTCAAGGGCTTTGCTGAAGTCAATAAATGAAACTAAAACTTGATATCTCTACAGGAGAGCATTGAAGATGACCCCCGCTCCGGCGCCCAGCTACTGCATCAAAGAAGTCGAAAAACTTGTTCTTGAGGATGCCTGAATAAAGGTGAAAATGATGGCAGAGATCACCAAGCTTTCAATTGGTACCATCCACATCATTCTTCATGACCATCTTAACCTTTCAAAGGTCAGTGCAAGGTGGGTGCCACGAATGCTCACAGCGCCTCAGAAAAAAGTGAGAATCGCATGCTGTAGAGAGCTTTTGGAGATGTGTAGTGAGTACGCGGACGGTGTTATGGATCGAATTGTTACTGGGGACGAAACATGAGTCCACCACTAATGACCCTGAAACAAACAAGAGTCCATGCAGTGGCATAAAAAAGGAACAGACCCCTCGAAGAAGTTCAAAGTCACTCCGTCTACCGGGAAGTTCATGGCCACAGTTTTTTGGGACTCAAAGGGAATCTTGCTCATTGAGTAAAAAAAAAGGTGAAACCATCAACGCCACATCCTACTCTTCAACTTTGCATTATTTGCGGGAGGAAATTAAAAAGAAAAGACGGGGTAAACTCGCAGCGGGTGTGTTGCTTCTTCATGACAACGCTCCTGTTCACACGGCGCGAGTTTCCAAGGCTGCTGCGCGAGATTGTGGTTTCGAAGAAATCCAACACCCACCCTATAGTCCAGACCTTGCCCCTAGTGATTATTTCCTGTTTCCGAATTTGAAAAAATGTCTTCGTGGAAAAAGATTTTCGGATGATGAAGAACTCAAGTCGGCAATAAATGGGTATTTTGCAGAGAAAGAGGAAATTTATTTTTTTGAGGGTTTAAAAAAGCTTATCTCAAGATGTAACAAATGCATTGATGTTAGGGGAGATTATATTGAAAAATAAAAACAATTTAAATTTAATTCGCATTTTCCTTCATATCGATACCGAGAATATATTGAACGCCCCTCGTATGTTTGGTGTATTTCATATTCCCACACAAAACCCGTATCAGTGTTTTAATATGCAATAGATTAGAAATCCTATAGGTTTCCTATTCAGCAGGTATTAAGGAGTATTAACATAATATTTCATGGGGTGTTATGCCAAAGCTGTAATAACATCTGTACTTTGACTAAAAACACAATGGCGACGAAACAGGGACCGGATTTTAGGGCCTACCAAGCAAGAAAGCCTTAGAGTTTCAACGAGACGGAGATGCTTGTAGCATGAACCTGAAAGTCGCTTCAGCAGGATTTCATTCCAGCCTATGCTGGTAAGAGAGTGCTCTAATCCAAAATTCTTTTTTATATGCCATTATTAAGACCTGTTTGGTCTGATTTATCAGTGGTGAAAACACCAAATAATACAGGTGTCCGCAACCAATCCAATACGATATTTGGGTATTTTGTAACGTCAATGGAGTATATTTGCATAGTCTGTAGCTACTATCAAATGTTAGATTCGAACGTTAGCATACCTATGTATTTAAGACGGAAAACAACTCACTTAATGTTGAGGATTTTTTGGTTGCGGTACCCAGATTAAAATTCTCCTTTTTCAGCGTACTACTTGGAGACACAGCTGCATATTTATCGCACTCGGATTTCAGTAATTAATTTTAATACTGTCAGTTAATCACCAATATCAGTTATGCAATATACAGTTTTTGCCTTTATATGATGATACCTAGAAAAGATATATATTCACATCAGTTCGCAGCGAAGATACTATACTGGAAGATATTATATTATAGATACTATATTTAGGAAGAATTACTCAACAGAGATATATAAGCAAAAACGTAAAAAACTGTATGCCTTTTTTGTTAACTTCCGTGCTGCGTTTGACTCCATAGGCCGTGAAGCGCTCTTCTCTATAAGCTCTACAAATTCAGAATGTCAAGCAAATTCATTAATATCCTGAAAGCAATGTACGCTGACAATGTCGCCCATGTGTTGGATGAAGAACTATCAGAAGAATTTGAAACGACTATGGGAGTAAAATAAGGGTGTATTCTAAGTGCGCTACTATTCATCATGTTTGTTAACGACACAATGTACGCTGTCGGAGGTGGTATCTGATGGGCCGAAAAAAGATTCCTGGCCTTAAGTATGCGGATGACATGATCTTCCTAAGGAATGCAACTCTTTGTGATCTCGACGAACTTAAATATTATGAAGCTTACTTCTCTGGGAGAGAGCTGGGCATGCGCAGAGTAGGTGGAGGATTGTCTCCTCCTTTTTCTCGTCCATGCAGCTTCTACAGAAATCATTAGTAAAAGTGCCAAGCCTTCTTGCGTGCTTGCCTATGAGGCAGTATCCAGTAATGACACCTATTATGGCGCTGAGATGTTTCCTATCTAAGAGGATCAGACACTTAGAGCGACTCAGATCCAGTCTTGGCCAGATCTGGTTGGTCACTAGAAATATTTGCCCAGCAGTCCACCTAAGGTCTGTTCTTTTATTCGCATCCAGCTTTAGTGTGAGTCTGCACGTAGCGATTGGTATACCTATACTCGGCTCTGCAATTCCCTGGAATGTCTCTGTGGCCCAGCACCCAACAAAGGTGAATGTTGAACTGCTCTGTCATCTCCATGAGAGATGGGCGGTTTTACACACAACGCAAAGAAGAAAATATTTTGCGCAACTGTTAAGTCCATCCTTCTACGAGTATATAGAGCTCAAGTGTGGGGGTATTGTTCTTTTGAAGAAGTTGAAAAGTTTCTACGTTGTTTCATCAAACGAATTTTCCACCTGCCTTTCAACACACCTAATTATATGCTCCGCAGCTTCGTAACAGAGTGCTAACTGCTGATTAAATTGAAATATAACAACAGATGAGCAATATAGATCCGTGAGGGCGAAATTTAACACCCTACTGGAAAAAAAGGGGAAACGTGACTTACGATAAACTTACAATCGATGTCGATCAGTCAATCTACAGGGCTTACTACAGCGGTTTGAGATATAACCTCCAAGACAGAACTTATTTCTTAAATTCAATTTCAACCTAGATGATAAGTACTATTTTCAAAATAAGAGGAGAATTCATATACATATATACCTCATCGTCCAGATCTCCCAATTCTGTTATGGAGAGACAAGATGTGTTTCACTTTCTAGCGATATGTCCAGTGCTAAAGGAATTCCGGGTAAGATTCTTCTCCGCAAACGTATTGCAGTTAGACCAAGTGATCAGCATCCTGAATGGAGAATATGGCTGGAACGCGTTGTATAAATATACCATTAAAATTATTGAGGGAACCCTTTAAAATCAAATTGGATTATTTAAAAGTTTTAAAATAAAATAAAATAAATAAATCTAGTTTATATAATTTGGCAATCTGGTAGACGGCCTAAGGCCAAACCCAATGAGACCTGTAGTTATTTTTTATATGTAAAAAATATATTTGTTTATGAAATAATAGTCAATTAAAATGTAATCTAATGTACTATATTGGTGATGTTCCTGTGACTGCATCCATTCCATTTTAGTTAGAACAATCTCATTTTAGTTTTTATGGCGGAAAATTACATTTCTACTTTTAATGTATCACCTAGAATTCAGGGCATTCTGCTGATAACGCCCACTTCAATGTAAACGTCAGTTTAGATCATACCTCCTTCATCTACATAAGTATACAGAAAGGCTTAAACTTCGTCGATTTAAATTCCAGCTGTTCAAAAATATCAGAGTTCGGAATTGTATGACTATTAGAAACGTTTTTTTTTATTCTGATAGACCTTCAAGCAGGAATATCTTTCAAACAGTGATGTTATTTTGCATAGTTTGTCGACGTTTATGTTTAGTAATATGTATTTGAAAAATTATCCATTCTTCCTTATCATTCAATTTATCTTAAAGGATCGGTCTTCAATTGACGAAACGTATAGAAGATAACAGTGATGTGTTGGTGCTCATAGTCGACCCAGATCGAAATTTGTTATTTTATGGATAAAGTTTAGTAGTACTACCCACTACCTACATATCTGACGCAAAGCCAACAAGGCGTCAACGTCTTACAGAAGAAATTATAACCACTGTGATCCACAATAGTTAGTTCAACGCCGATGGCGACAATTTTATCTCTGTCCACCTAATGTGTGGAAAGATTTGCGGAAGGATCTTAGTCTGCGTTCGTATAAGATCCAGGTGGTAGACCATAGCGGGAGCAAAAGTTCGCGTATTGGGCTTTTGAGCACTTTGTAGTCAACCCTTATTTGTATTGAAACATCGTGTTAAGTGAAGAACGTCACTTTTGGCTCAATAGATTGGTGAATAAGAAAAATTAATGTTTCTGGAGTCAGACAAATCCAGAAGAGACTCACGAGATGCAGTTACACCCAAAAGAGTTCCTTTTTGGCATCAACAGTATTCATTTTTTCCAAAAATAAGGCCGAAGTTCGTGTTGTCGTACATGGCCAAGGTTATCGGACAATGGTTGGTGATTATTAATTCAAAAATATGAACGACGGCGCTGCGTGCTATAAAGAATCGTTTATTTGTTCGATTTATCTTTAATTTGAATTTATTTATACATCAGGTTCAAAATTTAAACTATTACGAAGAGAATTATTATTTCTTCGTGATAGGTTTGTATTATCCACTACACTTTTTGATAATTTATATTTCTTATTCTGGGTCAATAAACTTCTCCAGTTAGATAAATCTTTCGCATACTGCTTTTAGTTTTTTTTTTTTTTTTTTTTTTTTTTTATAATTTACGCGCGCCTAAGGGGTTAGATACCCTTTTACTGTTGCCAGGGCGCGGGCGGAAAGATAGAAGGAGGAGAAAGGAAAATTGTTTTTGTAGTGGTTTGAAACTCAGGTGTGTTTGGTTTCTATGTTTGCTCTCCAGGGGTGGGAGTCCGAATAGG
Source organism: Volucella bombylans (assembly GCA_949129095.1). Taxonomy (NCBI): domain Eukaryota; kingdom Metazoa; phylum Arthropoda; class Insecta; order Diptera; family Syrphidae; genus Volucella; species Volucella bombylans. The sequence continues at coordinate 109,721,874 of OX422141.1, read as the reverse complement.
ACGGAGAGATTTTCTTCACTCAGAGTGATTCGAGATATAATTCCCAGTATTTTTTTCATTGCTTGAAACTCTTATAACAGCCAAATCTACGTGTCAGTGTTATGCCTTCACACGCAGAATTTTTTTTGTCTGAGTTCCAATTACACAATGAAAAACTGATTTGCCATGGGCAGGATTCGAACCTGGACCCTCCGAGTGAGAAGCGTTTCCTACTACCACTACACCACGGCCACCCGTTGCTGACTTCAATATGAATGAGGTACAATTCATCTGCTGTGCGTCACTTAATTCGAAGTCTACCTCTATAGATCCGCTCTTTCGGGTAGGAATCAAGAACTCCATGGATCCGGTCATTGCTATGATAATAATCGATCGACAATACATATCCTACATGACTGATGCACATTTTCTTACGGTCGATGTTGCTCGCTGTAATATCTAACTAAAGATATCTTAATTCGCCTTCACAGACTTCAATGCTGATGAAGGTCTTACATATTATTATAGATATGAGTAAAATCTGGTTAGTTTTTCGTGGAAGACTTTATTTAATGATTGTTTGCTCTTTTATGTCAAATTAACAGGGACTGACAAGTGAAAATCTATATTTGACTTGAATACTTGCAAAAGCACCATCGGCGCCTCCCTCTGTTTTGTCAATGTTTTCAATGTGTCAGTAATAACTTGCGCTGGAATGACCACATATGCAAGAAATTTTTCACCTCCTCTGATCTGGCCTCAATATATAGGTTAGGTTAGGTAAGAGTGGCTGTTGGAAATACCAACCCACTTAGGCCTATTGGCCCATTGTGATGCCACGTGGATCTATGATCTTCTTACTACTGGAACCAGTTTGACCTTATAATAAAGCGTAGGAGACTGTTAACGTCTATTTTTTCTAGATCGTTTAGGTCGTTGTAGAAGAGAGAGAGAGAGCTGAGCATGTGCAGAGTAGGTGGGGGATTGTCTCCTCCTCTTCCTCGTCCATGCAGCTTCTACAGAAATCATTAGTAAAAGCGCCAAGCCTTCTTGCATGCTTGCCTATGAGGCAGTGTCCAGTAATGACACCTATTATGGCGCTGAGATGTTTCCTATCTAAAAGGATCAGACACTTAGAGCGACGTAGATCCAGCCTTGGCCAGATCTGTTTGGTCGCTAGACATGTGAAGTCTGTTCTTTTATTGGCATCCAGCTTTAGTGTTAGTTTGCACGTAGCGATTGGTATACCTATACTACCTTTGTCCGGTAGGATAGGTAGAGTGGTTCCAATTTTGGCGAGTTCATCGGCTCTGCAGTTCCCTGGAATATCTCTGTGGCCCGGCACCCAACAAAGGTGAATGTTGAACTGCTCTGCCATCTCCATAAGATATGATCAGCATTCAAGGGCGGTTTTAGAATATACTCGTAATGAGACCGAGTCCAGGGACTTGATGGCTGCCTGAATATCCGAAAATATGCGGATATCCTTTGCAGATATCACGTTTTTCTTCAGCCAGAACAGAGCTTCTTTAATCGCCAACATTTCCGCCTGGAACACGCTACAGTGATTTGGAAGGCGGAAAGAGAGGCTTAGATTTAGCTTATCTGAAAAAACACCGCCACCAACTCCGCTATCGGTTTTAGATCCATCTGTGTAGAGATGGATTGACTTGTCCTCCATGAAAGCATCCTCCTCCCAGAATGATCTAGAGGGGAAGCTTACATGGAAGTTTTTGTCAAACCAAAGTTCAAGTATGGTGTAATCGATGTTCTCTGTGAAGATTCCTAATGTATTAAGAATATTGGCGTGGCCAAATCAATTATTTGTCCACTGTTTAATCGCTTTAAGGCGAATAGCTGCAGTCGCAGCTTCTAACGTTATTGACAGTATTCCTCTGTATTTTGACCAATCAGTTTTCCGGTAGTTCCGGAAAGCTGGTTGGCTGGGGGAGCATCACTCAGACTGAATTGGATGTATCTATGGTCTGAAAAGTTGTGTTCAGACGATACCATCCAGTTTGTTAGCCTTTGGGTTATGCTATCGGAGACAAGAGTAATATCTAACACTTCTTGTCGGTTTCTTGTTATAAAAGTGGGCTCATTGCCAATATTGCAAATTAAGAGGTTAGTACTTAAAATATAATCTAAAAGTGACTTACCTCTATCATTGATGTCGGTACTGTCCCATGCCGTATGATGTGCGTTAGTGTCGCATCCGATTACGAGGCCAGTTCTTTGCCTTCCAGCTTCCAGTACCACCCTTTCTAGGTTATCACCAGGGAGAGGGCCCACTTGGTCGTGGGCAAGATAAGCCGATGCCAGCCAGTAGGAGCCTTTGGCAGTCTCTAGTCTGGCAACGGTTAAGTCGGGGTCGCTGAGGTTAGGAAGTAGAAATACATTAAGGCTACGTTTCACTAATATACAAGTTCTGATCTTACCTTTGTCTCTTGTATAGAGCGGAGCGTATGCGGGTGTCCTAAGTCCGCGAACCACGCCTTCTACAATCCATGGTTCCTGGATTAGGATTATGTCTTCTGCGTTTTGAGAAAGACGCAGAATGAGTGCGGCCGAAGCCTTTTTTGAGTAGTGGAGATTAATCTGGAGAAACCGTATCATTGCTACAGTCTTCCAGAGTCGCCTCCACCACGGTGTTAATGAGGTCCTCCGATTCTGAAGATGTGCCCAAAAGCTCATCTTCTATCTCTGATCGCGTAGGACCTCTCTTTGCTTCGCCATCGGTTTCCATTTCCGACAGGGTATCAGAAGAGGAGACCGACGGCTTGATAGTCACTTCGGACAGATTGGAGTCGTCGCTATCCAATTCTGGTAAGGATATCGACGCTCCAAGATCCGGGGTCAGGTATAAAAGGAGGAGGAGGTTGCTTATCAGCATCCAGCTCATCCTTTTTGTACACCCTTAAATGAATGGACTCGAATCCGAACTAAATCATGCCTTTCGTCTGCGCCAGAGGATTAAGGGATTCCTTATTGATCACAATTAACGCGCATCTATAAGAACCCCTTAGTTCCTCCAGTTTCGCGACTTTCCAGTCATGAGTCGGAAGAGTCGGGTTGCTGAGCGGGATGATTTCCAGAATACTTTCTGGAGAGGAGGGTTCGGCTGGAATCCAGGTACGAGTTCGAGGTCTACTAGGAATGTCGTCCTTAGATACGACCTCGAGTTTTGCACCTGACCAAATCTCTCCTAAACCATCGATGGCCTGGGTGAAGAGATCGAGAGATCTCTGGTTTGAACAAGCGATGAGCTTGACATGGACTTGGTGCCAGCCAGCGTCGCTTGTGATAGGAGGTGGTCCGCATGATGGCCAAGAAGTTGCTCGAGAGCTTCAGCTTGACCAGTTGCCACCGTTCCGGTGTGATGGAACCGTCGGTATCGCTCCTGTCGATCACCGCGATCACCAATGCGTCCTTTAGGACTTCTTTGTAATACCTCAGAGATCTGCTGTTGGATGGCCCAGGGGTTGTAGAACTATGTGTTTTGTTCCTTTTGGAAACCGGTACGGTTTCCTCCAACGATCTCTGGCGCTTAGAGGAGTCTTTTGGCGTTTTGGGAGCAGTAGGAAATCCGTCTTTTGGGATGTTTTTAGCCCACTCAACCTTGCTCTTTATTTCTGCACTTCTCTCAACCTCCGGAATGGATCCAAAGGTTTTGATGATGCGTGAAGCATTTTGGCGTCTTATGTAGAGCGCCTTAGATGGAGCTTGCCGATGCGGCTAAGCTCCAGATTCCTCCTTGGAGGGAGGAGTTTTGGTAGCAGCAACAAGTCCGTGGCCTGCCACAAACTTGCTGCTGCTAGGGGCGGAGGAAGTGATAGGACCATGGCTTGCCACAGTCTTAACACTCCCTGAAGGAGTTTTGGTAGCAGCGACAAGTCCGTGGCCTGCCACAAACTTGCTGTTACAAGGGGTGGAGGAAGTGATAGGACCCTGGCTTGCCACAATATATAAGGCATTCATATGATGATTAGGCACCACTATGTCCTATTTGAGGAAGAAATAACTCTGTATAGCTAGTTTAAGCCGAAGCTTTTTTTTGCGGAGAGGGCAGATGAAAATTTTCAATTAGACGCAATGAGGATCAGAAGCGCGTGCTTATAGTAGTGTGAGATTCTTACTCACTAAAAACACCTCTCTAGGAATTAATGTATCAATGTGTAAAATGTGTCAAATAGTATTTTTCATAGAATAGACTCGTTTTTGGTAGATAACTTTCCATGCAGATATTCTGCCTTTTAACGCGTTTTCATTTTATCGTACTAGGTTCAAAGATTTGGTCGTTTGGGTACGTTTTTCACGTCCAAAATTTTTAAGACTGTATAGGTAATATGTCCGTTTAGTCGAGTTTTGTGTTTTCTCGTGAAGTTTTCTGTTTCTTCTTCGACAGTAGGAATTCGGTGGTCGCGGTATAAGTCATTCATCTCTTATGTACTACGGTGCGTGGATAATTTCTCTTAAGGCTTTATTTTCAAAAGTTCGATAGGTTCACACCGGCTTTGGCACTTGCTTATATAAAAGCAGCTTATTTTCGATACTAAACTTGGAATGTTTACCAAATAACTAACACATTTTTCTGTCTAGTGTCATTCCAAGGCATTTAGCCTCGTTTGCAAATGGATTACAGACCGAGTTTATGAGGATAGGCAACCGACTCGTTTTTCGGTATGTATAATTTACATGAACAGATTCGGTCTCATTGTGACAGACCTTTGTCCATTCATATGTTTTATCGAGAGCGCTTTGCAGTTTCACCGTTGTTTCTTCAATCGTTTTACGTACTGCTGGTGTAACAGTGTCATCCGCAAAAGTAGCTGGAATGGTCCCCTCTTCTTGGGGTATTTCCCGGGTGTATACAAGAAATATAGAAGTGGGTCGAGAATACTTCCTGCGGTACGCCGGCTAAAATCTCTTTGAATTGCGATACTGGGTTTCCGAGTCCGACACGGAAAATTCCATTCTTGAGATACTTTGTCAGTGTATTGTAAGAGCTTAGACCTGCCGTAATTTGAACTTTAAGCCTTCATGCCGTACCTTATCAAACACTTGCTAGACATCAAGGAATACGCTTGAGCAAATCTTTTTTCTTCCAAACCTTTCTCAATTACGTCGTTGATTCTATGCACCTGATCAATAGTTGAATGCTTACTCCTATGCCCAAACTGGTGATTTCGCATAAGCATAACAGTATTCGTTTCAGAATTATCCTCTCAAAACTTTCCGATAAAATTGGGAGAATTGAAATCGGTCTATAAGACTTCTTGTCATTCGGGGGTTTTGCTGGTTTTAAGACCGTTATGACTTCAGCAACTTTGCTGAAACTTACTTAATGCTTTTCTAGGCAGCATTTTAAGGACTTCTCCCATTATTAAGTCGTAACCGGGAGCTTTCTTTGGTTTTAATTTCTTTATTTCAGTGGTAAGTTCCGTTAGCGCTGCATTTGGCATAGTGTAATTGCTTGACGCTTTTTTCTGATTCACTGATATTGTGGATGAGTGCTTGACCGTCGAAAGGCCTTTCGCTTTCTCCTTATCTCCCTTCGCCAATTTGTCGTTATTTTTTCTAATTCTTGGCGCAGAGACTTTAGGTCTTTTAGTCCCTTAAAGCTGTCCAAAGCGAATAAATAAATTCCCATTTTGCTGTCAATCTTTCAAGATACGTTTCTACTGCACGGTTTTCAAAGTTTTTAATATTCCCCTGTGTCATTTACACAGGTTATTTAAACGCGTTTTATGCTGTGGAGCATGACTTTGTTACCATTTTTTTATGGGCTTTTCTTTTTTCCCTTACCATTTCTTTTACTCGTATCTCTGGCGTATTGTTTCTTTCTTCGATGGGGTGTGTTGTTCCACGCGGTATATTGATCGATTTCAACGAAGTGATCAACCTCGATTTCTAGTTCATAGGGTATTTTAAGTGATGCGTTCAGTTCTACTTATTCTATCATATCTTTCTTGAAGCCTTTCCAATTAGTCTACCTGTTTTTTTTTTTGTAATTATTGTCAAAATGACTGGAGAATGATCTAAGGAAAGGTCAAAGTTTTCATCAACTTTTACGAAATTGTTAGGTACTCCTTATAAAACGAAGAAAACGATAATACCGGTTATTTTTGTGGTATCAGTCGGCCAGTATGTCGGTTTGCCCGTCGAATGGAAGGATTGTGCTCCATAGTATGAAGTCCATACCACCTTCACAGAGCATTCTACCTTTCTGTGAGATGCCTCCTGAGCCCCACAAGGTGTGTTTTGTATTAAAATCACCGCCAATAATATTTTTGAAGACACTCTTTTTGAGCGCATATCCCGATTGGCAGTAAATGGCTGAATTGGTAAGGAAATTATGGCTATTTCTTTCACGTAATGTTATTACTTTCACAGATTTGAGCTCGATTTTAAGGTTTCAATATATTCGCTAGACTCTTTAATGTGTAAGGAGGATCCGTCTCTCGCCTTTTCAGATGGATGATAAGCGTGATAGTCCTTAAAGCCTCTTATTTTTACACCTGTTGCATGCGGTTTTAAAATCGATATTCGTCTCACGTAATTTTATTGACTGCAGAATATCGGTCATGATTATCGTTTGAAGTACAACAACAGTGTCCTTTTCTTATTGTCAATACCCTCTGTGTCTCTACTACTAAATTGGTTTGTTCGTCTCTACAGAACTCTGTTGGGGTTTTGCCAACTTATAGCGTTCTCCTTACCTTTTGGTAAGACTTCAAAAAATTGTCCCACTTCTTTAATTCCGTAATCGTGCACTTCTTAAAAACTGTTCTTTCATTTTCATTCCTTTGCTATTATTTGTTCTAAGCTATAAGCGAATGGTTTTCCTAGATATGCTTGTAGGCATTTTTCATCAAATAAGGTATTAACAGGAGGTAGGCGGATGATACCAGATTCAGCTAATGGTGAGACTCAGCATACCTGTCAGAGGTATCTTCAACCTTAAGCCATTCAATCCAAGGTTGTCTCTTGCTTTCAACATCCAGTTAACGTCATCGCATAAGTCGCAGGTATCTGCCAGTCAATTTAGACTTTAAAATAATCCTTAAAAAAGACCTTGAGGGAAAACAACCTCAAGCCTCAACTGCGTATTCTGAGAATGTTGTAGAATTTTAGACACCTTACTGCTCACATTTTGTCGAATACCATTTTTGTTGGAATAATGCGAGTAAACTGCAAGCGTTGCAACAAACATCATATTTTTGGCAACTAAAATTACTAATAACTTTCGAGCAAGTTAAAGCGGCTTTTGCGAAACACTTCGCTGGTCCGCAATGGTCTGTTAGCAGTTCGCAGGTTTTGCCACGGGTTGCAAACTTAAATGGGCATTAATCTTAGGTACTCAGATCTCTGTGTAGGTAATATGTCTTGAGGGAGATTTTGCAACTGTGATTACATTCGTTAGGTCAAAGTTCTCTTGGGCTTCAACAATTTCTAAAAAAACCTTTAACCTGCGCTCTACTTAATTAATATTTTTGGCTCCTGCTTACATTTGATATATTAACGTCTGTGAAGCAGTTGCATTTTGTAAATTTTATTACAAAAACCGAAATAAAACTAATAAAGAGAGCTATTGTGAAGCAACAAATAAAAGATTGGCCATTCAGACGTCTCTAGAAAATCCCTTGTTACCGCTTATTTCAGACGAATTTCCAATAAATGTTATGTTTCCAAGCGCATATACAAAAAACCATCTGCTTAAGAGAATCAGTGTTGCCGAAGAGAACCAAATAGACCCGCTCTTCTGCATTAGCAGGGCAAAACAAACTTATTACACACTTTCGAGTGACTCGTCAGTTGTCGGCTATTTAAACAAGTCCTAGGATGCAAGTGTTCGCATCGAAAGACACAAGAAATAAAACAAAACAGTTCAACAAAAAAAAGAGGAAAATAAATGAAAGAAAAGGCAAAAAATCAGGAAATATCCTTCCCTAATGGTAAACAATTTATCTGTCATGCTTTTGTAATGCCACACCAGCATCATCATCTTGTGCATCATTCTCATCGCCATCATTATCTGGGCTCCTTTAGAGCGAACACTAAGTCAACCACACAAACAACACTATCAATAGACCGGCTGACCCAACCCACCCTCATCGGTAACCGTCCCGCCGAGCTTACCGCATGTCGTCATCGTAATCAAACAAGTTCTGTATTCGGCTTACTCCCCTGTCACATTTAACACCAAGCTAAAGTATAAAATGTTCCTCCGAATGCACGTCACTATACTCACTATAGCTCCTTACCTACTCGTACCTTCGCCAGATGGCTCTGCAGATGATGTTGCCGTTGTTGCTGTTATGCTGCTGATGCTGCTGCTGCTGCTGCTGCTGCTGTTGCCGCTATCGCTTGAGGTGATGTGTTGCTGGTGGTACTAGTACAAGAAAAAAAGAGAGCGAGAGCGGGTTTTGTGTACCTCGTAATTATAATATTTCATCCCATGGATGGCTGCCGGCACTACAGAAATGATGGATTTTCGAGTCTGAAAATAATATAGCATACCCCCATACGCCTGGGGTCATCCGTATGGCTTTGGGCAAAACCCGATGCTGATTATGAATAAAATTTCATGTGATCCGTAGCACTTTTCTACTTCAAGTTGGAAATAAATGTGCCATTTAAGTCGTTTTTTCATTTGCGTCTGACAGTGCTTTGAATAATTTTTATTCGATATTCGGATGTACTCGTAAGTTTCAAAAAATATTAAATCATATTTCAAGGTGCTCTTTATTATTATTATTTCTTTATTGACATTAATTTAGTAGGTCTTACAATTTAAATCAAAATTTGGTTAAACATTGCAATTATGCAGTCTGTCCGATTGAAAATTCCAGAAATAAAATAATATTGTAGTATAGGGTGACTAGATAAGAACGATAGAAAACAACTTTTGAATAAAACAACAATGGTGTGAGATATAAAATTGATTCTGGCTTTATTTTGAAGCTAGATTCATGCCATTATGTGTAGAATATCACATCTTCAAATGGCCGCCTCGGCTACGTTGCTAGTGCTTCAAGCAGCTGGTCCAATTTTTGGTGACTCGGTCCAATATGTGCGGCGTTATTCCGGCAATAGCGTGTCGAACGTTGGCGTCGAGCTCGTCAAAAGTGGTTGGTTTGTTCGCTGCGGCTAACTGATGAATGCTCGTCGTGAGATGACCCAGACGCTAAATGTCTCTTTAAAAACTTCGAGCGTTGCGGCACTTGTATGGCATGTAGCGCCGTCTTGTTGGAACCACAGCTCGGATATATTGATGCTTTATACCTGAGACTATTGACAGTAACGGTATCTCCTTCCTCTTTTCGAAAGAAATAAGATCCGATGATGCCGCCATGCCATAAACCGCACCTAACAGTCAATCTTTGTGAATGCATTGATGCTTGGCCGAACTCTTGTGGTTTGTCTTCGCTCCGATAATGAAAATTTTGCTTGTCGACATAGCCGCTGAGCCAAAAGAGGGTCTCGTCCAACAAGATGATTTTTGGTTAAAATCCGGACAACCGGCCAACATTTCCAGCGCCCAATTAGCGAACTCATGGCGTTGTCTATGGCTATCGGGCTTCAATTCTTGCGTCAGCACAATCTTATACCGATGTTGGCCAAGATCCAACTGTAAAATAAGCCAGGTTGACTCGCTGACGATGCCCAGTTCAGCCGATTGGCGCGGAATCGACATTTCTGGGTCTTCTTCTTCCTCGATTCATTTCGCACCAATCTGTGAATTTGTTGTAATAATGGATATACCACCAAGAAATGGTAGATATCTTCTTTCTCGTTCCTATTCAAATTCAGAATTTCAACCCTAGTCCTAAATATGGGGCTTATAACAGAAACCGACTGATTTGCACAGAAATATTTGTTCTGAAAGTAATGCCTTAGTTTTTTGTAGATGCGTCTTGAGCTCGATGAGGTTGTTCGATTCAAACACTACAAAAACGCTGCTTCATCTACCTATGTATGTATGTACTAATCATAAATGTTGGATTCTCTCAAGTTTTTGCTTACTTCGTGGCTGAGTGCAAGGAAGTAGAGATGCCATTATCATCCTGTGTAGACTATTTCTATTCTTCATCATAACTCTGATAATTGTGTGCTGTTAGGGTTTGAACATATAACGGGGCGATTCCACATTCGACATGTATCGCGTACGTTGGCGTGCCATTTGCTAAGCAGTACAAACGTTTGAAAAGGAATCATTGGATTCTTTATAAACCTGTCGTTCATAGACCTCCGTGTAGATTAGATGTGTTTCGGCTTAGCAAGTTTTAAGTGCAAACATTTCAAAGACACTCAAAAAATCGGTTTCGGCAGTGATTCGACGTGACACAACGGTATCAATACCGGTTATTAATCGAGTCGATTCCCAAGATCTACGGATACTTGATTTCTTAATTTTAATTAATAATTTATCATTAAAAATATTGAAAATGAGGAAGTTAAAACTCACTCCGCTAATCCAATTGCGTGACCAGTTGATGGTGCAATGTTAACAACAGATGAGGCAGTCCTGCAAGCCCAACAACTAAAGGGAGCTAGTGAAATGGCAGCAAAAAGAAAGAAGAAACTGAGACCAACTTCCAGCCGCCTTAAGTGCCCCTCCCTATCGGCTTCAACGGAAGAGCTGCCTGTAGAATTACTGAAAGGGGCAGCTACATCATCTACAGCTGAAAAAAGTGTCATCATTAGTCAGATGATAGCTACTACCCACATGTCTCAGACGATGAGCAGGGCCGCTCAATAGCAGCATCAGACAGCTGCAAAAGAGAATGATTTCAATCAATGCGAAACCAATGGAACGAAGAGAAAAGGAGCAGCAAGTGCGCTCCAAACAGCAACAACAAATAGAGCAGCAACCCTAAAAGCTGTCACAACAACAGCAAACACAGAAACAAAAGCCTAAGCCTCAGCTGCAACAACAACGCACTAAGGTCAAGCAAAAACCACAGCAACAACAATAAAAGCAGCAGCAAGTACTCGTACAACAACCAGCACAGCAGCAGAAACAACATTAGCAGATCTCAATGAAACAATGAGTATCTATAATAAATACATTTAAAATGGAGTTAAGGAAACTTTAGAATTACGAGTATGTAAGTTGGCCATTGGAAACAATTTCTTTTTTTAAAAGACTTGTGTAAATAGACATGCGATCCACTGTAACTCAGTGGAATGTTATAATAAGATTAAATATTTATTAAAAGACACGAGGACAGAGTTCTTCTCCTTCACTCAAAGGGGAGAAGTTACAAACCATATTGCTGAGGGGATTAGAACCTTCAACTGATCCGGAGGAACTCTTTGCACTGCTTAAAGAAACAGAGTGAGACGAGCTTACATTCGTATCGGTCAAACCCTTTACTACAGCAAGAGCTAAAAGGGAGAATCGGATAACACCGGATTTCCCAACATCAAACTTGATGGACTAAGGAGTATTAAAGTCCTAGACTACCAGGTTGTATAATACGAGTACATTGGGAATAATTAAAGAAGAGCGAAGGCATTTTATAATTCATTTTACAATGCGTTCGCTGCCAACGGTTTGGACACGCAGCTTCGAATTTCGAAATGCAACCTCGATGCGTTAAGTGCGGAAAGAACCACAAGTCCGAGGAATGCGTTCTGGGTGATGATGGAGCGTCGTCTTACATTACGCGTCTAAACTGGTATCTGATATCCAGTTGAACAAAAGCAACAAACAATCCTGATTGACACCGTACGGTTTGAGGGACTATTCTTCAAGCTGAACAGGCTGAACAAAAGTAAACCACTGCTGTACATTGTTTTTGATATGCTCACCAGCAGGCAGTTCATCGTGAAGAATGGCGATGTGATTTCTGCTGGAGTATTTGACATGAAAAATGGTGGGCACCTCCCCGATCGCAATCAACATATTCACAAGCGATCTTGTGCGTCTACTTTACTATGCCATAGCGTACGCAGACGACTTTATCGCGTACAGATCAGGTCTATTGATCGAGGTCATTAATACGCTCTTGCAACGTGACCTCGATGAGATTTAACGATATTGGGATGACTTGAAATTGAAGATCAACTTTCAAAAATCGGAAACCATTCTTTTTAGGACGCCTTTGTCTGGGGTCTCTAGGGCCGCCAGAAAGAATTGGCGAAAGTTTTCGACCGTGGGACAGCACGGGCAGCGACTTGCTTCGAAATGTAGTCAGATATCTTGGGATCTGGCTTCATCAATACCCATAATTTAACAAACATATAGATGTTACTCTGGCTGGAGCCAAAGTTGTTTTAGCTCTTACAAAGAGCCAGTTTCATAACATCCAATTCGATTTTAGGGTGAAGGTAACCTGCTACTTGGCCCTTGTAAGACCTATGCTTGTATTTAGATGTCCCGTGTGGTTCAGAGCGAGAGCAAGTTCAATGGAAAAGAATCGGGTGTTTGAGGGGCAATAAGAGTCGTAAACTTCGTTATTAAATTGACTAGAAGGCAAGACCAATAACCCTGACAAACAATCTGATCTCCGAGGCTTACGACCCCAACTGTTTATATCATGAGAGTGTGCGCTTTAACGGCTTTATTCCCCCCAGAAACGTTCCTCTACTTAACTAGTAAAGAGCTAATCCAGACTAATTTAGCGGTCCCACATCGGTAGAATAGCTGTCACAATATTAGGGATGTTGGTCGGCAGCACAAAGAATTTTGGCGGCTTAGTGAAACAGAAGAGCCTCCTTAATCTACCATAGTCGGTAGGTAGATTAACATAGTTTTTAGAATTATATAAAAAAAAGAGAGAATGGGTAAAAATTTATAAAAAAAATAATAAAAAACAGAAAAGTACACATTGAATTATGTTCATGGGTTAAGATAGTCTGGTTTAAGATCTATTTTTAGGTAGGTAGGTAGTTTTATCTATAAAAATTAAAAAAAGTCCACCAAAACTAAGTTTTTGCGTTAAGAGAATATTTTCTTAATTTTAAAATACCATGTAACGTCTTGAAAGATTGAGCATGTTCAGCAATTTAACTGACAGAACAAAAGTTTAAAACTTTCAATTTAAAAATCGTCCTTCATGGCAAGTTTTCTATGCTTTTATCAATAAATAATTTATTTTTAAATAAAAAGATTTTATTTGTATATGAATATGGAGGAGGAAAAGATACATAAGAAAAAAAATTAAATTAAAGATACTCGCCTACACAAAAATACAACCGATACAACCGTCAAACAAAACTTAGTTTGTATTCCGTGTGAACGCTTCAATGAGGTTTTGTAAACTTTTTATCGAGAGCTCGGTTTTCGATGCGGTGTGAATATGGTATTAGGGATTTATTGTATGCAGATGATTCTAGACCATTCATCTGGCTCTAGACGTAAAGCGCTTCAACTAAAGTGACCGTCCTTCACCTCTCCAGAAACTCGTGTCTCAACCTATTGCTTGTCCCCTCTGATAAGTATAAAGGCAAAAAGGCAGAATTCTTCCCGCTAATATGCATTTCCAAGGAGACAACGGATATAAAATGAAGGAGGTGGATGTCTTCTACGACTAAGGCGACTACGTGATAGGAGAGACAACACAGCACATCAAGTGTCACTGTGCTTTTGCAGTCTTTTGCATGAATTTCGTCCTCGTTTTCCTCCACGTCCTGCACCATGTGCGCGAACAATTAAGCATTTGACTTAACGTCTCGCGCGAACTGGGTCCACTAGAGATGTGTCAAGAAGTGGCCGGCAGTGAAAAGTGGTTAGCCCTTATTTTTTTGAGGACGCCAAAGGCACCATCGTAACTGGTGAGCAGTACACGCAGTTGTTAAAATATTTTTTTTTGCCTAAAGTTGCTCAATTGGGTCTCGAGCATCGTTGATTAAATCAAGATGGAGCAACCGGTCATATAGCTCGGACAACGATGTAGATTTTCAATCACCAATCTCCATGTAATCTCTCCTTTGGGCGGTTTGAATTTGCCGGCCAGATCACCAAATCTGACGGCGTCTGACTTCTCGCGTTTACCTCAACACCAATTTGGAGTCAGCAACAATTGCGTGCAACAATTAAAAATGCGGTAAAACGACCACAAATGTGCATCAACTCAGGAGGTGGCCTGACCGTTATCATCATAAGCAGTGCAATCAAATGTGCCGAAATTAGTCTCAGTTTAGGGACAAATCTAACCCAGTTCCATCCAAATGCATGGCGGGGTAACCGTTAGAAAACGCACTTAGCATATTAATAAATCTGTCACTTATACTAAAGTGATGTTTTCATTGCGATTTTCTGTTCAGACTTAGAGAGTCACGCGCTTATTCAATCGTTACACAGACATCACGAGAAATCTTAAATGTGAAAACAAAACAACAACAAAATTATTAAAATTAATTGAAAAACAAATATATCTATGACAACGGAGAGTGACTACATTTATTGTATTTGGATATGAAATCTACTGATACAGAGTACACTCACTGTAAAAAGTAACGAAACAATCTAAAAATCAGAAATCTATCTTTTTATGCGGAAAGTGAATTCCTACTTTAGTACCTAATACGTATACTTGATGTTCTGACGCAAGAGCGGATACTTGATTCAAACGTTTGAGTATGTCAGTAGCCAGTTTTTTTTTTTTAAGAACTTAACTCAAGCGGGTATAAATACACTTATTATGCCTCAGCATGTGTAAAGTTTTTTGGAAAATGGGATAGAGAGAGAAAGAAAGATGTTTGGGCTCAGTGGTTATTTCGTTGAGTTGCCTCCAACATGGGGAGACTAAATTCTTAGTGGCAGCTGGTTTGTTGTTGATTTCTAGTCAACTACTCATCTTACTTAATTTTTGTTAACTGAAAGAAATGAATGTTTTTCGGGCGAGGTTGGGATTCGAACACTAAACCTTCCGATTTGGAAGCCAGCCCACTACCAATTGAGCCACGGCCTACAAAAAAAACAGGATACTCAAACTACGCGCCTGCTTTACTAATATACGGGTATTTCTCTTTAATATTTATAGTCTGAGATACTCGATACATATACATATGTATTATATCAGCTAGCTAGTTACTCAAATTAATTTGGTGGCGGTTGAGTACTTCTTAACCACAATGTCACCCCGATTAGGTTACTGCAGCTGGCTACTGAAAAACATCAAATTGTCATTCAACGTAATGACTATTTGTATGCGTTCTTCAAAGATAAGATACCAACAATGTATCAAGTAATAGCCGCATTCTCTGTTTCCTTATATTTAGGTCTTTCTTATAGAGCGAATTTCAGTTTCGAAAGATATGTCAAACTTTCCGCAACGAAAATTTCTTACCGGTTTCATCCTATGGTTAGTGTTTTTGAAATCTGCCACAGGACAAAACACGGGATCCTTTGAACCACCACCGTCCACAAATACCGATGCACGAATTAAAGAAATTCAAAATGAACTCATCAGAATTCAAAGTGAGATACTGTCCATCAATCTTATTTTGGGGTCGAGCAACAACTCTCAGGAACTGAAGACACGTCTGTCGATATTGGAGGAACAATTCGCAAAACTTAATCAACAAATTGCCGACGAACGTCGCCAGAATGCCGCCGCGAATGAAAAGCATGACAAACAAATCGCTATATTATTTGACTTTTACAATTCGTTGGACATACAAATGAAATCTCTTCAAGAAGCATTCGAGAAAAAAAATCAAGAAGATGATATTAGACGTATTCCGGCGGAGATTGTCGACCTAGTTCGGAATCATGAATTTGGAAAAGCTGAGTCGCTTCTTCTTCAAATACAAGCAGGAGAGAAAATACGTGGAATCGTTCATGATGTATATGCGAATTCACTCGGAAATGTTGACGTCCTTCTAGACTTTGCAAAGTCCTTATCAAAAGTCGATCTTAGTTTTGGGGTACTTGATGCACTACGATATGAAATGCGTGCGAATGCTCATCATGACCCTTATAAACTGATCTCCTTGGCAAGGGCACTTGACAATAAGATTATTAACAATAAAGCCAGTTCAGCTGAGGTAAAGTCCAAGGCAATAGCTCTTAGAAATGACGTAGTTGCGGACTTGAAAGATGCCTCCACCAGTACCCTCAAGACGGCCATGTATTTGGATAGCTATCAGAGAAATGATCAAGTAGAGAGACTATCGCAGGCATTATTCGAGTTTGATTTTCAAGTATCTGACGATGTTATTCAGCGAATGGTTAGAGAGTCCTATCCGGCTGTTTCCGCAGTCAAGATAGCAGACAATATTTTCAGTAGTAAAATTTTTCAACAAAGGATTTCTGGACAAGTGGCTTTGTTTTGGAAGTTAAAAGAGTCCAATAAATTAAATGATGAAGCTATCCTCAGTATAGGTGATTACTTAAATCAAACTCAATCCAGTTTTAGAGGACAGTTCAGACCAACAGAAATAAATGCTATCAACCAAGTCATTGTAAATATGCCACAGTGTGCTAGATATCTCTCTTTTTCAACAAGGGTGAGCTTTTGGAATGAGGCCAAATCGGGATATTTGTACGCCGCAAGTTCACCATTTAATTTCGATCGTGATAGGCGTATGGTATTTACCTGGGGTGAAGGTGTTCCAATTAATCAAGGTGAGTGGTATGTCGAGAAGAAAGGTAACAATTTTTACTTCAAAAATACGGTTCATAATGAATATATATACGCTGCCTCGTATAAGCCTTATGATCGTGATAGACGTCGTGTATTCACATGGATTCCAGGTGGATATGAATCAGATAATTTTGCTTGGAAAGTTGAACTTCATGATAATAAGTGTCGCCTTAAGAATGTTGGCTTTAATGAATATTTATTTTCATCGAAATACACACTGAATAAGTGGAGGAATTATGTTATGACTTGGATACCAGGAACAGCAATTCATGATCCAGAATTCCAGTGGGAGATACGGGGGTAAATGTGGTAAAATCGTTGTCTATTTTTATCATGTGAACGTATAATATTTGTGTCAAAATAATAATAGAAATATATTCTTATGAATTTGCAAAGTAAATTTAGAACTTTTAGCGTTTTTGAATCGTTTTATAAGTCGTGAAAATTTTTGAAAGTGGCTCCATAAAACATTATGCGACTATTACTCGTACAGCGAGACTTGGCAGTATACGATTGCAAAACTAGTTTTGGAGAAGAATAACAAAATGCAACCACAATAACCCTAAAGTGAGGGACTCTTTCTATTATGGCAATTTTCTGCATTCTGGGAGTAAAGAACCAATATCGATGTTCAAAATGACTTAACAGCAAAGACGAAAGTAAAGTGTCAATTGTAAAAAATTACACTCAAAAGGTGGCATAATACGAAGTAATGGTCTAATAGTTTTGCATTTTGTTTGAATTGTGTGATATTTCTATAAAAAGCTTCGCTCAAATTACTGTCTTTTGACCCAAGGAAAGCAGGGCCTCTTCTAATGATGTCCACCTTATCTAATTATTTTCTATTTCCAATTCGTGTTTTTTTTGTTCCACGAATTCCATGATTAGAGCATCCGCTCTGATGCAGAGTTATTACTGGTGTAAATGTAAAGATAATGATTTGTGCGCCAATGAATTATCACAACCTGAGTATCATCATTTATTTATTTTTTTTTTGATAAGGATAAGACCCTTGGAGACATACGGTTCAATAAATTTGCAATCGGATTCATCCTGTCGCGATTGACCCATAACATTTCTTCATTATTTTGTATATCTGATACAAATGTCAGTTTAGATTCTAACTAAGTATTTACTCGTTATAACCATGTTCTAAACATGCATCTGCTTACTTAGATAATGCTACAGCTCAGGGTTGAACTATCATCTCAAATATATAGCTCTATATTTTATCGATTTTTCCGATTCATCAATATTGTGCTCCTACTTCTGGTGTTGCTTCTTGCATTCTTTACATGATGTCAATGTCATTAACGAACCCAATCATTTGCAAAGCAAAACAATTTCTGAAGTATTTTCTAAGCCCTTTTCGATATCAAATTCTTTATGAAGTAGGAAATTTTCTCCAGTATCATTCACTAGTCTCGGCTCTGTATATCTGAATGCTGTCTTATGCGGTAAAGAGGCGGGAAGTATAGATCTAGACTCTATCATAGTTTGAATGCTTGGATAATTGTGTGCTTAAACAGCATGAAATTGCACTGATTGATGTCAATTAGCCCCTGTGATTGAAATTGTATTAATTGCAGATCCAGAACTTTCAATTCAGAGTTTAGTGCAACATTTTGCAAAAACAACTTGGCATACACTATACAATAGATACAACTGGTGCAGAAAATAAAGCCAAGAAACCATTAATAGCTCCTTTGCAGTTTGAAGTCCAAGAAATTTAATGGTGCTGATGCGAATAATCTTTCATAATTATTTTATATTCTCTTTTATATTTTCTTTTTTAATACGAATACTCTTAATTTTTGTAATTTGTTGTTTCAATGTGTTTCTCCCCATTGTCTCTCACACCTAATTTGACCCCTTCCTCCTCTCCTGAACAAGGAATGCACTTTTTCTGTTTGCCATTGTTTTAAAATATGCTCTTAAGTAATTTAAGTGTGACAGTGTGAATGAAAATTCAACGTACACTATTGCAAAAATTATTTCGCAGCAATATAATGGACTACGAATATGTTATTTAAATGCGCGAAGTTTAAATAGCACTAAATTAGACTATTTAAAGTACTTGTTTTCTACTTCTTGTCTTGATGTTATCGGTACAAGTGAATCCTGGATTAATCCGAATGTGCGTGATGAGATCTACGATATCCAAAATTATAGACTAATTAAGAATGAGAGAATCACTGACACCACAGGTGGAGGTGTTGCAGTCTACTGTAGGTTAACTCTGAAATCTAATGAAATTTTTAAATCAAGTGAATCCGGTATTGAGTACATTGCTGTGGAAATAAGTGACTGTACTACTACTAAATGTCTTGTCTCCGAAGATGCTCGGCATTGCCATATTTTTCAGCACTTTCGGACTTTTGTGCACTATATGAGCATATTGTTGTGTACGGTGACTTTAATGCTGATTTACTAAGAAGTAGAGTTAAGCTATCGGGGAAGACGGAATACCCATCCGGTTTGTCAAACTTATCCTATCCCAGATAGTTGCCCATCTTACTAATGTCACTGCTCCAGTAAAGTTGTTTCCACCGGTTCAAATAAATAGCCATAGTTTGTTTGTTCGTATAAACATTGATGGCGGTAGTCAGCGTACATTTATCAGGGAAATGGTAGCAAATAAACTGAAGTTGCCTGTTGTTGGAGTCGTTAATCTTTCATTACCATTCGGTAATGCGGTAATTTCCAAACATCAGGAATTAAAGACCGTGAAGATTTGCGTACAAAGTCAATACAGTAGCCGTTCGTTGGAAATGATTGCCGTAGTCGTACCCGAAACCTTCCTCGACATTTTACCAAATCCTGAGGAGCGTATTTACCAGTTAAGTGTATTCACATTAGCAGACAGCAACCTAAATGATTATAAGCAGGAGCAAGGGCTAAGTGTACTTATCGGTGCGGACTATTTCTGGCAAGTTGTCACCGGTAAATATATGAGGTTAACTGATTGTTTGACTGCGGTTCATACCATCTTTGGATGGACAATTCAAGGTCCAAGCAACGCAGGTGAAAATTCAATTTCTAATGAATATATAGCTACCCTTTGCAGTTTATAGGTTGAAAATATGTGGAAACTAGAATGCCTTGGAATACGAAAGGATGAAAACGAGATGAGAAATTTCACACACGAACTCCAAACGAAATGCATCCGCAAGACGATGACGAGGTACGAAGCATCTCTTCCTTGGAAAAGTTTAGACGTACAACTAGGTACCACCAAAGAAAACGCTCTGAAAATTTTGCACTCACTCATCAAAAGATTGTCAAGAGACCCGGCGAAGCTCGATGAGTATGACACTACAATCCGGGAGTTGATTTCAGCAGCCTTCGCTGAAACAGTTAAATTAGATCAGCTTGCGGCAACCACGAACCACTACTATATGCCGCATCACCGTGTATATTGTCCCGAAAAATCAACTACAAAGATCCGTATAGTATTTAATGCTTCATCAAGAGCTCATGGTAATCTTTCATTAAATGACTGTCTGTTTACGGGTTCCAATCTACTTCCAGATATACTTATCGTCCTGCTGCGTTTTCGAATCGGAGAAAGCTTTTCTTCAAATCGCTTTAGCGGAAGAGGATCGCGACAGTCATCAATTTATTTGATTTGCACATAAACCAACATCAATTAAAGCCTTACCAACTCTGCAGGAGTTCCGAATGACCCGAGTGACCTTCGGTGTTACTGCCAGTCCCTTTTTATTATCGGCGACGATCGACATGCACATCAATTTAAAAGCAGCTGAGTTTCCAGAAACGTGCGAGGTGTTAAGCAGAAGTTTTTACGTCGACGATTTGGCAACTAGTCTCGATAGTAAGAAATAAGCGGAACAATTTTCTCGGGAGGCGAATGAGGTAATGAGCAGTGCATATATGAATCTTAGGAAATGGGTCAGCAATAACGAGAATATGAGGAGTCAATTTGGAGTCAAAAGTAGCGATGGTACATATATGGTTTTAGGGATGAGATGGAACGTGTTTAGCGATGAGCTGACAATCAACGTGAATGCCAAACAACAAACGAACTTGAATACTGCGACGAAACGCGCTGTTTTGAAGGTAATTGCTGGTATTTATGATCCTTTGGGATATCTTATTCCAGTTGTTATAAGACTCAAAATCCTGTTCCAATCTTTATGGCGCGATAAGTTGGATTGGGATTAACCCTTAGGTGCTGAAGCTGCCAAGGAATGGAAGGCCAGTACAAGAGGCCTTGAAAAAATAGTCGAGTTGGCCTTAAACAGATGGCTGGGAACAACAACGCAATCCCAGGGAGCAGATGTGCATATATTTGCAGATGCGAGTACTAAGGCATATGGAGCGATGGCGTTTGTACGGTTTAAGGACTTAAGTACTGGAATAAAGGTAAATTTCATTTGTGCAAAGGGGCGCGTGGCCCCTTTAACAAAGGAACGAAGACCAGATGATTTAAGTTTACCGAAGCTGGAGCTAATTGCAGCGTTGATTGCTGCGAGGTTGTGTGCATATTTTAGGAATGCGAGACTGCCTTTTGAGCGATACAATTTGTGGACTGACTCCCTTATAACATTACACTGGATTTAAGGCGACACCAGACGATGGAAGCCGTATGTTTTCAATCGAGTTAAGGAAATACAGGATTTAACTAATTCGAAGGATTGGCGGCACTAGTCCGGTAGGGAAAATCCGGCAGATCTTATTACGAGGGGCATATCGTTGGATGAATTTTCTGCTTCATCGTTGTGGAAGGAAGGTCCGGACTGGTTGAAAAGGAGTATTGAGGAATGGCCTGGTAAGACTCTGTTACCCAAAAAATCGATTTCATTTTTAACTGCGTACGAGGAGCCGAAGATGACGTCGTCGGCGCAAAATGAGCCACTGCTTCACTATAAAAATATAAGTAGCTGGGGTCGTCTACTGCGAATAACAGCCTATGTTTTGAGGGCAGTAGACTGGATGCATAAAAAGTTAAGATCTCCTATGAAGTTCCTTAGAGTATTGGATTTGAAGAAAGCTGATAATTACTGGTTGAAATATTTTCAAAAAACGTTTTTTATTAATGAGATTTTTTCTTTGCAGGCTGATAAACCCATTCCAAGGTCATCAAGTCTGTTGAATCTGAATCCTTTCCTGAATGATAATGGCCTATTGCGTGTTGGTAGTAGGTTGCAACAACTGAACGAGCCGCAAGATGTCATCAGCCCGATCATTTTACCGAAGGCGTCCCACTTTAACAAGATGCTTATTAGTTATCTTCACTGACGAGTATTCCATGGAGGAGTAACTACAGTTCTGGTTTTGCTGCGTCAGAGATTTTGGCTGCCAAGCGCCCGCCAAGCTATTAAGAAGTTCATCGCTGGTTGTACGGTTTGCATAAAACTCAAAGGCAAAGCCGGAGCACAACCCTTTGCCCCACTTCCAAGAGAACGTTTGTTTGCATCACGACCATTTGAGACTGTCGGAGTGGACTTTGCAGGCCCCCTCTATACTTCACCCAATAACAACGATATCAACGGAGGGAAAGTCTATATTATGCTCTTTACGTGTGCAGTAGTCCGAGCTGTGCACCTGGAGTTGGTACTAAATCTCACTACTGAAAGTTGCCTGTTAGCCATAAGACGATTTATGGCCCGAAGAGGAACACCGACGTTTATATTTTCAGATAACGCTAAAACCTTTAAGAAGTTTCCAACGGAGTTGAGAGCTGTTGGAGATATTTTAACCAGCGAAAAGCGGGCAGAGATGGAAATGTGAGAGCCTGCGAAGTACGTTTTTCTGACGGCAAGAGGATGATGCGTGCAATACAATTATTATACCCTTTAGAAATCCGTCAGCTGGCCCGCCCGGAGGATGTTGAAAATTAAACTCAATCAACACTATCATATATATTAGATGGTATTGTTTAATATATTTCTACAACTATCTCTTTCTACTATGTAAAACTTTCTATATAAGAACCTCTTTGTCTAGTCTAGTAATCGCAAATTCTTCGACCCGATAAGATCGGTCTCAACTAACAATTCTACTCGATGTACCCTTTGGAAAGTTAATAAAAGCTCTTAATAAAAAAAAAGTGCGTTCTCCTTTGGGCAAATTTCACAGATGCGGTTCGCTTTGTGTATGGACTTCGAAGATACAAACATATCTTAGAACATACCAAAAAGAGACTAGGTTGCACTCTACAACAGTACATCAATGTGAGAAACTGCATAGCTATTTCTACATAAAATTATTCAAAATAAATCCCCTATTATATAATAAACTTGTCTTTAACCGTTCTGCGAGAAATTTAAGTATCGTTCCCCATCGTCGTCAATATTTAAATTCGTTACGCTTATTTTTCATCCACGCTGTTAAACTCTGGAACCTCCTCCCACCGCGTATTAAAATGATGTCTAACCGTGCAAACTTTAAAAGTGCAGTCCTCCTTTACCTCTCATCCTTAACAACCCAACCCTGAGTCCAGGTCCTATTCCCCCTCTCTTATATTACTTCTATTATTATTATAATTGTATTAACCATAAGCTATTAAGGTTATTTTAGCTAATCTATAATATCTAAGTACTAAAAAAGATGTAAATCTTATTGTACATACCAAGTAAATAAATGAAATGAAATGAAATGAAATATATAGAGGAGTCATTTTTAATGATGATGATCTCACATCTGTGTAACACAACAAATCATTTGAGATGATATTCAATACAAGCGTTTTCAGAAATTTGTAAGACAACGTATCTTTCCTTCTATCTTTCTCGGGATAAGAAAAGCGCTCTGAAAGGTTGTGTGCATTTTTGTTCTCTTCAGTTATGGGCTTATGGCAGCGGGCAAAATCAGTTTATTAAACGACTATTTTTGCCAAAGCATGGATGGGTTTCGAGAACGCAGGTTCCTGTCTTGAAAAACTCTCAAGGAGCGCACAATGAATTCAGCTTCCCGTTCAGAGAAGCCTTGTACGAGTATTCTCAAATTAATTGGAGGTTGGCTGTCGCTACAGAAATATTGTTGAAACGTTGCCTCTTTTACTGATTCTTCACAAATGGTTCGTTGCCAATAGGATTGTGTATATCTCCGCTTTGAAGACAGACGCAAATTTTGCTAACA
The DNA here is from genome assembly GCA_949129095.1 of Volucella bombylans. NCBI lineage: Eukaryota > Metazoa > Arthropoda > Insecta > Diptera > Syrphidae > Volucella > Volucella bombylans. The sequence goes on along the minus strand of OX422141.1, from coordinate 109,698,193 downwards.
AGTATTCAAATAATAAATTGGTTTCGGCGCCATCCATGAGGCCTAACTTCTGCCCAAAACTATTCCTGGGCCCAGTCGATCTCATATTTTCGCAGCAATGGAAGTTCTAGTTTAAATACATCAGATGGGATGTCCATAGGACCAGAGTCAAAAGTCAGCCGGCGCGTCATCAGAACTCCAGTACAACTTAATCATCTGCATGTGTCGGAGCTTCGAGTTTTGAATTATTGGCAGCGTTAAGCGTTGAGTCGAGCAAATTTCAACAAAGCAGAAGAGACCCGCTTCGCGTTCTATTTAGAAGCATCGCGCTTTTCCATAAAATAGGTGATTCCTCTACGTTGTATTATCTGGCCGAATAGCAAATCGTGACCATCCAAAATTGCAAAGTCGACGAAACGCTCTATGTCGACAAAAATGTTCAAAACTTACTCTTGCACTTGCAAAGTGGTCTTGCGTACATGAAACTCGAAAATTCTCTCCATGCTCTACAAAATCAAGGAAATCAAATAGCTCTGAAGTACTAGTCATGTGTGGAGTAATTTGTTCCTTCCCATTTTCGAATAAAGATTCGGTTCATAAGAGAAGAGGAAGAAGTATCTTTCTCTCGAAACATCCAAGTGGTTCCCTATCCACTTTCGACAAGGTCAAAGTCGTCATAGAGTAGCACGGAAATGATTATGGTGCTAACTTACAGAAGACGGCACTGTTACTCAATTGCTTCCTGAGCCCAAAGCATATTATAACTGCTAATACTGGCCAATACTTCGGTAGTGTGCGTCCTTATCTGATAACTGCATGTACCTAGTTTTGCCCTCGTTTACCGTCAGACCCATTTTCGCCGCTTTGGCCTCAATACTTACGAAAGCTTAATTGACGGCACGTTGTGTAGGTTCAATAAAATCAATGTCATGCGCGTACGCAAGTAATTTTGCGGTCATAAAGAGCGCACTGATATGGACTAACCAGATTGTTTATATAGTACATGGTGTCAGAATTTCACAAACAGCGGAAAGATATTATAGTCCCCGTTAAGGAGACTTATTTTCCTATACTTGGAGCAATAAAAGTGTATCAATAACGCCGCCGGCATGCAAACCGCACCAAACAGTTATTTTTTGTTGATGAAGTGGTGATTCATGAAGCACATATGGATTTTCACCCGACCAATAACGCATATTTTGCTTATTGACGAACCCATTGAGCCAAAAATGAGCTTCATTACTGAAGATGATTTTGCGAGGAAATTCATCATCTTGGCACATCTTCTCCAGAACCCAATCGGAGAACGTACGTCGCCTCAAATGGTCCATCGGCTTCAATTCTTGAGTCAGCTTGATCTTGTATGAGTGTACACCAAGATCCTTACGCAAAATACGCCAGTTCTTGAGAACGCCGTGGAATTGACTGATTTGGATCGTTTGCTACGGACGCCTGAACGGCAGCGATATTTTCGACACTTCGACCAACCCGTTGACTCACTGACACGGCAACATCAAGCAACGAATATGTAGACTCAAATTTTTGCACTTGTTATTGCCTGTCTACTAGGGCGAGAATTACGACCGAAAATTTGAGTTAACGCTCTTAAAATTGCAGTCACCGACTCCGAATTTCGGTAGAAAATTTTTACAATTTTCAGATGTTGCTCGTTCGTGTACTTTACCATGATGAAAATGTTGAGTTTACTGAATAAATTGACAGTGACAGTTTGATGATTAGTGAAAGAGTGCGTTCACAAATTAAATTCAAAGTTGTCAAGTCCCTATTGGAAAACCGTTTATTCAATGCAGATACTTGACACAGCAAAAGTCGAGATATGTGTTGAGTGTGCACTCGAGAATGGTTTTGGTGAAGATCGACACATGATCAGAGCGTTTCAAGCCATAAACATAACGTGGAATGTTATTAAAAGACTTTTTAAATATACGTTCATTGGCGAAATCATTTGATCGGAATATCTCGCAGTCAGATCTCGCAGGCCTTAGTCTTGTATTAATTGGAGTACAATTTTCAGAAACTGAAATATTTCTGAGACAAGAGTAGATTTTGCCAATTAAAATTCTGATGTAATCATCTCAGCATAGTCTTGAGTTAAACCAAATACCTAGATTTCTGACTTTTTCGATGAACTCAATTTGTGCACTACCAAGGTATAGTGGTGATTTGTTGTAATCAATAATGCCTATTTTGCCAATTATACAGCTCGACAAGGTTTTGGTAACATGAGAGAGGTTACTTAAAATAATAATGGAAAGCAAGACTGTCACATCACATTAACTTCTCGTGTTATTGACGAATTTATGAAAACTATAATACCTTCATGTGTTAAGTGCGCCAATAATTCAATATAGTTGTCTTGCCCAGTCACAGTCGGTTGACAGTCGGAATAATTTAAAAACGTGATTTAAGTTCGTTAAATGGGAAATGTTTGTTATTCCAATGATTTAGCGTGAACAAGTGACCCATTATGATGACTGTTACTTTTGTTTAACTAAATTCAAAGGGTTCTCGAAAAAAATTCAAAACAAAATAGAATACCCTAAAGTAGCTTCCGTGTCCATGCCAATACCGCATAGTGTACCCACTCCAAGAACACAAGTACCATGTGCAAATTCAAGTGATGAGGATGACCGTGAAGAAAATTGTGCGCTAGGGAAGGAAATATCCGAATATGCACCCAGCAAGAGTTGAATGATTTGTTCCGTGACTTAAATTTATCCATCAGGCAATCTGAAATTCACGGTTCTAGATTACAAGAATGGAATCTGTTATCACTAGAAACTAAGATATATTTGCCAAGGAAAGGGAACAAAGCTTTAGCTACCTTCATCAAGGAACGAATCCATATGCTACTGTAACGACATTAACGGATTGATGAATGAATTACGGGTCACTGACAGAACAAATGAATGGAATCTCTTTATTGATGGATTTATGGATGGATTTATTCTAAATAATGGTAACGAATATCCCTCCATACCTGTAGCATATTCAATTACTTTTAAACAAAAATACGATACTATGCAATTCATATAAATAAAGTATAGAGACTCTAGTTGGAAAGTTTGTGCTGACTTAAAAATGATAGCCTTGTTACTAGGATTACAGTGTGGCTTTACAAAGTATTACTATTTTTGCGTATGTGGGACAGTCGAGCTACAGAGAAACACTACTTGGTTAAAGAATGTCTGCCACAAAATGTACTTCTTCCACCTTTACACATAAAGCTGGGTTTAATGAAGAATTTCGTAAAAGCTATGGACAAAATTGGTGAAGGCTTTATACATTTAAAATTTATATTAAATTAAGTGATGTCAAACTTAAAGGAGGTATATTTTTTGGGCCGCAAATACGAAAATTTAAGGAGCACGCTTTCACCAGGACATATCGAAATAATACTCGTTCTGGACAGTATTTCTCCACACACTATATAAACTCGATAAATAAAAAATGCTGCACGATTAATGACACGTGTTAAGGATACTCTACAGTATGGCTAATCCCTATGGATATTCTCTTGAGGAGTCGCCATACTCATATGAAACCAGCCATGATTCTAGGAGCCTACATATACCCGGGTCTATAGTACGGACACGAGATGGAGCGTCGGTATCCCACGAACGAGTTATATATGTATTTGTCCAGTCCTTACAAATAAAACACAACTGATTTGAATAATGAATTTTTATTTCAAGATCTTCCACACGCCTGACTTGGTATCTTAAACCAACTTAGCATAACACCTAGAATAAAACAAAACATTATATTGTACAATGAAAAGTTTATTGAAACAATCAACAATAATGTTGTTTTGCTTGCATTGCTAATGCCGCTTTTCCTAAAACTAGGCCAACTGATGTGTCTGGAGCAATTCTGCTGCTGGGCTGTCCTATGCTGCTTATCTTCTTGACATTGACAAACAAAAGCCCAGCGAAACCAAGCCAAATTTCGTTGCTAAGCTGAAGTTTTCGATGACAATGATGATGTTGTTGCTATGCACGTAATTCGTGCACTGTGTACTCGCTTTACAGCTCATGGCTCATTCCGTACGAGTTAGAGCCCCACCACGAGCGTTACCCTCTCTAGTTTTGTTCCTTACTTCGATTCTGTAGCCTTTTCGATCCGCTCCCATGTTTCATTCTGCCCGAGCTGCCTTACCACGTACGGCACCCCTCCCGTTTTCTATCGCTGTAACGTGTTATCAAATTTTTAGCATTCAAAAACAGGCTGTTAAAGGGAGTTTGAAGTAGAGTAACTTTATTGGCTATGTAGGAGCACTACTGATGGATATAGTGATGCAACATCGTGAAGCAACGAACGCTTCATCCTTGTTGGCTAATATTAGTGTAATTTATAATTATTATCGCACGGTCTTGAATGCCATCTAGTCGGTGCAAATGGGACTAAGGAGTCGTTTCGTCGCAGTTCGGAACCACTTAATGTTATTTCGTTTCATCGGAGTTCGGAACTTCACCTTCACCAAGGTCGACCAGTAGTTTCAGTAAGTCTAAATGACACCACTTCTGCAAACGGCAACGTCACGTTACCCCCGTTACCACTACCGACATCAACATGCAGTGCTGTGAAATTAAAAAAAATGCAGCCAAAACGGTTTTCTGGAGATTTCAAAGAATGGGTACCATTTTGGGAGCAGTATCGTACTCTCGTTCACGAAAACTCTTCTCTTACAACAATTGATAAATTTAATTACCTAGAAACGGTGTTAACTGAAAAGGCATTCGAAACATTCGCTGGTCTCACTCCTTCAGAAACTAACTATAATACAGCTATAGCATTGCTGAAGGAAGAATACGGCAATAATGAGAAAATTGTAGATTTTACAATGCAACGTTTGTTATCAATCCAGCCTGTTTCTTCTAAGGCAGATGCATTCGCTCTGAGACGGCTATATACTTCGGTGCAAGCTTCAACTTGTTCGCTTTCCTCATTAGGCGTACAATCGTCAAATTATTTTGTTATGCTAAAGGCTGTTTTATTACGTTGTCTACCAAATGAACTTAGAGTAGATTTTTATCGATACTACGAGGACACCACAGCGACTCTACAAAATTCGCATACCTAATACGAAGATAATGCAGATAGCATTTCCTCAATGTCAGAAAATTTATCAAAAGCAATCGGCGATAAGCAAGTTGATTGTTTGCTAAAATTCTTGCGAAGAGAGGTTGAATCGCTAGAAAAGGCCAACGAAGCAAGAATACAGTCATCTCGCTCTAGCATATCGAACACCACGAACACGAGATCTGTCAAAACGGCTTTGGGTTTGTATGCATCTGAATTGAAGGAGAATTGTTTGTTTTGCTGTGGAAATAATCACGAAACCAAAGGTTGCTCTAGTGACAAGGGATTAATCGAAAAGGAAAATTTATTGAAAGCTGAAGGTGCTACCGTTGCTGTAAAAAAAGGCCATAATTCCCGGATGTGTAAGGTGAAAGGGATAACTTGCAGGACATGTACTGGCCGGCACGCAACAAGCATGTTGCGATTAATTGTTTTCTCAACTAAAACGTTCCTTCATTTCGTCTTCCAACCAAAATAAAGACCCAGTACCCAGTTTTGCCAATACTTCAACGTTAAATGTGTACACGGCAAAAGGAATGCAGAAGGATAATGTATACTTGCAAACAGCATGCGCCTATGCTAGTAGTGAATTTTCTATTGCTATGTTTGTGCGAATCGTTTTGGGTGGTAAAAGTCAACTGTCGTTCATCAAGTCAACTCTGGCGCGTAATCTCAATCTACCTGTTGTGGGTGTACATAGACTAAGCGTAATACCCTTTGGAAGCGATAAGGCCAAACCCTCCAAATTGTGTAACAAGGTTCGGATAGATTTACGTAGTCAGTACGATGATCGCGCTGTTTCGATAGATGCAATAGAAGTTCCTGCAATTTGCCTTGATGTGCTATCTGTGCCCACTAACAATGGAACTGTCCGACTTTCCGATCTAAATTTAGCAGATGCTCGTGCAAAGGGCAATTATAGAGGATGGGATCAGTGTGCTCATTGTCTCACTGAAAGGTCGACTGCGATAAACACAATTTTGGGTTGGACAATTCAAGAGCCGTCGGATGTACATAAATCAAAATAGATTTCATTCTTCTCATACACTATCTTTTAAAGTCTGCGCATGTGAAGATATTCAATATTTCTGGAAGCTTGATGTGTTGGGGATTGTCCCTGATGGTAAAAGGGTATTAAGCGATGACGTACCCGCACACATTCGTCGAGTAGGAGATAGATTCGAGGCGTCACTTTCTTGTAAGGAACTATCAACTCCACTACATAACAATAGAATATACGGATACGAACACTAGTTCAGAAACTACATATGTTCAGCTGGAATACGATGAGTCGATGAATAAAATGATTTTGTCAGGCATTGCTGAACCTGCTCCGGACACAGAATTAAGTAAAAACCGAACTTATTACCTTCCTCATCATCCAGTATACCGAAATGACAAAGAAACGACTAAATTGCGGATAGCTTTCGACGCTACGCCACATGCACCTAACCATTCGTCACTCAACGATGTTTAAGAAGTCGGCGAAAAATTTTCGCCTGATCTTTTAGTGATTCTTCTCAATTTTCGAGTTGGGAAATTTGGAATTATTGCCGACATAGGAAAGGCGTTGCTCAAAATTTTACTTCATCCGTCGGATAGAGATAGTTATCGTTTTCTCTGGTTTGTGAAAAAAATAATCAACGAAAAGGTCTTACCTGCTATCAGAATTTACCGAATGACGCGGCTAACATTTGGCGTTAAAGGCATTCCCTACATTGTTGGTGTCATGATTCAGGAATTGATAACGGAGGCTGTGTCGTGAACTCAAACATCGGACGAGCTATCAGAGACGAGCATTAAAGCTATGCAAACAATACACGAGCTGCTAAGGAAAAGCTTCTACATGGACGACTTTGTCATTAGCATCATTGATGATGAGGATACACTGAAGGATATTTATCGAGAAACAACGAGAATATTTAGTAGTGCCTCAATAAAATTACATAAATGGACCTCCAACAGTGCGAAAGTAAGAGATTGCTTCGAAGCAGAAGAATGATCCTCGGATACGCAGAAAGTGCTGGGTTTTCGATGGGTAATAGACGAACTTGAAGTGGTTCTTGATCCTGTACTAGATTTGTTGAAAGTGGAGGCAATATAATATGCATAATAACGGAGAAATATCAGTGAATCTTATTTGTGCTAAGGGCAGAGTTGCCCCCTTGAAAACCAACAACGAAGCTGAACTGACTATTCCAAAGTTGGAGATTACTGCTGCACTTATTGCTGCGCACCTGCTTTTTTATCTTCAAACTTATCTTCCGATAACAATCAATGAATCTTTTCTTTGGACTGATTCTCAGAGTGTAATGTATTGGGTCTTGGGTTCCAGAAGGCGATGGAAGCCTTACGTTGAGCATAGGGTTAAAGAAATACGATCATTGACTGATGTATCGATCTGGAGGTACTGTCCTGGTGTTGAAAACCCAGCCGACCTTTTAACTAGAGGCATTAGCGCCACATCCCTCGTAAATACTTCTGTTTGGCTAAACGGGCCTGCTTGGCTTAAGGAAGGGCAAACACATTGGCCATCTTCGAAACTAATCGATGTTTTGCGACTACGCATATTGAAGAGGACGATATAGAGGATTTAGAGGGTAAAACTTTAGGATGCAACATCTCAATTATCGACAGACAACGCTTTAGTAACTGGATGCGGCTTCTGCGAATAACAGCCTAAGTCCTAAGAGCCATTGACGTTTTTTAAGAAGAAAGCTGATCATACCAAGCATATGTCAGCGGAAGATATAAATCATGCCCAAAAGTTTTGGATAGCTCATGTGCAAATGCTTAATTTTTCTAAAGAAATTTCTGCTCTTCAAATGAAGAAAAATATTCCATATAACTCAAAATTGATTTCTTTTTCTCCAATTTTAGGTGCTACCGATCAACACTTGCGAGCAGATGGTCGCCTTCAGCATGTAACATCAGCTGAGAATGTGGCTCATCCTATAATTTTACCGAAGTTATCCCACATAACAAAACTTTTAGTTCGCGATACACATGAAAATTCATTCCATAGTCGGTCATCTGCAGTTCTCTCTCATTTGCGCACAAGGTACTGGCTGGTAAAGGATCGTCAGCTTATAAAAGCTATCATCAAAGATTGTTTTATGTGTAAAGTTCTGCGAGGTCAGCAGCTACACAGAAGTTTGCACCTCTTCCTAGAGATCGGATTCTCTCATCCAGACCATTTGAAGTCACGGGAGTAGATTTTGCTGGACCTCTATATACTCGTATAACAGACAATGATGGTCAAAGAAAAAAGCGATATATTTTACTGTTTATTGAATGCACCAGCGACTTGACCACGGAGAGTTGTCTTCAATGTATTTTTTTTCAATGTATTCAGACAACGCCACTACGTTTAAGAAAGCTTCTGGCGAACTAAATGAAATCAAAAACGTAAGAAACGATGAGAAAGTATTGGGATTTTTGGCTGAACGTCGGGTGACGTGGAAATTCATAGTTTAACGAGCCCCATGGTGGGGTGGTTTTTGGAAACGACTAATCGGTGTGGTCAAACCGGCACTTAGAGCAGCTGTAAAGCGTTCAACATTAAACAATGACCAGTTGCATACGTTGTTAATGGAAGTTGAAGGTGCCGTGAACTCGAGACCGATAACTTATTCAGCAGACGATCCCCTAGATCTTCCACCGCTTCCTCCGGCACATTTTTTGATTGGCGAGTATGGAGCATTGGAAAAATCAACACCAGAGAATCGAAGCGGTAAAGACCTACGCAAGCAATGGAAGGAGCGGCTGCAGTTCATAGCTCTGTTACATTCAAGGAACGATGGTATAAGGAGTATTTGTATCAACTCCGATCATTGCATCACACCAAAAATGATGTAAGATCTATCTTGAAGATTGGAGTTGTAGTATTGGTTGAAGATACTCGTACATCACTTCCTTGAGCGCTTTGGCATTTAGCCGTAATTGAAAGGCTCCTGGACGAGACAATAAGGTGCGTGCCTGTGAGATTAGACTTTCAAGTGGTTCCTTTTTTAGAAGACCAATACAACTTCTTTATCCTTTGGAGAAAACAAATTTATCTGTTAATTTAATAAATAATAATAATGTAACTTAAAATGAATTATCTACATATATATAAACTTCTACACTGCATACTTTTCATACATTCCAATACTACTCATACATACTTTTGTTACATATACATGAAAATTCTTTCTATCCGTTTTCTTATATCAAAATTCGGTCAGTCGTTCATTAGCATTCGTACGATTCGGTAATCAATATTGTAAAGAATACAAATAACTAAATGAATTAAATAGTTTGTTAAATAAAATCGGCTCGCTTCTTTTATTTGTTCTATTAGAATTCGGATGTACATTTTCTAAAAGCATTAGTAGAGTTTGCCATCTATGATTGAAACACTTTTGTCATCCACAACATGGAACAAGACCAAAGTGCAATTATGATAGGGCCTAAAACCAGATTGAAATATATTCACATGGTAATTTTGCAATAGAAAGACGGATATACGAGTATATGGGAATGGACAATCTTTTCAAGCACCTATGATAATCCACTTGCAATGTGGTTGTAGCTTTCTTTTTTAGCACTGAAATGGTTTTAGAAACTTTCCAAAGATAAGGAAAACTTGATGTCGACAATATATTATTGAAGACTTGAGTGACAGCGGAGAGCATGTAGGGTAATATTATTTTAACAAAGTTAGGAAGGATGCCATCAATTCCAGCAGCCGTAGATTTAATTGCGAGATCTGCTCTAACAATATATTACCCTTAAATTGTACAGAAATGAAAAGTACTAAGTTTTCTAGTGGAACTAAGTAACGGTCGGCAGCGGATGTGATTTGATATGGCACCACAGACTTACAGATTTATTTTTATTTCGTTCTTGTAAGTTTTTCGAAAGATCTTTGGACGGTAGCGTTTTGTGTAAAATTCTTGTTTGGCTTTTCTTATTTTTGAACTAATAAGATTTCGTAGCGACATAATGATTTTATAAAATTCCTGAAGCTTACGTTTGCTTCTTAACATGGGAATTTTCAGAGTAAACTATGTGATATAGCTTACCTTCACAGTTCTAGTTCTAATTTGAACATACCGATCAAAGAAATATAAAATGAAGATATTCAATCTGAACATGAAATACCAGCATCAGGTTAATTGGGTGTCCCTCTCAAGCAATTCCTTATTTATGTTTCGATTAAGATCAAGACTGAAGTTTGCAAAAATTAGATCATGCTTGGAAAAAGCAGGCTCGGATGATTAATTATAAAAAATATTTTGCTTTTCACTTGTAAAAAATATGTTAAAAAGAGTGCTATTCGAACTGGTAAAATGGATTGAGACAGTTGAGTTGACAAGTATTGTATTTTAGTTAACAGACTTATTAAAGGTTTATGTCTACTTTATTAGACAGATTGATCAGACGATCAGATTTGAATACTAATCCATTTATTACGTGCAACTCATCTCTAAAATTGAAGTAAGGCATAGGTGTCTCTACTAATTTCATTTTTATTCTCTGGCCATCCCTTAATAAAGTAATATTTGATATCAGACAGAGCTTCATCAGACATTGTGCGTTCTCGAATTTCATCTAATTTAGATTTTGACATCAGTAAGTTGCAATGCAAACTAATGTCTTTATCAAAATCTTGTAAACATTTTTCATTTAAAGGAGCTCGAGAGAGGGGGTCTGCGAGAATCATAGCTTTCCCTGGCTTGAAATAAACATGCAGATCATAAGCCAATAAACGCAATATAATTCTTTGTAAGCTTGCTGGTACTTTATATAAAGCTTTTTTAAAAAGACAAATTAATGGCTAATTAATGTTTTAACATAAATGTCAGCCTTACCATACAAATATTGGTGAAATTTTGTACAGCCAAATAATATAGCAAAAAGTTCTTTTTGAATTTGTGTATAGTTTTTTCAGTCAAAGTAGCGGATGCAAAAGCTATTGGTTTGTCACCATTAAATATAACTGCACCGACAACGTACTTAGAAGCATCAACAGATAGAGTAATTGGCCTTTTCGGATCATAATAATTTAAAACAGGGGTATTTGTCATGAACTGTTTTAATTTGAAAATTTTTTTTTCATGGATATCTAACCACAGTCATCTGATTCCTTTATCAATAATTGCCTTAGATTATAAGTCTCTGCAGAAAGATTTTTTATGAAACAGCCTAAATAGTTGACCATACCTAGATATCATTAGAGTTCAGTAATATTCCCAGGCCTTGGCATCTCAAGAATGGCTTTAACTTTTGAATCATCGGCCTTCATCCCTTCAGAATTAAAAGTGTGACCAAGAAACTTAATTTCGGTTTGAAAAAACTTTGACTTTGCCCTGTTAAATTTTAAACCGATTTTTTTAGCTCTATCCAGAACCAATTGAAGTCGTTCATTATGCTCTTCTTTTGAACGCCCATACACCAAAAAGTCGTCGATATATTATATATTAAAACATGGAATATTTGAAAATAATTTGACAATTTCTCCATGAAAAATTTCAGGAGACGCGTTAATGCCGAAGGGCAACCTTAAAAATTTATATCGACTAAGTGTCGATATTTACCAGACCAATGGTATTTATATTGTAGAATCAACGAACGCAGGAGACTCATCAGCATCCAGAATGTTACTCGTACAACTTAGACCGCCACAGAAAGACCGTTTTTAAGGAAAGAGATGTAAGATTCCCTACGATATCAAAAAGCGGTAAGAGATTTATATATACTTTTGTTTGGTCTATATGCAGCACCGATAAGACATTTTTTTGGAAATCCTGTTTTTTCTGTCATCGATAAGATATTCGGTGTGTTTTTTTTTTTGGTATCAGCGCTTAGTTTTCAGAATCCCAAAAAAACGGCTATCGGCGTTAACTATTAACATTTGGATCATTTGATAGCACTGTCATTTTATTTGTTCAAAAAGTTAGAAATGTTTTGGGATTCCCATAAAAGTTATCGCTAGAAGCATTGTTCCCATCTGCGTTAACTCCGATAAATATGTATCTTGCACTTTGTTAGGGCGTATAGTTTAAGTTGTCAGAGTACTTTACACGTAGATTTGAAATAAGCATTGATACCGATGCCAAAAAAAACACACCTATTGTAACCGCTCGTTGAATAGATTTCATCACCTTGGTTGGGGTCAAACCATGTCTCAGAAACGCACACAAGATTCACGTACGAAGCATTAAATAAACTTCTGAACTCATAAAGCTTTCCTGATAAGCTTTGCGCGGTAATATGATGTACATCTAAGCACACGCTGCTTACTAAAAACATTAATAAGAACACGAAGTAGAATACTCGTAGAATATGATCGATCGCATCCGGAGCATCTCCCCTCATACCACCGGCAGACAGAAAATATGAAAAATTGACAAATGAAAACTGATGAGAAAATAATTGAACAAAACAAGCAGTACAAAGAATGACATACTCGTACATACCTTTCGACTACATATAATTGGCTTCATTTGTTTTGTTAGCAAGAGACTCCATCAATTGACAGCTGTCGATCAGCAGGGGTTCCCCGTTAGGCGTGAACTGTTTTTTTATTCTGAGTTGACAAGCTCTTCACTGAATGATGCGGTTGGGTTGTGTCAGACTTTCAAAAAAATGAATTCGGCGCATCAGAGTTGAGACCGATATTTTTGTAAACAAAGTGGCTTTCCAGTAGATTTTACGTGTTGTGTAGCAGATAGAGAAACTTTTTTCTTTCCGGATGTTGAGGAAAATTTGATGATGATGGATGAGTGTTGAGATTCGCGTCTTAGTCGAAAACGGAAAATTTCTCCTGGAACAGGTAGAGGAGTGCATTTAATGGAAGAGCAAAATAAATTAAAAGCAGATCGCAGATTTTCTTCAAGGGTAATAGAGACACCACTTAGAATAGCATCGGTGGATATTCCATATGCTGTCGTTCCATTTGATCTACTTTAGTGCGCACGAAGTACAACTAATTTTTGAGTTGAGTAATGAGGACAGGTTCCGGAGTTTGATCAAGTTCGTCCACTAGCACGACCAACGCAATACGTTCATAAAAAAACAGCATTCATTATAAGAGATTAAAGTTGAGCTTTTGAGCTTTTGAGCTTTTCGTTGAACTGTTGTGAAATACGCCGTTCCAACATTTTGTGCTCTTTAGATTCAGTTTTGGAGAAAAACGCCTGTTAGGTTGGCTTACGAGCCGTCGCTGATGAAGAACTTCAAGTACTTACGCGATAACAATATTAAAAACCACTTTCCGTACTGAAATCGAAATGAAGCGTAACTTTGTTTGGGTTTCTTCTTTTTCGGATTTAGAACACTTTTCTAGTTAAGTGTTGGTAATTAGTTGTAACTTTCATTTCTTTCTTGCAACCATCGGCAACGATTCCAGCGGTCTTCTGTACTTTGTCGAGACTGTGATATGCCCATTCTTACCCTGGGCATATCTCAGTCGATGTTCGCTTCTCGGGAAGTTCGGACATCCAGAATTCTGGAGGAGTGTTTTGCATTGATCAGAATGTGTTCCATTTGGTTGATGGTTGATTCATCAGTGAACTACTTTTTCGCTACATACTCGTATACCTCGTTAGAAATTCTAAAAATCTGAATCCATTATTGGTCGTGATGTTTTACAGGTTATGTGTCCGATGTGAAAACATAATCGTGAATACAATCATCAAAGCCAAGGTACTATACAACAATATCATGTTCGAACTCCCGATCAGATGAAAATGGCAACGCGGGCCGCCTTCAACACGTTAAGGTTTATTTTCATCGCGTGGTGAATTATAGTCGATGAATTGTGCTGCTGGATCTGATGGGATTTTCAATGACTTAAACTGATCTTATTCTATTGTGATACTCATAGTAATTTCATTCATAAAAAAGTGATGCCGAGTGGACCTTCGTGGACATCTTTGACTAAGCCCGACTGGCAAAAAAAAAAAAAAACATAAATTCTGATATGACAAAGATACGCACATACGCGAAATACCTCTAAAAAAGGTAAAATACCTCTAAAATCGATTACATCTTTGGTTTTACAACAGAGCATTTTCAGATATAAAACACAAATCCTATTCCAACCTAAGAAATAAAATGTGCTTCAATGTGAAACCCTTGTAGGGCACTACCTTCCTGTTCGCTGAACCACTCACTAAGCACAGCACAACCTTTCTCAACTACTTCCATACAATTCTCAGCAACAAATTGCCTCAGGCTGATTATTTGACTCTCTTTCAGTTTGTGTCTATGTACTCGTACATCTATACGCTATTCGCTCTCCCATCGTTCCCGTATAGAGCTCTCCCGTTTCTCATTCTCTTACTCGTCGTTTGACTCAATAATCTTTTTGTTAGTAAGAAAATTTCTATGAAGTTTCCTTCATAACACAACCATTTCCCTGTAGTTGCGCTGGATTTTCTATGAAATTGCCGGCGGGTAGTTTTCCTGTTGTAACTATATATACCCCCCTCCCCCCCTCCCACTCCATTTGCAATTCCACTAACATAACCAAACTAACTTCACTAATACCAAGCGCACCAAACAACCAGCACTTGTGGCCATGGTTAGGGTTAGCTAGCATAGAGAAATTTACCCCAAACCCTCCTTACTTCTTTCGTTTGGGCGATCTTAGGCCGCCGGCTGTGGTGGCGGCGGTGGCGATGGGTTCTTCTACACCCACCTATTCCTATACTCGTGGTCGTAACTCCTGCATCCCTTGGCCCGGGGGCGCCTTCTTTTTATATAGCCGGGATGCTTATGCTTGGTACCCTGTAGAAGATGTGAGTTTCTAAAATGAATGGTAAGGGTCTAGATCTCGGGTATCTGTTGGTCGCACCATTATCGCATAGTCAACTTTGAATTGGAAACTGGGTGTGTGGGGGGGGGGTAGTTTGGTTGGAATAATAACGAAATCCCTGAAGCTGTGATGGAGGAGCTCTATTCTGTACGAGCATGGTGTACTCGTACAGTGTGTATGGCTGTGCATGTGCCAGTGACTGTGCAGTTGCTTCCATCACTTCAAATTGCGTGATGAAGAGAAGCGCGTTTTTGTATGAATAGCTCACCTACGACGATGGCAGGTAAATGCAACTTCTTTCCACTTTGTATGGATAATATTTAGAATCATCTCGCAGATAGTTTGCCATACCGTAGGCTAATGGATGAGTAGATGCATGGTTGACATTTAGATACTACTGAACGTGGTGGTGGTTGCAGTTGTGGGGTTTGAGGCCAATGCGCTGAACTGTTATCCGATGGCGGTGATAAAGATTTAAGTGTACACAAACTCACGTACATATATAGCTTTCAAGTTGTTTTGTTTTGCTGAAACTGGGATTAATCTGATTTTGGAATTCTGATCTTGACTTCTTGTATGAATAATTCTTTGGCTTTTACCACTGAAATGGTTTATAAAAATCATGTGTTGGATGGGACCAACTTGCGTTAGGCCGCGTAAAGAAGCATCCAACAACTGGTGGTGGTCCATCTAATAACGAGTAACAAGCCCTGTAGCCAAGTATTTTGTGCTATCATAATATATCCCACCTCACACCACATTAAGGGGCTATCTTAGAATTTATTTGGAAATTGCAGGCTAAAGCAATATGGTATGTGTCGATATATGTCGGTATGTGCTATAAAGGTCCTTGGATACCGGTCTTAAAGACTTTCATCATTAGCACGGAAGAGCCTCATATCGTGGAAACTGTGTTGTACTCTCGATATCGGAGGTGGACTATAAAAGTTCACCCATGTAGGAGTCTCGACTACTGAAAGTTAATCTTAACACCTCACGGTTTGTATCATATAGATGCAACAAATTTAGCGTCAGAGAAGTCCATCAAATGTGATATTGCGAATGTCGTTGAGGTTACCGTTAAAAATGTAGAGCGTGGGGGCAATGTGAACTATCGTTTGGATAGCTTCCCCACAGTCACATGCACTAAAGGGTTGTCCAATAGGGACTAGACAACTTTGTTCAGGCGTCCGTAGCAAACAATCCAAATCAGACAATTCCAAGGCGTTCTCAAGAATTGGGCATCGCTCAGACCACATTATTGCGTATTTTGCGTAAGGATCTTGGTTTACACCCATACAAGATCAAGCTGACTCAAGAATTGAAGCCGATGGACCATTTGAAACGACGTACGTTCTCCGATTCGGTTCTGGAGAAGATGCGCCAAGATGAGGAATTTCATCGCAAAATAATCTTTAGTGACGAAGCTCATTTTTGGCTCAATGGGTTCGTCAATAAGCAAAATCTGCGTTATTGGTCGGGTGAAAATCCACATGTGCTTCATGAATCACCACTTCATCCACCAAAAATAACTGTTTGGTGCGGTTTGCATGCCAGCGGCATTATTGGGCATAGTTTTTCGTCGACGATTACGATCGTCTCGTTACTGTGAATGGTCGGCGTTATCGCGCCATGATCACTGATTATTTTTGGCCTGAGTTGGAAGATATGGAGTTGGACGACATGTGGTTTCAACAGGATGATGCCCCAAGCCACACAGCACACGCTACTATCGATTTGTGGAAGAGTAAGTATGGTGAGCGTGTTATCACAAGAAATGGGCCAGTCGATTGGCCGCCTCGTTCGTGCGATTTAACGCCGGTTGGCTATTTTCTGTGGGGCTACGTTAAGTCATGGGTTTATGCCAACATTCCGACGTCGTTGGAAGAGCTCAGAGCCAACATTGAACGCGAAATAGCGGCCGTTTTGGCCGAAATGTGTGCCCAAGTCGTTGAAAATTGGGTCCAAGGAATCGACCGTTGCAAACGTGCCCGCGGTGGCCATATGAACGAAGTCGAGTTCCATAAATGTTTTGATTGTACTTCAAGCCGATAATAAAGTTTTTGAAATATCTCAAATTGTTTGCGTTTTATTTAAAAAAAATTGTTTAAGTCCTTATTGGAAAAACCCTATAGATGTTGTTGCTCCCTGCAGCGACCGTGCTCAGTCCTTATCCTCTTTAGTTGTCCACGTTTGCCGCGTTAGGTTAAATCTTGGTACGCGAACAGTAATGTCACCTATTGTACTACTGGTATTTGGGATAAATCCATTCAGTCTTTCTCCTACTCTTCATTAATGTTAAAGTTTAATACCTTCAGCCTAATCACAACCGAGCTACACGCTAGTTTTTTCCTTGTTTTCTGCTTGGCTTCGTTGTTGTCACAGTGCTGCAGTGAATTCCGAGCGAAAGCAGGCTGACTCAGTTTTAGCCGTGCTAGGTGTCAACCACCATTTCTTAAAGTATTCTCCCATTGAGCTGGGATCTGTCTCAATTGAGTGCATGTTTTAGTTTTGTGTTACTAGAGCTAAATCGGCGGCATACAAAAATTATTTGGATGTGTTATTTGGCATATCGTGAATATACTGGGCGCCAAGACCGATTCTTGTGGAAGAGGGTCGTTGAGTTGTCTGGATTTGCGAGCGATTACTCATAACGTTATTGATCAGGTTTGCTATTGTTTTGCAACGTACCGTCTTCAAGAGTTTGTAAACTATTCAAGTACGTCAGACCGTATCGTATGCAGCAGTAAGGTCTACGAATACAGTGCCAGACTTAGGCCTATTTTCAAAGCCAGCTTTGATAAAAGTTGTTAAGACGAGTACCAGGTAAATGAACTACGACCCTTTCGGAACCCAGCTTGTTCTACAGGGATAACTTCATTGGAGGGTACTTCAATTCTCTTGTATTAAGCATTCGAGGATCTTATAGCAATTTTTTTTTTTATTTATTTTTTTTTTTTGTTAAAAAACTTAACACTCAAGTGGGTATGAATACACTTATAATGCCTTGGCATGTGTTCAGTGCTTTGGAAAGTGGGATAGAGAGAGAAAGAAAAATTGTAGTGTTATACGCCAATGTCGCCTAGATCCGTCTACTGTTACGATACTGCAGCATTCTAAGCGATACGCCAAAGGTCTCCATTTCTCCAACTTTGCAACTCTTGAAAATGCCTGTACAATGTACACAGGCGTAATAAATTCAAGATACTCGTAGATGTCATCAACTCCAGCGGCTTTTCTGTGCTTGCAGAGGGTGATGGCTACTTCCAGTTCGGTAATAATAAAAGCACGAGAGTATACAGAGGCTATAGCGGTCTTCTTATTATGCTCCTTCAATAAGCTCTTAATATGTTGGGTTTGAGCTTTGTCCGAGTTTGCTTTGGAAACCTCGACAAATGCGATTAGGTCTGGATCAATATTAGGTTCGTGCGATGGGAAGGAGTTTGATCTCCCAAGCTTGCAGATGTGGCTCCAAGTCCTTCTGCTTGATCAGGTAGATTCTACATTTTGTGTTGTTTTTATTCACTTTCCTTTTCGTACATTCTCTAGAGACTGCCAGAGTTCCTCTGCAATTACGGTGTCACCATTCTTCCATTATTCTTGATACAGTCGGTCACTATCAGTACTCCAGCCGGGAATGTATTCTTTCCGATAAGCGCGTCGATGTGCTTCTTTGCTGTGGCTATTATTATGGCAAAAAATCGCTAATAGTTCTTGGCCATGATCTAGCTGATATTGGAGTTGTGATTTTTGATTTTCCTTGCCACTAGGAAATAAAATTCCACCTTGGTCACTGAGTGGAGTTTACCAACGGGAACTTTATCTCGGTTTCTAGGACAATTCACGATGAAATCGTAAACGCCAAAGTACTATGCGACAATATTCTTTTATATGTATAATTAGCGCACTAGTGAAGAATACCCTTAAAATATCAGCACTAAAAGTGAGCGCTGGAAAATAATAGAGTAAAGACTGAGGTGCAACGACGTCTTTAATGTTTGGAGGTTCTAATGACTAGAAAACAAGGGTATTTTAAAGGTGGATTGTATGGCTTAGAATAGAGTCACAATATTTCAAAGTACAGCCAAATTTTGGCTTAAGGCTAAATTGATAAACATTCATAGCAAGATGGGTGTTACGGTTGAATGAGTGGAATACTGTTAAAAATATCGATGGGGTACTGATGGCGAAAATAGCTACAGAACAAAGTAAGGCAGTTAACATTTCGTCGGTGTTCGATGGTGTCATATGACTATGTAATAATGTGTTTTATCTTATCTAACAAATGGGGGGAAGTCTTAGACCAGACGTTGACATGGTACACCAATTTTGGACAGATAAAAGCAGAGCTATTGAGGCCTAGAAAGGGTGGATTAACAGGATGATGGCCAAGTTGCTGAAGAAGCGACGCAGTAATCTGTGGCTTGCGAATTTGTACCTACTTACTGGAACAGACATAAGACATCGTTGAATTGGGCTGATTATCACAATACAAAACTATTACTCTTTTTCTCTCCGAACAGACTGGAATTATTCTACCGCATTGTTTCTTTATTCTTATTGATGAAATTTATCAATCTTCAGTAAGTGACTACGGTACCAGAACTCAAAACATTAGCGCCTAATACATGCAGTTGTTGTTCAGCAAAACTGTATTCTCGCGCTAAGATACTGGTGAAAAATATGCAGCTTTTCGCTCTGCAAGAGACTTTTCGAAGATACCCAGAAGCACTTATTTGATTTATCTGCACTGCATTATCATGCTGGCTGCAGTTATGCTTACAAGAATCTCTATGGTAAATGCAGCCAAAACCAAGGGCGCAGGTAACCCCAACAAGGCTCAGCGAGCTTCCCAACTGCCTTCAGAAAAGTTTTGCATTTTTGAACATTTTGGAAGTGGTGAGAGGGTCAATCAAGGTATAAGGAGCGCCTTGGCTATTGTCACAGTCAGACACATTGCCAAAACCTCGAATTTTTCATGATATAGTTAATTGCCATCAGGATAGTGGACTCGCATATCCATGCTTGGAGGGCAGTCTTAAATGTTGCGACCGAGGAGAGTAATCGAATATTGTCGTTATCCAAAAGACACAATGATAAGATTCGAAGTGTGTTTTGAGGGCATCTGAAGAACCAACTTCACACTTTTCTTGACTCAGATTCTGGCTAAAATTATTCCAGTGTACAAAAGGAACTTACAAGGAGTACAACGGACTAGTTCTTTGTCTGAGTGCTCTGTACTGACAGAAAAACAAAAATTGCTCAATACAGGGAAAGTCGACATCAAACTTTCACAGCAACAGGAATTCTGGTGTCATTACATCAAATGGCAACACCAGTATAAAGATATTATTACATTACATATTGTCCCAATGAGAATTTGCAATCAGGGCCCAATCACCAGAATTGCTCTTATCCACGAAACGAGTGGAAGGTCATACGCAGAAGAATTATACCATTTTGGTAGCAACTGCGCTCAAATATGCATGTCAGGTGTTGATTAACCAGCAGCGTATTGGCTCGTATTCTCTACGATCTTGGATCACAGTTAAGTTTTGTGTCTGAACATTTATTTGGCAAAAAACCGGTGCCGTGAAATAAGGCCAACTTTCAAAAATTGGTCTTATTTCACTTTTTAAACTCATACACGCACTGAGGACGGGCATTGTCCACAATTGAAACAATTCTATAAATTGTGAAGTTAAATTTAGGATTATATTTATCTTAAATCTTGTTACTATTTTTTATTTTCCTTCTTTTTCTAATTTTCCAGAGAAAATATGAAGAAAAAATGCAAAAATAGAAGTGTTGCTGTACTGAGAAATACTTGAAAATGTTTGTTTTAAAATCTGAAGCTCTTGAAGTTCTTTTTATGTGTTGTGGCAGTGAGTTCCATAGCTTAATGGTACTGGTGAAGAAGATTCGCGATGGATTGGCATAATTGAAAGGTTAAGTTGTACTATTAAAAATTCTAGATGATCGGGCGAATTGCAACTTTGTGAACAAATATGGCGAAGATTTTTTATAAATTTGTATAAAAAGATGAGCATTTAAATATTATTGCAGGGTGCCGCGAAGGATGCTATTTGTAAAAGGTTAAGCATGGTAATAAACGTAGCGTTCCAAATAATTAAGGGCAACTTGAAGTTTATTTCTAGATACTGAAACAAGCTGACAATATATTGCTTCGGTAGAGATAACAGGTATCAGTAGTGTTTTCATCAAATGAATTTTTGATTTAATTGGAATGAGACGAGCACATATATAAAGCTTCCGAAGACAGGCGTAAATGCGACTGCATATTTAACTTGGTCAGAACAGGATAGCCGACAATTTATATTGAAGCCCAGACATGTAATGTTCGATGCGAAACGGACCCTTGTATATTGACATATAGGGGAAATTATTAGTATCATATTGATTTTTAGAAATCAATATTATCTGGGACTTAGACGGGCTTAACCCATTCCACCACTAATAGTATGACATAATTTGTTAATTAAAAACACTATTTAATTATTACAACTTTTATTTCAAAGAAAGCTTAACACTAAACTTCACATACAATCAAAACGGTACAACATAGAACTATAATTTTGTTTGTTATTTGGATATTTGTTTAATCCTCATCTACAGGCAGTTTTGGAAGGGTATGGTATTTTTTGAAACATTCTGACATGTGGAGAGCCACCAAGTATTTCTAACATTCGAATCGTGATTCGCAGTTCTTTTTCAGCAATGAACACATTTTACAAAGCCTGGACGGGTTGTGTCTGACAGGATTTGGAGGACTTTGTCTAGGAAAATTTGTCCATTGTAATCGTAAAGGGCATGCTCCTTCAGATGCCCTCTCTCCCCTCTTGTATGGCGGTAGCGTAATATTATCTAATATGTTTTCCGCAATACCTGTCCTCTAATCGCTATAGGTCAACCTTTGCACATTAAACATATTTTTATGTAATGCCATGTCTGCTAAATAAAAAAACATATTTTTGTATCCCTTGGAGTACCTCTGCATTAGTGGAAAGGAAGCCAAGCACTGGTCATTTCTGTCGACACCACCCATCCCACGGTTATAATCGATGACTGCCTTGGGTTTTAGAATAGGATTTCCAGTTTTGTAACCCGTACCCGTCATAGAAATATGTGAATGCATGGTTGACAGCATATGAATGGGTTTTTTGTCAATCCATCTTATTGCAGCTATTTCATGGCTAAACAAAATTTGGGCATTACCTCGTTTCAATTTCTTTTGTTTTTTTGCGTTTATTCTGTACGTTGGTGGCATATTTTGCCTCATGCAACGAACTGTTCTTATTGCATTTACTTTCTTATTTATATGAAATATATGAAATATAACTGGAGATGAATGCCAGTTGTCTAGCAATACTGTGTACCCATCTGAAGTATATAGCTCCATCAGCTTATACACGATTCCTTCACTAGCTGGTAAAATTGTTTCTGTTTTTTTTGCCAGTAATCTAGGCAATATCCCGAACTAGATTCGTAGATTTAGTAAATTTGTATGCCAAATCTTGCCCTTTTTGATTTGTTGAATTGGACATAACTGAGATGACCGCGAAACTTCATCAATGATTCGTCGATAGACAACTCCTCATTGGGTCTCCACATTGGGTCGTGAATTTATTTTTCAAATAATTTATTATTGGACGAATTTTAAATAATTTATCACTTTTATCTAACAGAGCATTGTCTGCAAAATGCAAATTTGAAAGAATTTTTTCAAATCGCTTGAATGGCATTATTGTTCTAAAAAAAGTCGTTTCTGTCGATTTTCTTTCACTCCAATATGAGGTCATGTATTCTTCTTCACCTGACTTTGGAGTATACAGATCACAAAAAATGCTTTTATTTCATCTACAGATACATCAAACCACTTGTCATCAGGTTTTATTGTGTGCTTTTGGTTTGCAAATCTGTTAGGTTCATCTGCAAACATTTGGAAAAAATCGTCGCCAAAAATTATTTTATAGATGCCCTACGGCGTAGGATTTGGTCCTAAACTTAGTTCTGCCAAGCGAGATAAGCCTGGTACTCCAGTGAAAGGAATTTTTGGATATCTGAACTGAGTCTGTATTTCAAATCCATTCCTCATTTTTGTTTTTTTTGCTAGGTAACTCGCGATCTATGTGTTGTTCTATTGAGCTGTCACTTGACACTTCAGAATCACTATTTGAACACTCCAAATTGTTTATCGAAGATATAAAATCACTAGAATCACTAGCACATTCTTCAATTTCATTTTCAATACAACTTTCCAGAAGTAATTGTTCCATTTCAACTTCATTTGATAAAATATTACGAGCGCGACGAGATCGTTTACTACTGCTGGCGGCCATTTTGGAAACACTGCTGGTTGTCAAAGTACAAGTTAAAAATAATACGTAAAAGACTTTGGTAATTCTATTTTTTCATCAAAATTTCATTCGCAATTATTTTATAAACGACATGAATAAAGTTGTTGTCAATGATTTTTTATGCATAAAATGATTACGCAAAGACAGACAGGCGTTTCGCCGGCTTCATGTGTCAATGGGTTAAGACAAGTGTATTTCCAATAGTTCAAAGATAAAGATGATAGGATACATTTTGGTAAAAACTATCAATATAATTAATATATATGCAGAAAAGAATCGGTCCTAATATAGAACACTGTAGAACACCTTGAAGTAGAGATTTAGATTTAGATTTAGATTTTTTCCACAATAATTCGTGATTCACCGTATTAAACACTTTTGAGAAGTCAAGAAGTATTCTAATAAGACTGTAAAATATCCCCGATCAAATTCTTGTCTGATATCATCCATAACTTTCACCATAGCTGTTGCACAACTATGTTGAGGTCTAAATCCCGACTGATATGGAGAAATTAGGGAATTTATGTGAAGATGATCGGTGATCTGCTTGGCTATTAACTTCTCAGATACCTTAGACAGAATTGGAAGTATGCTTGTAGGTATATAATGAGAGGGTTGCTTTTGATTAGATTGTTTAGCAACAGGTATAACCCTTTTGCCAAGAATCCAGAGTAATAGATGAGGTGAAACAGAAATTGATACTATGTGACAATAAAGAAAAGATATATGGCAAAATTAATTTTAAAAACCGAAGAGTTATTCCGTCTTCACCGATTGCGTCACCTTCCATACAAGTTGCAAGGTCTTTTTTTAAATTACTACACAAATTACTGTTCTGTTATCTTAGATTCGATAGGAGTGAGTTATTTAAACTGTCAGAGTCTAATAAGAAATCAAAGTCATTTTATTTGCCAACACCAATACTATGAAAGTTTCTCCAAATGGTCTTGGAATCTAAAGATATGCTTAATTTAGAGAGGTAGTAATAGCGTTTGGACGTACCTAGCCTGGCGAAAATATTCCCAATATTTCCATTTGTGATACAGCTTCCTTCGCTTATTGATGTAGTCAAGAACCGCAGAAGAAAACCAGGGTCATTTCGAATTTTTAATTTCAACTGTCTTTAGTGGCAAATTTTTATCGAATAGCTCCAGAACAGAGTTTTGAAAGAAAGATCATTTTTCATTAGTTCCTGCAATGAACATGCATTGACTCCAACATGTTGCATTAGCATTTCTGTGTAGAATATCAAAATTAATGTTCTTATAGTCTCTACAAGTGGCATCAAGCGAAAAGTCAATAATTAAATCGTGTCAATCAGAAAAATTGAATCGTTGTTAGTTATGCCGTAAAGAGAGATTTGATCACTAATAAGAACATCTCGAAGCCATTCTATGTGGACTATTTTTTGATCAGCTGTGATGAAGCTGTGTCCTTAGCTAACATCGTCGATATTACAATATTTTATCAGCAGGATATTTTAAACTGTGAAAATGGAACTCTAACAGCTCTCATATTATCTGTCAAATCAGACATGAGCTAAGTGTTACCATTAACGAAATAAGCACTAGTTGAAAAAAACAACGTTAGATTGGGGACCCTTTATTAACTCACAGCGCTAGGTATGGTTTTACTACAGCAAATCTTACTATTGTCACTCCAGTGGCAGATGAATTGTTCTTCAGAGTCCAGTTGGAAGTAAGGAACATTTTTCGGACGAAATTTTTCGGCTAAAATTTCGTATTTGACTTACCGCACTTAATGAAATTCGTTGGGAATGGCGATTTTTTTTTAATTAGCACGCCCTCAAGTGGTTAAGGTACCCTTAAAATATTTGCATACAACGCGTGCGAAAAAAAGCTAGGGGGAACGAATGAGAGGTACCGATGTACGTTCGTTTTGAATGTTTGAAAGTTATAATAGTCAGGAAATAATGAGCTCGGCAGGGCACTCCATAACAGAGATGTACGGCTTAGGAAAGAATCACGATATTTTGTATAGACAATATGTATGTCCGAAAGTGGGCTTGAGGGTAAACTAATGAGCATTCATAGTGGTACTGGCGATTTCTATGGAGCACTGATGGTGGAATTAGCACAGAGCCAGATGAGATAGGAGACATTTCGTCGGTGTTCCAGGTTGTCAATTGACTGGGTGATATTAGCATCACCTATGAGTCTTTTCGCACGGTTTTGAATCCTATCTAGCAGGTGCAGAGAGGTCTTAGGAGCACCTGACCAGATATTTGCATTGTACTCCAATTTTGGGTGGATGAATGCCTCGTATATTGAGGGCAGATCAGAGGGGGAAAAGTATTTCTTACATCTTTTGAGGAAACCCAGGCATTTCGCAGCATTTTTGGAGACTTCGAATTTGTGGTCATTCCAACATAGGTTGTCATTGACACACATACCGAGAATGGAAAGTTTTTCGATTTCGACGATGCAAGTGCTATTCATGGACACTGGCTGGTTGTTTGGATTTCGCATTAGCGACAGCAGATAGCATTGTGTTTTGGAAGCACTAAATGCACTCTATTGATTGTTCCACAATTGGTGATGCTGTTTATATTGGAATTTAATGAGCTTAGCATACGCTGCCGTTCCCGATCTACAGTCGATGAACATGGACGTGAGTCCGGGAATGAATATGAAAAGCAGCAATACTGTCGTCAATAAAGGAATATATTGGAATAGAAGTAGCAGACATAGGACCATTAATAAAGATTAAAAAGAATGTCAGAGACACCCCGGAGCCCTGGGGTATTTATTTTGTAGATATCAGACTTGAAATCAACCAAGAAAACTTGAATTGAACGTTCCGAAAGGTAATTTCTAATCCATTGGAGAAAAGAGTCGCCCACCCCAAATGCAGGAATCTTTTTTCTAACTGTATGGTCGGCGTACGAGACATTAACTGATATAACACAATGGTCCGACGAGCCTAGAATGGAAAGCATATTAACGGTGAGAAGTTAAAAACAAATCCAGGGCATTGGCGGTATAACTATCAACGTCTGTTATTCGCGTGGGCTCATTTACAAGCTGGGTCAACTTGTTTTCCGCAGCGAAGATCTTAACACCCCGTCCTTCGGGTGTTGTCTGTCCAAAATGTCGAAGCCACCCAGAATTGTGTGTGTTAAAATCGCCCGTAATACCGTGCGAGGATACAGGGATACAATTCTTTGAATGGAGTCAGACAGCGCATCAAACTCCTTAGAGGTCGAATTGCTGTCCAGTTTTGGGCTTCTGTAAATAAAGCAATAGTGGATAATTAGCTTACGGGGATGGAGTTATAACCACATAAAACTGAATTCCGGATTGGGACATCACTACGCATGTAAATGGTGAGACCGCGGTGAGAGAAGAATATCGGCACTAGTACGTAGCCAGGTAGCTTCAGATCAGAGTGATCTGAGAAGTGTGGGCGGGGATCTTTCTGTATTTCACTAAGTGCCAAAACAGCTGGGCTATTTGCTGTGGGTATTTGCCATGTACACTCTAAATTTCCGAGCTATTATAACCATATGATCTTTAGAAGATTCAATTATGGTGGGAGGGCCTTATGTGGTTGGGCGAACGTCTGCCGATTTACGACTTAGTATGGGACGAATCACTCCACCTGGAGGAGTTAAGTGCTATTCAGTGTGAGCAAAAGATGATTTCAATGATCACAGTTACGACAGGAGTTCAGGAGCTTACAATTCATTTAAACTGAAAATCAAATAACAAACCCAAGTCTTATATCAACTTGTGACGTCTTTCAAAAGCATTCGAGAAAGTATTTTCAAGCTTATATTAAACGATAGACAAACATTCATCTCATAGAAATATTAACAGAACAAACGACTTCCAAAGAATTATTCGTGTTATGACTCAAGCTTTAATATAAAAAAAAACAGAAATTCTTTCACAAACGGGTATTGGTATACGCAGGAAAAATCAGATCCATCTGTACGATGCGACTACATAACCACCAAATACAACTAGCAATCCAGCCAAAGATTGACACTTTTAAATGCCCATGGGGAGAATAATTTTCATAGCCGAATCACTTTTTCTGCTCTTTTACTTTTTCGAAAAATTTCATATCATATAATGAATGTGTAACCGATTTCAGATTCCCAATTTGATGCTAACTGCTCACATCGTATTACGAGTACGATGTGCCCGTTCGGAATTACTATCATGTGTATGTTACCGCCAGGACCATTATATTGCATTTTCCATGATTTCAGAACTGCAGTCGAAATGCAATAAATAACCGAAATATGCATAAAAGGGGAAAAAAAAGAAACCAATCATATTCGATGCGAAAAGTAATAGTAGGAAAAAAATCGGGCAAGGCAAAAATGAACTGAAAAAGCGACGGTACACAAGTTGTAGAAAAATTGGAAAAATCACGGACATAAACAACAAATTTGCCGAACAGTTGTGGCTCTGGTTTGTGCACACTGAAATTGACTCTGCTTTCTTAAAAAAAAAAATAATAAAAATATTCTTCCAAATAAGCTTAAAGGCTGTCTGGAGTAGGAGGTTTACAGTTTATAAAGATTGACAATTTGCTCTACCTATCTTACTGTAGGTCTTTTCTAAAGCATGATTGGCTACAAATGGTATTTAGAGAAAGGTATTAGTATATACTTATTGTCCTTCATGACATTTCGAAATACGAGTCGTTGCGCGCTCGAGTTATGGGCAAGTCAAGTTCTGCAGTCCAGGGGATACAATAGATTGAACCAAATATAAAAAAAACGGCTCGACTGCAATGTCAAGCGTTGAGTAATAATCCACCTGCAACGGGCACTTTCATTGTCATATCATTTTTCATGTATTTTTATTTTAATTAATTAATTAATATTTAAAGGTAGACACAAAAATAGCTGTTTACAAAATTGGCTTCTAACTTATCTATCTTATTTTCTGCCGTACGGCAAAGACTTATCGAATTCAGGCACTTTATCACCTAAGGTTAGCCTGAGTACCATTAATATCTAATGATATTACCCGTATATGTATATGATATGTGTATGAACATATACATTCATGTATACCATGCTCATGAAATATTATTATGGTACGGAAGAGAACGCTGTTACAGGGATATTATAACAGCAGGAATCGTTGATAGAGTAATGGCAATAAAAGTGATAATTGAACACGAAACGTGGAAAATAGCTATCCTCTAGTAAGTAGGCAGTGAGCAATCAAAACGAGATATATTTTAGCAGGATTTTGACGAATATTACGGTAAGGAATACTTTCCATCGGTTTCAAACGGTTTGGAAAAGAGAAAATCAGATACGATGCAATTCACACGTTCTTATTATACTAAGGTAAATTTCTAAGGATTCATTATTCAGTGAAAATTTGGTATTTTATTAAAAAATCTTTTATTGTCAGATAAAAACATTGTTAACTATGTATAATTTTTTTTTCAAATATAGCGGCGCTGCACGGCGTCAAAGTCGAGCGTTTTTGAAAATGGCATGCAAGCTAGAGACTTTATTTTTCATCTGTAACAAAAAATCAAAATAGGTCTTGTTAAAAACATTGTTTCTCCTACTCCAAGCTTTTAAAACCCACAAAAATTAATTTTGCAAAAATTATAGAGATTTGAAAAAAGTCACTTTTTTACCAATTTGTTTAAACAATTTATTTAATTTGCATTGAAAAGGTTTAGAGTAGTTATAGCTACAAGTCTAAAGAAGATCTTTTCAAAACTTTTGAACGATCGGACAATAATTTTTGAGTTATGTTGCATGCCGTTATGAAAAATGTTGTTTCGGAAAAAAAGCGATTTAAAGTTTTCGTAGCAAAAAAAACGACAAAAACGATAGAGGCATATACAATTCTTTTTCATTCTTAGTAAAACTCATCTTGAGCTGTTTTTCCTTGTTTACGAAGTGTTGAGGCCAAAGATACCCCTTTGTTCTGTTAAGAAAAGGAGCAGGCGGAGTGTCCCCTATTCATGCGCCTGTTGTGAGCTCTAAAATCGAGCGTGCACCTGCGGTCAAAAATACGAAGCCATTTCGAAACGAATAAAGATTTTGCTTTGATATTTGAAG
Source organism: Volucella bombylans (assembly GCA_949129095.1). NCBI lineage: Eukaryota > Metazoa > Arthropoda > Insecta > Diptera > Syrphidae > Volucella > Volucella bombylans. The sequence continues at coordinate 109,668,861 of OX422141.1, read as the reverse complement.
GAGCCATTCTCGAGATGCTGTAAAATAAGTAGAAAAATTTTCAAAAAACACAAAATTTCGGGACCTTCCCCCCTTATTCCTTAACTACATGTTGTAGAGGTTACCGTTTTTGCTGGAATATCGCAAAACGGCGAGTAAAAGATACAAGAGTTTTAAGCGAACCACTAGCATTTGTACCAATTTTTGATATTTTGCTATAGCGCTCCGAATAGGGAAGGCTGGCAATAGTAACAGTCTAAGAAATGCTGAATGCAAACACAGTGTCGATCAACTGTGGATGCTAGTGAAAGCAGAGAATGTTTGCATTCAAGTGGAGGGATACGATGTGGAAAATGGGACTCTTAGATTGAAGTTCTTCATGCAACAAACTCTTCAATGGTTGAACAAATCTGTGGCGAACATTCCATCTCTGGGAACTAAGACCTTTCGAGGTTTTCAGGAAAGCAAAATTGATGCGCGCTATCTTCTAGACGAAATATGTGCTAATGCATCATATGCGACAAGACGAGTCGGCACCGTCTTCAACTATGTGCTAACCCATCTCCTAGCTCTTGGGTAAAGAGATGACACCGTGGGAAACCATAGCTCCATTGGTACCTACCAGTGGACACTTCAATTTCAACACTGCCTTTTAGGCATTACGACTGAGCCCAGTAAGGTCGTAATTATGGTATACTGGAATCAAATCTTTAGAATGATTGACATATGGGCTGACGTTTGCAGTATTCTGTTACCTGAGTAAGCAGGAGTGAAATCCTGTTGAAATGGCTTTCAGGCTAATGCTGTGAACGACCCCGTCCCGTTAAAACCCTGGCAGGCCTCAAAGTACGTTCAATGTTTCGTCGCCACTAAGTTGGTGGTATAGGTCCAGATGTAACATTCCTGGTTAGCACCGATCCGGCTCTGGCACATAACCCCATAAGGGTCTGTGTCAACCCTTGCATGGCCTCACTGCGTGCATAGATAACCATGGGATCGCTAGGTGACTACACACCCGAGCATTGACAGCGGCTTTGAGTGGGGACCCAACAAAAATGAACACAAATAAACAACACCAACAAAACCAGGAGAATGAGATCAACGGAGAGAACCCATTCCGGAAGAGCTCGATGGTGAGAAGATCTCCGGCTAGACAGCCGCCATCGCCCCAGAGGAGTCCTGATGGAGAAGCGGCGCCTCAAAGAAATGCGTGGATGGTGCTGGATCCGAATAACCAGCCCTCCGTGTTTCACAAATTAGGGGAACAAATAAAAGCCCTAGTGGAAATGCTGGAGGATGGTAAAAGGCGATCAATTCACCAACCAATGCGGGATGCAATAGAAAGCATCAAAACGCTCTATGAGCTCTCGGCGAACGAGATGCGTGATAGCAAGCCCAAGAAAGTTATCAGCAAAGAAAACAAACATCCCCATGGCTTAAGGTGATTTCGAACAAATTGCTGGAATCCGGTAAAATCAAAGTTGGCTGGGTAAATTGCCGTATTCGCGTTCGAAAGACCCTCACCAAATGCTTCAGGTGTCTGGAGTTTGGCCATACGGCGCGCCAGTGCAAGAGCTAGCATGACCGATCCAAGCTGTGCAGAAACTGTGGAGAAGAAGGTCACATAGCCAAAGAATGCAAAGTAGACGCATTATGCTTCTGGTGTAAGATGGTTACGCCAGAAAACGCTGGACACGTGGCTGGTAGCAGCAAGTGCCCGGTACTCAAGAAGGCACTGGCCAAATTAATATGATAAATGCTGTCCAGATAATTCTAAACCACTGATAGATAGATGATAACACAAAAAAGGCCGCGATATGGACCTGCGGGAATTATGCCCTACAGTCAATCGGCCATCGGGGAGACCACTTCGTATCTGCTAAGATAAATGGTGTACATTTTTATAGCTGCTATGCACCCCCCAGTCTATCATTGGCGGATTATATGAAGCTGTTGGACGACATTGTAGCTGACGCACGAGGAAAACACACAGTTATTATTGCCGGGGATTTCAACGCCTTGGCTACCGATTGGGGAAGTAAAACCACAGACGTAAGAGGGAGAGTTCTCCTCGAATCCTTCGCAAGACTGGATATAACTCTGGCCAACGGTGGCGCAGCTGAAACGTTCCGAAAGGCAGGCAGAGGGTCAATCATCGACATCACATACATGAGCAACTCACTCCTGCGGAAAACCAAATGGCGAGTCAGTGAAGAATATACCCATAGCGATCACCAGGCTATCTTATTCAATGTCGGCAAAGAGAAACGCAGACTGTGCCCCACTCTAACAGGGCCAAAGTGGAAGGACACGCTGCTTGACAAAGATATGTCCAAGGAAATACTAAACACCAGCGCAACAACGAACAATGGATCGGCTGAAGCCCTTTCTCATCAGCTAATCCAGACCATCACCGCAGCGTGCGACGCATCAATGCCCAGAAGATCTGTCAGTAAAAGAGGCGAGCCTTGCTACTGGTGGACCGACGAGATTAAACAGCTCAGAACGAAGTGTCTACAAGCACGACGAAGATCTCAGAGATCCAGAGGAAGAGAAGATTTCCAAAAACGACTAACCAACTTTAAACTGGCGAGACGGGAACTGGAAAGTGCCATTAAAAAGAGTAAGTCAAGGAGTTTTAGACAGCTCTGCGACGAGGCTAACCTAGACCCCTGGGGCTTAGCGTATAGGGTGGTGATGAAGAAGCTTAAAGGCAACATGTCCCCACAACTAACCTGCCCTGCAATGCTAAGGACTATAGTAGAGCACCTATTCCCGCATAGACCCACTACTATGGTCACCATCACAAGGGAGACCAATATGGAAGATATCCCTGCCATCACGTCGGAAGAACTTTTTGCTGCTTGCAAAAAAATTGGAGACACCAAAGCACCTGGACCAGATGGCATACCGAATAAGGGATTAAAGATGGCCATCAAGACGAGACCGGACATCTTCTTAGCGACGATGCAAAGGTGTCTAGAGGAGGGGATATTCCCTACGCCATGGAAGCTACAACACCTAGTGCTGCTTCAAAAGGGCAATAAACCACCCGGAGAACCATCATCGTATCGCCCAATATGTCTGCTTGATACTCTAGGTAAGATCCTAGAGCGTATTATATACAACAGACTGCTGGCGGTGGCGGAGGAAAACGGAGCGCTGTCAGATCACCAGTACGGCTTCAGAAAATCTCGTTCTACCATCGATGCAATAAAGGCGGTAGTAGATACAGCAACTGAAGCAATACAAGGGAAAAGATGGAAATGGGGGACAAAAAGATACAGCGCAGTAGTAACGCTCGACGTCAAAAACGCGTTCAACTCGGCGAACTGGTCGTTTATTAGGAGATCCTTGGCCAGGATGGATACACCATACTACATCTTGAGGATAGTCACGGACTACTTCAGTAACAGGAGGTTAAAGTACGAGTACCATACGGACGATGGTGCTAAGCACTACAGTGTTTCCGCGGGAGTCCCACAAGGGTCGGTCCTTGGACCTCTCCTATGGAATATAATGTACGACGGAGTTCTGCGACTAACCCTGTCTGAGGGAGTCAAGGTTATTGGCTTCGCTGACGACATAGCAGTGGTTACAGTAGCCAAGCACATCCACGAGGTGGAGTCTGCCACAGACGAGGCAGTTTCAAAGATAAAGGAATGGCTGGAGTCTACGGGTCTGGAAGTAGCTGCACACAAGACTGAAGCTGTACTAATAAGCAGTCGCAAGGCGGCGGAATACGCGAACTTCCGCGTCGGAAACCAGACAATTAGATCCAAAGAATCCTTAAGGTACCTTGGAGTCATGATCGACAATCGGCTGCGCTTTAAACCCCACGTCGAGTACGCTACTAAGAAAGCATCGCTGATGCAGGCGGCACTCGCCCGAATGCTACCGAACATCGGCGGACCTGGATACGCCCGCAGGATCTTGCTGACCAGAGTGGTCAGCTCGGTACTTCTATACGCTGCTCCTATATGGGCGGGTGCGCTGGTGACAAACGAGTGTAGGAGAGAGTTAGTATCAGCTCACAGGCTCTGTGCAATCAGAGTGATCAGCGGATTCTGTACAATCTCCTATGATGCAGCCTGTGTTTTAGCTGGAATGATCCCAATAGACATCCTCGCGGATGAGATGAAGAGGGTGTATCTTAGGCGATCATCGAACCGGCAAGAGGTCAAGGAAGAAGAAAAGGCAGCATCCGCAATGCTGTGGCAAACCAGGTGGGACCGTTCCACAAAAGGCAGGTGGACGTACAAGATTATTCCCATCATAGAAACATGGACAAAGAGATCATGGGGGAACTGTAACTACCATATCACACAGTTCCTGTCTGGGCACGGCGGTTGCCGGAAATACCTCCACAGATTTGGACACGATAGTTCGCTGCAGTGCCCAGAATGCCAAAATGAGGAAGAGGATGCGTTGCATGCAGTGTTCTACTGCGGACGCCTTGCAGAAGAAAGGGTAAATCTGCCAAGTCCAGAAAATCTCATTAGTCACATGACGCAGTCAGAGGACAAGTGGATGGAGATCTGCTCATTTATAGTGCGCGTACAGTACGCGCTGCGAAGAGCAGAAGCCCTAAGAAGAGCTCAAGAGGCGGCCTCGTAGAATAGAGCATAATTACTAACTAGCCCCGCGAAGTAATACCTAACGGCAGTCCCGCGGGGAGAGTGGTTGAAGGTCGTAAGGGTGTGGATTAGTACGTAGGCGCACTCCTGGCATCGAACATTCGGGTGTTGCGAATCGTGCATGTTGGTGGCACGGGCTACCGCATCTATGAAGATTACCACATCCACTGGCGCAACCAAAAAAAAAAAAACACACACACACACAATACAACAATAAGTCAATTTACACTAATATTTTAGTCTCCCCATTGAGCCAGTCTCTCTCTACATTCAATTTTCCAAAAAACTTAACACGTGCTCCGGCATTTTAAGAGTAGTAAGACCCCCTCTTAAGTTAAGTTCTTTTACAAAAAAAAAAAAAACACGAACACCCCACTGCTCATCTAATTTATGCACTCAGATCAACCTTCAACATTCCAAGTTTGCTACTGCATCCCCATGTAAGAGGCTTTCCGTGGTGAATACAAAACCTCACATAATATCCTTACAGGAACCATAGGTGTATAATAAACGTATCTGTGATTTCAGTTTAAGGTTTAAGGGGTTTCCCACCAATATATGACAAGCGATCAGAGAAACCGAGAATTTATCCTCATATACCGAACTCACATCATCATCTAAACTTGGGCAATTTTGCAACCAAGATTTAGTTGTTGCTGACATTAGCCACGAAACGAATGGAGAATGACACAAATTCGTTCCTGGTCTTATTATTTTCCCTATGATTCGTTATTGCAACATCCACCGTAGGCGGTAGTCGAACTCATTGAATACCATGATTCAAGGAAGGTGCGATGCAACGTGAGAGGCAATCATGTCCTGGATTACGTATCGTTTGATCTACTCGTCAATAATGTTGGCCTTCAGCCAACTTTTATTACGAGAGTAAGACAGCCAGTAATCGACTTAAAGTTACCCAATATAGCATATAGATGTGATACTACAGGACATGGAGGAACTTGGCAAGTCTAACAGGGTTCCCCCTAAGCTCAGGGCACAACAGAAGCTAGAGGAAGCTGTTCAGAACCTGAACGCTACCACATGTGCGCTGTCAATCATGGCTTCGCAAATAATTGTAACCGCTTGTCATTCCTTGCCCACGGTTTTTAAGGTTTCAGATGGTCGTACATAACCCATTTTTCATCACTGGCTATGATCCGTTACAGCAATGGCTAGAGTTCAGAACGTGTCTTAACTCTGTCCATCATAACTAGCTTCACAGAATATCGACTGTGCTGATATGCCTGTCTTGTTCGACTTTTTCATGAATTTCATTAGCTTTTTGGGTGATTTCCGTGCTGCGGATTCTAATAAAGTTTCTTTTCCGTAAATAGTAACATTTTTTTATTAGCCTGCATAGCCTTCTTCGCCTTGCCTTGGTTATATTGTAAAATGTAGCGAAATTCTTCATTATTTATTTTTCTCCTATCTCAAATGCCAATAACTATACAACCCTACTTACTGTCTTAGATAGTGCTACTGTCCAGGATAGATCAGGGCCTCCGTTGAATTGCCTCAGTATCTAGCGCGGTCTTTTACCGGCTCCCTAGAGTTGGGCACAGGAAGTTGTCTGAGCTCCCCTTCCACTAATGTGGAAGATGAGGTACTCCTCTGCTGCGCTTAAAGTCTGAGTTGGAGTCGACATCTTTCTGGGCGTCGATGTTGGTGTCCATGCGCTAAAGATGACCAAGCTATCTAAGCCGGGTTATCTAAGTTTTCTGACAAGATCGGCATCATTCTACAGCTCGTACAGTTCGCTGTTGAAATGTTTTCTCCATTTCCCATTAATGCAAATGGGCCCGAAAATCTCAAAAGTTCCGAAAGCATTTTCATTCACTTTTTTGGATGATAGAATGCTTTACTGCTCAATTGCCTTCTAAGCCCAAAGAACAGCGATTAGCAAGATTCGCATGATTTCTGCGTTGGTTTCCATGTTTCAGTTGATAGCGGACACGATATAGATGAAGTCAATTACTATCTCAAAGTTGTAGCTGCCTATCTTAAAGCTCTGTACTAGGTGTCAATGTTGCGTGTCATACTTTGTTAACAACCAATACTTTACTTTTCTTTCGTTGGACGCTAAACCCATCTTTTCTGCTTCAGCTTCAATAGTAGCACATGCTCCATTGACAGCTCGCTGTGCTCTTCATAATGGGAGGATGTCAATCTCGACTAACTGAATAAATTGAAGGGGAAGGCGTGGCCGTGGTGTAGTGGTGCTAGCAATCGCTTCTCACTTGGAGGGTCAAGGTTCGAATCCTACCCATGATAAGTTTTTCAAGTTTTTCATTTGTGTAATTGGCTGTTGTAGAGTTTCAAGCACAAAAAACAAGTGCGAATTATAAACTTCGAATCACTCTGAGTGAAGAAAAAACTCTCCGCCCTATTCGGACTCCCACCCCTGGAGAACTAATATCGAAACCAAATACACCTGAGTTTCAAACCACTACAAAACAATTTTCCTTTCTCCTCCTTCTACCTTTCCACCCACGAGAGGGCCTAACCCCGTAGGCGCACGTAAATTATGAAAGAAAAATGATGATGTCTCTAGAGTTGGCTTGTGAATTTCGCACAATTCTCTCAAGAATGAAAAAATCCCATGACAACGCATCGCCCTGTTTAAGTACTTTTCGACATAGAAAATCTCGGTTTTGTCAGTATCGACTTTGACAGGACATCGTGAATTTTCCTGCTTAGACGAATGAGCCTGGCAGGGATGTTAAAACTAGACATGGCCCTGTATAGTTCATTTCTGCAGATACTTATGCGGCTTTGAAATTAATGAAGAGACGGTGTGTATCGATGCAACACTTTCATCGAGCTAGATTTTGGAGATGAGTTGATGTATGCTCCATATCCAATCATCATTTTCTGCATTAAACAGCTCGGCAGTTCAGCCATCGGATCCAGAAGCTTTGTTGGACTTAATCTTGGAAATTTCTGTCCTCATTTCATCTAGGTCAGATAGATAGAAGTATGTTTGCCTTCGTCCAAGTTGAATTGTTCATTTTGCTTGACGGTGGAACGTTTTTCGTCATCACCGTTTAGCAATCTGCAGAAATAATCTTTCCAGATTCTCAGCACAGACTGTGATTCACTATGAGGTTTCCTTCTCCATCCTTCCAAATTTCTCTTTCATTTTATTTTTCGGTAAGACTCCGAGCTTTATTCTTCCAATAAGAGCTCTCTAAGACCTCGATGCAGCACATCCCGTTCTCTTCCTTTTTTTCTGATGAGCCTATATTTTTAACTTCTCATCTGCTAGAAGAGCACACGAGCTCCTCTCGTTCTTACCTGCAGGCCCGCTCTGTACATCCATTGTTTTCCCAGGTTCCTTTGCTAGGGCGGGTTGAAACCCAATACATCAGAGGTGGCTTCTCTGATTGATTTTTGGCAGTTATGGCACTGGTTTTTTACATTTGATGCAGGTGGCATCGGTTAAAGGAAACTATCATAGATCGGAAAAGGTCCTGGCGGTGTCCTGCGATTGTAGCCGTTCGACGTTGAACATCCTCACAATGGTTCGGTGGCTTTGGGCTATTAATGTGGATATCCACATCCGTACTTTGGTTACAATGAGGTAATAGTCCGAACCGATGTTAGCTGCTCGGATCGTTCGGACATCGAAACCCTGGCCTTGCGTCGATCGCAGCAAGATCAATTTAGTTGACAGTGTATTGAATAGGAGTCAGCTGGGTCCCTTGACGAATATCGAGATATGGAAACCATGTGCGGACTTTAGTTAACTTACTTAGCACTGCGAAATTAATAAGACTGTGGCCGTTTCCTCAGGTGATAGTGGGGAGGCTGTAGTTCCCCACTGTTTAACCAAAGAAGCTCTTCTTGCCTAGCTTGGCATTACAATCGCTCAATCGGACAATTTTCACTCCAGCTTAGGCATTATTCATAGGTATTTTTGAGGAGTTCGTAGTAGCAGTCAAGGTCGTCCTTGTCCCCTGTCGAGGCGTGGGTGTTAATGAGGCTAATGTTGGCGAATTTACCTTTACACAAATCGTAGTCAGGCGTTCGCTTACATGTCTGAAAGTAAACTCTGCGATTGCTGTCCTTGTCGTTTGTCAGTAATATTCTATATAACAGTTTTTCTTTTTGTCTGGTCGCTCCCATCGCACTTTTTGGACGGCGGTTATAGCTAGTTTGTAGCAGACGAGAGCCTAGCCTAGATGTTCGACTGCATGCAGTCCGCTGAGGGTTCGACAATTCCATGTGCAGATCCGAAGATGGTTGTACTTTAATCATTTGATAGGGTTGTCAACAGTGAATCCATTATTATCTCTTCCGTGTGGGGTTGTAAGCTCTATGAATAAGTATTTACTCATGCTATTACCTCAGGCCACCACTAGGAGGCTCAGCAAGCACTACGCTACGAACTTTATTGTTGCGCTGCTGGCCCAAGCTATAGAACAGTCAGCAGTTTCCCGATCAATCACCGCACATATCTCTAACTATACAATCACTGCCAAAAAAAAAAAAAAACACGTTTTCACACACAAATGTAATCTTAAATTGCCAGCTTTCAAATGATTGTCTACAGTTGTCAAAGCAATCAGCTGTTTCTGAGTTATTTGGAGGTAACGCCCGAACCTTTACCCACACTCATTACAGTAGAGGAGAAAACTTGAATTTTCGATCTCTGGCTGTAGATTTTTCCCAGTCAGAGCTACCGTCAGAGTTTCACACAACATCTCTAGCCTCTACTCTAATGAATTGCAACCATCCGGTCCAACAATGTGCAGAATTTTTAGATTAAGTGTTCTAAGTGGAATGTGTTCCTCAAAAACAACGTGGAAGGAACAATTCTCCTTCCGATTTGTCACCCTTAACAAAGAAATGTGACTTCTTTTTGATAGTTGCCCAGATCAGTTTGAGCCTTTTATCCCTTTTGCCCTATTGGACAAACGAACGCAGTTTGCTTAAAAATTAAAAGCGACGGGGGTAGGAAATCAAATGCTTTATTTGATTCTAACGTTCACGTACACACCTATGTAAAAACTTGGATAGTTGAAGAGTTTAACATATATTTTTATGTATCAAACAAACGTTCAGTATTGGAAGGAAAAAAGGATGTATCGGTATAAAACTCAGTTTCCTTCGAGGGTCACCTTTTTGATGCAGGTCTTCATATTTTATTTGCAACAGGGACTTTATTTTATTTGTTTTTTATACGATATTTTCCATTTATTATGATGCATGCCAATAATGTCCTCTAGGCGGTAAATTTATTTCACAAAATGATTTCTATAAAACCCCTCCAGGGAATGATTGCAGGTTCAAAATAATAAAATAAAATAAAACCGCAAAACACAACTATTGCACCATCACTACCAGCCTTGTCAGCTCATGTCCGTATATATGTATGTATGAACGTAGAACGACCAGCCCGCGGCTGGTGCATATATTTTATGAGCTTCATTTTTTTTTTTAAATTTTATGCGTTCTCGTTTTTTCAATGCTTTGTCACGGGATCAAGAAATTTTTTATCAAATTTTTTTTTAATTATTTTTGGGCGACTTCTCTGTTTAATCCTTTTTTTATGTATTCAGTTTTGGTTGGCTAATAGCTGTGAGGGGGGTTGATATTTGTACCGCCCCACAATACAGAAATGATGCAGTTTTTGTGCAATTGCATCACCACTCATCATAATCCTTGGTGTTCGTATCTTTTTTTTGTTTTGGGTTTGTTTTTATTTCCGCCGATGTCCAGGGATTGTGTTTTTAGTTGGATGTAGTCCTTTTTTAATTTTAATATGCTTGCCTCCTTTTTTTTCGATTTTTGTTTTTGTGTTGAATGGTTTTTAAACGAATCATGAAAATAGTCTGCACTTAAACATACAAATTTGTACAGTCTATGTCAAATGGGATTCAGTGTTGCCGCATTAGCTCATTTCATTTTAAAATGACGACTCATCGGTAACTTAAGTGCTCCATATGGGGAGTTCAGGACAAAAAGTCTTGAGCTTCAGGGATGTCAGCAAGCCGCTTATTACAATCCAATTCAAAGCTAAATTTTGTGAGATAAGATAACCTCGCAAATGCGAGATAATGTTTTTGATCGGGCCAGTTATAACACTCAGAAATATCTATGGAATCAGCATCATACGTAAAAGGTATGTGGTCGTTAGCTTAAATGGTGGTATATGTGCTGTCAATGTCTACTAGGCTCTCAGAGCAGATCGATATATGTACGTTTAAGTTCAACAGGTGGTTGGTTTCACTATAACATGGCGTTTAACGACGAGAAATTTCACCTATCTAAAAATTTCATTTTCATCCAGCCTTTACTCTATCAGTTGTCGACAACTTCCACCCCCCTCTTCTTCCCTCATTTTTCCATAACTCTCCACCACAGTCCATTTCACAATTTCCCAGCGCTATAACCTTATCAACGATCCCATTTTATCAGTTCGTCAACTACAAAAGAAAATCAGACGGTTATCTCCCCTCTCTCTCGTTTGATAATATATCATCGACGGACCCACCTACCATTGCCAACTATTTTGCAAATTTTTTTAATCAATCATTTGCAGATAACTTCTTCGTACCCGACCCCATATATTTCAAGTACCTTCCCAATGTTGCTATTGTATCTCTACTTCATTCTTTTGATCCTACCATTACCGAAAAAAAGTTACAAAATTTCAATGATGAATTTTTACTCGGGCTAGACGGGCTTCCAGCAATATTTCTCAAAAAATGTGCCTCCAATCTTTCGCATGCACTTTCCTCCCTATATCATCTCTGCCTCACACAAGGGAAATTCCCCCACGTTTGGAAGACCTCTTTCATAACCCATAACTCCGGTTCTTACATATATCACCCAGTCAGCATGGATTTCTGAATGGCAGATCAACTACTACAAATTGAGTTGAATTCATATCCTTTGCGCTTTTAGCCCTAGAAAATGGCAACGATGTCGATGTTATTGCTACAGATCTTGCTAAGGCAAAATTTGCGTTCGCTTTAGTTCAGCCTTCTTAACCCCGTTTTTAGCCACTTCTGGTGTCCCACAAAGCTAGATGGCTGTCTTGTCCCCTATTTTTTTCATTTTAACTATAAGTGATCTTCAGAGGCTTATCAAACACTGCTTCATATCCATTTAAGCCGACGACACTAAGTTCTCCAAAACTATTTCTTTATCCCAAGTCTCTATTCTCCTTCAAGAAGACCTCGATAGATTCTCCACTTGGTGTCTAAAACATTCTATGAATGTTTCTATGATCTATGACTTTGTCACGTAAGTCCAATCAATCTCCTTCTCGACTTTATTTGCTGCATGGCCAACCTGTACCTCAGATTCGCAATTGATGAGATAATTCTTAATTAAGTTTTAGCAAACGACTGTCTAAAGAATTTTGCAACCTTTATGTGACAAGGTCACTTTACATTACGCTTCTCCAATATGCCAGCCAAGTGTGGTCCCCCTTTCACCGGTTCTTATATCCTGAATCGAGAACATTCAACGTCGTTTTCTTCGATTTTCCCTTCGTGGACTACAATGGGATGACCCCCTTATCTTACATCCCTATCGTAACCGCCTAAAAAAATGTTAATCTAAATATCCTCAAAAAACGCAGAAACAGCTGAAATTCTATTCATTCATTCTTCATTCATCGACTGCTCTCTAGTTCTGTGAATTGAGCTTCGCTTTACAATTCAATTTCCTCCAACACTAACCCCCGCATTTTACGCTGTCCTCGTCTTTCCAATATTCCAACCCACCGCACCTCTTATCGTTCTAACGAACCAATCTTCCGCATGCGCCGTAAGATCAACTCAAACCTCTCCCTTTTTGATTTTAACCTGAGCAATTCTCTTCTTAAATTTGATCTCCACCACCATTTCCCTTACTTTCTTACCCTTAACTGTTGCTAGTATTCAAGTCCTAGTTTTTAAGTTAGTTTAAGCTTGAATTAAACGAAATAAACGGGGGCGTGACCCCCACCAAATCATAGCAAAACATCTGATCTGACAAGAAGTATTGTCCAAAATTAGTCATACGTGGTCCGCTTATGCATTTGGACAATAAAGGAGGAAGTTTGTCGTATCTTCCTCGACGACAGAATCCTCACAGCCCCGATAGACATGATGTAAATTGGCAATTCTCTTCCTTGCCATGTGTTTACCTTGCAGGTTATGACCTGCCATCACTTTTGTAGGTATTATAATGCCATCTTTGTTCTAGGGCGACAAGGTCTATTGAACGGTTTCTGTTTACCTTTCTCCCATCTGTTTGCTTCAAACTCTTGTATTCTGCTTTTTGTGGATTCCAGCGCCTATCATTGTCTTGTGTAACTCCTGGACTCTCGCCTGTCTGGTTGCTACATATGTAGCAAAATTCTTTGCTTAGAATCTTCTGCAGGAGCTCAGCAGTTTTAGAGATATTGTAAGATCCGTTCAATGTCGTAGATGCCGTAGAAGACGTACGACATGTTATCTTCTTACGCTTCTCGATTCGTCACTTTGATCTCATAATTGCTAGTAAGGTCGCAGGATCAGTAATTGCGTTTCCGACTCGAATCTTGTTTAATATGGCGCAGTGGCCATCTATAGTATGATTCTAGTAACCTAACTCACTTTAGAGTACGGCATGTTTGTTTCGATATACAGATCTATTGAAACGATATGCAGCACAATTTAAAGACCATCTTTGGTGCTCGACGCTAGACGTTACAAAATTTTCAAGGACTCGTTCACACATTACCGCTTTGAGTTCATCAATTTCGATCCTAATGTTGTTTTTCAGCTGTGCAATTATCGTTGGCTTATCCACATAGACTTTACTTTCCAAAAAACACAAAAGAAAGCAATCTAATGGTGTTAAATCGCATGATCTAGGTGGCCAGTCTATGTCACCATTAGTGAAATTAATCGACTTGGAAACCTAGACCACAATAGCTCAATGTTTGTACGTATTAAGTGACTTTAGTTTCCTGTGGAAAATAAAGATCGTCTGTGTCCATTTCTTCAATTTGAGGCCACAACAAGTCTTCAATCATTTGTCTATAGCGTTATTCATTGACAGTAACAGCTCTTTCCTTTGCATCTTCGAAGAAAAACAGACCAATGATTCCACCAGCCCAACCAGTACACTTTTGTGGATTTAATGATTTTTCTGAAACTATTCGAGGATTTTTTTCACCCCAGATTTGACAATTCTGTATGTTGACGAATCCATCCAATGTGAAACAAGTTTCATCACTACATGGGAAACCAGTACGATATCATGTTCTAACCACTGACGAAAGTTTTGCTTGGATGCCGATCATCTCTCATGGAGATGGCAGAGCAGTTCAACCTTCGTCTTTGTTGGGTGCCGGGCCACAGAGGGATTACAGGGTATTTTAGGGCCGACGAACACGCCAAATTGGAACCACTATACTTATTCTACCGGAAAAGGGTAGCATCGGTATACCTATCACTACGGGCAAATCAATATTAAAGCTGTATGCTAATAAAAGAACAGACTTTAGGTGAACTGTTGAACCAACGTGTCTAGCGACCAAACAGATCTGGCCAAAGCTGAACCTGAATCACTCAGTCTGATCCTTCTAAATAGGAGACATCTCAGCGCCATCATAGGTGTCATCACTGGACACTGCCTTAGAGGCAATCATTCGCTTTTACAAACGATTTCTGTAGAAGCTGCATGAACCAAGAGGAAGAGGAAGAGGAGTCAATCTTCCACCTACTCTGTATATCTGCAGCTCTCTCCCAGAGAAGAAAACTTCACTTCGGACCTTTCTTCTACAAAGACTTAAATGATCTAAAGAAAACAGTCTCCTACGCTTCATTATAAGCTCACATGGCATCACAATGGACCAGTAGGCCTAAGTGGGTTGGTCTTTCCAACAGCTACCATGATTTGTTGGCTTAAAATTGCACATGGTTGAAATTGTGCATGTGTCTACTTCACAAATGTCAAAGACGATATAAAAATAAATTATTCACTACTGACGTGTAAGAGCTAAAACAAGACGTAAAGGTGACCACCATGTTCACAAATTGGCCAATAGCTCGGGAAATAAGGGAAAAGAATGGAAGAAATGAGTCGGATGTAAATAGATATTCAAGTAAATGCTGGTACAACTGTTATATAAAATATCGACGATCAAATAATAATCATTTCTCTAAAATGTCGATCACCTTTCAAGATATATCCAATAGTACCTATCTTGTTTTGGCACGATAGCGCCATACAGTTGGATGCTTTTTATCTGCAAAGTTGTTCCCTTAACCAATTCTCTGTTTTATAAATTCAAAAGTTGATTTTTGCTCTGAAATCTTCTAATTCGTTTTCCCATGATTTTATTTCAAGTAATATTCTTAAAGGAGATATCCTTCTTTATTGCTAATGCTTTATACTAACTGTCCAATCTTAGAATAAAAATGGGATTTTTTTGTATTCTTCAAGGCTCCATACTGGGTCAAATTTTATTTTGCAATTTCTTTAATTCCTTATTTTCTCAGCAATTCAAAGGCAAGCTTACAGGCTTTGCGGATGATACTGCCCTTTCCTACTTCAATAAGAACTATTTTGATAATTCATTTAGCTATAAGTCATCACTTAGAAATACTGCGACGCTAGTTTATATCACATAGACAGGTCAATAGCAACGGTTGCAGCCCAAGAAAAAATACTACTACTACTACTACTAAAAAAGCGTGACATAATCTCTATCATGATGCTGTCTTATTTCCTCCAAAATATTTACCATTGTAGTGGAGCAGCTGTGATTAGATCTGATAGATTGTCTCTCATAAAGCATCTCACTAACTGATAAACTGATAGATGTTGGATCAGCTGTTTACCTATTAATTTCTCCAAGATTAGTTTAGTAGTTAGTTTTAAATGCATTTTATTCATTTAATCATTAACTCTTACATACTAACAAAAAATGCTTAAATGCTAGCTTAAAATTACTTAACAATCTTATACTAACTTACTGGCCCCACACAGGCACTCTAAGCTACTCTAAATTCTTATAACTACGAGTATGTCTTTCAACTTCATTTACATTTTATTTACAATGTTTGTTTTGTATACTCGTACTTAGGGCTAAGAAAAAATTGTTAACAAAAAACTTAGCCTATGGATGTAATTTTTTATTTTTTATAAAAACTTAATATCTAACTTAAAACAAACCTTAGTCTACCTAATCCTACATACACAATACACACATACACACACATAAACATTATACAGAATTATATACATATATTAGTATATACCTTTGTAAACACTAATATATGCATATATTTCTTAAGTTGTAACCTAAACCTATGTAAGTTGGCCATCGCTATTCACAGAGCAAATAGATTGGTCAGCTCTGCCTCATTAGTGAGGCTGGTCCGTAATTGACGGAAACGACGACGAAACATCTTCTCCATCATTCAACCACCAGAAATGCTGCTGCTGCCGAACGACATCTTTCTTATCGCGATTCCCCACCGCCCTACTGAACCTGAGACGATCCACAATGCCGTGTGCGACGTCTCTGTTGTAGTTGAGTCGCCTATCCCCAGCTGTCCGAGCGACATGGAAGATTAATGGAACCGCTGATCTATCCTGGATCGACCCTATCTGATCCAGGTAGAGAAATGCTTCCGGTGGAACGAAGCCGTCAGAGCGCACACTCTCCTGGTAAAGGTAATTGGGGTAGTAAGCCCCAGATATCAGGTTATTCGTCGAGGTCATTGCTCTTGCAATGTGGCTTCGAGTCAGCTTAATTACGAAGTTGTCCACTCGTATTAGGTTCGCCCTGTTGTAAAGGACCTCATTAGGATAAAATTTCTTGTACTCCGACTCTGGTGTTCTGTACAAGCGAAAACAAGCCCTATGACAAGCCCTCTCAAACTCCCGAATCTTTTCCATTAAGCTTGCTCGCACATTGAACCACACGGGACAACCAAATACCAGCATGGGCCTGATAAGGGACATGTAGCAGATTACCTTTACCCTCGTATCGAGTTGGCTGCTATAAAACAGTCTCTTTGTAAGGGAAAAAGCACCTTTAGCTCTGCCCAGAGCAGCATCTACATTATTGCCAAAATACAGAAACTGATCTAGCCAGATTCCAAGGTATCTGACTACATTTCGACAGGCAAGAGGTTGTCCGTGTTTTCCAATGATTGAGAACTTTCGCCAATTTTTTCTGGTATCCCTAGAGGCTCCAGACAACGGCGTCCTAAAGAGAATGGTTTCCGCCTTCTGAGAGTTGATTTTCAACTTCCAGTCATCGTCATAGTATGGGGAAGTGAACCTATCAAGTCGCTTGTAAAAATGTTGAATAGAATAGGCGAATTGACCGCGCCTTGCTGAAGACCATTTTTAATTTGAAATATTCCCACAGAAGTCACATCACTATTCTTCACGATGAACTGTCTGTTAGTTAGCATATTATAAAGAATGTACAAGAGTGGTTTACTGATCCCCAGACTAGTCATCTAACCATACGGTGTCGAAGGCCTGCTCCAAGTCAACAAGGCAGACACCAGTACATTGTTTTTTGCCTTTATTCCATTGGATACCGGACACCAGTTTAGACGCGGTATGTGAGATATCACCTAGACAGAGCTCTATTACTTTTTCAAAAACCTTACTAATATTCGGAAGGAGACTTATCGACCGGAGATTCGCCGAATTGCATATATCCTTTCCCTTTTTGGGGATATTTCTCAAAGGCTTTTGATACTCGTATACATGATCATATATTTATAGGACTGAAATCTGTAGCGGCAGTTTTGGCAACAGATACAACCCAGGCAGCTTTCCAGGATTTGGGAAAAGTTCATATTGTGTCACTGGGAATACGAATGTGGATTAAGTTGAACACTATAATTTTGGTGGGGGCTATTACTTAAAAATTAAACTTAAACTAAAACTTAAAAGTAAGGTTGGCTGCAGTGGTGAAGGCGAACGGATTTGAGGTAGGAAGTGGTGCGGTGGAAGTCAAATCACTAATCAGTAATCACCTCATTTTCAGTCACATTTGCATTTCGAAGACTTTCAGGTAGATGAAAACTAAAATCTTGGGATATGCTTTCAAGTAAGAAAATATTTAAAAGGTCAGGATCAATTGAGATTCAGCAATACATTTCTTACTAGAGATATCTATTTGATGTAGAAAACTTATTCGGAGTTTGGATGCAGAGTAGTTTCTTTTGGCATTTCATATAACCAAAACAGATATGTACTCGTATGTTTCGCATAGTATTTTAAGTAAACCAATTTGAGTTTATGTCAAAGCCAGTTTCGGGCTATAATAGCATTAAAAACTTCTGTTATTTCGGATATATGTATACCGTTTTAGTAGGAACAAAGCGGTTGTACTTACCATATATGTAATTGAATGATTGTTTCTTGGAAATATTGCAGTTTAACATTGGGATCAGGCAGCAGATTGAAGGACATACATTTTTATGGATCGATAATTCTTATATGAAAAAGTCAGCGGGACGGCGTGCTGGGTGAAGCTAGTGTTGTAGTTGTGGAAGGGTAGGTCATGGTCAGAAATAAAATCAAGTGATATCTGGTCGAAAAGAAGGATAGACGAAGGATCGAATACTATTGACAGATCTGAAAGATAAGGGATGCAATTTTTAGCGAAGCGTGTTGTATATTTAGTATTATAGATTTGCAGTCTTAGAAAAGATGCAAAATCATTAATTTGAAAGGATCGATAATCATTTATAAGCAAGTTTGCATTAAAATCGCAAAAATATTTTCATCTAAACTGTAGAGTACAAATATTGTAAAAAACTATTTTAACTTTATTTAAATAAATAATTTTGTATTTAAATAAAAGAAAAACTATCTAGCATAACATATGTAACGTAGTCAATCAGAAAAAGGTCGTGTTGTAGCCACTCGGCTTCAAATTTGCATGCTTTTCCTGTATTTGACGTCAATGATACTCACATTCGAACCCTGGTTGCAGCAAGATAGTGGTCCGAGTCGATGTTGAGTCCTTGAAATGTTCAGACACTTTTATTACTATTTATTATATATTTATTTTATCATCGTTTTCATCGTTTTCATGGAGCACACATGTGATCTCACATAAGCGAATTTAGTTTTAATAATGATTGTAATTCGGCATCAGGTCAGATATCTAAGGCTCAAGAGCACTAAGTGCTTAAGCCTTCTTCACACTTGATATAAGATAATTATGAAAGAAGTGTGATTTATTCACCATTTTAGATCAGAGCGATGACTAACGCAGTGTTTAAATAATTAAATGTGTGATGGCACACCGTGGACTTAAGCTTGTTTGGCAAGTTCCCGCGTAAAGGAAGTGATGTCATCTTTTCGTCCTTGTGTACGAGTATAACCGAAAGTCATTATTCGTTTTTCACAGCAGGCAGGAAAATGACTTCATCAATATTTTACATGATAAGTTCAGCATCATATAGGTGTCAGCTCGATGGGTGCTACGATTGGTCATAGTGGACAAGAAACGTATACGGCTGTGAATTTTAAAGTAGAGATTGAAGCTCTCCACACTCGTTTTTGGTGGTGTTGTCACTGTTGATAAAACCTTGATACTTTACTGTACGGCAAAGGTCAAGCGATAACAAAACAATCGATTTTTCCAGGCGAATCTTCTCCGGAGATGGCAAAGATGGTCCCATCGACGGAAATAATCCTCATGGAGTTTTTAATGAAAAGAATTAAAGTTCACAGAAATATACTACAGTGAATTCTTGTTCCTTTTCTTTCTGAAAGTTATTGGGACGCTACCATTATTCACGACAGATGCAGAAAATCCGTTAAACATATTCGACTTAAGGTCTTGAATTGGATCAAAAGTCTTTACACCTTTTATAATTGTTTGATTCGTACTTTCCAATACCTTTTCGACAGTATAAACTATGTTTAAGGTATTTCCCTGAACCAGCTGAGATGGGGAGAAGTTGGCATAGGCAGAACTTGTAATAGGCAGCTGCGCTCATAGCGTTCAAAAGAATAGAAACCATGTAAAGTTAGTTTCCGAGGAAATAAATGTCTCATTTAGATATTTTATCATGGCTGAACACATTATTCTTTTATTATGTATTTATAAAACTCTACGACATTCAGGTAATCCGGGTTTCATTTATAAAATTCTACCCTTTGAGATACCCTTTGGACCTTCTTTTGTTTTCCATAGAGGATACACTTATTTGAACCATTTCAACAACACTGGCTGAGTTGGTTTGCAGGACACTATTGCACATAGCCACATCCTTGTTATATCGGTTGGGTAATGCATTCTCTGTTTCATCCCAAACCGAATGACTCCACCATTTCCATTCTATGCAATTAGTTTTATTTATGCATTAGATGCAAAAATATAAATTTTTGACCATTCAAAGGGATGAATGGGAGGGTGCTGTTGGATTGGAGCTGTCGGAGCTGTTGGAATTGCTGTCGTTTGGTTTATTTTTTTGTTTTTTTTTTTCGGTGCCTAGTGATGTTAGTTAGTGTCAACGTTATTTTAACGTCCATTTAGGAGTTGGATGTATTTTTTTAGCATAATAAAAACAGAAACAAAACTGACGGACAGACACTTTTCAAATGTTCCCAATTTATTTTCCTAAATAAAAGAGGCAAAAAAAAAAAAAAAAGACAAGAAAACAAAATTCAAAATGAATTTGTTGCTATTGTTGTTTTGGGTGAATAGAAAAATATTAAAAACCAAGCCTGTCCCTTGGAATGTGCACATCTGACGTGTATATTATGATTGCAGCAGCTAGAGCGCGAATGTGTTTTGACAGAATGAGAAAACATTTGCAAGGACTGATGGAATGACATAAAATAAAATTGTAACGGATACGGATAAAAGAAAAACAAAATACAAAATGCTGATATTATGGCAAATGAATGCAACTGACAGTCAGTCGTTCAATCACTTGAGAACACACTCTGCCATCAAATGACGGGGATGAGCTATTTTGTGGAAAATGCAAATGCACGACAAACGAGTTTCATGCATGGATACTTCTTCAACGGCCATTAGGAGTCTATTAGATTTTTTTTTAAATACTATTGTCAATTCAGCTTTTTGAAAAAATTAGAGCATATGGATACGAATTCAGAGTTGTTTTCATTAAGTTTAATAAGGAGACCTGCTACTCCCTAAAGCGCTTTTAATTACATGCGCCCTAATTGTTTTTTTTTAAATAAAAATAAGTCAGTATACGGTGTCAATGGAATTTCTTTTCTGGATTGATACAATTTATGTATTAATAATAGAATTAGAAATACATAGCTTGATGGGCAAAACTTATAGACTCATTGACTTTGTGGCGGATCGCCATTATACACAAGTGGGCATAGAGTTATCTGGATCATGAAAACGCTAAATCAAATTGATCATATAGCGATTGAGGTAAGATAAGGCATACCTCAGTAATCTGGACGTCAGAACCATCCGGGCAGCCAACATGCAGCCAGCAACGCTACCAACATTCCATCAGAGATG
The DNA here is from genome assembly GCA_949129095.1 of Volucella bombylans. Lineage (NCBI taxonomy): Eukaryota > Metazoa > Arthropoda > Insecta > Diptera > Syrphidae > Volucella > Volucella bombylans. Next base: position 109,647,765 of record OX422141.1, on the reverse strand, counting down.
CAGCAATTGATGTGCTGCGTTTCATCCGACCACCACCAAGAAATCTCTGGTTGGATTAAGAATGCAGGCAAGCATATGGAGCCAAACAAGAGCCACTAGTGGGCTCTACGGGCAGAAGTTGCGCTAAGAACATCGGCTTCTCCAGAATAAAAAAAAAGAGCATGAGTAGCACGCGATTGAAGATATTGAGAGGTTGTACTCCCGGAACAACGTCTGGAAGCTTAACCAATAGCTAAACGGAGCGTGTCCCGGCAACAAGACCCGTGCAGAAAGCTGTAGAGATGTAGAAGAAAACCTTGTAGTAGAGCTGCAGTCAGTGCCGATAATATGAAAAAACTTCTTCTGCAGTCCTTATATTGTCGACGAAGATAGACCAACATGCCGTTGTCAGACCGAATAGGCAAACTTGGATGACTTCCGTCCACCTGACCAAAACGAAATGAGGGTAGTAATATCTAAGCTTAAATTCAACAATGCTGCTGTTGGTCTAACCGGTGCATTACAGGCCGAAGTATTCAAAGTTGCTGGAAATGACTTTGTGCAGAACATACACTAATTAATTTCTCAGATCTGGTCAGAAGACAGTATGCATGATAAGTGGAATGTCAGTATGGTTTTCTCGATTCAGAAAAAAGCAAAACCCCTAAAATGTACCAGCTATCGAAGTATAAATCTCTTAAACATTGTGACAAGATCTTATCTGCCATTGGCCCCTCATCAATGCGAAAGAATAGAATAGTCCACTATCGACCAACATTTTTGTACTCCGGCAGATCTTGGTAAAAACTCAATACCCACCAGTTTCTCTTTGATTTTAAAGTCGCATATGACAGCATTTATAAAGACGAGCTATATAGAGATATGAACTACTATGATGGAGAGCGCTCGTTGCTTCGTTTAAGTCGGTAAGGATTTAACCGATAAATTTGATGGCAAAAAACCTTTTAGACAAGCTGACGTGCTGTTAAGTGACTTCGTTTACATCATACTTGACAGAATTATTCACAATACTGGTGACACAGTCTTTCAAAAGTCTATGCGACTACTGCCGTACACCCATAATATTCCCTAGTAATGAGACAGAATCTGCTAAAATATTCACACCAAACTATAGCGACGCCCAACAATTTATGGTAGAGACAGATATTAAAAAAACGCACTGGTCAAATTTCTGAGCCTAGGCAGATCCTCTTTTCACCACATCGGAGATTTCATTTTACTGCGCTTGATAGGGCATGCAACTTTAAAGAGAACGTCAAAAGCGCGTTTCAGTAAAGTTAAGTGTGCATGAATGCATGTTCTGAAGCTAAGACATAGTTAACTCTTAATCTGCATTATCGTCAGAATCGTCATTCATCTTAAACCCTCATCCCTTCAAAAGCTCGTTGCTGTTGTAGACATCGTGCGTGTCATCTGGTGGATTTGAGAACGTCTAGCATGCTTGATACAAAAGCGCAATCGATGGTCGTCCTTCGCTTTTGAGGAGAAGAAAGGTCATGCGGTTTTTTTTGCGGTTGCTCAGCTTTAATGACTCCCAGTCATCTAGCGGGTTAGGTATTTAACTTGAGGCTTGGGCAATCAAACACGGACCTTAAGCCTCCAACGGATCTCGTTTGATAGGATGAACTTAAGTCTAAAGCTCTTCCATGCGTCGCTTGTCTTAGCTTATCAAGTACCGACCTTGAGAATGCCATCGACAACGCAATGTTTGACGACATGTGTAACTCTGCCAGACAAAACGGAGTGGATGAATCACTAATTTTGTCGACTCATTGCTTATCTCTCTTAATAGTTACATGCTCAGGTATATGTATTGTAGATGATGTAGCTGTATTCTCTGTTGGATCATGGCTAGCGACTGTGTGCTCCACACCGAAGGTGGCCATAGACGAGATCTACGCTTGGTGCGCTTTCAGTCAATTTTCTCTAGATTGAGCTTGTGCTCTTTATAGTGGAGTGTCGTTAGACGTAAAAAGTAAAAAAAAACCTCGAATGGGACCAGTGAATAAATTTTGATGGCGTTTTTATGCATTGTACTGCTATAAACCTGTACTACAATGTTTGTTGAATAGTTTATTGCAAAATTCAAAAAACAATTGTAAATTGTTCACCGTCATAAATCGGTCACCGTTTCAGTTTCGAGAATAATTTTCACAAATTTTTGAAAAGCAATCCCATTCGCACTCATTTACTTTGTCTCCCTAAGGAAACACTACGTAGAAATGGAAAAAAAAGGTAAGAATGTATTACTGTAACAAACATATACCGCCATCATTACTTACCAACCTAATCCACCCAGGTGGTGTCTCACAGTCACCTGTATTGCTATAATGCACTAATAGAATGCAAGGAAAAGCATGCCTTGTGTGCAAAGTGTATTCTTTTATGCTAGGTGGCTTTGGATAGTCATGGTTACTAATGGGATAATTTATTTAGAGTCCTTTAATTTCTTTTCGCTTTGCATCAGGTGTCACAACACTAAAAGTAATTATTGCAGAATTCAGTTCAGATTCTTTGTGCTCCAATAAGTTGTCCCGAATTGCAGTGTGTGTTCTTAATTTTTGTGAATATTGGTAGGTTTTTGTTATGGATTATAGAAGATGAAAGACAATTATTTTGTTGTATACAGATTGACATCCAAGCCGTAAAGGCTCAATGAAAAAATCTTACTCATGAGGATATAAGAAGGGCTATTGAAGTTGATTCGGACAATGATAAGAATGGTTTTGGAGTAAATGACGAAATTGACTTTGATTAATTGGATAGTGAGGAAGATGCTACCGAAATCGTTGAGAAATTTGCCGATGAAATAGAGCTAAATGATGAGGATGATGATGTAAACATTGAAGCTGAAAAATATCTTGCGAAGGATGAATGAAACTCTGAACCGTTTAGTCAAGGAAGATCGGCCAGTCATAACAATATTAGAGGCAAATTAGATCAAGTTGTTTTACCGGCTGGAAAGCATATTGACGACGTAAGTGATGCATTGGGGGTTTTTTTTTTGACAGTACAATTATTGGTCTTATTGTCAAATTTACGAATGGCCACGGTGCAGAAAAGAAAGAGCAGAAATGGAAGCTCACTGCCGCCATTGAATTAAGAAGTTTCAAAGGACTGCTTATTTACGCGGGCACTAAACAAGAAGGTATTTTTGACTTTACAGACTTCTGGGATGGAGTTCATGGCCATCCAGTGTTCAGGGCAACAATGATAAAGAATCGGTTCTCCAAAATTTCGCAACATTTACGATTCGGCGACACATCAACTAGATCAGATAGATGACAGAGAGACAAATTTGCACCAATAAGTGAACTTCTCTGGAACTCCGTTATGACAAATTTGAAGAAGATGTATGTGCCTGGTACCGTGGTGGACTCCGGAAAACTGTCTCCACCACTCAAAAAAGGCTTCGGCCGCAATCATTCTGCGTCTTTCTAAAACCGCAGAAGTTATTATCCTAATCCAGGAACCATGGATTGTAGAAGGCGTGGATCGTAGACTTAGGACACCCTCATACGTTCCGCTCTATACAAGAGACAAAGGTAAGATTAGAACTCGTATACTAGTGAAACGTAGCCTTAATGTATTTCTACTTCCCAACCTCAGCGACCCCGACTTAACCGTTGCCAGACTAGAGACTGCCAAAGGCTCCTACTGGCTGGCATCGGCTTAGCTTGGTCACGACAATGTGGACCCTCTCGCTGATGATAATCTAGGTGGAACTGGAAGCTGGAAGGCAAAAATCTGGCCTCATAATCGGATGTGACGCTAACGCACATCACATAGTATGGGGCAGTACCGACATCAATGATAGAGGTCGTCTAAACACTCCTTTTCAGACCACAGATACATCCAAATCAGCCTGAGTGATGTTCCCCCCAGCCAGCCAGATTTCCGGAATTACCGGAAAACTGATTGGCCAAAATACAAAATATCCTCCGAACTATCTAGTCTCCCGCGTGACACCAATGAGCTTGAAATGAAAGTCTAGGAATTCACTCTGGCTATCAATCAGGCTATGGCCGCTTCCTGCCCTCTTATTCAACCAAGAGGAAAGAAAAAGCCACGTTGGTGGACATCGGCACTGGGACTACTCAGAAACTCTTGTAAAAACTTTTCAACGTAGCAAAAAGCACAAGAAAAGTGACTGGCTGGGACTCATACAAAGAATACCTCAAATTATACAGAAAAAGAACTGGGGAAGGCAAAGCGACAATCGTGGAGGTCATTCACGTGACAAAACCACAGAAACCTCTGAGGCATCGCGGCTAAGAAAAATCCTCTCTACAAATTCTATGATGCCTAGCTGTTTGAAAAAAAACGATGGTTCTTGGACAACCTCAACTGATGAATCACTCAACCTGCTTCTGGACACCCACTTTCCAGGTAGCTCCCAACTCGCAGCCAGTAGCAGCCCAAACAGGCCTACTGCAATCGTGACTAAAATTCATGGTCTGATTACGAGAGACAAACTGCTCTGGGCGCTGCATAGCTTCAAACCATACAAGTCTGCTGGTCCAGATATTATTCTACCAGTATTTGAAAATATTATGAGGAGCTGTGTAGAACTTATCCACATTCCACTGTTATGGAGAGAAGTCAATGTAGTATTCATTCCCAAAGCTGGAAAATGTCCTCATGTTGTGCCAAAGGACCTCAGACCTATAAGTCTATCCTCTTTCCTTCTGATAACTCTAGAACGACTGATTGATATCCATATTCAAGCTAAAGTTGGTCCAAGACTTCTGTCAACGGCTCAACATGCCTACCGTAAAGGAAAGTCGGTGGAAAGGCTTTGCACTCTCTGACTAGCCACATCGAACGATCCCTACAATATAAGGAGTACACAATGGTTGCTTTCCTAGACATAGAGGGCGCCTTTAACAACGTCAACACATCCGCAATCACGACTGCGCTATCAACTCTGCAGGTAGACGGCTCACTTGGGAGCTGATCAGTCTAATGCTAAAAAGCAGGATAATCAACCCCAAACTGGGTGAGACTTCTGCTAAAAGATATGTCAGTAGAGGTACGCCGCAAAGCGGTGTGCTCTCTCCCCTTCTCTGGAACTTAGTAGTTAACGAACCACTGATATACCTGGAAGCGGGTGGTAGCAGAGTGATTGCCTATGCGGATGACGTTGCCATAGTCGTCTCAGGAAAGCATCTCAATACCATTAAAGAACTCCTTCAAGTAAATCTCAATAGATTAACCCGCGCTGTGGATTGTGAATAAGCCCCCATAAAACTGATCTTGTCCTCTTTTCCAGGAAATATAAAATTCCAATCATAGACCCTCCTTCAATAAATGGTACCAGTTTGCTCCGATACAGCAAAATATCTGGGTCTCATTTTTGACAGGAAACTAAACTGGAAACCTAACATTCCAGAAAGAGTCAATAAAGCTAAAATAGCTTTATTCTCTTGCAAAAAAGCCATTGGGAACAAATGGGGCTTTGAACCTCGCATAACCCACTGTCTATACATCTCGGATACATACTTACGGGATGGCTGTCTGGTGGACGACCTTGGAAAATGCAGTCAACCGCATTAAACTAAGCAGAGTCCAAAGAACAGCATGTCTACGCACAAACGGAGCCTTCCGGTCTACCTCCTCTGTGACATTAGATATTCTGTTTCACTTGACACCCCTCGACATGTTTAGCAGGCAAGTAGCTGCGATTGCAGCTATTCGCCTTTAAGCGACTAAACAGTGGACAAACAATTCTTAATACATTAGGAATCCTCACAGAGAACATCGATTACACCATACCTGAACTTTGGTTTGACAAAAACTTCCATGTAAGCTTCCCCTCTAGATCATTCTGGGAGGAAGATGCTTTCATGGAGGATAAGTCAATCCATCTCTACACAGATGGATCTAAAACCGATAGAGGAGTTGGTGGCAGTGTTTTCTCAGATAAGCTAAATGTAAGCCTCTCTTTCCGTCTTCCAAATCACTGTAGCGTGTTCCAGGTAGAAATTTTGGCGATTAAAGGATATCCGCATATTTTCGGATATTCAAGCCGCCATCAATTCGCTGGACTCGGTCTCATTATATTCTAAAACCGCCCGTCAATGCCGATCATCTCTCATGGAGATGGCAGAGCAGTTCAACATTCACCTTTGTTGGGTGGCGGGCCAAAGAGACATTCCAGGGAACTGCAGAGCCGATGAACTCGCCAAAATTGGAACCGCTCTACTTATTCTACCGGAAATGGGTAGCATAGGTATACCAATCGCGACATGCAAACTAACACTAAAACTGGATGCCAATAAAAGAATAGACCTTAGGTGGGCTGCAGGGCAAACATGTCTAGCGACCAAACAGATCTGACCAAAGCTGGATCTGAGTCGCTCTAAGTGTCTGATCCTTTTAAATAGGATACATCTCAGCGCCATATAGGTGTCATAACTGGACACTACCTCATAGGCAAGCACGTAAGAAGGCTTGGCGCTTTTACAAATGATTTCTGTAGAGCTGCATGGACGAGGAAGAGGAGGAGACTATTCTCCACCTAGTCTGTACATGTTGAGCTCTCTCCCAGGGAAGAAAGCTTTATCTAGGAGCTTTCTTCTACAACGTCCTAAACGATCTAGAAAACATAGACGTTAACAGTCTCCTACGCTTTATCATAAGCTCAAATTGGTTCCATTAGTAAGTGGATCATAGATCCACGTGGTATCATAATGGGCCAATAGACCTAAGTGGGTTAGTATTTCCAACAGCCACTCTTACCTAACCTAACCTAACCTATGTGCCTGCTATGAACCTGACAATTGATGAACAACTGGTGCCCCTCCGAGATAGAGTGCAATTCAAACAATACATCCTTTCAAAGCCGGATAAATATGCCATGAAGATCTGGTGGATATGTGATAGCTCTACATCTTATCCCTTTTTTGGTATTCCTTCCTTAGAAAGGAAGGGAGATTGTAATCAAGCGGAGAATGTGGTCTTGATTCTTTCCGAGTCTTACTCTGGATCGAACCGAAATCTCACGTTTGATAACTTTTTTACATCACAACCTCTGGCAAATCAGTTATTGAGCAGGGGTCACCAGTGTGTCAAGTCAAGCTCAGAGTCAAGCTTATTTGGGTTCAGGGAAAAAATATCATTAGTGAGTCACGTCCCAAAAAAAGAAAACAGTTTTATTCTTATCAACGATGCATCATACCAAAACAATGGGCATCAGCAGCAAAAATAAACCAGAAGTTAATTTGTTTTACAACTCAACTGAAGTTGCGGTTGATACGTTGGATCAGATGTGCCATGTATTTTCAGTCAAATAGGTGATTTTACACAACCTCGTTAATGCTACGGGTATAGCTGGAAATGTGATTTGGATGGAAACATATCCAAATTGGAATGCACCTAAAAAGCACAATGCAAGACCACTATTTCTCAGGGATCTTGCAATGCGATTAGTTACGCCTCACATTTTATGCCGGAAGACTAGGTATTTATCAGGGCCACTGAAACATGTCATTAGTGAAATAGTGCCATCTGCAGCAAAGAATTTTGAAGACAACAAATCTAACACGTCTACAAAGAGGAAACGATGTTACATATGTTCTCATGATATAGATCGTCTGCAACGAACATTCAGAAAAATCAGTTTTATATCAAAAAAATTAATTAAAAATGAATTAACCAATAATAAAATAACAAATCAAACAAATTATAAACGGCGTTATAATAGTTATTTGGTAATAATTAAAAAGTTAATAACAAACTTTAAATAATATTTTTCAATATTATTTCAAGAAATAATTAGCACTTTTCTAATACGATAACTTTGGGTCACCACCTGGGTGGGTTAGTGAGAAAATTGACTTGGGCTAATTAGGGTTAATGATTAATCCAAAGTAACTGCATTAATTTTAATCATATTTATAAAAAAGTGTCATTATTTGTGGTTTTGAGTTGGTATATATAATATTAATTAAATTATTTTAAATCATTTTCGAAAATTGCAAATTTACAAAGAAAATAGTCAAAATAGTGGACAGAAACTTTGTAATCAGGTTTAATTCATACAATAAACGTTGTCTTATTTATAAAAAAACACATTTATTTGCGAATAACATAATTAGCCATCACTCTCATGAAATATACAGTAATCATCTCCGATAACTCCGTCAGATTCGTATCCTGTCGTATGTGTACAAAAAATTATTTTGGGTAATTTTTCAACGTCTCAACGTCCCTTGGTCTATCGGCCAAATACGAGTATCATTCTCCAATGCAAGTACACTTTTTTCATATGCATCAGCCGTAGGTACTAATGATCCTAATCTTACACAACTATTTTGAGTTGTAGCTTTATTAAAGGAACTACATCTGTGTCTCCGAGACAGGGTTTTACCCTAATATGAGTCCTTACCGTGCTGATCGAACTCACACTACTGGAGGCGTTGCAATATACGTTCGAAAATATATTAAGTCGAATTGTGTTAAGTGTTCTGATTGTATGCTGTCTGTTGACTACTGTTTTATTAATATCCTTAATGGCGAAAATAAATGCGTACTTGGAACTTTTTATATGCCATTATGCCAGCTCTCGCATTATTTCCCCAATTGTTGAAGAAATTTGCCATCTCGCACCAAAATTCATTCTTTGTGGTGATTTAAATATTATCATTATTCTGGTACTCTTATAACCTCGACGAATTCTCTTGGTCTCTCTTTTGTTAACTCTTCTGAGCTAACTTGAACCAATCTTTGTTAGATGTATTTCTCACTCGTTAAATGTTTTAGTCAATTTATTGTTCCCGTATTTTCATATCATGATCTTGTATTTGCCACCTTTGACTTACAAGTTGATAAAATCTCGTCTCAGTCCATCCATTATTGTGATTTCCGCAATATTAATTATGAAAGTCTTTTTCGTGATTGTTCGTTAATTGACTGTAGTATTTATCTAACATCTGACGTGAATAAATGAAACTGACTACCGCGAATGACTACCTATTCAATTAGTATATGCCTGTTAAGACTCGTGTAATAAAAGAAACCTATCCTTGGCTTTCAAGTGATATCCTCAACGCCATAAAATTAAATCACTAAGTTCTCGCTATTCGCTAACACATAATGAGAGGGACGACGCATTTTCTTTGGCCGCCGTTGACGAATACACGGTAGGAGTTCTTATTTTCTCCATCAAATACAAGGCAGTGGGACATCATCCTGACTTCATAAAAATCGTTCTTCCCCTTTTATTTCCCTACATCGCTCATATATTCAACACCATTATAATGACATACCATTCTGCCTGGAAGAGGTATAAAACTATCCCGATTCCCAAAAATGGAACAAATTCGGAATATAGACCCATAACAATTCCTCCCTTTTTATCCAAAGTTTTCGGACCGATTTTAAGCACTCAAATAAAAAAATATTGTACATTAACGAAAAACAGCTAGTTGATTCTGTTAATCCTAATATTCTCTGTGATAAGCTGACGAATTATTTCACTTATCTGACACATTTAATAAACTGATTTATTCATACATGACAACTGGGTGGCAAGCTGTTTCATGTACGAGTAATAATAAAATGTCTTCGTTTCTTCCTGTTAATAGTGGTGTTCACCAAGGATATATTTTTGGCACACTACCGTTCTCTCTGTTCATAAATGACTTACTTTCTGTTTTATCTTCCGGAATAACCACGGTGTGGCGCTCCCATTGTTCCGATTTGAGTTCTGTTTTTTTTTTGTTAAGTTGGTAAATCTGTTGTTGACATTCCCTCTAAATCTTAGCGCCATAGCTTGACATTTTCAAAAGTTACATAGCCAAGAGTACATCTACGAGGGCGGGTCAATAAGTCCGTGACTTTTTGAATTTCTGACCTCTTTACTGATACAGCAACACTGCTCCTGTCAACAGGCAGCTGTCAGTTGACTCCTGTCAAAATTTAAACTTGCTGCGTCAGTTAGTTTGTGTTTGACAGCTATTTTTATCAGACTACTCACTAATTTGAGGAGAAAATGGAAAAAAGTGAATTTCGTGTGCTTCACTTCACAGGAAGGTTTGGTGTTGTTTAATCGCAATATGGAGGAGTTTTTGCGCCATTTTGTAACCGTGGACGAAACATGGATCCATCACAACACACCAGAGAACAAACAACAGTCAAAACAGTGGGTTTCTAAGGGTGAATCGGCGCCAAAGAAGGCCAAGGTGGGTTTGTCAGCCAATAAAGTTATGGCGACTGTTTTTTGGGATGCACGCGGGATAATCCACATTGACTACCTTCAAAAGGGAAGAACAATCAATGGGGAATATTATGCCAACTTATTGGACCGATTCAATGACGATTTGAAAAAAAAAACCGACCTCATTTGGCCAAGAAAAAAGTTCTTTTCCACCAAGACAATGCAAGGGTGCACACATGTGCAGTTGCCAAAAATCCATGAATTGGGCTATGAATTGCTCCCTCATCCACCCTATTCTCCAGATTTGGCTCCGAGCGACTACTTCTTGTTCCCAAACCTGAAGAAATGGCTTGGTGGAAAAAGATTTGACTCCAATGATGAAGTCATCTCGCAAACAAAGGCCTATTTTGAGGACCTCGACAAATCATTTTTTTTGGAAGGGATAAAAAAATTGGAGAAGCGTTGGACAAAGTGTATAGAGCTCAAGGGAGACTACGTTGAAAAATAAAATTATTTTTTTATCAAAAAATCTGTGTTTTATTCCAAAAGTCACGGACTTATTGACCCACCCTCGTATATGTGTGTGTTGGCGATTATTTACAATTTTAGAAATGGATTTAAATGTTACAACAACGAACTTGTATTAAATTTTGCGTAAAAAACGGATTTAATGGTGCGCGAATGTTGGAAATGGCGGAGAAGTGTTTCGGCAACGATTCTCTATAGAAAACGGTCGTTTACCAGTGGCACGAGCGGTTCAAAAGTTGTCGTGAGTCAATCGAAGATGATGAACGTAGTGGCAGACCATCGACATCGAAAACCGACGAAAACTTTGATGGAGTAAAAGAAATGTTGGTCAATAACCGCAAATTAACCATCAGAGAGATAGCGGAGGACTTGAGTATTGCCTATGGATCCGTCCAAGACATTTTGGTTAATGATTTGGGTTTCCGTCGTGTAGCAGCAAAGTTGGTGCCAAAAGACTTCAATTTCATGCAAAAAGAGACCGTGTTGACGTCGCAAAAGACATGATATGCGAAGCTGAATCTGATCCCACATTCATTAAAACGATCATTACTGGCGACGAGACGTGGGTTTATGAGTACGACACGCAATCCAGACATCAGGCAAGTGAATGGCTCACCAAATGAGCCGAGACCAAAAAAAACACGTCGTTTTCAGTCAAAAAAGAAGGCAATGCTCACGGTTTTCATGGATTACAACGGCGTAATGCATAATGAATTTTTTCCAGAAGGCCAGACAGTAAACAAAGAGTATTATTTGGGCGTTATGAGACGTTTGCGTGAAGCAATTCACCGAAAGAGACTAGAATTGAGGGCGGAAAACTTGTGGATTTTGCACCATAATAAAGCACCGTCGAATAGTGCCATCATTATTTATAATTTTTTGACGAAAAATGCAACAAATACCATCCAACAGCCACCGAATTCACCTGATTTGGTTTCCTATGACTTCTTTCTGTTTAATCGAATTACGAGGGGCGTTCAATATATTCTCGGTATCGATATGAAAGAAAATGCGATTTCAATTTAAATTGTTTTTATTTTTCAATATAATCTCCCCTAACATCAATGCATTTGTTACAACTTGAGATAAACTTTTTTAAACCCTCAAAAATATATTATTATTATTATTAATATTTATTGACATGAAATAAATTACATGTAAATACAAGAATTTGAGCACTAGCTGCAAAGGCTTTCAGCTCGATTAAATGTACATTTATATACTATAATATGATATTGAATAATGTTACAAGTTTATTTATTATATTTAAGTTTTCTAGGGATGGATTGTCTAATATTTTAAAAATGTTGTCCTTGAGGTGACTACTGGCCGTGTTTGAAGAGAAGAAGCAGGAACCAAGGATGTGTTCCATGTTTAGGATGTGGATATTACATGAGGAGCAGATTGGGGGCGACTCCTTTCTTAGTAGGTATTGGTGAGTGGCTACAGAGTGTCCAAGGCGAAGACGAAGGAAGTTAATTGTGGTTGACTTAAGGACGGATGGTGGATAAGCTGGCGGTGTTTTGTAGGGATTGATTTTGCTCGAATAAAAGTGAAGATATAGTTTCCAATCGTTCATTTGTGCCTGTTTTATTTTGCTTTTTATTGTGCGTTGTAGGTCGTGTTTGCTGTATGTGTCAAATAGAAAGGTTGGACTAACACCAGCTAAATTGGCAGCGTGGTCGGCGACTTCATTGCCCCGTATACCTGCATGTCCTGGTACCCACATTAATTTGATCTTGTCCGGTCTTTTCAAGAGGATGTCTCGGATACGGCAGATCATTTGAGAATCATTCTTTGGGTTTGCAATTGCCTGTAGTACTGAAAGGCTGTCTGAGCAGATGGCGTACTTGCCATGCGTATTATCTGCTAACACCAGCGCCTCTAAAATGGCCTGTGCTTCTGTAGTAAATATAGAGGCAGTCTCCGTCATAATACCTTGTTTGAGGAGTGTACCATTTTCTAGGGTGACGGCGAATGCAGTATTGTTTATTGTCTTGGAACCATCCGTGTAAAAAAATGCCCATCCTTTAGAAGTCAGGTCCGAGGATATACATAGGAACATTGACTGATATATACGATTGTTTGAGTGTGTTTTTCGGTACTTGCAGAGATTCAATATAATAGAATCCGTCTTGATGGACCACGGTGGCTGCGAGACTGTGTGTTTGGGGAAAAATTTGTATGGAATACTTAAAACTTTGCCGAGTTTTAACGAGTTTCCTATCGCTGACGAAATTCTTTGCTTAGTTTTCCGATTGGAGCATAGAAGGACATCTGTGTCTAGGATAGAACCGGTTGGGAAACAGATTTTGGAGAGCAGTTTCGCCGATACTTCCATGCAGCGTTCTTCGATGGAGGGGAATCCAGCTTCTGCAAGTATGTTTTTTGTTGGCGTGGTGGGGAATGCATTTAAACTTCTGCGGATGGCTTGATGATAGGGCGCCTTGATGATGTTCAATGTAGACTTTGGGGCATTGCCGTAGATACATAATGCGAAGTCGATTTTACTTAATATTAGCATTCTTGTTACGTAACAAAGAGTATTGATATTAGCATTACTTTTTTTGAGGCTAAATACTTAATTATATTGCTCCTTGCAGCTAGTGATTTCTTAATTTCTAAACAATGACTTTTCCATTTATATTTACAGTTAAACATCAAACCAAGTATGCTTAAATTAGGTACTGATTTTATTATAACATTATTTACATATAAGTCTGGGACTGAGCAAGATCTTTTCCGGCAAATATGGAGGATTTTGCATTTGTTGAGTGCCAAAGTAGCACCACTGGTTGAAGACCAATCTATAATGTCCTTTAAGACGTTAGATAGGGATGAATGTAACAAATTTGGATCATTGTGCCCACAAAGTATGTAAACATCATCAGCGTAAGCACAGTGTTCCAAATATTTATATCTGGTTATGATTTTATTTATTTCATCAAATGCGATTGAAAAAAGTAACACAGATACGAGGGGCGTTCAATATATTCTCGGTATCGATATGAAGGAAAATGCGAAATCAATTTAAATTATTTTTATTTTTCAATATAATCTCCCCTAACATCAATGCATTTGTTATATCTTGAGAAAAGCTTTTTTAAACACTCAAAAAAATAAATTTCCTCTTTCTCTGCAAAATACCCATTTATTGCCGACTTGAGTTCTTCATCATCCGAAAATCTTTTTCCACGAAGACATTTTTTCAAATCTGGAAACAGGAAATAATCACTAGGGGCAAGGTCTGGACTATAGGGTGGGTGGTGGATTTCTTCGAAACCACAATCTCGCGCAGCAGCCTTGGAAACTCGCGCCGTGTGAACAGGAGCGTTGTCATGAAGAAGCAACACACCCGCTGCGAGTTTACCCCGTCTTTTCTTTTCAATTTCCTCCCGCAAATTATGCAAAGTGGAAGCGTAGGATGTGGCGTTGATGGTTTCACCTTTTTTTTTGTACTCAATGAGCAAGATTTCCTTTGAGTCCCAAAAAACTGTGGCCATGAGCTTCCCGGCAGACGGAGTGACTTTGAACTTCTTCGGGGTGTCTGATCCTTTTTTATGCCACTGCATGGACTCTTGTTTGCTTTCAGGGTCATAGTGGTGGACCCATGTTTCGTCCCCAGTAACAATTCGATCCATAACACCGTCCGCGTTCTCACTACACATCTCCAAAAGCTCTCTACAGCATGCGATTCTCAATTTTTTCTGAGGCGCTGTGAGTATTCGTGGCACCCACCTTGCACTGACCTTTGAAAGGTTAAGATGGTCATGAAGAATGGTGTGAATGGTACCAATTGAAAGCTTGGTGATCTCTGCCATCATTTTCACCTTTATTCGGGCATCCTCAAGAAAAAGTTTTTCGACTTCTTTGATGCTTTCTACCGTACAAGCAGTAGCCGGGGCGTCGGAGCGGGGGTCGTCTTCAATGCTCTCTCTGCCTCTCTTGAAATCACTTGACCACTTTTGCACAGTTGATAATGAAGGTGCGGAACCCTGGTAAACAGCCACCATCTCTTCATGAATAGTTTTTTGACTTTTTCCTTGCTTAGTGAGAAATTTAATTACAGCGGGATGCTCAATTTTCACCATCATCATCTCAGTTGCCATTATGATTCTGTTTAACTAGAGATAAAAGGCGAATTAATAATCACATTTATATGAAATTTTACATGAATGCACTAAAATAATAGTATTACTTGATAAATAAGTCAATTTATATATACAACCACAGCTTCTCCATAATACCGATAATATGCTGAACGCCCCTCGTAGTGGCGATCCTTGAGGGATGCCATTAAAAAGCTGAACAGTATTAGAAAAGACGTTACCGATTTTTACGCAAAACTTCCTGTTGCTCAAGAAAGCAGTAATGTAACTGAGTATTTTTGGGCCAATTCCCCATTCTTTGAGTTTACTCAATACCAAGTGAATACCTGTCCGGTCGAAAGCCTTCTCGAAGTCCAGGGCTAGGATCGAAACGTGATTTCGAGCGGACAGAGCATTGGTTACTACAAAGTCTATGTGTAGAAGGGCGTCGATACACCCTTGCTTTGGTTTAAATCCCACTTGGTTTTTACTAATTAAGTTTTTGGTTTCGGTAAACCAGCGAAGTCGATTTGCGATAATTTTTTCGAGGATTTTGGATAAGCAGGGAATAAGGGAAATGGGACGATAGCCATCAACCTTAGTTAAATCTTTTTTTGGCTTGGGGATGGGGATGATCGAAGCCGTTTTCCAGCTTTGGGGTATAACGCTGCTATCGAAAATTGTATTGTACAACCTTACAATTCGTCCTTTAGCCGTGAGCGGTAGATTTTTTAACATCGGGTACGAGATGCGGTCGCGACCCGGAGTTTTACCTTTGACACATTGCAAGCAGTAATCGAATTCTGAGAGTGATAAAGTCTCTTCTAAACATAGGGCCTCTGAATTGGTAGTTGTGTGAGAGATCGCGTTTAAAACTTCCCGCTTTCTTAAGTTGAAGGAGGTTGGAAAATTTTTATCATCCGATGCATCAGACCAACTTTGTGCGAAGCAGTTACTGATTTCCTGAGGAAGGAAGATCGACCCTGCTGGTGTATTGATAAATTTTATTGGTTGCTTGACATTGTCACCGGTCAAAGAGTGAATGTTATGCCAAATTCGTTTGATGGGAGAATTTGGATTAATGGCAGAGGTGAACTCATTAAAGGATTTAAGCTTGCTCGATTTGAGTAACCTGCGGAAGGCGGCATTTGACTTTTTATAAACAATTAGGTTGATTTGGCTAGGGTTTTTCTTAAAGGTTTTCCACGCAGTAACTTTGTTATCTCTCAGGATGGATAATTCCAAATTCCACCATGGAACAGAGTGTTTACGTTTCTTTTGCGAAGACTGCGGGATGGATTGGTTAGCAGCACTACGAATAAGCTTAAGTATGTTAGCAGCTTCCTTGTTTACAGAAGAAGCAGGCTTACGGTTATTAAGATGGTAATTAACGAGTGTTTGAAATTTTTCCCAGTCAGCTGAGTCTGTTTTAAATATTGGAGTGCAACCATTTGTTGTAGCAGCTTGATTTTGTTTCAGTTTGATTGTCGTGATGACGGGAAAATGGTCACTATTATGTAGATCGGAAAGCGTTTGCCAAGTGATTTTGGGTAAAAGTTCAGGGGAGCAACATGTTATATCTATGTGGGTTAAGGTGTTGTGTGTGGAGAAATGGGTTGGGGAACCGTCGTTAAGGATTGATAAATTGGAGCTGGTTATGAGTTTTCCAGAACAGATCCACGACTGTTCGTGGACGGGGATCCCCATTGTACGCTCCATGCATTAACGTCACCTGCTAGTATAAGGGGGGGGTTTGACCTGCTGCAGCAGGTTGTCGAGATCGTACTTGGAAAAGTGTTGTTTAGGTAAGATGTAGATAGATAAAATTGTGATTTTAGTCGAGAGGTTTAGCTCAACTGCAAAGGCTAGTAAATTTGAAGTTAAGGGCACGATATCAAATGGGATATTGCTTTTAAGTAGAACTGCAATGCCTTGCTTTGCAATTGTGTTGTTTGAAAAATTTGAGAAGTGCCCTATGTAGCCTTTTGGAGGATGAGGAGAGAATCCGTATGGGCAATGCGTTTCCTGCAGTAAAAGGATGTCAGGATTGTGATCTTTTAAAAGAATATTTAGCTCGTCAAAGTTGTTTATATATCCTTTTACATTCCACTGTAGAAATTTGAGAACCATTATATTTTTAAAGTTAACAGAGGTGGAAGGGGAAAGACAAGCAAACTGACTAGGCCTTGCCGATATACAAGGCCTGAGCTGCTGTGTCGATCCGCCATGGGTTGAAGAGAGGATAAAGGCGTGATTGTGATGAGGGTTATTGGGTTGGTAGGCGCGTCTCTGCTGACCAGAGGCCGAGCCAACGAGATTATTTATGGAAACCGGTTGACTCGACCAATGAACAGCAGAGTCGGGTCTGGGGTTATTGATTAGATTGTTATTGCATGATGTCATCGTCATTGTTTTCATGGGGTTTAAAATATTGATTAGTTGAGATTAGGTGTTTGGTAACTCTAGCGATAGGAGATGAGGTGAGTGTAGGGGTATGAACAGTATTATTTACTGGAGAAGGTAGTATCTGTATGTTGCTATCGATATGTTTAGTGTATGGTGTGTTGAAATCTTTGTCTGAGTTTAATTTGCTGGAGGTTTGCGGATCTGTTGAGTTGGATTGGGTGATTGGAGAAATATTGTTTGGCTGTTTTGAGATGTGAGTGAGTGAATTGATTATTGATTTGTTGCTGATGCGTTTGAGGCGAATTTGAGGGTTTTGTGTTGTTAGATGTGTTGTATGAAAGCTGGATGGTTGGTTCTGAGTAAGCGAAGAGGTAGGCGTAATTAATGGGGTACTAATGCTATCGTCGTTTGAGTCATTCATAGAACTTGATATATTTTCAGTTTGAATTGCCTTTCTTGCAGCTGCAGCATAAGATGGGTTGGTAGAGAGGGTTGGATTTTGTACTCTATAGATTTGCTTGGCTTCTGCCATGCTACATTTGCGAGTGGATTTTATTTTTAAAATTTCTTTTGCCTGCTGAAAGCGTTTGCAATCTTGAGAGGAAGATGGGTGTTCTTCACTGCAGTTAGCGCAGGAGACCCATGTGCACTTGTTAGGATCGTGAGGAGGAAGGTTGCACATTACACAAGACGGATTCCCTTCGCACCACTTGGCAGTGTGACCAAGTAACTGGCAGTTGCGACACCGCATGGGGTTGGGGAAATATTCTTTAACTTTGAGGTTATACCACGCGACATCGATTGAGGTTGGGGGACTGAAGCGGTCGAATGTAAATAGCATTAGGCCTGTCTCGCGTTGCTTACCTGCTTCAGTTTTCTTGAATTTGTACACGTCCGTGACTACTTGGGACTGTAAATTCTGCACTACTTCTTTTTCTGAGAGGTTTAGAAGGATAGGTGCATATACAATGCCCTTAGACGAGTTTAATTGTTTGTGAAGAGTAACTGAGATGGGACAGATATCAGCAAGTGTCTTTTTGGCCATGAATAGGTCCGCTATTTTTTTTGACTTGACCAAAATCAATAAGTTGCCGTCGCGTAGTTGCGAGATCTGCTCGTAAGCGGTACTTATTCCGTCGATCGCTTTTTTAAGCAGGAAAACGCTATATGACGAGAGTGGTTTACCGTCTTTAGCTGGCGAGATCACTATAAATTTCGGGTTATTGGTATCGGATTGCACTGGAAGGGGTGTATTGAAATCAAAAGCTGTGGGAGAATTAGGTTTTTTTTTTCTTTTATGTTTGGGCTCGGACAGCGAATCAAAATCTAATGCACTGAACCGATTGCCCGAAAGCACGTGTGGCCCAGGGGCCATGACACTTATTGTTTGCACTAGATTTACTTTCTTTTTTTTTCACTCAGTTGAGACGATCTACGAATACAGTGGAATGTACGTTTATACGTTGAAGAGGTAGCGGGATTTCACCTATACAAAGATAGAGGCGATCAGAACACAGAGGAAGACAACTTGTCAGCTCGGCGGTCAGTCTTTTAACTAGAGGCATTAGCGCCACATCCCTCGTAAATACTTCTGTTTGACTAAACGGGCCTGCTTGGCTTAAGGAAGGGCAAATACATTGGCCATCTTCGAAACTAATCGATGTTTTGCGACTACGCATATTGAAGAGGACGATATAGAGGATTTAGAGGGTAAAACTTTAGGATGCGACATCTCAATTATCGACAGACAACGCTTTAGTAACTGGATGCGGTTTCTGCGAGTAACAGCCTAAGTCCTAAGAGCCATTGACGTTTTTTAAGAAGAAAGCTGATCATACCAAGCATATGTCAGCGGAAGATATAAATCATGCCCAAAAGTTTTGGATAGCTCATGTGCAAATGCTTAATTTTTCTAAAGAAATTTCTGCTCTTCAAATGAAGAAAAATATTCCATATAACTCAAAATTGATTTCTTTTTCTCCAATTTTAGGTGCTACCGATCAACACTTGCGAGCAGATGGTCGCCTTCAGCATGTAACATCAGCTGAGAATGTGGCTCATCCTATAATTTTACCGAAGTTATCCCACATAACAAAACTTTTAGTTCGCGATACACATGAAAATTCATTCCATAGTCGGTCATCTGCAGTTCTCTCTCATTTGCGCACAAGGTACTGGCTGGTAAAGGATCGTCAGCTTATAAAAGCTATCATCAAAGATTGTTTTATGTGTAAAGTTCTGCGAGGTCAGCAGCTACACAGAAGTTTGCACCTCTTCCTAGAGATCGGATTCTCTCATCCAGACCATTTGAAGTCACGGGAGTAGATTTTGCTGGACCGCTATATACTCGGATAACAGACAATGATGGTCAAAGAAAAAAGCGATATACACCTAATTCTGTTTTTACACGATAGAATGGTTCCCGAGAAATTCGTGTAAAAAAAAATCGTGTAAAAAAAGATACTGGCCAAGTACAAAAATAATAGATTGGTTCTAGACCTCAAAAAATAAGTTAAAATTAGACTAAATAATATAAAAAAAATATTGTTGTAGTTATTTTAAGAATTTATTTTCGTTTTCATTTATTAAATAAACTAAATTATAATAAAATAAATTAAAATTTAGATTTCATAAAAAAAATAATACCAGAAATTCATTGCCAAAAAACTTAAATAACATAAAGTACAACCATAAGAAAAATTTAAACATTAAACAATTTTATTTATTGTCACTGTCTGATAATAAACGCAAACGTTTGCGAAAGACTACAATATCACTGCCATCACTGGAATGATTTTGTTGATCGTTATCATTTCTAGCCGACTGTGTTGGGACATCAGTAGATTTTTGAACGAAATCAGTTATCTTAGATTGAGTTTTATTTCGCGTTAACCCATTATAAACTTCCCTGTAAGATGCCATTAATGATTTCAGTTCACGTTGAAATTTGACTACCTAATTTTGTAGCGAGATCAAGACCTTCTTTAATTAGGGATGCTTTTAAAATTGGACGATCTCTTTCGTCACTGTCACTATGTTCTTTATCATAACGAGTCTCAAGGGTGAGATCTATAATTTCATTTTCGCTCAAGCTTTCATCTACCAACAATTCTTCTACATCTGCTAACGATAGGTCATCGAATCCATCCCCACCGATTGCATTGGCCATTGTTATTATATCAGCAAGTTCAGCGTTATTATCGATAACAGGATCTTTGCATTTTACGCATTCTGGCCAAATATTTTTCCAACACGAGTTCAAAGTTGATGGCTTTAATAAATCTAACGCGATCTTGATTTGATTAATGCAGTCCATTATAGAAAATTTTTTCCATACATCTATGACTGATGATTCCTCATAATTATCAAGTTTTTCTACAACATAATGAAATGAACTTCTTATGTAATACGTTTTAAACGTAGCAATTATCCCCTGGTCTAGTGGCTGTATAAGGGAAGTGGTATTAGGCGGCAAAAAACAAAATTGTACGTTTGGGTGCTCCAAAACTGGATGGCCTGGTGCATTGTCTAGAATCAAAAGAACTTTAAATTCGAGACATTTTTCTTTCATGTAGCGCCTAACTTCTGGGATGAAGTGCTTCTGAAACCACTCTGTGAAAATTGCACTGGTTACCCAAGCCTTTTTGTTCGCCATCCAGTGTATAGGCAATTTATTGAAATCTACACTTTTCATGGAACGTGGTCTTAAGGCACGATGTACTAGGAGTGGCTTAAGAATACGTTCTCCTGAAGCATTGGAACAAAACAACAACGTAATACGGTCCTTTGCTACTTTAAAACCACCGGCTGTTTTCTGCGATTTTGCTACATAAGTTCTTCTAGGCATTCTCTTCCAAAAAAGGCCGCTTTCATCTAAATTCCAAACTTGGTCTGGAGTATATTCTCCATCTTCAATAATTTTTTTTAGTTTTTCGGGAAATTCTTTAGCAGCCAATTCATCAGCGGATGCAGTTTCTCCCTTAATTTTTATATTGTGGAGAGCGTGTCTTTTTAAAAAACCAGTCATCCAACCAGTACTTGCGGAAAATGCATGTTGTTTTGACTGAGATGATGTATCTGGATCAATTTCCTGGATACGTTTATAGATTCTTAATGCTGTCTGCTTGATAGCAAGTCCGTCTACTGGTATTCTCTTTTGGGATTTGTCTTCTATCCAGATTACCAAAGCTTTTTCCATTTTCTCTTTAACAACATCCCTTACATACGATGATGACTTTGCACTTAATTTTGTTCCAGAACATACTGATGCTCTAATTGCAGTTTCATTTTTTTTAATTGTTCTTACAGTAGCTTCATGGATTCCGAAATTCTTTCCCACAACCGTTGCGCCTTGTCCCGTTGCAAGTTGATCTAAAATTTTGATTTTGGTATCTAAGCTGATCGCTTTCCTCATTTTTAATGCAGGAGAATTATGTAACATGGCGTGTGGCTACCAAAATATATTTTATTAATCAAAAATGCAAAAATCTAAAATTAAATATTTGAAACTAACCTGTTATTGGTCTACCAAAATTATATGAGCTTCTACTTTATTTTACTTACCACTTGTTAAAAATCAGCAAAAACTAACGATCTTTCAATTATAATTGTCAAATAGGAACTAAATTGTGTGTACAATACATTATGTACATTTTTACTTTTTCAATAATTCGGGGAATCCCGCATTTCCCGTAAAACAGAAATTACGCATACATAGACATAACTCAGAATACACACCAGAATTATTTTAAGTAGAAAAAAATTCATTGAAAAAAAACGTGTTAAATCCAATAATTCATGTAAAAAAAGTAATTTTGTTTTTTTTGTATTCGTGTTATTTCAAATTATGTCGTGTAAAAATAGAAATATTTTTTCGTATTTACTCGTGTTATTTCAAATTCGTGTAAAAATAATTCGTGTAAAAACAGAATTAGGTGTATTTTACTGTTTATTGAATGCACCAGCGACTTGACCACGGAGAGTTGTCTTCAATGTATTTTTTTCAATGTATTCAGACAACGCCACTACGTTTAAAAAAGCTTCTGGCGAACTAAATGAAATTAAAAACGTAAGAAACGATGAGAAAGTATTGGGATTTTTGGCTGAACGTCGGGTGACGTGGAAATTCATAGTTGAACGAGCCCCATGGTGGGGTGGTTTTTGGAAACGACTAATCGGTGTGGTCAAACCGGCACTTAGAGCAGCTGTAAAGCGTTCAACATTAAACAATGACCAGTTGCATACGTTGTTAATGGAAGTTGAAGGTGTCGTGAACTCGAGACCGATAACTTATTCAGCAGACGATCCCCTAGATCTTCCACCGCTTCCTCCGGCACATTTTTTGATTGGCGAGTATGGAGCATTGGAAAAATCAACACCTGAGAATCGAAGCGGTAAAAACCTACGCAAGCAATGGAAGGAGCGGCTGCAGTTCATAGCTGTGTTACATTCAAGGAACGATGGTATAAGGAGTATTTGTATCAACTCCGATCATTGCATCACACCAAAAATGATGTAAGATCTATCTTGAAGATTGGAGTTGTATTGGTTGAAGATACATCACTTCCTTGAGCGCTTTGGCATTTAGCCGTAATTGAAAGGCTCCTGGACGAGACAATAAGGTTGGTGCCTGTGAGATTAGACTTTCAAGTGGTTCCTTTTTTAGAAGACCAATACAACTTCTTTATCCTTTGGAGAAAACAAATTTATCTGTTAATTTAATAAATAATAATAATGTAACTTAAAATGAATTATCTACATATATATAAACTTCTACACTACATACTTTTCATACATTCCAATACTACTCATACATACTTTTGTTACATATACATGAAAATTCTTTCTATCCGTTTTCTTATATCAAAATTCGGTCAGTCGTTCATTAGCATTCGTACGATTCGGTAATCAATATTGTAAAGAATACAAATAACTAAATGAATTAAATAGTTTGTTAAATAAGATCGGCTCGCTTCTTTTATTTGTTCTATTCGAATTCGGATGTACATTTTCTAAAAGTATTAGTAGAGTTTGCCATCTATGATTGAAACACTTTTGTCATCCACAACATGGAACAAGACCAAAGTGCAACTATGATAGGGCCTAAAACCAGATTGAAATATATTCACATGGTAATTTTGCAATAGAGAGACGGATATACGAGTATATGGGAATGGACAATCTTTTCAAGCACCTATGATAATCCACTTGCAATGTGGTTGTAGCTTTCTTTTTTAGCACTGAAATGGTTTTAGAAACTTTCCAAAGATAAGGAAACTTGATGTCGACAATATATTATTGAAGACTTGAGTGACAGCGGAGAGCATGTAGGGTAATATTATTTTAACAAAGTTAGGAAGGATGCCATCAATTCCAGCAGCCGTAGATTTAATTGCGAGATCTGCTCTAACAATATATTACCCTTAAATTGTACAGAAATGAAAAGTACTAAGTACCTAGTGGAACTAAGTAACGGTCGGCAGCCGATGAGATTTGATATGGCACCACAGACTTACAGATTTATTTTTATTTCGTTCTTGTAAGTTTTTCGAAAGATCTTTGGACGGTAGCGTTTTGTGTAAAATTCTTGTTTGGCTTTTCTTATTTTTGAACTAATAAGATTTCGTAGCGACATAATGATTTTATAAAACTCCTGAAGCTTACGTTTGCTTCTTAACATGGGAATTTCCAGAGTAAACTATGTGATATAGCTTAACTTCACAGTTCTAGTTCTAATTTGAACATGCCGATCAAAGAAATATAAGATGAAGCTATTCAATCTGAACATGAAATACCGGCATCAGGTTAATTGGGTGTCCCTCTCAAGCAATTCCTTATTTATGTTTCGATTAAGATCAAGACTGAAGTTTGCAAAAATTAGATCATGCTTGGAACAAACAGGCTCGGACGATTAATTATAAAAAAATATTTTGCTTTTCACTTGTAAAAAACATGTTAAAAAGAGTGCTATTCGAACTGGTAAAATGGATTGAGACAGTTGAGTTGACAAGTATTGTATTTTAGTTAACAGTTAACAGTTTAGTTTAGTTAACAGACTTATTAAAGGTTTATGTCTACTTTATTAGACAGATTGATCAGACGATCAGATTCGAATACTAATCCATTTATTACGTGCAACTCATCTCTAAAATTGAAGTAAGGCATATGTGTCTCTACTAACTTCATTTTTATTCTCTGGCCATCCCTTAATAAAGTAATATTTGATATCAGACAGAGCTTCATCAGACATTGTGCGTTCTCGAATTTCATCTAATTTAGATTTTGACATCAGTAAGTTGCAATGCAAACTAATGTCTTTATCAAAATCTTGTAAACATTTTTCATTTAAAGGAACTCGAGAGAGGGTGTCTGCGAGAATCATAGCTTTCCCTGGCTTGAAATAAACATGCAGATCATAAGCCTTTAAACGCAATATAATTCTTTGTAAGCTTGCTGGTACTTTATATAAAGCTTTTTTAAAAAGACAAATTAATGGCTTGCGATCTGTTTTAACATAAATGCCAGCCTTATCATACAAATATTGGTGAAATTTTGTACAGCCAAATAATATAGCAAAAAGTTCTTTTTGAATTTGTGTATAGTTTTGCTGGCATTCAGTCAAAGTAGCGGATGCAAAAGCTATTGGTTTGTCACCATTAAATATAACTGCACCGACAACGTACTTAGAAGCATCAACAGATAGAATAATTGGCCTTTTCGGATCATAATAATTTAAAACAGGGGTATTTGTCATGAACTGTTTTAATTTGAAAAAAAGTTTTCATGGATATCTAACCACAGCCATTCTGATTCCTTTATCAATAACTGCCTTAGATTATAAGTCTCTGCAGAAAGATTTTTTTATGAAACAGCCTAAATACGAGGGGCGTTCAATATATTCTCGGTATCGATATGAAGGAAAATGCGAATTTAATTTAAATTGTTTTCATTTTTCAATATAATCTCCCCTAACATCAATGCATTTGTTACATCTTGAGATAAGATTTTTTAAACCCTCAAAAAAATAAATTTCCTCTTTCTCTGCAAAATACCCATTTATTGCCGACTTGAGTTCTTCATCATCCGAAAATCTTTTTCCACGAAGACATTTTTTCAAATCCGGAAACAGGAAATAATCACTAGGGGCAAGGTCTGGACTATAGGGTGGGTGTTGGATTTCTTCGAAACCACAATCTCGCGCAGCAGCCTTGGAAACTCGCGCCGTGTGAACAGGAGCGTTGTCATGAAGAAGCAACACACCCGCTGCGAGTTTACCCCGTCTTTTCTTTTTAATTTCCTCCCGCAAATTATGCAAAGTGGAAGCGTAGGATGTGGCGTTGATGGTTTCACCTTTTCTTTTGTACTCAATGAGCAAGATTCCCTTTGAGTCCCAAAAAACTGTGGCCATGAGCTTCCCGGCAGACGGAGTGACTTTGAACTTCTTCGGGGGGTCTGTTCCTTTTTTATGCCACTGCATGGACTCTTGTTTGCTTTCAGGGTCATAGTGGTGGACCCATGTTTCGTCCCCAGTAACAATTCGATCCATAACACCGTCCACGTTTTCACTACACATCTCCAAAAGCTCTCTACAGCATGCGATTCTCACTTTTTTCTGAGGCGCTGTGAGCATTCGTGGCACCCACCTTGCACTGAGCTTTGAAAGGTTAAGATGGTCATGAAGAATGGTGTGAATGGTACCAATTGAAAGCTTGGTGATCTCTGCCATCATTTTCACCTTTATTCGGGCATCCTCAAGAACAAGTTTTTCGACTTCTTTGATGCTTCTTTGAGCGGGGGTCGTCTTCAATGCTCTCTCTGCCTCTCTTGAACTCACTTGACCACTTTTGCACAGTTGATAATGAAGGTGCGGAACCCTGGTAAACAGCCACCATCTCTTCATGAATAGTTTTTTCACTTTTTCCTTGCTTAGTGAGAAATTTAATTACAGCGCGATGCTTAATTTTCACCATCATCGTCTCAGTTGCCATTATGATTCTGTTTAACTAGAGATAAAACGCGAATTAATAATCACATTTATATGAAATTTTACATGAATGCACTAAAATAATAGTATTACTTGATAAATAAGTCAATTTATATATACAACCACAGCTTCACCCCGATACCGAGAATATGTTGAACGCCCCTCGTAAAAAACCACTACGAGGAATGCGTTTCAACAGCCGAGAGGAAGTAATGGAAAAATCGCAGGAAGCACTAATGGACGTACTGAAAATCGAATACAAAAAATTTTTCGAGGATTGGATTAAGCGCTGGCATAAATGTGTTGCAGTCGATGGGGATTTCTTTGAAGGGGACAATATACAACTTTTTGATCAAGGTGGTATGTTGACGATTACCAAATTAAATGATGACCTATCTTCAGTATACGGTCCATACGGAATAGTCTTAAATTAAACCCTGACAAAACAAAAGCCATACCTATGTCTTAACACTAACCACATTTTTCCCTAACTTCCTTTCCTTAAGTTAAACACATCTTAAGGGGGGAAGGTCCAGAAACAAGATAAATTTTTAAGGATTTTTTAGTCAGTGAAAAATTGGGATTTTACTAAAAACATATTTTATTGTCAGGTAGAGACTATGAATTTTAATTAAATATAATTTTTTAAAAAGTCGATCGTTTTTGAAAATAGCATGCATGCTGGAGACTTTATTTTTCATCTGTAACAAAAAATCAAAATAGGTCTTTTTAAAAACATTGTTTCGCCTACTACAAACTTTTAAAACCCAAAGATCAGAAAAAACGTCACTTTTTTATCCAATTTGTTTAAATTTTTAATTTGCATTGAAAATCACATTTCAAAGATTTAGAGTGTAGGTAAAACTGTCAAGAAGATCTTTTCAAAATTTTAGAACGATCGGACAATTATTTTTTGAGTTACGTTGCATGCCGTTATGTTAAATGCAGTTTCGAGAAAAAGCGATTTTAAGTTTTCGTCATAAAAACGACATGCTAAAAATCTTGGAGTCATTTTCAATAATAAACTACCATGGGACGCTCATATAAACTCTATTATAAAAAAGTTTACGCGTCGCTACGACGAGGGTTACCTATAACAAAAACAATTTTGCCGACACAAGTTAAGCTTAAACTAGTCTTTGCATAGGCATTGATAGTTCCAATAATCTCTTATAGTTGTGAGTTGTTTGCATATCCCGACTCCCACACGCTTCAAAAAATTAGGGTTGCTATTAACTCCATTTCTCGGTTTATATTCAATCTTCGTAGATTTGATCACATCTCTCCCCAAGTCCGTCAAATTGTTGCTGTAACTTAGAGGCGTATTTCAAATATACTCGTAAGTGCTGTTTCTTCCTTTTTCCTTTCTTCAAAGTTAATCACAAGAAAGAGCCAATCAACCTGTTTCCAAAAATTAACTTTTATTTATCCGATCGCCACATACATTTGCGACCATCAATATACGATACAGCTGCTTAACTTCATACAGGCAGGTCTTTATTTATGCTGTCAAACTCTGGAATAATATCCCTAATCACATGAAGTCTAGAATCGAACACAGAAATATTAAGCAGAATGCTTTGACCACTTATTCAGTTTGAACTGATATAAATAGCTTTTGTTGTAATTTTTTATTAATTGGTTACATTTTTTATTTGATTTATTTTATTTTTGTTTCTATCTATTCATTCTAATGATTGTTATTATGATTTTTTTTTATTCTCATTATTTTATTTTGTTCTAACTTACTTTGTATAATTTGCTTATTGTATGTAATTTCTTTGTTAGTTTATATCCTATGCATTAGGATTAGTTTTTCTTAATGTACAGCACTTTTTTTTCATGAATCAATAAATCAAATCAAATCAACGCAGATCATTCCAGCTGTATGATTATCATCAAAAAATACATTTTCATTCAAAAAAATGTTAGTTGTTTCTTGAACATATTCCCTTGAATCAATACCTCTAGAATTAGTGTCACATTTGGTAAAATGATGTATAATACATACAATTTAAAGATTTGTATCATGATTTCAATCACTTGGAGATGCATTAATGAATGGTATAAAAACAATGGAAGAAGTATCAAAATCATCATATGCATTTGTTAACATATTCATGAAACCATTCCATCCTCGAAAATCATTATTTAGTATTTAGTTTATTTAATTTATAATGTTTCTAATGTTCTAGTGTTTTAATTGTAATTTTTTGCAATCCTCAGCGAGCAGACTTTCGGTATATATGAATAGGAATATTAACTTGTTCTGCAATTTCACTCTCCGATGAAATCTTCTCTAAACGTTTGATCAGTTCCCTTGGTTCTATACTATCTCCGGGAGTGACGATTAGAATTGAACCTAAATTATGCAATGTTCCGTTTGAACAAATGTTCCAGGTTTTATTTTAGGCATGTTTGCATAGTTGCATAGTTCGATCGATAACACCACCATAACCACAAAATCAGCTGTTCAATCCCTGCACTCTAAAATCACTAAATTAGCAGATTCTGATAAGTCTTACTCCTCAATCACGTTACCAGCGATTCAGTCAATTTCAATAGAGTTGGGAAGAATTATGGCAACGTTGGCTGACCAATTCACTATTCTACATTTCAAGCATGCTGAGCACACCAAAAACACCGGAGCCATCCAACATGACCTCAATTTTCTTAGTGAGTAAGTTACATCCAATAGATCAACCACAATGCAGATATTGGAGATATTAAACCACATCTCTAGTAAGCCGGATGGACTTCCATCTGCAGTAACAAATCCTTACACGAGGAGCTCAAAAAAATAAATTTCCTCTTTCTCTGCAAAATACCCATTTATTGCCGACTTGAGTTCTTCATCATCCGAAAATCTTTTTCCACGAAAACATTTTTTCAAATCCGGAAACAGGAAATAATCACTAGGGGCAAGGTCTGGACTATAGGGTGGGTGTTGGATTTCTTCGAAACCACAATCTCGCGCAGCAGCCTTGGAAACTCGCGCCGTGTGAACAGGAGCGTTGACATGAAGAAGCAATACACCCGCTGCGAGTTTACCCCGTCTTTTCTTTTTAATTTCCTTCTGCAAATTATGCAAAGTGGAAGCGTAGGATGTGGCGTTGATGGTTTCACCTTGTTTTTTGTACTCAATGAGCAAGATTCCCTTTGATTCCCAAAAAACTGTGGCCATGAGCTTCCCGGCAGACGGAGTGACTTTGAACTTCTTCGGGGGGTCTGTTCCTTTTTTATGCCACTGCATGGACTCTTGTTTGCTTTCAGGGTCATAGTGGTGGACCCATGTTTCGTCCCCAGTAACAATTCGATCCATAACACCGTCAGCGTTCTCACTACACATCTCCAAAAGCTCTCTACAGCATGCGATTCTCACTTTTTTCTGAGGCGCTGTGAGCATTCGTGGCACCCACCTTGCACTGACCTTTGAAAGGTTAAGATGGTCATGAAGAATGGTGTGAATGGTACCAATTGAAAGCTTGGTGATCTCTGCCATCATTTTCACCTTCATTCGGGCATCCTCAAGAACAAGTTTTTCGACTTCTTTGATGCTTTCTCCCGTACAAGCAGTAGCCGGGGCGCCGGAGCGGGGGTCGTCTTCAATGCTCTCTCTGCCTCTCTTGAACTCAGGTGACCACTTTTGCACAGTTGATAATGAAGGTGCGGAGCCCTGGTAAACAGCCACCATCTCTTCATGAATAGTTTTTTGACTTTTTCCTTGCTTAGTGAGAAATTTAATTACAGCGCGATGCTCAATTTTCACCATCATCGTCTCAGTTGCCATTATGATTCTGTTTAACTAGAGATAAAACGCGAATTAATAATCACATTTATATGAAATTTTACATGAATGCACTAAAATAATAGTATTACTTGATAAATAAGTCAATTTATATATACAACCACAGCTTCACCCCGATACCGAGAATATGTTGAACGCCCCTCGTACATCACCCTCAACTACTTCAGCCCCAATCCATTCAATAGCCGCTACCACCGAAGCCCCCGTTCAACTCTCTAACATAAATGCAACTTCTATCACCAATCCCGTCCCAAGACCATTGCCAATAATTAGGACTTTTGCGATATCCTGGACTCTCCCTGAAATGACCAACAGAATTCAAAAATTAAATAAAATGAATCTTGAAGCAACCAAAAAACCGGAATCAAAGACCTTTTTAGGAAGAAGTTTGGTATACGAAATGTCAAATGTAAACTAGTTAGCAAAGTGAAGAGCAAAAACGGCCAGTGTTTTGAAATACGTATAGTATACCCACTAAGTACGATTGGATGTTCAAATCATCGGACGGTATACCAATGTCGGAAAATATGGTATTTTACTAATAAAAGAAAACTTAGCACCCACAATTCTGCCCAATCCCATCAACATCCCGATCCAAACTGCTCATTTAAGACCCATATCTTTCCAAGATTTTCCTCACTCCTTCCCCCCTTTCATCCATCCTTACAGTTCCTAATAAATTTAATTTTGTATTCTCCAGTCCACAATGCCTGCCCATTTACTATGAAAATGTAAGAGGTTTGGGCTCTAAAATCTCCGCCGTATATCTCAATTCTCAAAAGAGAATTACCCAATTGTTCTTACTGAAACAAATCTAATTCCTGACATTAAAAACCATGAGCTGTTTCCTCCAAATTTCAACTTTTTTCGAAAAGATGGATTTGAAAGAGCTGACAATCCCTATGGCCGAAGTGTGTTACTAGCAATCCAGAACTGTTTTCACGCAATTCCTGTTGATATTCCCCACACTGAAAACTTTGAGTTGTCATGATGTGTCAACATAACGCTCCCCAAACGCTGTCTTTACGTACTTCGTTGTTACGTTCACCCATTTTAGCCAATTGAGCCTTATCGACCTGTAGTTCACGCAGTGGATTTTTGACAACGCACAAAAAAAGAAAATTGCTGAAGCTTCATACAATTTTGCTTCTTTGTATGAGTCACAAAAATCCAAAGCGTGACATAATAAATTTTCGACGGAGTTTAAAGCTGATATAACTGAACATGGCCTGATATTACCGAATGAGCTATTGAAGTGCATTTTATTTTAATTATAATAACACTGGTCAATGTGACCCTTTTGCCCCTAGTCAAATTATACTTTTTCGGTATCTCTCGTGTATAAATATGCTATTAACAAAAAAATCATAAAAAAAATCTATTACATCGAAATATCTAAATACGAGTATATGATAAACTATACATATGGCATAATTTTTGACGGTATATCGAAAAAAAGTATTGTAACTGGCTTTACTAACAAAAACAATGTTGCTATTTGTAAGTACACGATATACCCTCACATCTGTATACTTTCAACACGAAATTGTTAGTAATTGACGTTTAACCTTCCGAAGTCAAAGCTTTTTTTCTGGAGTTGGTTATCACCCCAAAACATATCGTCACCTCAGTATTGGAGTGATCTAATCGACAAAAACCTAGTTTTGAGAAAACGACATTTGAAGTTTAAATGTGAATAAAACAAAAACCTTATGCACAACAACCATAGACAAAATTGATTAAAATAGTGGCTGATGAATAATGTTTATATTCCACTTCTTGTTGAAATCGGGCTATTAGTTTTTTTTAAATCATAATTTGAAAAAAGGAAAATAACATATAGGGCATAATTTTGTTTTTAAATTGTGCGGATTTGTATGGTATGTGGCAGTTTTTGACCAACCTATATGTCATTTAAATACTGAGCGCGATTGCGTATAATGGATGCATAATGTGTCATATTTTCATACAATAGTATAAAAAAACCCAGTTTTTTAAACAGGTGTTATATGCTTAAACATGGATTTTAAATCTTTTTTTTTCTCTTCGCTTAAAAGCTATGGCGATGAAAGCTGTTTTATTACAAAAATGAAGGGGGCGGGACATTTTTGGTTTTTTTTTAAATAGAACTACTTCAGTAAAAGGCGCATTTTTTGACAAACTGTTTTTATATTATATTAACCCTTAGATGCATAGTGTTTTTTTTGCAGCCCGGGTCAATCCCGGACAGATTTATTAAGCTTATTGCAAGCAAACATATACTTAAAACTAACATTTTCACTTAAAAACTAAAGGGTGGGAGCGGTTAAAGAAAATAAGGACGTGAGGCATAGGTGGAAATAAGTATGTTCTTGAGGGAGAGTTTGCTGAGATGGTAGCGAAGAGAGGCAGTACATCGTTAAATTCGCGAAGCATCCTAGACATTGGCTCCAGGTGTCCGTAATTCGTTCTGTGAAGATTGAGCCGGAAAAGTGGCACAGACCTAAGATTGCGTTGATTGGTGTTAAAAGAAATAATTTGAAGTAAGGAAGGACAGTCGATATTACCTACTAAAATTTGATGAATAAAGAGAATGTCAGCAACTTTTCGGCGTATAGAAAGGGGTTGTAAATTTATAAGTTTCAGCCGGTCAGTGTAAGGTGGTAAGTTTTATCTATCATCCCAGGGAAGGCCACGTAAAGCAAACCGTAAAAACCTGCGTTGAACAGCTTCTATCCGGAGGATGTGAGTTCTGTAGTAGGGTGACCAAACTTGGCTGGCATATTCAAGAAGAGGCCTAACAAAGGTTATGTAAAGAGATTTGGTAACATAAGGATTGGAAAACTCCTTAGACCAGCGCTTGATAAAACCAAGGGCAGAGTTGGCTTTTTTTATTATACTATCAATGTGAGAACGGAAATTGAGTTCCTTGTCGCAGATAACACCTAAATCACGCAACTCATTCACTAAGGGAACAGCCAGATTAAAGATTAGATAGCAACGAGGTGAAGTAGGGAGGCGTTTACGGGTATATGTTATAGCCTGACACTTATTGACGTTAAGCTCAAGAAAATTCTTCTGACACCAAGTACAAAACCTGTCTAGATCTTGCTGCAGAAGTAGGCTGTCTGAGGAAGATGATATATATCTAAATATTTTCATATCATCTGCGTAAACAGATATGTATGAATTATTAATGATACAAGGAACATCATTAATGGTCAGAATAAATAATAAGGGACCAAGGTGGCTGCCTTGGGGGACACCAGAGGAGGCTTTAATTGGGTCAGAAACCATGGACCTAAATAGAACATAGTAAAGTCGTTCATTTAAATAGGATTGAACCCAAGTTATAAAGTTTATCTGGAAACCAAGAGCCTTTAATTTTAGAAGGATTATGTCATAAGCAATTCTATCAAAGTCTTTGCTGAAATCGGTGGCAATCACATCAACTTCATTTCCAGATTCCAGTGCACATAAAGTGCTTGATACGAATTCCGTTAAGTTGGTGGTCGTAGATCTGCCTTTGAAAAATCCGTGCTGGTTTGGGGAAACAATAGATTTACAATGGAAAAGCATTATGTCATAGATAATGCTCTCAAAAAGCTTAGGTATGCAGGACAACTTAGCAATTGGTCGATAGTTGGAAATATCGTCTTTTCTACCTTTTTTATGTAGGGGAATAATAAACGACCTTTTCCAGGTTGATGGAAATAATCCCTGGGTGATAGAAAGCTGAAAGAGAGCTGTAAGAGGTTGGGCTAGATGCATTTGACATTTCTTTAAAAATATAGGGGGAAGGTCATCAGGGCCAGCCGAATAATCATCTTTGAGTTTTATTATTTTATCTCTAACTTGCTCTAAAGTTATAGACACCGATTCCAAAGTTGTTTGTGGGCAGCTGTTTAAGTAGGAAAAGTAAGAATGGTCTGGCTCTTGGGAATGGATGGCGAACGCTTGGGCAAAAAAGATTGCGAAGAGATTTGCAATAATTTGGGGATCGCCCGAGGACCTATCAAGAAAATTTAGGGATGATGGATAGTTATCCGATTTGCTTTTAGTTTTGATGAACTGAAAGAATCTTTTGGGGTCGGAAATGAGTGTGTGGTCCATTCGGTTTAAATAGTTGTTATAGAGAGTTTGGCAAAGTACAGAGAAATTAATTTGGGCAGACTGGTAGTAGAAGAAATCGGTGTCGGAACGCGATTTTAAGTAAGAATACCAGAGCTTATTTCTCTTGTTACGA
Source organism: Volucella bombylans (assembly GCA_949129095.1). NCBI lineage: Eukaryota > Metazoa > Arthropoda > Insecta > Diptera > Syrphidae > Volucella > Volucella bombylans. The sequence goes on along the minus strand of OX422141.1, from coordinate 109,613,568 downwards.
AGAGATCGCAGCTCTTTATTATACCAGGGTGGTGACGATGAGGGATTCCTTTTGGGTAAAAAAGGCACAGATTGGGAGAGACATTTTAAAATTTCGGTATAAAAGGATGCAAGAGCATCGTTAACCGTAAGGTTAGGGTTATTGTAGAGAAAGTTAAAATTGACCACACTGAGGAGGTTGTTCAGCTTGGCGTAGTTAGCCCTATGAAAACTAAAACTGTAAGAATATTCATAGGAAACGGGATTAATACCATTGTCATATGTCAGCGTAAGAGAAAGGGGAGGGTGGTAACTATCCAACTTAGAAAGCAGATGTTTACTTTCTAAAACGACGCAGTTATCTGTATCAGTGGCGAAGACTAGGTCGAGTTGTCTGCCGATGTTATTGGTGACACCACTTAATCGATATAGACCAGAGTCAGTTAGGCAGTCGATGAAAAGATTCTGTTTATCAGAGGTAGGATTTGTTGCAGTATAGTAGCACTGATCAGTCTGAGTCCATAGAAGTTTAGGTAGATTAAAATCACCTAAAAAAATAACAACGTCATTGGGATCAGCAGCATTAAAAATGCAGTCGATTGCATCAACAGCTAGCTGGTAACCTTGAATTGGTTGAGAGGGGCGAATATAGCAGCAACAAATATATAAGTTGCGTTTGCAAATAGGAATTCTAGCGCAAACGAATTCGAAGAATGCAGTGGACGATTTTTTCCATTTTTGTTCCATATATGACCCAAACCATTCATTGGTCAATATTTCAAGTTGGAAATATCATAATCGCTCAAATGCATGGTGTGCCAAATCTGGCATGTTCTGTCGACGCATACATGCTTTTCTTTTCTTTTCCTTATCAACCGTTTTCATAAATCGGACATTTGAGTAGCGGTAAATCAAATACGCAGCCTGTTGTTCGATTCAGTCAAATCAATCTCGTGTTTAGTATTTTTTTCTGAGTAGTAAACGATTATAAAAATAATTTGAAATGAGATTATAGTGTATTGAGTCAGATTATAAAATAAAATAAAAGTCAGAGTAAGTTTTTCGACGGTTTTTGGCAATTGTTTGTTTGTATCACATCTGGCACAGTATGCATTTAGCACATTTCAAATAAATTATGTTTCGTTTCTAGATGTCTTGCACTCTTAGAGAAGAAGAAATTGCTAAAATTTTATATAACATTTCAAGTGACAGTGAAGATGAGTTAGAGACCGATGAAGGCCTCAAAAGTAAATGTTTGCCAATTCCAATGGAGGAACACCTTTCCGTTGATGAACAAATTTGTGCTTCGTAATCAATTTTGAGAAATGCGAATAAAACCTCCTCAGAAATTGCTTCCGCAAGAGACGAAGATCTTTAATTAAGATAAACAGGCTGTTAAAACAATACAATCAACAAAAAATTAAAATTTAAGGGGTCACATATGTTTCTCCGCTCAAAAAAATCTAATTTTTTTTTTTGCATGAAAAAATTCTATATTCTTTTGCAATTCAAATGCCGCAAGAATTTTTCAAAAATTCCAATAATTAAGAAAGTTATGACCGTTAGACGTCGGATCGGACGGAACGCTCATTACGGACATGAGCAGCTGTGTGCCAGCTCTGCCTTCCTACGTTCTCTAATGACGGGTCAGTGCCCTCGCAAATATTTATACCTGCTTAGTAATAGATTTAAACCTTGTATAAGAATATTAGAATTCAGAAGATTATAGAAGGCACTATTCGAGCACATTTTCAGTTTTGCTTTCGAAGCCACACAGGCAAGACACAGTGCAGATTTTGCATTTCGTTTGCGTTTTTCACGAAACAGTGTTTTGCGAGTCGGTACCAGAAATATCTCTTGAACCACTCGACCGATTTGCATGCGATTTCGCACGGATATTCGTTATACCATTAGTCTAGTCTACTACGTAGGATTTTTTTGATATCTGAATTTTTAGATTTGTTATAAATAAAAATGTGGCTAGCTTTTTTAGTCAAAAATAGCCTCGTACGTTCAAAAAGCTGTCATTTTGTTAAAAATGAAAATTTTTGAAAACGGCTATGATAGAGACTAGTTTTATCCATCTACTTCAACAGGTTTTTTTTTTTTTTTGTTTCAAATGCAACCTACCAGAGATATTCCTGGTAGCGTCCAGCACATTTTTGAAGAGAGGTTTCCGGATATGGGCGAAATGTATACTTTATAATTGTTTTTCTTCAATTGTTAATAAAGTTTTGCATTCGTCAAGGAATACTTTACACAATGTATATTTCACTTTTTTTATATTAATTTAATATCGTAGCAAAAAAAAATCTTGAAAAAACGCTCCGTTTTTGAGCGGAGAAACATATGTAACCCCTTAAACATTGAAAATCACTAACCACTGTTGTTTATTGTGACATTTTTGGCGCAAATTGTATACATGTATATCACTCACGTACTGATTTTGTGTAACTAGGTACAGTATTAGACCCATTTAAGAATCGATTGTATGTATGATACTACAAACAAGAATTTTCATTTGATGCTTTTAGCCCTTTGGGAAATAAATTGTATGCATGTTTCAATTAAATACTGAACAACAAAAACTCTACATAATGCATTTGCAAAAACAATTGCATTTATGTGTCACTTACGAGTATCCACTGAAATCATTTTAATTGCTTGAAACTACGACGCGCAATTTTGTTGCTATGAAGCATTTAAATACTGAAAAATAATCATGCATATGAAGCACTATTGAACAAAAATTGTATGTATGTATAGAGCATTTCAGCACTGAATTATGTCTTGGCAAACGAAGCATATCTGAGTTCAATTGTACGTATGGGCCATTTAAAACATTTAAAAAAATTCAAAATAGTTCATACAAAACTATGTCATTTCCCTACATAGGCTTATGTGGCAGATCAATACTAAACATTTCTTAGCAAAAGTGCGTATATGTCATTTGTAACACTGATATCTTTTGAAATAATAGAGATAGGAGAAATTTTATTACACCAATCGAAAGATCTTGTAAAACCTTCCTAACTCAAACACGGAAAAAATGTCACTTCAATACTCAGGTGACGATATTATTGCAAATAAAACTGTTTAAACTGAAAAATACATGTTTATTTATTATGTCATCGCATGTTTGCATGGACATAAATCTGAATTTTTTTTATACTCGTATTATATGCAGATAAGCCAAATATCTTTGTGATGCTTGTACAGGCAATTGGCATTTTACGCAAAAAGTTTCAACTTTTTTGTTCCATTTTCTTGGACACTGTGCACACCTTGCCTGCTTCTGTAATTTTATCGGATGTTTTTAGTTCATATTTAGAATATTCCGCAAAGAGTTTCTTCGTAGCCAATCGACGCTTCATATGTGACTCCGCCAGTTGTAAGGCCAATTGTTTCAAATAATTGCTCCGAAAATTGTTGAACATACAACACCTTTTAATCTATACCACCTTGATCAATCAGTAACGAAGTGGCGAACGCCTTGTGCCTCTACCCGAACTATATACACTAACTTATCTATATTTTCTATCTACCATCTCCGTACTTTGGAATTGCATCGTCCACTGAACACTATTTACACGGATTTTTCTAGACCATTTGACATAATGTATTACTCAAAAAGTTTTCTGCTCTTGGTTTTCATTCTAGCCTACTAAAATGGTTTAAACGTTATTTGGTAAATCGTTCTCAATTTTTCAAAATAGGATCCTAGCTTAAACTACTCTGGTGTTTCACAGGGGAGTCACTTAGGCCCACTTCTATTTTTATTTCTCATAAATGAATGCCTAATTTATGCCGATGATTTAGAAATATTCAAGATAGTGGAATCAATATCTGATTGTATCAAATTGCAGTCTGATATTAATAGTATTTGCAATTGGTGCGACAAAAATATACTACTCGTACATTTCAATATTGACAATAATATTGATACTGGTGTTATCGTTCACGCGTAAAACAACTTGAATAATTTTCGAGTTGGCAATACAGTTCTTAACAGAGTTGTTTTCAAAAAGGACTTAGGGATTATTTTTGATAACCAGTTAAAATATATGCGTAACTATGACTAGATTATAGCTAAAGATGACTCTATGCTTGGTTTCCTATTCGAAATTCTAAGGACTTTGTTGATCCGTATACCCCTAAATCTCTATATGTTTCTCTTCTCCGTTCGTTACTTGAATATTGTTCCATAGTTTGGTGTCCCTATCATATGAATAGTATAAGATTTTAATATTAGAAAGAATACAGAAAAAGTTGACCAAATATGTATGCACTTCGTAATATATATGTTTTTTACAATCCTCCTGAGTATAGTATTAGATGTCAATTCATTGATATATTACCTATGTTTAAAAGAAGATTTTATTTTTTCGTTATTTTTGCCGGTGACATTTTATATCGTCGCATTGATTGTTCCGCATTACTCTTTTTGTTATATATTTATGAATCTTCGCGTACTCTCAGACCTAGAGAAAATTTCAAGACTAGATTAGACAGTCATAGTGTAATTTTCAATGTCTTTAATACTTTATTTAAACTTATTTTTTATTACACAATATTTTATTTAATATTTATATATTTTAATTTTTGTTTTATTTTAATGACTTTTGTCAATTAATCTAAGAAGGCTGTACGAGGGCTGTATGATAAGTACCTGTGTTAAGCAAGAAAACGCATTAAATTTTTTTTTTTATTTATTTCTCAATATAGTATCCTTTAAGCTCGACATATTTACGAGGGGCGTATAACATATTCTCGGTATCGGGGTGAAGCTGTGGTTGTATATATAAATTGACTTATTTATCAAGTAATACTATTATTTTAGTGCATTCATGTAAAATTTCATATAAATGTGATTATTAATTCGCGTTTTATCTCTAGTTAAACGGAATCATAATGGCAACTGAGACGATGATGGTGAAAATTGAGCATCGCGCTGTAATTAAATTTCTCACTAAGCAAGGAAAAAGTCAAAAAACTATTCATGAAGAGATGGTGGCTGTTTACCAGGGTTCCGCACCTTCATTATCAACTGTACAAAAGTGGTCAAGTGTGTTCAAGAGAGGCATAGAGAGCATTGAAGACGACCCCCGCTCCGGCGCCCCGGCTACTGCTTGTACGGGAGAAAGCATCAAAGAAGTCGAAAAACTTGTTCTTGAGGATGCCCGAATAAAGGTGAAAATGATGACAGAGATCACCAAGCTTTCAATTGGTACCATTCACACCATTCTTCATGACCATCTTAACCTTTCAAAGGTCAGTGCAAGGTGGGTGCCACGAATGCTCACAGCGCCTCAGAAAAAAGTGAGAATCGCATGCTGTAGAGAGCTTTTGGAGATGTGTAGTGAGAACGCGGACGGTGTTATGGATCGAATTGTTACTAGGAACGAAACATGGGTCCACCACTATGACCCTGAAAGCAAACAAGAGTCCATGCAGTGGCATAAAAAAGGAACAGACCCCCCGAAGAAGTTCAAAGTCACTCCGTCTGCCGGGAAGCTCATGGCCACAGTTTTTTGGGACTCATAGGAAATCTTACTCATTGAGTACAAAAAAAAAAAAGGTGAAACCATCAACGCCACATCCTACGCTTCCACTTTGCATTATTTGCGGGAGGAAATTAAAAAGAAAAGACGGGGTAAACTCGCAGCGGGTGTGTTGCTTCTTCATGACAACGCTCCTGTTCACACGGCGCGAGTTTCCAAGGCTGCTGCGCGAGATTGTGGTTTCGAAGAAATCCAACACCCACCCTATAGTCCAGACCTTGCCCCTAGTGATTATTTCCTGTTTCCGGATTTGAAAAAATGTCTTCGTGGAAAAAGATTTTCGGATGATGAAGAACTCAAGTCGGCAATAAATGGGTATTTTGCAGAGATAGAGGAAATTAATTTTTTTGAGGGTTTAAAAAAGCTTATCTCAAGATGTAACAAATGCATTGATGTTAGGGGAGATTATATTGAAAAATAAAAACAATTTAAATTGAATTCGCATTTTCCTTCATATCGATACCCCTCGTAGTCCAGCCATTCAAAAAATATGATTTGTCGAACTCCGCAAAATAGGCCTCTGTTTCGGTGATGATTTCTTCGTTTTACGAGAATCGCTTTTGGAAACAAAAAGAAATTACATGGGGCCAAATCTGGAGAATAGGGTGGGTGAGGCAGCAATTGAGAAGTTGTCATGCGATTTCGTTTTTGCTCCTTTTTATGCTGTTAGCAAACACGGCACCCATCTCGCCGATAGCTTTTTCATGCCCAATTTTTCATGTAGGATATTTTGTATGCGTTCAATTGAGATGTGTATAATGTCAGCAATCCCTCTGACCTTCACCCGATGATCTGCGAACACAATATCATGGATTTTATTAACCATATCCTCCGTAGTCGGCCTGGGCGCTCTTCATCAAAAACGGATGGTAGTCATCGAAGATGCATGTTCGTTATAAACGGCATGCAACTTCACTTTGATTTCCTCACACGTCTTCCCATCCAAAAAAAGAAATCGAATCACTGATCGATATTGCTCTTTCTCCATGATGTTAAATAAACACGAACTAGATGACTTTCAACTGCTGTCAGAACAAAACTACTCGATATATCTTTCTGAAATTTTAACAGTCATCGTTGTAAAAATGGCGCTTTATGATGGCATACATATCAGTGGTGCCATCAGTCGGTAAACACGGGTACTTATCATACAGCCCTCGTATACTTGATAGATAAATAAATAAATAAATAAGTAAATACATTTTATCGAACGTGTCGACCCCAACTTTGGTTAAATTATAGTCATGTATTATTACCGGTTTGCTTGTTTGTGTGTTTACTTCGGCCTTATAATGCATTGTTGATAATAGTAAAACGGAATTATTTTTCTGAGGTGTAAAAGGCTTTTGCTGATCGAAAGCAAACTGAGAAGTGAGTGGTTTTTTAGCTTTTATGTGGCAAGAATGATGGCGAAATTTCCCGCTTATTTTACGTAGTCTACCGATGCTCGTAAGTTGATAATCTTTTCACAACTCATCAGCAAGTGGAACAGAAGAAACCAATCAACAGTTGTCCTTACGTCCAAGTCCTAGATACGGGCTCGCATCAAATATATAGAATGTCTTAACATCACAAGTGGCTACTACTTTTAGTTCATACTTATCCGGCTTCGAGGCTATGTAAACGCGAAATGGACACTTTACGCGGAAATTTAAAAGTTATCCCCAAAATTTTCACAATTTTTTAAAATGCTATAAATAGCGTCCATATATCTCTAATTGGGGCAAATGTGTTCTCTATCCCGATTTGCCTTATCATCAAATCGTAAGCATATAAGGTGCATTCCACGAAAAAACGGTAGTTTATGATGACAGATAAAATTAACATATTTTTATGAATATATGTAATTTAGTAATTGTTTAGTTTATAAGAATATGAACGTTTTGTTCTAAATAATTTTTTGCAAGCATTGCTAATTGTATAGCCCCTTCCTTGTGCATTCAAAGTTTTCTGATTAATGTTTTTGTTCAATTATATATTGTGTACCTATAAGTTTCTGTACGTGACGCAGTTCTTAGTTATGTTTTTTTTTTTTTTTTTTTTTTTTTTATAATTTACGCGCGCCTAAGGGGTTGATACCCTTTTACTGTTGCCAGGGCGCGGGCGGAAAGATAGAAGGAGGAGAAAGGAAAATTGTTTTTGTAGTGGTTTGAAACTCAGGTGTGTTTGGTTTCTATGTTTGCTCTCCAGGGGTGGGAGTCCGAATAGGACGGAGAGTTTTTCTTCACTCAGAGTGATTCGAGATATAATTCCCAGTATTTTTTTCATTGCTTGAAACTCTTATAACAGCCAAATCTACGTGTCAGTGTTATGCCTTCACACGCAGAATTTTTTTGTCTGAGTTCCAATTATACAATGAAAACCTGATTTTGCCATGGGCAGGATTCGAACCTGGACCCTCCGAGTGAGAAGCGTTTGCTACTACCACTACACCACGGCCACCCGTGCAAATTCTGACTTTTTATCACTATCTCTGTTATGCTTTTAAGAAATCTATATTATGTATAGTATTTCGGATCCAAAACCATCAACCAGTGCAGGTCGTATGTGCAGGCTCCGTGAAAACAGAAATGCTGAGGATCCAAACTTTAAGGCGAACAAGACCAAAAGAATTCGCGAGCTTAGACAAAAAAAGAGAGAGCAAACCCCAAAAAACCTTTTAGAAGCTAAGAAAAGGGACAGAAGAGTATTGAGAGAGCTAAAAAACAAGTCAACAATGCGGGCGTTAATGAAAATTCTTCGACTAGCGAATGTCCATATAAATGCAAGCAGACATTAGCTAAAGCTGTTCATAAAGCTCTGGCAGCCTTACCAAAATCCTCAAGAAAAAAAAATTGTTGTCACAGAACTGGTTCGCAAAATGAATATTGCTTTGGTAGAAGAAAAAAAGAGAGTATCAGTAAGCGATTTACAATATGAAGTTGTGAAAAAATTGTCCAGGAGAAAATGATGTTGTCGTTGTCTGGGAAAATGGCATTAAAAATAAGTGGCAAAAGCACTACTTAACGGTTTACTTGCGAGAAGATTTTCAGATTTTTAAGAATTTTTACACTGAATTTGAAATTAGTTTTTCCAAATTTTGTAGTTTGCGACCCAAAAATGTATCCTTACTCATGAAGGATACACATTTAGACTAGTGTAAACGTTTTATAAATCAAAACTTTATTTTAAAATTGAAGGGGATGAAAATTAATTATTCTAACGATTGGTGGGGTCAAGTGTTATGTAATCCTCAAATAAATTCTTCATGCTAGAGAAATGAATGCGACAAAAAATTGTAGCTTCAGACCTGAGCCGAATTTGCGTTTGGAAAGAATGGCAGAAAATTCCGGAAAAAAAAATTCGACTAGTATTTCATGAAACAAGCGCAGGTGAGCTTTTCGAAATGCTTCTCAACTCGATGGCCTCCGTTATGAGCCATGTAAATTTAAAAAGAATTCAACAAAATGCTTTTCAGGAAAATTAGAACGATAAAAATATTCGTATTCTGCAAGTCGATTTCGCTATGTCCTTTGGCTGCGAATACCAAAACGAGGTATAAAATTCGCTTTGGTCCCGATCAAATGTGCTATTATTCACAGCAGCCAGTTTTTATAAGGACCAGGTTAAAACATACATCATATGCTCTGATGCCAAAGCAAAGGACAAAGACATCATTTTCGTTTTCATGAACAGGCTTTTGGATGTCATTAACCAGGAAACTGAAGAGTCAACTGTAAAGTAATTTGGAGCGACGGACCTTCATCTGAATTCAAAAATAAATATATGGCTAAATTTACAACAATTTTGATCGAAAAATATAAGAAAAAAATTATTTGGAAATATTTTGCAACCTCTCATGGCAGGAAATGTAAAAAGACTTGAGAAAAAAAATATGAACAAAAATGATAATATAATTGTCGACTCCGCTAATGACTTGTTCGAATTATCATCAAAACTTGTGGCAAAAATTCAAGTCCTCAATTCTAAACCTTGGAACAATGTATGAAAGCTATAACAGGAATATCAATCTTTCATTACATTGAAGCTGATGGAAAAGTTATAAATTTGAAAAAAAAATTGTATATTCGATCAAAAAACTTCACTTTGTTATTAATTTTTTGTTACTCTTATGTGTGCGTGACGATATGTGCCCGTACGTGAAGCAACAATAAATAATTCTAAGGAAAAAAATTATGTCCTTTTTCATTTTTTTTTTTTTGTCTTTTTCAAATTAAAGTTTAGGACCTAAAGTACAATTGTTCTTAAGACATCCCAGCTCCAGGTCTTACAGATTTGCTAAAAAATTTACACTTTCATATGCATCTCATTTCTTGGTAGTTTTATCTGTCTATACGTGACGCCTTTTTGTATGCGTTTTGTCTCGAAATAAAAAGTAATATTTCCTTTACTAACACAATAAAAAAAACTTAAATAAGGCTACGCAAAAATACATTCAAAATATAAATTTTAGTACGATTTGTCCGTACGTGACCGTGGAATCCACCATAAGCAGAAATTGAAAACGATTGGCATTCATAATACAATAGCTTTGTAGATGAATACACATATCTTTGATTATCTTTATTTATAGCCGAAAAAAATGGAAGCCCTATTAATGTTTCAAGTTCTATGTTGTCAGTCTGATGAACGCGGTGTTGATTTTTATATTTGCAGGCTCGGCGGTCAATTTATTAATTGTATATAACACAATTGCATCAATGATTGGCTTGCTGAATAAAGTTGTGAATGGATCGTTTTCGGTTCCGATGTTCTGAGCATCACCTCTTCCTAGTCGGCGAATATTCACAATGTTTCTTCATTGTGTTCGACTCAAGGCTCATGGAACAGAAGACCAAACATTCTTATTCTTACCTCTTAGTATGTTTCCTCGCAATTGAGCTTGCTGAGTATCATCATCGTCACTGCTTTCGCTATTGGAAATAACGTCTTCCTCCTTTAAGCGTGAATCATCTTCAGTTTCAGATATCACACCATCCTCTGAATAGATCTTATCATCAGAACACATATCAGAAATTCTTTGGAAGTAATTTTCAATTTGATCATCCGAAAGCGAAGCTATTTTTGTCTAAAAATCAAACATCAATGTTATAAACCACGAGAGAATAAAACTTACGTAAATAGCAAAGGGGGTGACTGACAACAGAAATTGCGAAAGATTAACCTACCTTTATATGGAAGTGAGGTTACAGAATTGTTGAACTTCTATGAATCCTTCAATACCCTTCAGTATTCGAAGTCATCGCTAGAAAATAGTGCATTACGTGGTTTTCAGTTGTTGGAAATCAACGAGGCAAATTATGACGCTGCTATCAAAGTCCTCATCAATCGCTTTGAAAATGAAAAACTAAAAGCTTCAATGCTCCATCTTTATAAGGACCAATAGTTTTTGCACTGTTACTTGTGAGGTATGGGGTCTACAATTGTCATGCAAAAGGATCGGATCGTACCTATTGACCAACGCAGGTTGCTTTTCAGCCAATTTGGCATGCAATATGTCGATTTCCTCACAACATTTGATAGCGTTTATCGTTTTGTCCTGGTTGAAGTAATGAAAAGTGGATTAGTCCTTTCGATGTCCACCAAATTGCCACCATAACCTTTTTTGGGTGAAGATCGGGCGTGGGAGTGTGTTTTGGTTTTTCATCTGCGTCCAACTACAGCCCAGATTTTTTACGATTATCATACAGTATTAACTTTTCATCACAAGAGACTATCCGGTGCAAAAACTGTTCAGTTTGGTTTCTTAATGTAAGCGATGCGCAGATTTCCAGGCGCCGTATTTTTTGGGATTCGTTTAGTTCATTGGGTACCCCCTTATCGACTTTCTTAAACTTTCCTACGAGAGAAAGGTGCCGATTTATTGTCATTGGGGATACTCCCATTATTTGTGCAATCTTTCGCACTGATTTCATTGGGTCCGCATCCACGGTTGCTCTTAAAATATCGTCGTCAACTAACGTTTCCGGCTTCCCACGTGGTTCATTTTCGAGTCTGCAATCTCCCGAACGGAACTTAACATACCAACGTCTTATAGTGCGCTGCAGTTGGTTAACCGCTGTATCCTCAAATGCGTCATTAATGTTTTTTTTTTTGCCAATGACGCATTATGTTCCATTTTAAATTCGAATTTGCACTGCCGACAGCATGGTAAATAATTCGTAGAAAAAAATAACGGTACTTGTAAAGAACCCCGAAAATTCTCACACGTTAATCACACGTACCACTTTATTTTATAAAAAAATAAAGTTTAACGTTCGGGCACAGATATTCACTCGAAAACTTCTTATTTCCGACTGAGCGAAAATCGGAAATTTCATGTGGTACAACCCAATATAATATGATTAAATTCATTCGTATGGGTCAGCAAATAAGCTCAAGGTATCACATATGTATAAGCAGTCAGCTCGGTCCCTGACGGCGAAGGAATTCTTCGAGTCGGCAGACGAATGAAGTAAGCGAAACTGCCGTATGAGTTTGGATGCCCAATACTTTTACCTGCTAAGAGCAGCATTACAGCAACACCTATTCGTCACTTTCATCAGAGGTATCGTCATATGGGAGCTCAAGGACTTTTTTTTTTTTTTTTTATATAATTTACGCGCGCCTAAGGGGTTAGATACCCTTTTATTGTTGGAAAGGTAGAAGAAAGGAAAATTGTTTTGGAGAGTTTTTGCTTCACTCAGAGTGATTCGAGGTATAATTCACAGTATTTTTTTCTGTGCTTGAAACTCTACAACAGCCAAATCTACATGTCGTGCCTTCACACGCAGAATTTTTCTGTCTGAGTTCCAATTACAAATGAAAAACTGACTTGCCATGGGCAGGACTCGAAACTGGACCCTCCGAGTGAGAAGCGATTGCTAGTACCACTACACCACGGCCACCCACTACTGGCCGTAGTGAGACATTCAGTGTGTAATCTGCTTTACGGCCAACTTTTAGTCAAACTATCCATTAATAGCAAATTTAGTTCAAGGTCGTGTAAATCCATTACATCACATTACGTCTATTTTCCGTCGTTGGAACAGACTTTCGTGGTCTATTTCATATGCATTACAAGCGTCGGGGCCACAGTCAAGGTCTATGTAGCCGTGTTTATTTGCTATAGCACGAAGGCAGTGCATTTCCCCAAGCTTTGCGTAGATTCTTTGGTACGAGTATGTAGATGTTGCAAAATTATCTATGGTGACAGTTCAATCAATTACATAGGAGCCAGAAACGAGCTCAAGGAGCTATATCACCATTTTAACTCACAGAATCTTGAATCTGCGGGGAGAAAATTTTTAGAAGAAGAAGGCGTTGAATGAAGCACAATACCTCCCCGGTATCGAGGCAGTTCTATCTCTACCCTCTTTCCGAAGATTCCTCAGATTCCAACCATTGAAACCTAGACAGTTTTTTGGTAGGGAGTCAGATGATTCCTGATCCTGACTTAAGCGAGAAGAATTTCACGTACCTCAGCCTGTGGCAACGTGTGAACATTTGTGATGACAATTTGCTTCTATGAAGTGGTGCTTAGGGCTTGTGCTAGAGCTTCATCTGGGCTTAGATGGCGTGGTGCGCTTTTCTACAGTGCAGACGTCAAAGTTTGCCATCAGTGAGTTGTGCCCTTTGCCAAGGATTGAAGAGCCTAAGGCCGTTCAAGATAGGGAGTATGTTTAGGTATAATTGTATTTGACGCATGAACTCCACCCTTTTTCGTTTCTTACCCATATGTATTATAGATGGCGTTGGATACGTTAACTTTTATATTGTGTAACAGTGGAATTTTCTATTTTTCTTTTACTAAAGCGCTTGCAGCTATAAGGAAGAAATAATGTGAATTACTTGTTATATTGAACTCGAACGTGTTTTATACAGTTCTCTTTGTAAAAGCTGTAAAAGTGTGAAAAAAGCTCGCCACTTAGTGAATTCAGGCCAGATTTACTCTCCTGATATATCGGAACTTATGAAAGCGCGGATACTTTGGGGTATGTATCCCTACTTAGAATGCATTTTTCTTGTTTGTGGTCCTTTTTGCACTTCACGCTTCGAGCCAGCATCTCGCAGTTCGACACGTTATACCCGAACTTCGGCAACGTATACATTGCAAAACGTTAACGATAAATTTTACTTTTTGTCGGGGAAAACCTGATAGCGTAGGAATAGAATGCTCCTTAGACCGCTCAGTTTACTATTGGCACTCAGCTGAACTAGAAACAGCGATAGTTTTTGTTTCTCGATTGTGACTCATCGAAATTTATACCATAGCACTTTTTCTCTTTGAGCAGCTTTGGTAGCTTCTGCAGATTGGTAGTGTTGAAATATGCGTTTTTGTTCCTACTGTACCAATACTATTATATTTTGACAAGTCTCACATAATTATTATCACATGTAACCATAAATTGTTAACATTGAATTCTATTTTTTTTGTTCTTTTTAATAAAAGTGTTCAACATCCAACAAGTAGATTTAACTCTTCCAGCAGCATAATTAGCAGTTTTTGACCATTCAATGGGGAGGACAAGAACTGCGTTGTTGCATCCCTTAACAAATTCTTAATCCTGTGTCAAGTTTCTACTGTAACATACGCATGAATTTAATAACTTATCACCACCAACCACAAGTACTCTACATCAAATACAGCTAACAGCAACGCAGTACCACATCAAGTAAGTACTCGTATGAATTGACTTACAGGATAGGTTCAACAGTATTATTTCTTAGAAGCGACATAGAGTGCATCCCTTTCCGCTATAATTTTTCAAAATGTCCTTGATTACCAAAATCAGTTTTCTTATTAAAATCACATTAACATACATACGAGTATAGATATTCATATTCTGAACATCAAGAAGATCCAAGAGATACAATAGTACATAGATACAAGCAGAGCGGGTGTTGAAATTTATAAAAATCCCACATGACCAGATTTGCCACTTAATTTCAATACATAATTTTGCATCCTGTTTTACTATTGAAAAAAAAACCGTATCATGTATGTACTCGTATGTTGGGCGAAAAATCAAAGCATAAATCCAAGTCAACTTAAAAATTCGGATGCATGAATATATGCAGCCTGTTAAAGCATTTACATAGCCTCGGGACAATAAAATTCAAAAAAGCAGTAAGTGCAACCTGTGTAGATACCTAACCGACAGCCGTTTCTGCTTCATGATGTTAATGTTAATTAATCCTGATGTACCAGGTGATTAATATACATATAGCAGAAGAGTGATTTTTTGTATACGTCAAGAGATTTTTTCATCCCTAAAACGTTCAAACGTTCCTCTCGTATGGTCCTTTAATGCTCGATTAAAATTTCAAGAATCAAATGAAGCAATTTGGTATCTTGTGTTGAATCGGTACCATGTCGTAGGTTGTTGACACCGGCGGAGATGCTGTTTCAAAGACATCAAATCGTACTAGAAACGGAAACGAGACTTATACAGGTAAGAAGATAAAGTGACGTACACGTACTCTTATAAGGTGGCTAGTGTACTCGTAAGAGGAAAATTAATAGATTTTCCGCCACTTTGGCATTTGCCTCGGATGATTAAACATCGATTAGCGTCGTTCGTTCCATCGGAAATTGAAAAATTATTATTTCGCAATACTAGCAGTGATAGCGAGAAGTGACATTTTAAGTCAGTGGATACATGCAGGGAAGCACTGGCTTGAGCGGTTTAAGATTAATTGCATTTGCTTCCGTTCTCATTTCAGGCAATTTGTTCAAAAGGTTTGCCGGTAAATAAAGTAGCCGGCAGGTATTGAAAAATATTCTGCTTCAAGCTGCTTTAGATAAAAAACAAAACCTATTCGAAAGAAGGTGCTGACTTTAATTAAGTTAGCATTATGATGATGAAGATAAACTTAGGCCTAAATCAGTATGAAGAGCCTTCAATCAACATGTATGTACATTGGTTGCAATTTTGACTAACATGTATGCACATCCGAGTGTAATGCAGATTATTTTTTTGTTCTTCGCATTCTTCTGTGATACGAGTATATTTCACCGTTTCGAGGTAGTCTTTTCGACAAAACTTGTTCACAACACTGACGGCCAGAATTGGGAATCTCGGAATTACAATAGATCTTTTCGTGGAGTATTGGCTTGCCAAATGATGATAACAGCCATTTACAGTCGAACACTTGGCTATGTTCTGAGCCTTACTTCAAGCCTCAAGCCTTCTTGTGTTATCATCTGGGATTTTTTTCAAAGAAGAATCCTTCCGATATTAAGGGTATATAAGTGAGCCTCCTTCGTCATAGAATAGTATAATTTTCGATTAGTTTTAACCTAGATTTAGCTAAACGAGCTATTTTTTGAGGAGAAAACTGACTCGAAACGCAACATAACTCTTACTGCATGCACGGGTATTTGTTTATGATATTTGGCTTTCGTATATGGACAATGACGGGACTTACGATCAACGCCAGCCTTCTAAATCTACAGAGAGTTTGTGGAATAACACGGAGAATTTAGCGCACCTTCGCACCTTGGATCAACTCCAGTGGTCATCCGAGACATATTCACTGAAATCCACATTGCTATTAGCCAACCATTCAGAGTTCAACTATTGACATTCATAACAGACAGAATCCTACAGTGCGCTAAAATTTTATGGGTTTAATTTAGAAGCATACAATATGGACAACTACTTTAGATTTCACAACCAGAAATCAGAAATGCATCAGTGAACGTATTTTGCTCAAAGTGCCAATTGAAGCAAGCGCAGTGTAGCGTAAATGAAAAGAAAGTAAAACGTAGTAAAAGAGGTGAGTTATACATGCCTCCAAAAGTTGAGTTGTCGAAAACATCCTCAATGGCTGTGAAAATGCCCATCCGCATTCTTTCTTGTCGAATTAGCTTTCTATTTTGCCTCTTAGATTTTGTAGCACAGGATCATCCGTTTTGGTACGCATGTTGCATCTTGGACAGAATATGCATTCGCAAAACAGTCTTCCATGCCTTATATGAAACACCACCATTCTCTGAATGCTCTTCAGCATGGAGGAAGTCAGACTGACAGCTGCGAAGGTCTTATGGAAATGTTATCAGATTTTGGATACAGACTCTATTCTTAAATTTTGCAAGGGATTCTGTATGCATAACAGTTTCAGGTTATCGGTGAAGAATTTCTAGCAACATCGTATTTAATGGCACCATCCGTCGCCACACTAGCTACGCCTTGTTGTGTTACCTATCTCATTAGCAGTTCTGATTAGGTTACCTGGAAAGTAAGTTTCAATCATGAGACAGAAAGTTTCTGCTTTCAATTCATTGTAGATGCCATCGGATCTTCTGAGTGTTTCCAGTTTGGATAATTTTCCCTCTTGAGGATGTTAACTAATTTATTGGTTTCCCCGAATGTTTGATCTATTCGTAGAAGTCTTTATGATATGCTCCCTTCGAATTTTATATCTCTCTTTGCTTTGACCTGAAAAGACTTGCTTAGAAATAATTGCAAATCTACGTTCCACCATGGAGCAGGCAATCTGAAAGAGGTTTTTTTGGTTAGATACGTTAGTTTTGTGGGGACGCTGTTTAGTTCTGAAGGGCTAACTTTGCTTTCATTCAGAGTTGAGGGGAAACATTGACCGACTTGCCATGCTTCCGATAGTACTATCTTGTCAAGCTGAGAACCAATATTGCTTGCAACCAGGCCGGATGACAGTATCCAGTCCATTTGTTTAAAAAGTGCTCTCAGCATTACCATCACAGGATCTGATAAGTTTGTGGGATCCGTAAGAAGTGCTTGTCTTAATGGTTGTGGTTGTGTCGAATTACTGGCGTACTAAACTAACGAAATGACGAATTTTTGCCATGCACGCAGCATGAGTGTTCCTTCATAGATTTGATTAGCCATTCACAATTTTGTAGCGTGAAGCTGCGGGTCCATTGTCCTTAGTGCAGCCTACGCTTTCCGCTCTACAGTTCCCTGGAATGTCTCTGTGGCCCAGCAAAGGTGAAGGTTGAATTACTCTGCCATCTCCATGAGAGATGATCTTCATTCAAGGGCGGTTTTAGAACGGTTTATTGACTCTTTCTTGAATGTTAGGTTTCCTGTTTAGTTTCCTCACAAAAATGAAACCCAAATATTTTGCTGTATCGGAAAATACTAAATTGTTACCGTTTATTGGGTGAGGGTCTATAATTGGAATTTTGTATTTCCTGGAAAATAGGACAAGATCAGTTTTATTGGGGTTTATTCCATATCCACAACGATCTGCCCAAAGTGTTAATCTCTTGAGATTTAGTTGGCCGCGAATTGGGAGCTACCTGGAAAGTGGGTGTCCAGTAGCAGGTTGAGTCATTCATCACTTGAGGTTGTCCAGGAACCATCGGTTTTTTTCAAACAGCTAGGCATCATAGGATTTGTAGAGAGGATTTTTCTTAGCCGCGATTCCTCAGAGGTTTCAGTGATTTTGTCACAGAATGACCTCCAGGGTTGTCGCTTTGCCTTCCTCAGATCTTTTTTGTATAATTTGAGGGTTTCCTTGTATGAGTCCCAGTCAATCACTTTTCTTGTGCTTTTTGCTAAGTTGAAAAGTTTTCTAAAAGTTTTTCTGAGCAGTCCCAGTGCTGATGTCCACCAATGTGGCTTTTTCTTACCTCTAGATTAAATAAGAGGACGGGAAGCGGCCATAGCCTGATTGATAGTCAAAGTAAATTCCTTGACTTTCATTTCAAGCTCATTGGTGTCACGCGGGGGGCTTGATAGTTCAGAGGATAGCGTTTCTGACAGTATTCCTCTGTATTTTGGCCAATCAGTTTTCCAGTAGTTCCGGAAGGCTGGTTGCCTGGGGGAGCATCACTCAGGCTGAATTGGATGTATCTGTGATCTGAAAACGACTGTTTAGACGATACCATCCAGTCTGATAGCCTTTGAGTGATACTATCGGGGACAAGAGTGATATCTAGCACTTCCGGTCGGTTTCTAGTTATAAAAGTGGGCTCATTGCCAATGTTGCAAATAAAGAGTTTAGTACTTAATATATACTCAAAAAGTGACTCACCTCTATCATTGATGTCGGTACTGCCAAATACCGTGTGATGAGCGTTAGCGTCGCATCCGATGATGAGGCCAGTTTTTTGCCTACCAGCTTCCAGTAATACTAACTACTGCTTTTTTAATTTTGATCTTATAGCAAGAGCCAAATACCCAAACCTTATCAGCCCCAAAAAACTACAGACACCACGGAATGCCGTTATGCGCCCTCTAGGCTAAGGGATAAAAAGATATACGAAAATATACGTCTCTCTCGCATATCTCTACAATAATCCGACTCTGTTTGCTTTGGGGGAAAAACCAAAACAAGTGCCATGGTCTCCATTCAAAATGAAAGCCTTCCTACTGATTTAACTAGTCTCAGGGAAAATTACAACAAGTACCACGAAATCTTCAATACACATCCCCAAAAGGTTGCGGATGACCTCGCTGCTCTCCGCAGCTATGTATACTCTAAAAGAGTTTCTCACCTTCAGCGTAGCCGAGCTGACCATGATAAATTTTTTAGTTCCTAACTTGCCTCCTTTGTCTGCATTTCATCTACACTCCCATACTCCTCCTCACACCACCATACCTCGTACATTTTTCTACCAAAACATAAAAGGCTTGCGATGTAAAACTTGTGCTGTTTTACATGCTTCTCTTTTGAATGCACTTACAGAAACCAATCTGATCCCCAACATAAAGAGCCAGGTGCTATTCCCATAATCTTGTAATGTTTCCCGATATGATGATCACCATCTCTTTATGTTTAATGTCGCTATCTCTTCTTCTGTCAAACTTGACTTCATTTCAATTAAAATAGCACTTCCCCAGAGGTCCCTATACGTTAGGTTAGGTTAGGTTAGGTAAGAGTGGCTGTTGGAAATACCAACCCACTTAGGCCTATTGGCCCATTGTGATGCCACGTGGATCTATGATCTTCTTACTACTGGAACCAGTTTGAGCTTTTAATAAAGCGTAGGAGACCGTTAACGTCTATTTTTTCTAGATCGTTTAGGTCGTTGTAGAAGAAAGCTCCTAGGTGAAGCTTCCTTCTCTGAGAGAGAGCTGGGCATGTGCAGAGTAGGTGGGGGATTGTCTCCTCCTCTTCCTCGTCCATGCAGCTTCTACAAAAATCGTTAGTAAAAGCGCCAAGCCTTCTTGCGTGCTTGCCTATGAGGCAGTGTCCGGTAATGACACCTATTATGGCGCTGAGATGTTTCCTTTCTAAGAGGATCAGACACTTAGATCGACTCAGATCCAGCTTTGGCCAGATCTGTTTTGTCGCTAGAAATGTTTGTCCAGCAGTCCACCTAAGGTCCGTTCTTTTATTGGCATCTAGCTTTAGTGTTAGTTTGCACGTAGCGATTGGTATACCTATACTACCTTTGTCTGGTAGGATAGGTAGAGTGGTTCCAATTTTGGCGAGTTCATCGGCTCTGCAGTTCCCTGGAATGTCTCTGTGGCCCGGCACCCAACAGAGGTGAATGTTGAACTGCTCTGCCATCTCCATGAGAGATGATCGGCATTCAAGGGCAGTTTTAGAACACAATGAGACCGAGTCCAGGGACTTGATGGCGGCCTGACTATCCGAAAATATGCGGATATCCTTTGCAGATATCACGTTTTTCTTCAGCCAGGACAGAGCTTCTTTAATCGCCAAAATTTCCGCCTGGAACACGCTACAGTGATTTGGAAGGCGGAAAGAGAGGCTTAGGTTAAGCTTATCTGAGAAAACACCGCCACCAACTCCGCTGTCGGTTTTAGATCCATCTGTGTAGAGATGGATTGACTTGTCCTCCATGAAAGCATCCTCCTCCCAGAATGATCTAGAGGGGAAGCTTACATGGAAGTTTTTGTCAAACCAAAGTTCAGGTATGGTGTAATCGGTGTTCTCTGTGAGGATTCCTAATGTATTAAGAATGTTGGCGTGGCCAAATGAATTATTTGTCCACTGTTTAGTCGCTTTAAGGCGAATAGCTGCAGTCGCAGCTACTTGCTTGCTAAAAATGTCGAGGGGTGTCAAGTGAAGCAGAATATCTAATGCCGCAGAGGGGGTAGACCGCAAGGCTCCGCTTGTGCATAGACATGCTGTTCTTTGGACTCTGCTTAATTTAATGCAGTTGACTGCATTTTCCAAGGCCGTCCACCAGACAACCACCCCGTAAGTGAGTATCGGTCTTATGACCGAGATGTATAGCCAGTGGGTTATGCGAGGTTGAAGGCCCCATTTGTTCCCAATGGCTTTCTTGCAGGAGAATAAAGCTATTGTAGCTTTATTGACTCTTTCTTGAATGTTAGGTTTCCAGTTTAGTTTCCTGTCAAAAATCAGACCCAGATATTTTGCTGTATCGGAGAAAGCTAAACTGGTACCGTTTATTGAAGGAGGGTCTATGATTGGAATTTTATATTTCCTAGAAAAGAGGACAAGATCAGTTTTATGGGGGTTTATTCCCAATCCACAGCGATCTGCCCAGCAGGTTAATCTGTTAAGATTTACTTGGAGGAGTTCTTTAATGGTATTTAAATGTTTTCCTGAGACGGCTATGGCAACGTCATCCGCATAGGCAATCACTCTGCTACCCCCCGCTTCCAGGTATATCAGTAGTTCGTTAACCACTAAGTTCCAGAGAAGGGGGGAGAGGACACCGCCTTGCAGCGTACCCCTGCTGACATATCTTTTAGCAGAAGTCTCACCCAGTTTGGAGTTGATTATCCTGCTTGTTAGCATTAGATTAATCAGCTCCCCAAGTGAGTCGTCTACCTGCAGAGTTGACAACGCAGTCGTGATTGCGGATGTGTTGACGTTGTTAAAGGCGCCCTCTATGTCCAGGAAAGCAACCATTGTGTACTCCTTATATTGTAGGGATCGTTCGATGTGGCTAGTCAGAGAGTGCTAAGCCGTTTCCACCGACTTTCCTTTACAGTAGGCATGTTGAGCCGTAGACAGAAGTCTTGGATCAACTTTAGCTCGAATATGGATATCAATCAGTCGTTCTAAAGTTTTCAGAAGGAATGACGATAGACTTATGGGTCTGAGGTCCTTTGGGACAACATGAGAACATTTTCCGGCTTTGGGAATGAATACTACATTGACTTCTCTCCATAACAGTGGAATGTGGATAAGTTCTACACAGCTCCTCATAATATTTTCCAACACTGGTAGAATAATATCTGAGGATCTCTGTAGCTCGGCAGGTATAATACCGTCCGGACCAGCAGACTTGTATGGTTTGAAGCTATGTAGCGCCCAGAGCAGTTTGTCTCTCTTAATCAGACTATGAATTTTGGTCACGGTTGCAGTAGGCTTGTTTGGGCTGCTACTGGCCGCGAGTTGGGAGCTACCTGGAAAGTGGGTGTCCAGAAGCAGGTTGAGTGATTCATCACTTGAGGTTGTCCAAGAGCCATCGGTTTTTTTCAAACAGCTGGGCATCATAGGATTTGTGGAGAGGATTTTTCTTAGCCGCGAAGCCTCAGAGGTTTCTGTAATTTTGTCACAGAATGACCTCCAGGATTGTCGCTTTGCCTTCCTCAGTTCTTTTTTGTATAATTTGAGGGATTCCTTATATGAGTCCCAGTCGGTCACTTTTCTTGTGCTTTTTGCTGCGTTGAAAAGTTTTCTGCATGTGTTTCTGAGCAGTCCTAGTGCCGATGTCCACCAGTGTGGCTTTTTCTTGCCTCTTGGTTGAATAAGAGGGCAGGAAGCGGCCATAGCCTTATTGAGAGTCAGAGTAAATTCCCTGACTTTCATGTCGAGCTCATTGGTGTCACGCGGGGGACTTGATAGTTTGGAGGATATCGTTTCCGATAGGATTCCTCTATATTTTGTCCAATCAGTTTTCCGGTAGTTCCGGAAAGTTGGTTGGCGAGGGGGAGCATCATTCAGACTGAATTGGATGTACCTATGGTCCGAAAAGGAGTGTTCAGACGATACCATCCAGTTTGTTAGCCTTTGGGTGATGGTGTCGGAGACAAGAGTAATATCTAAAACTTCTTGTCGGTTTTTTGTTATGAAAGTGGGCTCATTGCCAATATTGCAAATTAAGAGGTTAGTACTTAAAATATAGTCTAAAAGTGACTCACCTCTATCATTGATGTCGGTACTGCCCCATACCGTATGATGTGCGTTGGCGTCGCATCCGATTATGAGGCCAGTTTTTTGCCTTCCCGCTTCCAGTACCACCCTTTCTAGGTTATCACCAGGGAGAGGGCCCACTTGGTCGTGGCCAAGGTAAGCCGATGCCAGCCAGTATGAGCCTTTGGCAGTTTCTAATCTGGCAACGGTTAGGTCGGGGTCACTGAGGTTGGGAAGTAGAAATACATTAAGGCTACGTTTCACTAATATACAAGTTCTAATCTTACCTTTGTCTCTTGTATAGAGCGGAACGTATGAGGGTGTCCTAAGTCCACGAACCACGCCTTCTGCAATCCATGGTTCCTTAATTAGAATAATGTCTTCTGCGCTTTTGGAAAGACGCAGAATGAGTGTGGCCGAAGCCTTTTTTGAGTGGTGGAGATTAATCTGGAGAAACCGTATCATTGCTACAGTCTTCCAGAGTCGCCTCCACCACGGTGTTGTTGAGGTCCTCCGATTCTGAAGATGTGCCCAAGAGCTCATCTTCAATCTCTGATCGTGTAGGACCTCTATTTGCTTCGCCATCGGTTTCCATTTCCGACAATGTGTCAGAATCGGAGACCGACGGCTTTGTAGTCACCTCGGACAGATTGGAGTCGTCGCTATCCAATTCTGGAAAGGATATCGATGCTCCAAGATCCACGGTTGTGATGTCAGGTGTTAAAGGAGGAGGAGGTTGCTTATCAGCATCCAACTCATCCTTTTTGTACACCCTTAAATGAATGGACTCGAATCCAAACCGAATCATGCCTTTCGTCTGCGCCAGAGGATTAAGGGATTCCTTATTGATCACAATTAACGCGCATCTATAAGAACCCCTTAGTTCCTCCAGTTTCGCGACTTTCCAGTCATGAGTCGGAAGAGTCGGGTTGCTGAGCCGGATGATTTCCAGGATATTTTCTGGAGAGGAGGGTTCGGCTGGAATCCAGGTACGAGTTCGAGGTCTACTAGGAATGTCTTCCTTAGATACGACCTCGAGTTTTGCACCTGGCCAAACCTCTCCTAAACCATCGATGGCCTTGGTGAAGAGATCGAGAGATCTCTGGTCGGAGCAAGCGATGAGCTTGACATGGCCTTGGTGCCAGCCAGCGTCGCTTGTGATAGGAGGTGGTCCTGGGTTCTCCCGCATGATGGCCAAGAAGTTGCTGGAGAGCTTCAACTTGACCAATTGCCACCGTTCCGGTGTAATGGAACCGTCGGTATCGCTTCTATCGATCACCGCGATCACCAATGCGTCCTTTAGGACTTCGTTATAAGACTTCAGAGATCTGCTGTTGGATGGCCCAGGGGTTGTGGAACTGTGAATTTTGGGCCTCTTGGAAACCGGTACGGTTTCCTCCAACGATCTCTGACGCTTAGAGGAGTCTTTTGACATTTTGTGAGCAATGGAAGCAGTGGGAAATCCGTCTTTTAGGATGTTTTTAGCCCACTCAACCTTGCTCTTTATTTCCGCACTTCTCTCCACCTCCGGAATGGATCCGAAGGTTTTGATAATGCGTGAAGCATTTCGGCGTCTTATGTATAGCGCCTTAGATGGAGCTTGCCGATGCGGCTGAGCTCCAGATTCCTCTTTGGAGGGAGGAGTTTTGGTAGCAGCAACAAGTCCGTGGCCTACCACAAACTTGCTGCTGCTGGGGGCGGGGGAAGTGATAGGACCATGGCTTGCCACAGTCTTAACACTCCCCGAAGGAGTTTTGGTAGCAGCGACAAGTCCGTGGCCTGCCACAAACTTGCTGCTGCTAGGGGCGGAGGAAGTGATAGGACCGTGGCTTGCCACAGTCTTAACACTCCCTGAAGGAGTTTTGGTAGCCGCGACAAGTCCGTGGCCTGCCACAAACTTGCTGCTGCTAGGGGTGGAGGAGGTGATAGGACCATGGCCTGCCACAGTCTTAACACTTCCTGAATTCTTTTTATTTGGCTTGTTCCTTTTGCCTTTAGAGGATGGCGCACCATGGCCTGCCACAGTTTTGCCTCCTCTCGGCAATACAGGAGCCTTGCCGGTAGTCGGTGTAGTCACCGTTCCACCGCCCGGTAATTGAGGAGTACCGGCCTCGGTTTTTGTTGTCAGGTTGTTGTCCATAATAGTCCCACGAGTAGCGGAGAAAGGGATGTCCATCTGTACAGAGATCCGCCATATACAGATAAGGCTAGCTAATCCGGAGGTCGCCAGGTATCCGGATACTCCGTTTGCGACTGAGCTATTTTTGGAGATACTGGGCCCTCAGCCAGGTTGATCTTCGGCACGGGTCGTATAACACCTTGATCCAGCCCAGGGGAATGATGGAGTGCTTTGGGAGTTGGGGAGGGGGGGGGGAGCATCCTTTGGTTTCAGGACTTGTCTGGAGAATTTCTTCTCGAGAGTCATTGACCCTACTCAGCCTCTACAACTCGACAAGTTCGATGCTCACGGTAGAAGTCCCTATACGTTATGTATTGCTACATTTTCCCAACTCAACCTATCGATTCGTACATCCTTGCTATTAATGCAATTGACCAGCTAATTGACCTAAGTGATTCCATTGACGATATCCTTATCTTTGGTGACTTTAATCTACCTCCACTTTTTACAGCGTTTAACACCAGTCCATCCAAGGAATGTATATTCGCATAATTGACTTATGTTAAGTCTATGTCAAGTAAGTGGCGTCCCTAACTCCATCGGTAGTCAACTAGACCTTATTTTCACTAACGATCCATTCCATAACTCTCCATCCCAGTCCACTATCCCTTCTTACAGTTTTGCACGTCCCCTCTTGTGTTCATAAAACATCTTCTACTTCCCCTCCCTAGTCTAATAGAAGTCTTCGCTCGTTACGAAACAAAAGAAACAAATTATGGACAGTTTTTCATCGCACCAATTCTTATTCTCTACTCTAACTGTCTTGGAACTTACCTCCAATTCACTCACTGCCTCTACCAGCGCTTTCTCGACATAGCGCAGACTAACGTTATCAACGACCCTAAGACATTT
Organism: Volucella bombylans; assembly: GCA_949129095.1. Taxonomy (NCBI): domain Eukaryota; kingdom Metazoa; phylum Arthropoda; class Insecta; order Diptera; family Syrphidae; genus Volucella; species Volucella bombylans. Next base: position 109,587,946 of record OX422141.1, on the reverse strand, counting down.
TATCAATTCGTCAACTGCAAAAGAAAATCAGACGGTTATCCCCCCTCTCTATCGCTCAATAATATATCATCGACCGACCCACATACATTGCCAACTATTTTGCAAACTTTTTTAGACAACTTCTTCGTACCCGACCCCATATATGTCAAGTACCTTACCAAATTTCCAATGGCCCCTCTCTCTCTCAATCTTTTAATCCCACCCTTATCGAAGAAAAATCGCTTACAAAATCGCAATGATGAATTTTTACCCGGCCAAGACGTGCTCCCAGCAATATTTCCCAAAAAGTGTACCTCCAATCTTTCTCACCTACTTTCCTCCCTATTTCATCTATCCCTCACACAAGGGGAATTTCCCCAAGTTTAGAAGGCCTCTTTTATAACCCCAATCCACAAAAAGCAATCAAAGAATGAAGTAACTAACTACCGTCCCAATGCTAAGCTTTCTCACATACCTGTGGCAATGACAATACCAACTATGCTAAAAAGAAAATACACAGGAATGATCATCATGACATCATCATGTGAGGTAGTATGTGTGGAAATAAATTCCACATCAAATACGCCGGTGTAAGTTGATTCGATTTGAATTTTATCGCTGTTGCTGACTGCCCTAGTATGACTGCCAACGAATTTAAAAAAAATAAGTTTTGAGATAAAAAAGCTATAGAAACAATAAAGAACACCCAAAAGAACAAACAAAATGTTATGCAGTCACAAAACAAAAGCCAACCTACGCGCAGGCAGTAAAAGAAAGAAAAGAAATATTGTAATATGATAGTAATAAAGCCAATAAAAAACCAAAACAATGAAAGAACAAGAGAGGATGCCAAAAAAGTCATACACCTATCAAATATGTCACTCAAAAGAAACGAAGTAAAATATGTTAACAATGGAGGTATCCTCACCAAATCCTATGAAAACTCTGTTAACCCAATATTGTAGAAAAAGAACGTCATACAAATGTGAATGAATATGAAATGAAAATGCATGAGCCACGAAACACGCGACCTAATAGCTCGGTTCCAGGACTCCGAAATTGTACAATTTTGTAAAAAAAAACCTGTGCAGGTGAGAAAAATATTGCCTCGGCTTCGCTGGCAGTGCTTTAAGCGGTCGGTCCAATTTTCGATGACTCGGTCCAATATGTGCGGCATTATTCCGGCAATAACGTGACGAATGTTGGCCTCGAGGTCGTGTAAAGTGGCTGGCTTATTAGCATAGTCTAAGGACTTGACGTAGCCCCAGAGAAAATAATCGAGTTGTGTCAAATCGCATGATCGCGGCGGCCAATTGATGAATGCTCGTCGTGAGATGAACCAGTCGGCAAATTTCTTCTTCACAACTCACGAGGCAAGCGTTGTGTCGCTTGTATAGCATGTACCGTCATCTTGTTAGAACCACAGGGGTGACCGTGGTGTAGTGGTACTAGCGCCCATGACAGTCTATCAAGTCTTTCAAGTTTTTCATTTGTATAATTGGAACTCAGACAGAAAAATTCTGCGTGCGTAGATTTGGCTGTTGTAGAGTTTCAAGCACAAAAAATAGTGCGAATTATAATAGTCTATGAGCCCGCAGCAATTTTTAGGTGTGAGAGGTAACCAAAAAATAACCAGATGAGTTGAAAGCTGGTGTAAGCATTATGTTGAAAACAAAAGTCTTGCAGGAAATGGCCGCGGCTTTAGTGAGTTATAGTGTGCTGAAAACTCATTTTTTTCCAAAATTGAGATAATTGATATAACTAGTGAATGCTAATTTCATTGTATGGTGTATTTCTGTTTGATCACAGAAATGTTGGTCCAAGACGTTTCGAGTGTGGCAACGCTGTTGCCAGATCGTTTTAACATTAAAAAAAAAATGTTTTCTTAATATATGACATAACCAAGTATTAATCGATACTAAAGGTAGGAAAGCAATGCCTCATAAAAGATATGAAGGTCCAAGACCATTTGAACGTGGCATACACTCTGCCAGACTGTTTCGAAATTCTTAAAATATCAATTTTCGAAATAGTTGTTATAACCAAAATAGTAGTATACTATAACAATAATAATACTCCCCTGATTACAAATTGGTGGATTACGCTCTCCCAGATCATTTTAAGATTCTGAAAAAAATTGGTTTTCGAAATACGTACAACCAATCTTTATATTATCATTTTTGAAATAACGCGACCATATTACCAAATAAAAAATACACCAAAATATAGGCTAACGACACCTAAATGCGTATCGGTAAGTCAAAGATGATTCGGACCGGCTTTCTCAACAACAGACCAGCCTAAAAGTTTCCAACCAAAAAAAAAAAAACTATTTGTTATCTACAATACGAAAAGTCCATATAATAGGAAACACTAAATAATTGGGAAAATGGGCTGCTCACAGAAACTTTATCAGCAAACCGGAAGGAAATGTAAGGAAAGAGACAAGTTCCGATGATACCGCCATGCCATAAACTGCACCAAATAGTAAATCTTTGTGGATGCATTGATGCTGGGCCTTGTGGACTGTAATTTTGCTTGTTGACATAACTGCTGAGCCAAAAATAGGCCTCGTCCGAGAAGATGATTTTTTGGCCAAAATGCGGATCTCCGGCCAATTAGCGAGCTCACGGCGTTGTCTATGGTCGTCGGGCTTCAATTCTTACGTCAGCACAATCTTGTACGGATATAGGCTCAAATCTAACCGCAAAATAAGCCGGGTTGGCTCTCTGACGATGTCCAATTCAGCAGACCGGCGCGGCGCCGAATCGATATTTCTAGGTCTACTTCGATACTGGCCGCAACGGCGGCTATGTTTTCTTCATTTCGCACCAATTTTTATCTGGTTGGTGGCTTAAGATCAAATTATTGCACGGCACGATGATTTGCCTGCACACTGAAGCCATGATGACAACCGACCTCACGACGAAATTCACGTTGCGTATGTACGAGTACAACTGAGCCGGAATTTCGATAATATTTTTTAATAATTTTCACACACGTTCGGCAAGCGTAAAGCGATACATGATGAAATGGCATACTCTACTGAATATTTTGACAGCTGGATGTCGTTAGTAATTTTAACAGTGTGGGGACACACTAGCGCCCTGAGTTACATGTGCTTTCACCAAAAATAAAATAAAATGCAACACGTTTAACGAAATCAGTCTTTATTCTACAAACTCAAAATTGGAAAAGAAAGTCAATTATTTAATTTACATAATCAGAAGCTTAAACATGCTTAGTGAAAGAGAAAAAGAGAAATCAAGAGCATTTTTGATAATGTATGTACATATGTATTATTCACCAATTCTTTGTTGGTGTTTATTTGGCTAACCCCAGAGTTTGTGCAAAGAGTAATCTTTGTCCGAAGCGATCAGAGAGCAGCGTTTGCGACCTGTTCCGTGATATTGCCATATACCATATTCTATGCATAAACGGATATTGATATACATACATATATGGGTATGTATATGAGTATGCATATCACTCCTCCTGCCGTTGTATGGAGAAAACATATTGCAAAGTGTGTATGTTTTCAGGTTTTCATCAGGGTTACAGGTGTTCATCAAAGCTGAATGTTGGAGGGCGCTGGTAATTAATGTTTGTACAGTTGTCCAGATCGCTATACATGTCCAAATTCTTTTGGTTTCTATATTTTGCAGTAATACTGAGCTGATAACGCTTCATTATGTGCTTACAATATGATTGGTTTTTAAATACATACATATATATGTTTCTGCATGTAAATATATATATGTACATATATACACCATTGTTTTATTCTTACATTTATGTGTATGTTTTAATTTGAAGTTGAGTACAACGTTTCATAATTCTTTTTAATATGTAAATATATATGTATGTTATAAACTAAAATATTCTTTCTTTTTCCATTTCATTTAAAGAACATCTAGTTAAACATCTTAATTATAAAAAAAACAAAAGAACAAATTATGCAAAAATTATTTTTCAATCGTACATATTCTACTTTTACAAAATGATGACTTAGCTCAAATAAGGACAATGGTATTTAATACAAAGATGTTACATAAATTTCATAATTATTACAAAGCTTATTTACTATTTTTTCACTACATACTATAATTTTTAAACATTATTTATAACTAACTAGCAACAAGTAAAAATACTATACAAAATTGAAAAAATGAAAGAAAAACTAAGCGATTTCAATTTGTTTCAATTTTAAAATTAAGTATGAATATATAGTAGATTTAGAATTGGTTTTCTGTTTTTTTTATTTTTGAATAATTCCTTCTCGTTAGCTTTTTGTCAAAATTTACACTTTTTAATGATTCTTGGTACTTGTATTTTCTTTTAACAATTTGTCTATCTCTTTTAAATCTATCCTTATCTCTAAAATAGGTTTTTCCTTTTTCTTTTACGTCTTTACTAATATACTTCGGCAAATGTTTAATATTATGAAATCCTAAATTTTTTACTAATTCTTTTTCTTTAAATGCAGGAGGTTCTTTTCGATTTTCATTGATTTTGTTTATTTTTTTCTCTTTTAATTCATGAACTCTTTTAACAAGTTTCTCCCACTCTACCTCATTTAGATTTGAGTGCAAAAGCTCGTTAGGTTTGTATTTAGTTGCAGAATGAACAGTGTCATTATATATTTCAACTGCTTTGAAAACTAAAATCTTATTGTCAGTATCCTTATTTTCTTTACTAAGTTTAAAAAGTCGTATGTGTTCATTAAGAGTTGAATGAAAACGTTCTATGGTGGAGTTACCTGTGTGTGTGTTTGGTGAAGAAAAATGATATAAAATTTTTTGTGAACTAAGGAAATCCTTTATTAAAGCTGTATTGAACTCGTTATCCGCAACTACCTTTACTGGTTTACCTAAAACTGCAAATCTGAATCTAAGGGTGTCTACTATTGTTATGGAATTTCTATCGGTTATGGGATGAATCGATGCATGTTTAGTGAGTTTATCGATACAAGTTAGAAACATACTGTTTTTATTTAAGAACCATATATCTATGTGCACGAGTGAATTGGGTTTGCTAGGAGTTTCTGATATCATTAGCTTTGGTCTTAAAGGATTGCGGTCATACTTACACATATTACATAATATGCAGTTATTGACGAATTTGTGAATTTCAAGTCTCATGTTTGGGTAATAATAAATGTCCTTTAATTCTAAGAAGGTTTCTTCGATTCCTCTATGGTTCTTGTCAAAGTGAGTTTTTTCAATTATTTCTAATAATGTTTCTTTAGAAGTCAAATCTTTAAGAAATTTTGTACATTTCAGAATTTTCATATTATGGGTGTTCGAAAAATATTTTACTATTGTTTTTTGAAATGCAATGAAAATTGAATCGTCCTGACAATAAAGGCCTACAGTTCCTTTGATTGGAAAAATAGATTTTAAAATTTCCAAAACGTAATCTTCATTATATTCGATTAGGGATATTATTGATCTTCGTTTCTTTTGAAACAAAATTATATTTGTATACTCGTTTGTGTTGCTTTTCTCTAGAACTAATTGGTGTTTGTAAATATTTATTGGAGTATCTGTGATAAAAATATGGTCGTTTAAATTTTCTACACCGCTATGAATTGTTGCTAGGTCCGATCTAATGTCGTCATTTTCTACATAATTTGTCTCTATGCGGCTTAAAAAATCAGCAACGTAATTTTCCTTACCCTTAATATATTCTATATCAAAGTCGTACTCATTTAGTCTGATTTTCCAGCGCTGGAGTTTAGAATTTGGCTCTTTCAATGAGTTAAGCCATATAAGTGGTCGATGGTCTGTCTGAATCTTAAATTTTCGTCCAAACAGATATGGCCTAAAATGCTTCGTTGCCCATACAATAGACAACAATTCTTTTTCCACCGTACTGTAATTGCACTCATGACGATTTAAAGTCCGAGATGCATATGCTATTGGGTGTTGATTTTGGGAAAGAACAGCTCCCAAAGCAGCGTTGCTAGCATCGGTTGTTAATGTAAACATTTTTGTAAAAGCTGGGTATGCTAAGACAGGGCAGGTACATATAAGTTCTTTGAGTTTAACAAAAGACTCTATATACTGTCTGTCTAAAGTGTTGATTTTAGAACCCTTTTTCAAGCATTTAGTCATTGGGAGGGCTACCTTAGAGTAGTCCTTTATGAACTTACGGTAAAAACCTGTGATTCCTAAAAATGACTTTATTTCCTTTGCTGTTTTAGGGATCTTTATTTGCTTTATTATGTCTATTTTGTTTGGATTGGGCTTTATACCATTTTCCGAAATAATGTGACCTAAATATTCTGTTTGGTGCTTTAAAAAGTTGCACTTGTCGATTTGCACTTTGAGGTTGTATTCACGAAGCCTTCTAAAAATTTTATTGAGGGAATCAATATGTTCCTGGAGTGATGTGGAGAAGATGAGAATGTCATCCAAATACACCACACAAATGTTATTAATATAGTCATGAAGGACTTCGTTCATCATTCGTTGAAAAGACGCAGGAGCATTTTTCAACCCGAATGGCATTCTTGTGAACTCATAGTGCCCTGTCGACGTTGAAAAAGCTGTCTTTTGTCGATCTTTGTCTATTATTGGAATCTGATGAAATCCCTTCGCAAGATCAAGGGTGGAGAAATAATTAGCGTTACCTAGTTTAGAAAGTATATCTTCTATGTTGGGAATCGGAAATCTATCATCGACCGTTACATTATTGAGTTTTCTGAAATCAACGACAATGCGCCATTTCTGCTTACCAGAATTGTCAATTTTTTTCGGAACAATCCAAATTGGAGCATTATATGCGCTAGTTGAATTTACAATAATACCCGCCTTGAGCATCTCTGCAATTTGCTTATCAACCTCATTTTTATGTGCTTCGGGATACCTATATAACTTACAATAAATGGGTATATCGTTTTTCGTTGGTATTCGATGAGTATATGTAACGACTGATGATAAATTCTCCCCTTCAATATAAAATACATCTTTAAACTTTTTAATGGTATGGGTTAATATATTCAGTTCTTCCGAATTAAGGTTTTCAAGTTTTAATTTACTTATTATCATTTCTATGTTTGGTTTTTCGAAATATATGTCTGTTATATCTTTTGCTAAGTTGTTTATTTCTTCTGGTATTGATTGACTTGGCGAAAAATCGAAAATTAAAGGAATACGAGCATCTTTTGTTATGAGCTCTTGATTGTAAAAATCAATTTTCGCTTGTAACGGCTTTAAAACGCTACAGCCAATTATACCATCGAAATTACCACTTAACTTGGTTTCAAGCATATCAATCCTTGTTAAAGGTCTATTAAACTCTTTGAAAAGTGGAATGGTGATTTTCGAGTTGCAAATTATATTTGAGTTAATAGATTTTAGGTTTATAGGCTTTTCCAGATCCGCTTTGAAGGATTTGTGGAAAAGTCCTTTTCGAATGAGTGATGTGCTAGCTCCCGAATCAATTAGCAACTTTATTGGCCCAAGACTTGTCATTACTATTATAGAGGGAAGTGATCTGAGGTGTTTGACTGAAAATTTTGGTATTTGGAACACTCACATTGATCACTTTTTACAGACCCACTAGGATTAGCATTGTCAACTTGAATGTGGTCTACTTCCATGATCTTTGTTCCCCTTGAAGATTGTGCTTTTGAAAAATTGCTTGACGAAGGTTTTGAAAAATTTTGCTGACGGAAAGTATTACTATTTTGATTACGGTAAGAAAAATTTTGTGGTGATTGAAAATTGTCAGGATTTTTGTTTCTAAATGATCGCCTAAATGAATTGTTTGAAAAATTGTTGTTTCCTGTTTTATTGCTTAAATTAGTTTTTTTTGAATAATAATTGTCTGTATCAATTAAAATAGTTTTTGCTTCATTTAATGAAGAAGGATTTCTGGCGTGAAGAATGAGCTTTGGTTCGCTAGGAAGTTTTGCAATGAATAACCGTAAAACCATAGTTTCGTTTTGACTGCTACTGAACCACTGTGGCAAATTTGGACTGGTATACGATTTTATATTTAATTTTGTCAAAGAACAAAAACATCTTTCATAAAGCTCCTCTACTGAACCTTCATAACTTAAAATTTTGACTTCATTGATTAAACTTTCCACGCTTTCATTTATCGAACAATTCGATAGTAAAACATTTTTAATATCCGGCCAACGCAATGGATTGCCGTTATTAATCAAAATTATATTTGCTTTATCTTTAATTTTTTTTCTTATTTTCAAATCTAAAAAGCCTCTTGCACTCAAATCTAAATTTTCAGTTAAACCAAATATGTAATCTACCTGCTTGACAAATAAATCCAGCTCTTCAGGAAGTCCAGTAAAGTTGTCAATTTCCTTTGCGAGTTCCAGTAGATTAATGTGTTCCATGTTTGATATCAGTTCAATGTCTTCCGGATATACGTATTTCACTTCCACTTTGTTTCGTTTCGTAAGTCTTACACGTGGGTCAATACACTTCCGGTTCCCGTTCCAACTGTGATTTCTTTTGTTGGCCTAATTACTAACACGTGTTCGAAGGCACAATTAATTTTCACTTCTTAGCGTTTTTGTTTTTTTGAACTTTTCACAAATTTTAACTTATATTTCCGAATTTTTTATTTTCTGTCGTGATTTTGAAACGATATGTTTTTTTTGCTTACTGCTAACACGTGGTTGATGGCATATTTTATTTAAGCTTATTAGCCCTTTTTTTTGTACACTTGATTTAACACAAATTTATATGCAGTTGCCGAATATTATTTTCATTATCGTGATTTAAAAACGATAAAATGAAAAATGATGGTTTATCGACTGCGCCAGTTACATGTGCTTTCACCAAAAATAAAATAAAATGCAACACGTTTAACGAAATCAGTCTTTATTCTACAAACTCAAAATTGGAAAAGAAAGTCAATTATTTAATTTACATAATCAGAAGCTTAAACATGCTTAGTGAAAGAGAAAAAGAGAAATCAAGAGCATTTTTGATAATGTATGTACATATGTATTATTCACCAATTCTTTGTTGGTGTTTATTTGGCTAACCCCAGAGTTTGTGCAAAGAGTAATCTTTGTCCGAAGCGATCAGAGAGCAGCGTTTGCGACCTGTTCCGTGATATTGCCATATACCATATTCTATGCATAAACGGATATTGATATACATACATATATGGGTATGTATATGAGTATGCATATCACTCCTGGTGGTGAAATTGAAACGTAACTAACTTCAGAAAATTATTCAATACGTTTTCAAAAACTGATCATTTTCTTCCTTGCTGATTATTCCTGGTTTTCTTCTTGTGAACGGTTGTGCTAATTTTTAAAATTTAAATTAATAAAGTTGAAGTAATTTAATTTCTTTACTTTTGCTTTGTTTAACTGTGTGGTGCAAACGATTTGAAGTCTATTATTAAGTAGCTGTTAGACCGCTACAATTGGTGACCCCGATTTTGAAACACTTGCATATTTACTGCGCACTCTCATTAATTTATTTGCGAGTATGGAAGATGCTGATACTGATCGTCAAGATTTTTCTCCACCGAATGCTAATTTGGAGAATTGTCACGTGCACCCAAACCAAGTGCAGATCGATCGTATCGACCGAGTCGATTTACCACCATTTTGGAATAAGAAAGTGCAGCTGTGGTTCACATCTATCGAATCACAGTTCCAGAGCAAAAGGATTTCAGCCGACTCAACCAAATACCACGCAGTTATTGCCCGTCTTGATCAGGAAACTCTTTCGGTGGTGGAGCATATTATTATAAAACCACCAGACAAAGACAAGTATTTAAAAATTAAAAAAGCCCTGATAAACCATTTCTCCATTTCACAGGAACGACAATTCAAAACTTTAGCGTCTGGTTTAGAATTGGGAGAAAAGCGTCCATCCGAGCTTTCAGCTGAAATGTACAGGCTCGATGGTAACTTATTAGATGCTACGTTCATAAGAACCCTATGGCTCCACCGCTTACCACAGAGTGTTCAAGTTGCCCTAACAACTGCTGACAGCTTAGAAAACAGCAACCTCTAACAGCTCGCCGATAAAATCATAATATTCAACGTCACTCAAATATTGGACACATCAGGCCTGTTTCTCAGATCTCAGAAACCAGCAAACTTGGGAAACAAGTACAGGAGTTAGCAAGTAGGACGGAAAAGCTTTCACAAAAACTTGATCGCTTCATGGGCAACAGCAGACATGCCCGTAGCCACAGCAATTCATCTTCACGTCGCAATAAAGAAAACAAGCCACTAGCCTCCACAACTGATAAAGAAGTTTGCTATTACCATCGCAGATTTGCCGATAAAGGCAATAAATGCACGAAACCGTGTGCATGGCAAACAAACCAGGGAAACTCCAGCCACCACTAATAGATTCGACGTCTGTTGGTGGTGAGGCAATAGATTTGACCGCACATCAGGAATAAAATTTCTCGTCGATACCGGCGCGGATATTTCAATTATTCCACCCACTCAGTTAGACAAGGCTACACTAAGGCTTTACGCAGCCCATAATAGTACGATACGTACATATGGAGAACGAGCACTAACCCTAAACATCGGACTCCGTCGTCCCATCCGCTAGATTTTCTGCATTGCTGATGTACCATATACAATCATAGAAGATGACCTCTTGCACAAGCATGGTTTATTGGTTAATCTTAAAAATAGATATCTTTCGGACCCAATCACAGGTTATAAAACAAAAGCTTCGATGGACCCTGCCCCAGTTACCTCTATCACCTCAATCAACATAACCACTAAACACTCCTTCATAGTCAAAGAATTTCCGGAATTGCTTGAAAACCCATCCAACCGCTCAGGAATGAAACATGCAGTTAGACACCACATTCTAACAACTGGACCACTTTGTGCACAACGAGTAAGACAACTTTGTCCCGAACGTCTAAGAATAGCAAAAGCGGAATTACAGTTTATGATGGAATAGACCATCTAACAGTCCTTGGGCCAGTCCACTTCATATGTCCACGAAGAAAAACGGATATTGGCGGCCTTGTGGTGACTATCGTAGGCTTAACGCACAGTCACTGCCGGATCGTTATCCCACATTTTTATTACAAGATTACATTACAATCGCCACAGATAAAACAGTTTTCTCTACAATAGATTTACGAAGGGCATTCCATCACATCCCTATTGCTGAAGAAGACATTCCAAAGACTGCAGTAATAACACCCTTCGGTCTTTTTGAATTCATCAGTATGCCATTCGGTCTACGGAACGCCGCACAGTCTTTTCAGCGGTTTATTAATGAAGTATTGTCTGGTCTTGATTTTGTCTGCGCTTATATTAATGACCTCCTGATTGCATCCACTTCATCTGAAGACCACGAGAAACACCTTCGCCTAGTCTTTCAGAGACTTAACCTCTTTGGACTATGTATCAACGCGGATAAGTGTATCTTTGGAGCAACTAGCGTGAACTTTTTGGGTTAAAATATCTCCGCACATTGGCATTTCCAATGCCAAATCACGTTCAAGCTATTATAGATTTTCCAAAACCCAAAACGATCCTGGACTTAAGGCGTTTCATCGGCTCAGTCAACTTTTACAGACGACATATGAAAAACGCTGCTTTAACTCAGGCACCATTAAACGAGTTTCTCAAGAACTCTAAAAGGAATGATAAAAGGCCGGTGCCCTGGACCCCCGAAACCGACGAAGCATTTAAACTAGTCAAGAAGCAGATTGCTGAAGCTACACTACTGTCCCATCCATTACCAAATGCCAAACTCCGCCTTACAACTGATGCATCCAGTACAGCACTTGGAGCAGTCCATGAACAGGAATCTACCGGTATATGGGAACCACTAGGTTTTTTTTTCAAAGAAGTTATCACCTTCACAGAAATATTACAGCACATACGACAGAGAACTTACTGCAGTCTATGAAGCAATTAAATACTTCCGACCATGGATCGAATGCAGGGAATTTCACGTCAGGATAGACTACAAGTCATTGGTATTTGCCTTTAAACAACGTACAGATAAATCCTCACCCCGTTAAGCCAGACAACTTAATTGGATTAGTCAATTTACAACAGATCTTCAACACATAGCCGGTATTGAAAACAACGTCGCAGATGCATCATCCCGTATTGACGACGCTATCGAATTACCACAAGTTATCGACTTCCAAGAACTCGCCATAATGCAATCACCAGACCAAGAACTTCAAAACCTTTTAAAAACCAACAACACGTCATTGAAACTCCAAAAAATTACCTACGGCCCCACTCATCATGTTATTTACTACGATGTTTCCAGCAATGATATCAGACCATTTGTTCTACAATCCCTGCGTCAAAGGATCTATGAAAACTTTCATAACTTGGCTCACCCTAGCGGACGTTCCACAATCAAAATAATATCTCAACGCTATGTATGGCCATCAATGAATAAAGACATAACCCAGTGGGCTCGCAACTGCTTACCTTGCCAGCGTTCCAAAGTAGGACGACACGTTCACACATCACCAGCTACGTTTCCAGACCTCTATCAGGGATTTGACCACATACACATAGATCTAGTGGGACTCATGACGGAGTCACACGGACTTAAATATTGCATGACAATGGTTGATCGCTTTACGACCGGAAGCAATTCCTATAAAAGACATAAGTGCAGATACGGTGGCTAATTCTTTCTACACCCATTGGATAGCTAGATTTGGATGTCTTAAAATAATAACTACAGACCAGGGATCACAGTTCGAAAGGGCACTTTTTACATCACTTTCACGTTTAGTTGGTCGAAAACCCATTAGCACAGCCGCTTATCATCCCCAAGCAAATGGTATGGTAGAAAGATGGCATCGAACACTAAAAGCAGCAATTATGTGTCACCAAAATCCAATTTGGACGCAAATACTTCCCACGGTGCTTCTTGGTTTGAGGACTTGTTACAAAGGAGATCTTAAGGCTTCACCAGCTGAGTACCTATATGGAACAACTCTCAGGATTCCAGGTGAGTTTTTCACACATGAAGACCCTCCTGTAGATATAGAATTGTTTCTGGACGATTTCCGCACACATATGAGACGGATTAAGCCAGTTCCAGCTTCACATAAACATGGACAAAAAACATTTTGCTACAAAGATCTGTACTCTTGTACACACGTTTTCCTGAGGCTTGATACGTCCAAACGCTCACTTCAACAACCTTACTCTGGACCACATCTGATAATCAAGCGAATCGATGACCGGCTTTTCACAATTAACGTAAACGCCAAAGAAATTAATGTGAATGTTGAGCGTCTTAAACCAGCTCACTTGGCAACAGACGACATGGAGTTCCAGCAAGCCAATACAAGTCCTAACAAAGACTTTTCCAAACAACTAACAAAAGAACTAAAAACGTATCAAAAGAAAAAGACAGTAAACATTAATCTGGAGAAAAATCAAACACATACAATATCAAGTTGACAGAATAAATTAGTTTGGGGCATCCGTTATATCTTTACACTTTAAAAACTACTACCAAAAATTAATTGAAAAAAAAACGAAATACCCAAAAAATCGTGTGAAGACAATTAAGAAAGTATATCTTCAAAACACAAAAGGACGAAATAATTTATGTGCAATTCAACGATGGGACAAATGAGACTGATAATACAATAATATGTGATAGATTTAATAAATACTTTGTTAATTAATTAATGACCTAAGTAATACTGTGATATTTTCTAAATACATAAATACTTGGCAGCAGCAGAGAAATCTGAACTTGAAGCCTAGTATTGCGTGAAAAGAAAGGAAGTACAACGTAGTGTAAGACGCGATAAGTGCAACCACGAAAGCTGCACAAATCGTAGAAGCAGCAAACCGGTGCGACAGTAGGACTGTTTATTCTGTTACCAAGGAGCGTACAGAGAAAGCAGCACCAAATAGCGTTCTGTAAAAAATGTGGACGGTTCCTTACTTATAGCGAATGAGGACCAGCTCAGGAGATGGAGGGATCACGACGGTACTTAATCATATAGACGACAAAGCAAGTGTCCCCAACCAAATTAACCATCTGAAGTAGGAAACTCCCGAATTCGCACCGGCCTGCCTAGCAATACAGATATTCCAACTGCGATAAAGGCCCTTAAGCGATAGGCAAATATTGTACATCGACAGAGTTACTGAGACTATCATGGCAAATGCATTGAAAAATGAGCATTTTCCGGAGGAGTGTAATCAGGGGATGATTGTCAAGTTGCCGAAAAAGGCAACCTGATGGATTAAGGAAATTAGTGATCGATATGCTTTCTGCCGGTAAAATATTAGCAAAGTTAATTCTGAACAAGACCAAAGTACATTTAAACCAAACTCTCGACGTCGAACAAGCAGATTTTCGCTCTGAATCCACCTGCACCGAACATATAAACAGCTTGCGGATCATCGTAGCGCAATTCGCTACATATGTAGGTCTCTTTTAACTGCTTTCTTTATTGATTTCGAGAAGACTTTTGATAACGTGAACCTGGAGTTAATATGGAAAGCCTTGCGCAAGAGGGATATTCCTGCTAAAATCGTTGCTATTATAACGGCTACGAATTGTGGTGTTCAAGGCAATAGTAATTTATAAAAAGCCTTTGAAGTCCAAAACGAAGTTCAGCAGGGTTGCATTTTCCCACCTCTTCTTTTCCTGGTGTTCATAAATGATGTTATCCCCCAGCACTGTCGAAGGAAAGCAGAGGCGTTCAATGTACAATGACATCTTATCTCAAACATATTGATTACGCCGATGATACCTGCTTGCTTGCAAAGCATTGTGGATCTACACCAGATGAGTCAGAATCTGGAAGCTGAAGGCAGAAGAGTGGGGATTAAAATAAATGCAACTAAAACCAAAGACCTTATTCTTTCAAGCTCTTTATCCCAACTTAACATTACTGGGCAGCAGGTCGATAAAGTGCAGAACTTTCCTTATTTTTGAAGCACCATCTCGACTGGCCGCTCCATCGAATTCAATCTTAGTAGCAGAATCTGGAAGGCAAAAGCAGCTTTCGAAATATTGTTTAAAGCAATGTTTACAGCACTAAGACCTAGCTGCGAGTGTTTCGCTTCAATACCGAGACTGTACTGCTGTATGGGTACTTGAAAGGTGACCACAGCAATCAATCGGAAGCTGCAGTTCTTCGTTAACAGCTGTCTGCTCATCATTTTGAGAATAGTAGAGACTAGAACAGGGCAGTGGCCAATCGACATCACTATAAGAAGAAAGGAACGGTTGTGGATTGATTGTACCTTAAGGCGCAAAGACAATTCCAGACAATTCCGCTCACCTAGTCAGATAGAAGAGTTATCCGCCAGTTGAGCAGTCAAGGACACTTGGTAAGGGTTGGAAAGAGCTACAGAATATTACAGAAAACCGAACATGATGGCGCGCAAGCATTGTTGACAAATTATGCCCCAACAAAGGTCACAAGAAACGAAATGCATGTTACTAAATTGTTCGCATAATCAAGCATACACAAACATAACTATAGACAATAAAAATATCGATGAAACGTCGTCAAGAAAATACCTTGGAGTAATACTTAATAACAAATTCAATTTCCATGATCATTTCACCTACACATGGAAGAATATATCCAAAACATAGCTGTTTTCAAAAAATTCCGTAAAAATACAACAACACCAAGTGCAATAAAGGTATATAAAGTGACCGTCGAACACCATTTTGTATACTGTACCAGCTTTCTGAGCCCACGCTCAATTATCAAGGCTTTTTCCGTTAATTAAATTTTCTAATAAAAAGTGAGGGTAGAGCAAATACTGGTTTTATTGCAACGGTTTTCTGAACTCAACGCGTCTGAAAGTTGCTACGATTCGATCAGCTACAAGCTGCTGGTAGTCCATACCAGAACTTAAATCACTGAATTGTTGAAGAATGCTCCATTGTGGGTGTGTCACAGTGGCTGTGACATAAACTTAAAATCACAGGAAAGCTTTTAAAGTTGGTTTCGACCCGAATAAGTACTGGGTTCTGAAATCCTAAGAAGTTTTAGCTCGGCCTCGACTCATATCAAGTGTTGATCTTGTGCCTCCAATACAAGTTTTGTTTTGGTGTCATCGAATTGACGGAGAACAATGGTGAGGTGTGTCCTTTCTCCAATGTTTGTTTGGGCATTCAGTGGGATTAAGGATTATATCTGTCTGGAGGTCACTTAAAACACACGAAGTATCTGCATCAGCTTTGTGTAAAGTTATACAGAAAACCAGACTCAAAAAATTACAAAATAAAGCAACGCGAACTCTGTTAAAATCTGACCGAAACACCTCAACTGCAAGCATGTTGAATAGACTAAATTGGATAAATATACAGCAGCAATTTTTAATGATGACAATGATTTATGTGCATATATATATAAAATCATATTATATGGAATGTGCCCGCAATATATACGAACCAAGAGAATAATCGCCACATATCATGCAACGATGAAGACTTTAATATTCTGCGAACGATAACATCACAAGCACAGGCCAGCCTAATGTTACATATGTGGGCCTTCAGTCGTTCAGTAGCCCACCTTCATCCATCGCTAAATTAACTAGTTTAGCAAATCGTAAATAATGTAATATGAATTATAAATAATTTATATGGAAAAACGATTAGAAATGGCAGTATAGCGAAATAAAAATATATCTATCTCAACCACTGATCTTTCCTACTTGGGTCAGGTTGTGAAGATGTTGAGGAGAGTCGGAAGGATATGTGATCGGTCTGCGATCTCAAACTCAACTAGATAGTGGTTTAGATCTATATTGGCTATTTGGAATATTAGGACATCCATAATAATGAGAGACTATCTTCCGTCAATCGTAGCATGAACATTTGGTTGACTTCTTTATGACCTGGTGACAGCGATGTAAGGAAAGTATATGATATATTTAGGGAAATCAAATCTTGCAGCAAATTCGATTTGCAGTAGTCCGCTTCCAGACATGTTATCTTATATACTATACTTTTAGATTGCACTACGAAAGATGTCATTTTCTTATGACTAGTTGTTCGACTACACGTTGTCTGTTTTTTTTCCAGGGTCTTCGATAGCAAGCCCATACTTATCCTAGGCTATTGGTGCCTGCAGTCGTTCGTAGATCTCCGGTGAGAATAGACGTCTTTCGGTCTTTCGGCTTTCAGTTTGTATTTGTATAAATACAAATAAATACATATAATTAGTTGCAATTATGTCAATTGACTCGGTGGCCCAGCGGTTAGCGGCGCCAGTCAACAAATCGTTGGACACGGGTTCAAATCCCGAGTGAAATTTGGAACTTTTTTTCTTGTTTTTTTATTTATTTATTTATTTTTTTTTCTAAGTGTGTAATACTCGTACATATCAAAACCAGCAAGCAATAAGAAAAAAAAAAAAAGCAAACAAAAATCACGTGATGGATGGTGGAGAGCGCCCCGCGCTTCCCATAACCATGGCGAAAGCCATTAAAAGGAGGAAGAGGTTGAAAACACCTCCTAATCTAACCAAAAAAAAAATAAGTGCTGTTTTAACAGCTGAAAATGACAAAGAGGAGGAGGGCACCAACAACTTTGCCTCTCTAGCTTCATCTGAGTCGGAAGACGAAGACGAAGAAATCAACATTATAAAAACCAGTATCCAAGAGCTGGAACAAGAAATGCTTGCTATTAGGTAACGGCAAACTGCACGCAGGCAGAGGGAGCAACAAGAAGCAGAGAGCTCCCAACAGCAAGAGCAGAACCAACAACTGCAGCAACAACATAAACAGCAGCAGCCGAAACAACAAATGCAGCAAAAGAAACAGCAGCAACTGCTGCAAGAACAACAACAGCTGAAACCACAGCAGCTGAAGAAACAGCAGCAGCAGCAGCAACAACACCAACAACTACAACACCAACAGCAACAACAAAAACAACAACAGCAGCAGCAGCAACAACAACAACAACAGCAGCAGCAGCAGAAGAAGAAGAAAGAGAAGGTGCCTCCTATCAACACCTACAAAATGGAGGTAAATGCAACCAAGGACCTGTGTAAGTTGGTCATTGGTAATAATTTTAATATAAAGAGATTGGGGAACGATCGCCATGCCATCCACTGTAATACAGTGGAGGGCTATGCGAAAGTGAAAGAGCTCCTAAAGGAAACGACGACGGAGCACTACTCATTCACACCGAAGTGTGAAAAGCGGCAATCGATGCTGCTGAAGGGGTTGGAACCGTCTTCTGATCCTGTGGAGATCCTGGCACTGCTCAAAGAAAAGGAGTGCGAAGGACTCAAGTTTGTAGGGGTGATGCCATTTACCACAGCTAGAGCCAGGCGGGAGAAACGGAGTCTGCCGTTCTTCCTGGTGCAGCTCAGTCCCGAAAGCCGTCTGGATAGTCTAAGGAGTATCAATGTCCTAGACTACCAGGTGATTCACTGGGAAAAATTAAAAAGGAGCGAAGGCGTTTTACAATACGTTCGCTGCCAGAGGTTCGGGCATGCCGCGTCGAACTGCCAAATGCAGCCTCGATGCGTGAAGTGCGCAAAGAACCACAGCTCCGAGGAGTGTGCTCTGGGTTAGGACGGAGCATCCGATAGGACGTAGCTCTCGTGCGTGTTATGTGGGAACGTAGGACACACCGCAAACTATCGGGGTTGTCCTAAGTTCGCTGACATTAAGAAAGCAAAACTGGCTCGGCAGCAGAAGGTGGAGGTCAAACATTCACCTCTTAGATTTCAAACACCAGCCGTCACGTCCCAAATTTCCTACGCCCAAATGGCGTCAGGTAGGGGGGCTACGGTACAGCAAGCGACTGTTGCTTCTCCGGCGCCAATGCCGAGAACAACGGAAGCTGCACCCAACATGCTAGCCATCTTGCTCGCAATCCAAGGGCAGATGGCTCAGCTGCAAAAGCAGGTGCAAGAACAGGCCAAGCGGGTGGACCAGATCTATGCGCTGCTGCCGGGCCTAACGCAACACATGTCGTAATGGGTACGCACATGGTGGAGCAAACTTTGAAGGTCCTTACGGTGAATGTTAATTCACTGATTAGGATCGAACGAAGAGCCGCGATGTTTAAATTGCTACAAGACCAAACTCCTGATGTGCTTTTCGCTAGCGAAACCAAGCTAACCGATAATCACAAACTGGAGTACAATAATTATATTGTTAGAAGAAGAAACCGGCCCAGATCCAAACGTGGAGGTGGTGTCGCGATCTTCATTAAAGAAGGTATAAAATTTCACAGAGTGTACAAGGGAGTGTTGCGCAGGTTCCGGGTGTTGGAGGCAGTTGTCATTTACATTCCGCTTCGCAGTGGAAAGCGGCTGTACTTGGCCTCTGTTTATGCACCTGAGGCTTCACAATCCACCCTATCTATTACAGAGCTCGACACGCTTTTTCGACTTCTGAGGCTGGAATCGGGGGAGAATTATTTTATAATCGACGGGGATTTCAACGCTAGACACAGAGATTGGGGAAATAATTTGCCAAATACTAGAGGGAACCTACTACTCGATTGGTGGGGTCAGCACGATGTCATGTACAGACTCGGTCTTAAAGCGACGGATAACCCGTCGTTTCCCAGAGGCGGGTCTTATTTGGATCTACTGCTGTACGATGAACGTATACGACTGACAGGTACGAATTTACAAACGCTAAACTGCCTGCGCACATTCGTGTATGACAGCGACCATTGCGACAGTTCCCAACGAAATTGCGGAATTGGAGGAGTTTGTCCAAAGATATTCTTACAACTACAGTAAGACTCGATGGACGCGCTTCTCCGCAACCTTGAACAGAGCGCTCTCCTCGAACACGAGCCACCCACCGTCCAATAGGAATTTGTCAAACGAGGAGATCGACAATTACCTAAAACAGATGGACGAGACAATTAAACAAACTATGGACACTACAATACCGCGGTATCGACGTACAACTAACGAAGACCTGTTCCGCAATCCTACTATTGACGCACTGCACCGACAGAAAAGTAGACTTCTGTCAAGACTCAAAAACTTGTACAGACAGTTAACTGACAGACAAGATCCGGAGATTAGGACGCTGAAGTCGTCCATTAAAATGTGCAAAAGTTAATAAAAGAAAATTACAGAATTGCTGTAAGCTCATATTGGAACAACAAGGTTCGGGCTGTAAACACCAGCAGCCCGAACATGTTTCCGCAAATCAATAAACTATTTCGGAGAAAAAAACAAAACGACCTTCAGTGTCTTAAAATAGCCCGGACAACAGAAAACGAACGGTTACTGACAATAGCAGGTATTGATCCAAATGAGGCCGCTGAAGATGACGACTTTTTTGTGATCGAGGATCCACAGGAGAAGGTTGAGGCCATAGGGGCGACTTTCCAGAAAGTATACAAGGCCATTGATACCATTGGCCCTAATTGCGACCTGGACAGTCGCGTCTTGGTACACGACTTCTGCATTCGAAATGAAATAGGGAACTGGCGATCCGAGGGCTCTGGTTTGACCCGGTTTAGCGACGAAAATATGGCAAATAACGTCATTGCCAGAGAAGGTGACCTACCCCCGTTCATTTCGAAGCAAAAACTCCGTGAGATCTTCGACACAATCAGGGCTAAGAAATCAGTGGGGACCGATGGTATTCCAAACATCGTGCTTCGACATCTTCCTCTAGAAGCGGTGGACATTTACATCACCCTGTTTAATAATGCAATGAATAATGCACATTATCCAGCGCATTGGAAAACGGCGGTGGTTCAACCTATCCCCAAAAAGGGTAAGGATATATCCAATCCGGGGAATCTCCGGTCGATAAGTCTCCTTCCGAATATCAGTAAGGTTTTTGAAAAAGTAATCAATAGAGCTCTGTCTAGATGGGTTGAGGACAAACATATAGTTCCGGATAACCAATTCGGTTTTAAGGCGGGACATGATATCTCACATGCCGCGTCTAAACTGGTGTCCGATATCCAATGGAACAAAGGCAAGAAACAGTGCACTGGTGCCTGCCTTGTTGACTTGGAGAAGGCCTTCGACACCGTATGGTTAGAGGGTCTTTTCTATAAGCTGACTAGGCTGGGGATCAGCAAACCTCTCTTGTACATTCTTTATAATATGCTAACCAACAGACAGTTCATCGTGAAAAATGGCGATGTGACTTCTGTTGAAATATTTCAAATTAAAAATGGTCTTCAGCAGGGCGCGGTCAATTCGCCGATCCTATTTAACATTTATACAAGCGACTTGATAGGTTCACTTCCCCATACTATTGCGTACGCAGACGATTTGGTAGCGTACAGAACAGGTCCAAAAATCGAGGTCATTAATACTCTCTTGCAGCGTGACTTCGATAAGATAAGACGATTTTGCGATGACTGGAAGTTGAAAATCAACTTTCAGAAGTCGGAAACCATTCTCTTTAGGACGCCGTTGTCTGGAGCCTCTAGGGATACCAGAAAAAATTGACGAAAGTTCTCAATCATTGGACAGCACGGACAGCCTCTTACCTGTCGAAATGTAGTCAGATACCTTGGGATCTGGCTAGATCAGTTTCTGTATTTTGGCAAAAATGTAGATGCTGCTCTGGCCAGAGCTAAAGGTGCTTTTGCCCTTACAAAGAGACTGTTTTATAGCAGCCAACTCGATGTGAGGGTAAAGGTAATCTGCTACATGGCCCTTATTAGGCCCATGCTGGTATTTGGTTGTCCCGTGTAGTTCAATGTGCGAGCAAGCTTAATGGAAAAGATTCGGGCGTTTGAGAGGGCCTGCCTTAGGGCTTGTCTTCGCTTGTACAGAACACCAGAGTCGGAGTACAAGAAATTTTATCCTAATGAGGTCCTTTACAATAGGGCGAACCTAATACGAGTGGACACCTTCGTAATTAAGCTGACTCGAAGGCACATTGCAAGAGCAATGACCTCTACTTAGATCAGAAAGGGTTGATCCAGGATATATCAGCGGTCCCGTTAATATTCCATGTCGCTCCGACAGCTGGGGACAGGCGACTCAACTACAACAGAGACGTAGCACATGGCAGTGTGGATCGACTCAGGTTCAGTAGGGCGGTGGGGAATCGCGATAAGAGGGATGTCGTTCGGCAGCACCAGCATTTCTGGTGGTTGAATGATGGAGAAGATGTTTCGTCGTCGTTTCCGTCAAAATACGGACCAGCCTCACTAATGAGGCAGAACTGACCAATCTGTTTTCTCTGTGAATAGCGATGGCCAGCTTGCATAGGTTTAGGTTAGCATTTAAGAAACATATACATATATCAGTGTATACAAAGGTGTATACTGATATATGTATATGATTGTGTATAACGTCTATGTGTTTATGTGTGTATTGTACATTTAGTTTAGGTAGGCTAAGGTTTATTTTAAGTTAGATACTAAGGTTTTATTAAAAAAAAAAAAAAGTCCATATGCTAAGTTTTGTTAACAATTTCTTTTTTCTTAGCTTTAAGTATAGAAAATAAATATCCATAAAGAAAATGTAAATGAGGTCGAAAGATATAGTTATAAGAATTTAGAGTAGCTTAGAGTGCCTGTGTGGGGCCAGTAAGTTAGTATAAGGTTGTTAAGTAATTTTAAGCTAGCATTTAAGCATTTTTTGTTAGTATGTAAGAGTTATTGATTTGAAAATAAAATGCGTTTAAAACTAAAACTAAACTATTGGTGCCTGCTATTGACCCACTAAACTTTTAAAGCGCAACATCTCTGTTTTGCAGCCCGACCATTGTGATCTCAGCTCCAAATGCGTTAAATTTGCAGCAACCAAGTGTACATGAAGAAAATATCAAGTGTACGAAGGAACACAAATACGTTTGCCCTTTAGAAGTCTTTGCCTCTAACCGAAAGAAGATTCGGTCAACCCAAAAAAAAGGTAAAAATAAAACATAAACAATTAACAAAAACTACACATCCACCTTTAGAATCCTTTCGCTTGAATAACAATATGACATCATGTACCCTACCAAAATTTGTGATTCCCTGATGAACTTACAACTACTTATCAATATTATCGTTGGCAAGTTTCGGTAAAACCCGCCCGCAAGTGTACGCTATCTCCATGGCGAATTCCACACACTTATGACCATGAATCCGCCTCCCATACGTTTATTTTTTTTTTCTTTCATTCTCGGATTATATTTTCATGGAAAACAATTCCAATCTTCGTGCCAACTTAATGAGCCATGACCTTTTGAACCTCCACCCGGTCGTGTTCCATTATAACCGCTCTAAAAGATTTAACTACCCAACTCTCTCAGCCAGATTACTTATATGAAAATGATGATGAGGATTCATTTTGCTACACCAAGTTCTCGTCCTCTTGAAACTTATGCACCGCATAGCTAAAGGCTCATCCAGAACCCCGGTCCCAAGTCCACAGTTCACAAGAAGAACCCGCAGGCCCTAGAATCGTTTTAGGCTAAATCCAACCTCTTTCTCAACCTACACTTACACACATATACCGACAAAAATACGTTATAAGAAGAAACTAACAAGAGAAATTTCCCTGTGCCACTGTACTGTGCATATTCCAGAATCATCATCTCCAATACCACTAGCATCTCGAAGCTGAAGACCAACAGCCAGAACAGAACAAAGCAGCACAAGCTCTAGCACCCAAACAGTTCCTCCAGAATCAACACCAGCACCAGAACCATCAGCGCCAGAGCCATCAGAGAATTTAGCTCTCC
This sequence comes from Volucella bombylans, assembly GCA_949129095.1. Taxonomy (NCBI): domain Eukaryota; kingdom Metazoa; phylum Arthropoda; class Insecta; order Diptera; family Syrphidae; genus Volucella; species Volucella bombylans. The sequence goes on along the minus strand of OX422141.1, from coordinate 109,564,329 downwards.
TCGTCAGTGAGTACGAGTATTACAATAGGAGCAGCGTCATGTCCTGCAGCTAAGAAAGCGGAATGATGAAGGAAAATTACAGAAATAAATTCATTCCGAATCGTCCCGCAGGCGCCGAACCACTGACAAATGCTCTGTTGGAAGCAAAACCATGAGGACCGGTAGAGGGTTCAGAGCGGCGCGACTGCTGGCTGAGGCAGATCAGGCAAAGACGCAGCTCAATGCTCTTGTTCATGTGCTGTACCGCTGCTGGGACTTGTTGCCCCAATCCATGAAACGAAACAGGAGGAATGTGAGGGTGGTAAAAATATACACACGGCATTTTTTTATTTTCGTTTATTTTATTTTATTTTATTTTTTTTTAAACTCAAAGTACGTGCAATATGAGAACCCAAACACAGATACACATACACATTAATACAACCAAGTGTTTATATCAGAGTAATCAGCCGCAGGTCATAAGCGGGTTATGTAGGTACAAATGAATGCCAGTAAATGTATGTATGTATGTAAGTAATCAGTATTAAATTGCCTAAGGGTCACGGCCTGGTTGGCCGGCGGCCCATCATTTTCTATATCCAGTCTGTTGTACTTTATCTATCCAAACTCGGAGAAGTTTAAATTCATCATTCTTATAGCCGCCGGGATTGTAGTACGAAAAGGTAAAATGTACATAATACGACTGTGGAGTGTATGGATGGGTTTGGTTGCGGATGTGAGCGTACGTATACTAACCGCCGATGCTGGATTGAGGTTCAGAGTTCGGGTTACAACAGTAGAGTTTATAAAAATAAAACTGCTAGACGAACAATTCATACTAAGAGCAAAATCAAATTAATAGATCAACTGAGGAGTGAAATGTGAAAATAAGATTGGAATGGATCAGCCTCAATAGTGTAAACTACTCGTAATATTCCCTATAAAGCAAATGTGAAATGGAATCAAGAAAATTGAATAGTAAAGCAATAAACGCAGTTTAATTTAGATCACTATGATTCAGCCCAATTTTAATAATTAAAAGAATTTCGTTTCTGTGCTCCTTGTCTTTAGTAGAAAGGTGAGTAATCCAACTCCAATACTAGCTCCCATGAGATACGAAGACGTAGTCTGAAGCCGGATATGTGCAGAAAAGGTGGTTCGCGTTTTCATCATCACTCCCAAACCAAACGTGACAGCAGATGCCTTGTGTCACATTAGGATACAAGTATGCAATTTACAGTATGTCCGATGAATTAGACCCCGGTATATCAAGTCAACTTAGGTCCTTTGACAATTCGTGGGGCATGGAGCGATAAAGCGCTTGAGCTCCATGGTGTTTAGAGTTCTGCAATGCGGTTGAGTTCTATTTAAGTCATCTCAAAGAAACTGAATTCTTACTGTACTGTCTCTCTTCATCAATGACGTTGTCTAATAAAAAGCGGGGCAGAACAAAGTACTAGTCTTATCGTAGCGGCATTTAGATGACGCCACCGAAGGTTGCTACGATTTGACCAGTTACAAGCGGCCTTTCATAGTTCTTGTTGGCGGCAGGACCACCGGTAGTCCCTACCAGGACTTAAATCACGATAGCATGGGAGTCAGGAGCCCTCCGGGCCTCGGTCCGGGCCTGACTTGTTAGAAGTAGGCCCCCTTGTGGGAGCTTCATGGTGGCTGTGGTTTAAATTCAAATCGCGGGAAGGGTCTCTGACCCAATATAGGACCCAATAAGTACTGGGTGCTGTGACCTTGAGACCAGCAAGAGGTTTCAGATCGGCGTGGACTCATACCAACGGTGGAACTTGTGCCTCCAACACAAGTTCTGCTTTGGTATCAAAGAGGAATGACGGAGAGCGATGGCAAGGCGTATCCTTACTTCCACGGATGTATAGGCATCAAATTGACTTAAGTCTACATGACAGGCGTCTAACGTAAAAATCTAAGACTCCGTGCCTCTCTTCATGTCTGACTTAAGCAGCCGACTAGTCTACTATTCCATAACATGCCGAACTTCAAAATTGAACCATTTTCGCTACTTAAGACGTGACCAATCGACTGCACCTTTCTTTACAGTATTTTGACTTCTACTGATTCTTAGATCAAGATGTTGCTGAGCCACTTATTTTCTTATGGCGGTGTTGATCATTTTCTAGTAAACTACATCCAGTTCGGTATCACCATCTTCTAAGGCCGTACTTTTTAGGTGTATGTTCGCTTACTTTCTCGAGTTGCTGTCCGGCAATGTTGAATTGAGCGGTGCTGGCGTTATGTTGTTAAATTGTTATGGTAAGTTTTTATATTGAGCCCTTCTTTGTTCGCCACTGCTTTTATAGTTGTGGGCAATCTGGTGCATGAGCAATATCCTGTATGAGAGCATCATCATCGTAGTCAACATGTTTAAGATGGTCAGGCTTAGAATGGCTGCATACTTTCTCCAGCCCTGTTCACCTCACTCATTTCTAGTGAATGTCGTTGTCCGATGTCGTATGCGAACTGCAAATTCATCAGACACCCTAACATTGTATAGGGGTTGACATTTGCCTATACCCCTTCTCGCCATATAGAAACCCGATTCAAGCTGCTTCTGAAAATCGATGAACAACAAGAAGATATATTCTCGATTCAATTTTCAATGATGGTCCTCAAGGTTTTAACTTGGTTGATGCAGAAGAATCTAGCTCTAAACTCTATCTCTTCACTTCCAAGGGTTGAATCAAAATTTGTCTTATACGATCCAGAATTATTCCTGCAATGAGCTTACCCACAGTCGGAAAAACGCATATATGTACGTTTCTCCACACTCGATCAGGCTTTAATTCTTCGGCAACTTCATAATCATTCCGATGTTCGGGGAAGGTTTTAGTGTACCATGCTTTCTTAGTATAATTTCCATTGAAATGTTGAGTGCGGATTGGAACAGTTTCGCGGGATACCGTCTATGCCAACTGTCTTCTTGTTTTACTTCAAGACCCCATTCGCCAACGTTATTTCAACGCTAGTGGAATCGGGTAGTGAGTATATGGATATTTGTTGCTACGGGTGTCTCACCTGAACTTAGTTCCAAACCGCTGTTGCTTAAGTGGTTCAATACTGCGTTGATGTAATAAAGTCTTGAACTTTTTTCTCTCATGCGGAACTGAACTTCCAGTTCAAGGGGCTCTACTACTGAGACTGCTGCAGTCTGTACTTTGAGTTCAAAACGTTCATTGATCCAACTCCAAGTGTCTGCTGTCAGCCATGTGATTAAGTTTTTCCGGCTTCTACCAGCAATTGTATCAGAAACACAAAAACAATATGAGCTTCACTTCAGTGGTCTGCTATGCTTTTTGAAGCCAGGATACTTATTATTTCTGCATTTGTGGTCAGATTGTCCACCATCTGTTGATACACTTGGGGATACCGGATATGGGTATCATTAGCAAGTTGGATTAACTGTTGTTAACATATACTCAAACAGAGAGGGGGTATCAGTTTGTGTTGCAATTTCTCTTGTGGTAGTTCTTAGGGTTACACAGTATGCCTCCAATGGCTAGATGGTTGATAATGCAAACGTCAACATGCCTCTGGCCGATGTCATTTCAATCTATGCTTTGAAATCAGGATATATCAGCTGGAGTTACGTTGGTAGCTGCCCTCAGTATGCTTAAGAAATCGTCCTTATCAAGGGTTATGTACCTGACCTTACTCTTTAATTTCGTCGTCATATTCTATCATCAGAAGGTGGATAGGACATAAGACTGTCTCTAGCTGTCTGTCCATATTGGCAAGTGGCGTACATTAATTTTCCATAGCAGACCGGGAAGTTTTTGCCAGTTTCAGAGAGTCAGAAGCCGTATTCACACCATTTGACATTGCTAACTCCTGGGATATCCAGTTTTTTCTTAAAGAATTTCTACTCTAATTGTTTCTGCAGTTTGTAATTTAGGAACCCTATTTCAGTTTATAGAGACGAGCTTACTCGTAACATTCCTGTATACAATCTTATGGTACAATGAAATGGTTTAGGGGTGCGGCTAGGCCATCTGCTAATCAAAATCTTCGTATTCGCCTCTTCACATTTTACAATTTCTGAAGAAACTCTCTGGGGGCACCACGTGGAGGTGTTGAAATAGGATTTATTAGTAATAATGAAAGTTTTCATCCGAAGAGGCATCATCTCGTTTTTTTGTGAATCTGGATGCATACTTCTACGAGACTGTAACCCTTATAAGTTCATAATAATAAACTCTTTGAACGCAAGATTCTGTGAATGAATTAATGTTGGTCCCATTTGCGTTGCCAAGCCTTGAAGGAGTAAGTAAGCAATGTAAAAATTTTCCTAGTAAGAAACAACGATAGGAAATTGCTCTCTGGATGTGCCTGCATTCAGAAATGTCATGCCATATATATACATTGCTCACAGAAATTTCAAATGTCAATGCAAACCCTAAACGAGAACAAAGGCAATCCTATCGCTTGTTTTGGGACTAGTGTTTAGTGTTTTCTTTCTTTCTTTCTTTAGTGTTTTCAGCGTTTGTCTACGCCGAGTTATCTTGCTGAGTTACACATGATGTCAAAAGTTGCGTTGTTGAGAGCATCCGTAAGGTTCGATGAAAATGCCAAACGTGCACTTCCTTTTGCACAATTTTAAATTTTATCTGCTAGGTTTCAAACGTTGGAAGGCATGCGACAACTTGGTAGACAGAGAATGCATCCACACAGCAATTTTCGATTCTATTCTGAATCAGCAGTAAATGGAAATTAGAATGATATGAGTAAGTCTACAGGAAGTTATGCCTGAGTGAAGTTTGATACGGAAATAAATATTCTCTTCAGAACTTGCAGGAGTTGGTCTCTAACTTTGTGGAGATTAAATGAATTTATATACTCGATGCCATCAAAGTAAATACCAATGTATTTAATGATCTCATCTGTCACCACCACCTGTGACTGATACTGGGTACAAGGGGTTGTATTACTCAGTTCACTTGTAATTTCTGCGATAGCGGATAAGTTTTGATCGTATTACCCATGAAGTGAGTTTTGAGAACGATACTGAGACTGATTTCTTTCGACATAGTCTTTTATGTCATTTGTAATTACTTCAATCAGTAAAAATTCTTAATTATTCCTGTGACCTTTTCCGAAGCCGTTTAATTATCTTCCGTAATCGGTACAAATCTGCGTATCATCGAGCAATATGCGATAAGCAGGATTTTGTTCTTGAAGAACCGCAGTCCAATACATTTAGTGAGGACACAGTTCAGTTTCTGAACAGGTTCCTTTGCCCTCTGCCTTCAACTTCAATTCTCAGGTTCCTCCTCTTCAACAAGTTCCCAATCCGATGTACTTTTGTCATGATATAGAAACCTCCAATAGTACTTTGCAGCTTGCAATTTCCTTCGGGTTTCTGTAGGATAGGGCTAAATCAATTTTTTCCTATCTTCCTTTCGAAACAAAATTTATTTAAGAGCCAACATTGTTGATAACCAGGACCAGACGGTAGTATGAAATAAAAGAGAAGATTGCACTTGATAAAGGAGCAGTAAGTGTAATTTAATTTGGTGGGGGCTGACGGCCACCATTTATTTCGCCTAATGCAAGCTTAAACTAACTTAAAAACTAACAACAGTAAGGGGTTAGGAAGTAAAGCAATGGTTTAGGAGATGAAGTTTAAGACGAAAAGTGCTCAGGTTAAAATCAAAAAGGGGGAGGTTTGAGTTGACCTTATGGAGCATGCGGGAGATTGGTTCGTTACAGTCATAAGAAGTACGGTGGGTTGGAATATAGAAGAGACGAGGACAGCGTAAATTACGAGGGTTAGTGTTGAAGGAAATATAATTGTGAAGTGAAGCGCAGTCCACAGAACCAGAGAACAGTCGATGAATGAAGAGAATGTCAGCTACGTCTCTGCGTTTTTCGAGGGTATTCAGGTTAAAAAGTTTGAGGCGGTCGCGATAGGGAGGTAAGATAAATGGGTCACTCCAGGTTAGTTCACGAAAAGGAAACCGAAGAAAACGACGTTGAATGTTTTCGATTCGGGATATATGAATTCGCTGAAAGGAGGCCCATACATGCCTGGCATATTCAAGGAGGCGCCGGACAAGGGTAATGTAAAGTGATCTTGTAACATAAGGATTGCAAAATCCTTTAGACCAACATTTGATAAAACCGAGCGATGAGTTGGCTTTAAGGATTATCTCATCAATATGCGAACGGAAATTTAACTCTCTAACGTATAAAATTCCAAGGTCGCGAAGGGATTGAACCTGGGGTACAAGTTGGTCATGCAGAAAATAAGGTCGAGAGGGGGATTGATTGGAATTACGAGACAAAGTCATAGATTGGCATTTGGAGCAATTTTTTAGACACCAAGTAGAAAACCTATCGAGGTCTACTTGAAGGAGAATAGAGTCATGGGGTGAAGAAGTAGTTTTGGAGAACTTAGTGTCATCAGCGTAAATGGATACGGAGCAATGTTTGATAATCTTCTCAAGATCGTTTATAGTTAAAATAAAAAAAGCGGACCTAGATGGCTGCCTTGTTGGACACCAGAAGTGGCTAAAAATGGGTTTGAGAAGGCTGACCTAAAGCGAACGCTACAATAACGGTTCTGCAGATAAGAAGATATCCATTTTAACAATATGGGGTCAAAACCGAGGGAAGACAATTTGAAAAGGATCAGTTAATGTGATATTTTATCGAATTCCTTAGCGAAATCTGTAGCAATAACATCGATTTTCTGTTTTCTGGAGCTGAAAGCGCAAAGGATACGAATTCAACTAAGTCTATAGGAGTTGATCTACCTTTTAGAAATCCATGCTGACTGCACTGAACTGCACTGAAAGCTTAGAACTTCATTTAAAAAACTTTCGAGCATTTTAAGTATGTGAGAAAGCTTAGCAATGGGACGGTAGTTGGTTACTTCATTCCTTGATCCCTTTTTGTGTAATGGACATTAGCATCGTAGTATATGTCCAATCTTTGTGGCATTATTAGGTTCATTAATTTCGGGTACTGCCTTTGGTTGTGGTGGTAGTTCTAAAACATAGGCAACAAAAAAGCTGATACAACGGTTAATCTGTGACATTCTCCGTTCGTTACATTGATTACGAGTATATCTAAAGCAAATAAATCTTAGTTCAGAATTACCCAAATTTAGATGATAGGAAAGAATAGTCCACAAAAACAAAGTTCGCGGTCTTTCAGATTGGTTGTCATAAGGTGATGTGAAACCCATGCGCTCTAGCATATTTAACATGGAAAGCCTCGCACATAAGGATCCAGGAACCCTGGATTGTTGAAGATTGTTCTGAATAAATAATATAGAGCAATGCTGGAGAAACTGTCTCTTATTTACACCGGAATGAAATAAATCCCTTCCAGGTCCTTGTGAGAATAAATTTTACACTTTGTCATGTTAAATCCATGATTCGCATATAGTCACATTAGTAGGTCTTCCGTATTCCTTGATCAGGACTGACCTTGATAGGCAGGCTACCGAAAAAGTATGTCACTTGATTGCATATTGAATCTGTGCTCCGGCTGCCGATCAAAATTGAAATTATTGAGTCTTAATTATGCCCGCAAAGTAGAAAGGTTGCTATTTTTAACCGAAAGATTATCTCTGCATAAAAGAAGGCAGTCTTCAGGGTCTTTCAGATTTCATAGAAAATTAATATAATTCGATCTCTTGGCCACAAAAATTATGCAATAACTGAGTTGAGTTGGGGTAATTAATGATTTCAGATCGCAATCGCACGTTCAGCTCCCCGCAGTATTTATAATGTAGCTAAGTCAAAGCGAACTAAGGATGAGTGTATCTGAATGTGTATATCGAATCGAATACCTGGAACAACCAAATTCTTTTACATCGGATTAATATTAGAACAAAAGATTAGACACTTTCTCAAGGAGTAGTAACATTTTTTCTGCGACGAAGCCTATGGGATTGGTTTGGGGTACAATATCGTCACCGAACTTGACCACTATAGAAATAATGTTATTATAGGATGATTCTTCTAAAAATTCAAACAAAAACAACAGTGTTCAGTTTTATGGGACTCTACTGTATACTCTCACGTTAAGAAACTTTTGTTAAGAGAACTAATATATTTTTCAACCCCTTTTTGGGTAAAATAAGGGTGATTCTGTGGTTGTAAATTACAGGTACCAGATTAAAAAGGATTGAATGGGGAGAGGACGGATTAGCAGACGGGTCGATCGAAGTTTATGTTTCTTGGATTTTAATATCATATTTACCTTTGGTCCGAAAGTGTGGGTTCTTGCCGTGGGAAAAATTCGTCATGCTTTGTTCGTGCATTCGTTTGTGTTGTATGCATCTTTTGTTGAAGGGGCAGTTAAATTTTTTTTTTCTCTTTGTTCTGGTATGGGGTTTTATTAGCAATTTGCGTGTGGGAAAGAAGGTATATAACTTTATCCTGACCTTAAAGCGGTTATAGGGATTGTTTGGAACATAAGTTTGGTTATCCTTGAAAAGTAAATAAGACATTACAGGTGTATTGGACTTTTCGACATTGATGGGAATGAAGAGGGTAATGTATAAGTATAAGGAGGAATTTCATGTTGTAAAATGTTTAGATTTTGTATGCTCGTAATAACTTTTTCCAAATACAGTCTTGCGCAAGCTTTAAAATGTTTTTAGAACAAACACACCTTGTTACTTTCCAATAAATTGTTGTGACAACTCAATTGACTATAAATAGGATATACACACTGTATGTCAATTACAGACAACGAAAGTCGTATCATAGGCAGAAATTTGTATTATCGGACAAAGAGGCTGTGAAGTCAACAATCTCTTTGTCGGAAAGACGAAGACAAATTGCGAAAAACCTCCACCGCAAACGGTTGAATTTTTGAATACTCATCATATGGCTTTATGCAATTACACTCGCATCGTGACTTGATAGTGCATGTACGATTATTTCGACCATAAAAAAAAAAACTCTACGACTGACAATTTCTGTTGAGAAAGGAGGTTGGGGACTCTATAACAGTTTGGGCCTGTCGCTTTCTAATATGTTATATCCGAACGCGCATATACATACATATATTCTTAAACGCCTAGACATGAGTAAGCAAAGTTGGGTCAATTTTACTTCTTGAGTTCGGTTCAGAGAACACACAATACGAATATTTGGACATAGAAATTCTTTTAGTTGGAGTAGATCGTGGCGCTAAAGGCGGTAGCTTCACTTAAGAAACTTAAAAACATTTGAACTCAAATCATTTAAACATTTTTTAACGAAATGTTGGTGTGTCGGAGTGATTAAGTTAATGACTTCTAAATCTAGGTTCAGCCAATACCGGCAAATCCCGAAAAGTAATATTTCTTATGTTAGGTAGCAATGGAAAACCTCCGAAAGTACCTAAAACGAGGTTTTTCCGTATGTGCGGGAATCGAAGGCTCTTCGGGCCCTTGCGTTCTATATGTTCTAGCCACCTGAGGCATCTGCTAAGCACTTTTCTAACTACGTATTTGCATAATAGTTGTATAGATCGTATAATTTGTCGTACCTCCATTTCTAAAGCCCGTAAACGCAATTGGGACCAAAATCACCAAAGCTCCGAAGCAGATAATATAGGGCCAATTGATCTAAAATAAATGCTCCGTATCTTTCCCCAGTATTCACAACTATCATTAACCAGAGCATTTATCAGGACTATGTTCCGAGGCTGATGAAAATGTCAATAATATACGTCATATACGAGTATACGAGTGTAAGGGAGGAGCAAAAAACAACACGGAGAACTACAGGCCAATTGCGATTCTATTAGTTGTTGAAAAATGCATGGAAGGGGTAATCGCTGGAAGAATTATGAGCTTTATCGCAAAATGCATAATTTTGCATCCAAACCAGCACGGGTTTAAAAAAACTAGAGCACCGGAACGTTATTGGGGGAGTTCATTAATACGGCTAAAGCTGGTCTTAACAAGAGAAACCACCATGTTCATGTGGTCTTCATCGATTTCAGCAAGGCGTTCCATACTGTAACGCATAAAAACCTTGTAGAAGGCGTAAGTGAAATCGGCATGAGAAGGTGTACTTTGCAAACTGTTCTAAGCTGTCTGACTGACAGAATTATTAAAGTTAATGTGTCTGATGCTCTGAGTAGAAAAAAACTCCGAATGGCGTGCCTCAAGGTTCTAAATTGAGTCCCATATTATTCATACTATATACGAATGAACTTCTTCGCTTTTCTAGAAAGTCTATAGCATTGCAATAGTTGTAAAACACAAATATTTAAATTCTGTTGCAGTGATTTTACGAAACGAATTTAAGGCTGTCTCAAATCGGTGCCATGACAAGGAACCAATAATAAACGCGACCAAAACAAACATAATGCATATTTGCACCCCATCGCAGCGAAAAATAAATGTTAAAGTATATCATTGGAAAGGCAACTGCTAGCTATCAACCAACTACCAAGCAATTGAAGTAGGCAGAAGCATAAAATATTTTGGAGTAACCATTGGTCTACCTTAGACGATACATAAGTCAAGAAGTACTAAAGCAAGTGTACTATTCCCTAGCTGAGTCACGAATCAGATACGGGATTATCTGTGCTTTATTCGGTGTATGTAAAAACAGATGGATAATGGGCTCTGAGTGTGAATTTTATAGGTACACTGCTTACAACACTTTTATTCGATAAACCAACATAGAATCGTCAGTGTTTCTATTTTTTGATTTTGTTTTTGTAATAAAGCCACAGACTAGACAGCAATTCGATTTTTAACGAGTTTGATTCACTGTCTCACTCTATTTAAAGAATTGTATCACTGTATCCTCATACTGAAATTGTTATTACGGGCGATTTCAATATACAAAATTCTGCATGGCTTCGACATTCTGGACAGACAACACTCGATGACGGTGTGTTGAGATCTTCGCTGCGGTAAACAATTTGACGAAGTTTGTGAATGAGCCGACGCGAATACCAGACTTTGATATAACTATCATATCAATATATCTATCAAAGTCTGGTATTCGCGTCGGCTCATTCACTAACTTCACTACCGCCAACAGATTGGACTTATTTTTAACTTCTTACCCTGATAAGTATAAGGTCAATGTGCTGTCTCCTCTAAGCTCATTAGAATACTGTGACATGTCAGCTAATTTCTCGCATACCGATAACACAGTTAGAGAAAAAATTCCTTATCACGAAAAAGTCAATTGGAACGCACTTAACATCTTCTTTACGAATTTTAAACAGTCGACTTGGACCCACAGCTGATCTGATCACAAACACTATTCTTATAAAGAATAGCAAACCAAAAGAAAAGCCGTATAGCTGTAGAGAGGGTGTCAGGTTTAGAAAAATTGGGTTTCGGCCTTACTACACCAACTCGACAGAGGAATACCGAAAAAAGATCAAACAAGTTAGGAATGACTGTAACGTTTTTCTAAAGCATGTGAAATTTCAATGCGGTCAAAAACATAGCCAAAAGAATACTACACTGTCCCAAGGAAACATTAGAAATTCTGCATCATACTCACTTTTGAAGACATTTCAGCTGTCAGTTGTTTGGACAAGGCCAATTCGCTGGCCCTGATGATATATCTCCCTTTTTATAAAAAGGCGTTCTTCCACGCTGGCAAAACTACTGCGTAAGTTTCTTCATCAGTCCTACTCTTCAGGGCCCTTCCCGAGTAGTTGGAAAACAGCATTTGTATAGCCCGTCCCTAAAAAAGGCGAATTTGTTCTCTCTCCTCCTATAGATCCATTGTACTTACGTCCTTTTTTTAACGTCATGGAAACGCTAATAAACCATCAGCTCATAAAATATCTCGAAACACGAAAACTCTAGGATCTTCTTCAATGGATTAGAAACTACTTTTTGGAAGTTTCAATTAACGTTGTTTTGGGTGGTTTCAAGTCTGAAAAATAAATGATGGTGTGCCCCAGGGCTCCGTTCTGTCTCCGACACTATTTTTGCTCCTTTCGTAATGATCTCTTGTCTATCACCTCTAATCCAGTATATTTTTTTTCTGATGGCATATTTGTATTGATACTCGTTCCCGGACTCGCGTGCCTGCTCTTTGGCTATAGAATGGGAACGGCAGCGTATGCTAACCATATTAAATTTTGATATAATCCGTATTACTAAAGCAGGAATCACCAAGAGAGTGGATTTTAAAGCTTCCAAAACACAATGCTGTCTGTTGTCGTTAAAGCGAAATTTAAACACCCAGCATTTGTCCATGAATGGCACTTGCATTGTCGAATCCGAAATGTGTTCAATTCTCAAATATGTGTCAATGCTTAACTTATGTTGGAATGAGCACATATCCGATGTCGCCAAAAATGTTGCACAATTTCTCAGTTCCTTCAAGCGATGTAAGAAGTACTCTTCTCCCCTGATTGGGCTCCAATGTATAAGGCTTTTATCCGCCCAAATTTAGAGAACAATGCCCACATCTGGTGCTGCTAAAATTAAAATAAGACTCATAGGTGATACTAATATCACCCACTCAGTTAACAACCTCGAACACCGACGAAAAGTCTCCTGTCACATCTTGTTTTCTCGCTATTTTTACCACTTCAAACCTTTAACAGTAACATCCGTCTTGCTTTGCATGCTCATGAGTTTACTCTCAAGCCCACTTTCGGAGGTACAATACACTGAAATATCGTGATTCTTTTCTAAGCCGTATAACTCATTTATGGAATTCCCTGCCGAGATCTAGTCATTACAACCTGCAATCATTCAAAACCAATATACATCAATACTAAGGGTACGCAAAATTCCTTAAGCGAGAAACAATTATAAAAAAGAAAAAAAAAACAGAGACAGCGTTTTCAAGATTTTGATCAATATTTGATTTACAATTTATTGTATCTTTGTATGTAAAAAATAAGATAACCATACTACGCGTCTGCATTACGAATATATTTCTCTCTAATATTTATCGCCCGAGATACTATTGTACGAGTAGATACCTACAACAGCTAGCTAGTTACTAAAATTAATTTGGTGACGGCTGAGAGCTGCTTAACCCCAATGTCACCCCGATAAGACTACTACTGCTGGCTACCGGAAAAGATCAAAATGTCATTCAACGTAATGGCTTTTCGCATTCTTCAAAGATAAGATAACAGCAATGTATCAAGTAATAGCCTCATTCTCTGCTTTCTTACATTTTGCTATTTCTTATATAGCAAATTTCAGTTATAAAAAAATTTTTCAAACTTTGCGCAACGAAAATTTCTTACCGGTGCTATCCTATGGTTGGTGTTTTTGAAATCTGCCACAGGACAAACCACGGGATCCTTTGAACCACCGTCCACAAATACCGATGCACGAATTAAAGAAATTCAAAATGAACTCATCAGAATTCAAAGTGAGATACTGTCCATCAATCTTATTTTGGGGTCGAGCAACAACTCTCAGGAACTGAAGACACGTCTGTCGATATTGGAGGAGCAATTCGCAAAACTTAATCAACAAATCGCCGACGAACGTCGCCAGAATGCCGCCGCGAATGAAAAGCATGACAAAGAAATCGCCATATTATTCGACTTTTACAATTCGTTGGACATACAAATGAAATCTCTTCAAGAAGCATTCGAGAAAAAAAATCAAGAAGATGATATTAGACGTATTCCGGCGGAGATTGTCGACCTAGTTCGGAATCATGAATTTGGAAAAGCTGAGTCGCTTCTTCTTCAAATACAAGCAGGAGAGAAAATACGTGGAATCGTTCATGATGTATATGCGAATTCACTCGGAAATGTTGACGTCCTTCTAGACTTTGCAAAGTCCTTATCAAAAGTCGATCTTATTTTTGGGGTACTTGATGCACTACGATATGAAATGCGTGCGAATGCTCATCATGACCCTTATAAACTGATCTCCTTGGCAAGGGTACTTGACAATAAGATTATTAACAATAAAGCCAGTTCAGCTGAGGTAAAGTCCAAGGCAATAGCTCTTAGAAATGACGTAGTTGCGGACTTGAAAGATGCCTCCACCAGTACCCTTAAGACGGCCATGTATTTGGATAGCTATCAGAGAAATGATCAAGTAGAGAGACTATCGCTGGCATTATTCGAGTTTGATTTTCAAGTATCTGACGATGTTATTCAGCGAATGGTTAGAGAGTCCTATCCGGCTGTTTCCGCAGTCAAGATAGCAGACAATATTTTCAGTAGTAAAATTTTTCAACAAAGGATTTCTGGACAAGTGGCTTTGTTTTGGAAGTTAAAAGAGTCCAATAAATTAAATGATGAAGCTATTCTCAATATAGGTGATTACTTAAATCAAACTCAATCCAGTTTTAAAGGACAGTTCAGACCAACAGAAATAAATGCTATCAACCAAGTCATTGTAAATATGCCACAGTGTGCTAGATATCTCTCTTTTTCAACAAGGGTGAGTTTTTGGAATGAGGCCAAATCGGGATATTTGTACGCCGCAAGTTCACCATTTAATTTCGATCGTGATAGGCGTATGGTATTTACCTGGGGTGAAGGTGTTCCAATTAATCAAGGTGAGTGGTATGTCGAGAAGAAAGGTAACAATTTTTACTTCAAAAATATGGCTCATAATGAATATATGTACGCTGCCTCGTCGTGTATTCACATGGATTCCAGGTGGATATGATTCAGATAATTTTGCTTGGAAAGTTGAACTTCATGATAATAAGTGTCGCCTTAAGAATATTGCCTTTAATGAATATTTATTTTCATCGAAATACACACTGAATAAGTGGAGGAACTATGTTATGACTTGGATACCAGGAACAGCAATTCATGATCCAGAATTCCAGTGGGAGATACGGGGGTAAATGTGGTAAAATCGTTGTCTATTTGTGTTATGTGAACGTATTTGTGTCAAAATAATAATAAAATGGTGTTCTTATGATTTCCAAATAAATTTACAATTTTTAGCATTTTTGAATTGTTGCAATAGTAGTGAAATATTCTGTAAGCGACTCTATACAATGTTATGCGACTATTACGATTGCAGTTTCGAAAAAAAGTTAAAAACTGCAACCACAATAACTCTAAAACGAGACACTGTTTCTATTATCGCAATTTCTGCAATCTGGAAGTAGTGAACCAATACTGACCTATTGCAGCCTCGGAACGAATGTCGATTTTCAAATTAAGGGCAACAAAGACAGAAAAAAGTGCCCGTTCTAAAAAAGTACACTCAGATGGTGCCGCAATGCGAAGTGAACACAGTCTAGTTCTGATTGGCACTAGGTCGAATGTGTTGCGCTTTTGACTTATCTAATTACCTTTATCTAATTCGTGTTTTAGTTCTACGATTAGAGAATCGAATAGAGAATCTGCCTCACCACCAGTCTTTCATTCTTCGCCACAGTTTGAAGACTAATCCTGGATCCGATGGTCAAGATACCTATGGAAAATATTAACCCATGAAGAGTTAAGATGCTATGAAATTCATCATAGCCCCTTCTTGATAACGTACAACTCTAATGCAGATTTATTAATGGCTAGCGCCGAAATAAAGGGCAATGATGATGATTTTTGCCCCAATAAATTATATTGTAATAACCAGATTATCATCATTTTACTTTGATAAGGATACGACACATGGAGACATTCGGCTTAATAGATTTGCTATCGAATTCATCCTGTCGCGATTGAGGCATAACATTTCTTCGGTATTTTGTATTTCTGATGCAAATGTCTTACCAAGCCTTCTGACTTAGTATTTTCTCGTTATTACCATGTAAAGAACATGCATCAATTTACTTAGATAGTGTTTCAGCTCTGGGTGAACTAATATCTCGAAAACGTACCTCTATATTGTATCGATTTTTTCGATTCGGCAATGTTGATCGTCTATTGATATTATTGCTTGCTGCTCTCTTTTCATGGTGTTAATGTCATTAGGGTACACAATTACTATACTTGCACAGGCAAAAATTGTGCTTGCGATGTTAGTCTTGACGCGCTATTTTCTGAAGGAGTCACATGGCTGCGCATTTCTTTGTCTAAGCCCTTTTCCATATCAAAGGTCTTGATAAGATTGCTTCCTAATTTTAGGGAGTAAGAAATATTCTCCATTGTCACTTGTCTAATAATAGATATGGCTCTCTATAGCTGTTTTCTATGGGTGCCGTCATAGAGAAAATATTTAAAATCTAAAATCTAAAATCTTTGAAAAAGTGGTCAAAAGCAGAGTTATTGCCTTTCTTGAGAAAAGTTTGTTCTTCAGACCCAATCAATATGGATTTACAGCTGGAATGTCAACGACTGATGCGCTTTTGTATTTTGGAAGTCTTACTCGTATATACGAAACTTTAAATAACAAAAAATATACTGCTGCACTATACATTCATATATGTACATAACAAGGTTACTGAAACGCTGATAAAATATCAGCTCATGAAATATCTCGAAACACGAAAGCAACAGGTCCACTGGTGATTTGAAGTCATGTCTCACTGAAAAGTGGATCCAAAGCATACATCAATCTCGCGAAAGCAAGATAGTTCTTGATATTTCTTAGGGATTTTACAGAGTTTGGCATCAGGTACTTATATAGAAAATGCATGCACTTGGTATCGACAAGTGTCTTTTCGTCTGTCTTCGTGTCTGATATTCACAAAATAAATTCTGGTGCGCCTCAGGGCTCCGTTCTGTCTCCAACACTCTTTTTAATTGTCATCAATTATCTCCTGTCTTGCGTCGTCGAAACCTAAAAACTTACCGTTCTCGGTATGTGTGTCGAAGACAACTTACCTTGGAATACATATTCGCTGTCGCCAAAATTGCTACGAAATGTTTAGGTTTCCTCAATTGGACTCAGCTTCGGAAATTGAATCTCGCTAATAGAATTATCATAATTACCATTTGTACTGCACACTTCAGAATACACATAGCGACCAGATATAAAAACCTTCAGTCAGATTGATTACATTGCGATAAGGGTAAGCTCCAATTAAAGTATTTTGGGTCCTCAAACTTCCCAAGAAGCCAACTCCGAATGGATACTGTGAACAGATTTACCGTTGCCATTGTCAATTAAAAGGCACTTAACAGAGTTTGACATTAGGCCGATTATTTAAAATAAATGAATCTCTTCTTCAAAGGAAGTGAAATCGGCATGAGAAGGTGTACTTTGCAAACTGTTCTAAGCTGTCTGACTGACAGAATTATTAAAGTTAATGTGTCTGATGCTCTGAGTAGAAAAAAACTCCGAATGGCGTGCCTCAAGGTTCTAAATTGAGTCCCATATTATTCATACTATATACGAATGAACTTCTTCGCTTTTCTAGAAAGTCTATAGCATTGCAATAGTTGTAAAACACAAATATTTAAATTCTGTTGCAGTGATTTTACGAAACGAATTTAAGGCTGTCTCAAATCGGTGCCATGACAAGGAACCAATAATAAACGCGGCCAAAACAAACATAATGCATATTTGCACCCCATCGCAGCGAAAAATAAATGTTAAAGTATATCATTGGAAAGGCAACTGCTAGCTATCAACCAACTACCAAGCAATTGAAGTAGGCAGAAGCATAAAATATTTTGGAGTAACCATTGGTCTACCTTAGACGATACATAAGTCAAGAAGTACTAAAGCAAGTGTACTATTCCCTAGCTGAGTCACGAATCAGATACGGGATTATCTGTGCTTTATTCGGTGTATGTAAAAACAGATGGATAATGGGCTCTGAGTGTGAATTTTATAGGTACACTGCTTACAACACTTTTATTCGATAAACCAACATAGAATCGTCAGTGTTTCTATTTTTTGATTTTGTTTTTGTAATAAAGCCACAGACTAGACAGCAATTCGATTTTTAACGAGTTTGATTCACTGTCTCACTCTATTTAAAGAATTGTATCACTGTATCCTCATACTGAAATTGTTATTACGGGCGATTTCAATATACAAAATTCTGCATGGCTTCGACATTCTGGACAGACAACACTCGATGACGGTGTGTTGAGATCTTCGCTGCGGTAAACAATTTGACGAAGTTTGTGAATGAGCCGACGCGAATACCAGACTTTGATATAACTATCATATCAATATATCTATCAAAGTCTGGTATTCGCGTCGGCTCATTCACTAACTTCACTACCGCCAACAGATTGGACTTATTTTTAACTTCTTACCCTGATAAGTATAAGGTCAATGTGCTGTCTCCTCTAAGCTCATTAGAATACTGTGACATGTCAGCTAATTTCTCGCATACCGATAACACAGTTAGAGAAAAAATTCCTTATCACGAAAAAGTCAATTGGAACGCACTTAACATCTTCTTTACGAATTTTAAACAGTCGACTTGGACCCACAGCTGATCTGATCACAAACACTATTCTTATAAAGAATAGCAAACCAAAAGAAAAGCCGTATAGCTGTAGAGAGGGTGTCAGGTTTAGAAAAATTGGGTTTCGGCCTTACTACACCAACTCGACAGAGGAATACCGAAAAAAGATCAAACAAGTTAGGAATGACTGTAACGTTTTTCTAAAGCATGTGAAATTTCAATGCGGTCAAAAACATAGCCAAAAGAATACTACACTGTCCCAAGGAAACATTAGAAATTCTGCATCATACTCACTTTTGAAGACATTTCAGCTGTCAGTTGTTTGGACAAGGCCAATTCGCTGGCCCTGATGATATATCTCCCTTTTTATAAAAAGGCGTTCTTCCACGCTGGCAAAACTACTGCGTAAGTTTCTTCATCAGTCCTACTCTTCAGGGCCCTTCCCGAGTAGTTGGAAAACAGCATTTGTATAGCCCGTCCCTAAAAAAGGCGAATTTGTTCTCTCTCCTCCTATAGATCCATTGTACTTACGTCCTTTTTTTAACGTCATGGAAACGCTAATAAACCATCAGCTCATAAAATATCTCGAAACACGAAAACTCTAGGATCTTCTTCAATGGATTAGAAACTACTTTTTGGAAGTTTCAATTAACGTTGTTTTGGGTGGTTTCAAGTCTGAAAAATAAATGATGGTGTGCCCCAGGGCTCCGTTCTGTCTCCGACACTATTTTTGCTCCTTTCGTAATGATCTCTTGTCTATCACCTCTAATCCAGTATATTTTTTTTCTGATGGCATATTTGTATTGATACTCGTTCCCGGACTCGCGTGCCTGCTCTTTGGCTATAGAATGGGAACGGCAGCGTATGCTAACCATATTAAATTTTGATATAATCCGTATTACTAAAGCAGGAATCACCAAGAGAGTGGATTTTAAAGCTTCCAAAACACAATGCTGTCTGTTGTCGTTAAAGCGAAATTTAAACACCCAGCATTTGTCCATGAATGGCACTTGCATTGTCGAATCCGAAATGTGTTCAATTCTCAAATATGTGTCAATGCTTAACTTATGTTGGAATGAGCACATATCCGATGTCGCCAAAAATGTTGCACAATTTCTCAGTTCCTTCAAGCGATGTAAGAAGTACTCTTCTCCCCTGATTGGGCTCCAATGTATAAGGCTTTTATCCGCCCAAATTTAGAGAACAATGCCCACATCTGGTGCTGCTAAAATTAAAATAAGACTCATAGGTGATACTAATATCACCCACTCAGTTAACAACCTCGAACACCGACGAAAAGTCTCCTGTCACATCTTGTTTTCTCGCTATTTTTACCACTTCAAACCTTTAACAGTAACATCCGTCTTGCTTTGCATGCTCATGAGTTTACTCTCAAGCCCACTTTCGGAGGTACAATACACTGAAATATCGTGATTCTTTTCTAAGCCGTATAACTCATTTATGGAATTCCCTGCCGAGATCTAGTCATTACAACCTGCAATCATTCAAAACCAATATACATCAATACTAAGGGTACGCAAAATTCCTTAAGCGAGAAACAATTATAAAAAAGAAAAAAAAAACAGAGACAGCGTTTTCAAGATTTTGATCAATATTTGATTTACAATTTATTGTATCTTTGTATGTAAAAAATAAGATAACCATACTACGCGTCTGCATTACGAATATATTTCTCTCTAATATTTATCGCCCGAGATACTATTGTACGAGTAGATACCTACAACAGCTAGCTAGTTACTAAAATTAATTTGGTGACGGCTGAGAGCTGCTTAACCCCAATGTCACCCCGATAAGACTACTACTGCTGGCTACCGGAAAAGATCAAAATGTCATTCAACGTAATGGCTTTTCGCATTCTTCAAAGATAAGATAACAGCAATGTATCAAGTAATAGCCTCATTCTCTGCTTTCTTACATTTTGCTATTTCTTATATAGCAAATTTCAGTTATAAAAAAATTTTTCAAACTTTGCGCAACGAAAATTTCTTACCGGTGCCATCCTATGGTTGGTGTTTTTGAAATCTGCCACAGGACAAACCACGGGATCCTTTGAACCACCGTCCACAAATATTTTGGGGTCGAGCAACAACTCTCAGGAACTGAAGACACGTCTGTCGATATTGGAGGAGCAATTCGCAAAACTTAATCAACAAATCGCCGACGAACGTCGCCAGAATGCCGCCGCGAATGAAAAGCATGACAAAGAAATCGCCATATTATTCGACTTTTACAATTCGTTGGACATACAAATGAAATCTCTTCAAGAAGCATTCGAGAAAAAAAATCAAGAAGATGATATTAGACGTATTCCGGCGGAGATTGTCGACCTAGTTCGGAATCATGAATTTGGAAAAGCTGAGTCGCTTCTTCTTCAAATACAAGCAGGAGAGAAAATACGTGGAATCGTTCATGATGTATATGCGAATTCACTCGGAAATGTTGACGTCCTTCTAGACTTTGCAAAGTCCTTATCAAAAGTCGATCTTATTTTTGGGGTACTTGATGCACTACGATATGAAATGCGTGCGAATGCTCATCATGACCCTTATAAACTGATCTCCTTGGCAAGGGTACTTGACAATAAGATTATTAACAATAAAGCCAGTTCAGCTGAGGTAAAGTCCAAGGCAATAGCTCTTAGAAATGACGTAGTTGCGGACTTGAAAGATGCCTCCACCAGTACCCTTAAGACGGCCATGTATTTGGATAGCTATCAGAGAAATGATCAAGTAGAGAGACTATCGCTGGCATTATTCGAGTTTGATTTTCAAGTATCTGACGATGTTATTCAGCGAATGGTTAGAGAGTCCTATCCGGCTGTTTCCGCAGTCAAGATAGCAGACAATATTTTCAGTAGTAAAATTTTTCAACAAAGGATTTCTGGACAAGTGGCTTTGTTTTGGAAGTTAAAAGAGTCCAATAAATTAAATGATGAAGCTATTCTCAATATAGGTGATTACTTAAATCAAACTCAATCCAGTTTTAAAGGACAGTTCAGACCAACAGAAATAAATGCTATCAACCAAGTCATTGTAAATATGCCACAGTGTGCTAGATATCTCTCTTTTTCAACAAGGGTGAGTTTTTGGAATGAGGCCAAATCGGGATATTTGTACGCCGCAAGTTCACCATTTAATTTCGATCGTGATAGGCGTATGGTATTTACCTGGGGTGAAGGTGTTCCAATTAATCAAGGTGAGTGGTATGTCGAGAAGAAAGGTAACAATTTTTACTTCAAAAATATGGCTCATAATGAATATATGTACGCTGCCTCGTCGTGTATTCACATGGATTCCAGGTGGATATGATTCAGATAATTTTGCTTGGAAAGTTGAACTTCATGATAATAAGTGTCGCCTTAAGAATATTGCCTTTAATGAATATTTATTTTCATCGAAATACACACTGAATAAGTGGAGGAACTATGTTATGACTTGGATACCAGGAACAGCAATTCATGATCCAGAATTCCAGTGGGAGATACGGGGGTAAATGTGGTAAAATCGTTGTCTATTTGTGTTATGTGAACGTATTTGTGTCAAAATAATAATAAAATGGTGTTCTTATGATTTCCAAATAAATTTACAATTTTTAGCATTTTTGAATTGTTGCAATAGTAGTGAAATATTCTGTAAGCGACTCTATACAATGTTATGCGACTATTACGATTGCAGTTTCGAAAAAAAGTTAAAAACTGCAACCACAATAACTCTAAAACGAGACACTGTTTCTATTATCGCAATTTCTGCAATCTGGAAGTAGTGAACCAATACTGACCTATTGCAGCCTCGGAACGAATGTCGATTTTCAAATTAAGGGCAACAAAGACAGAAAAAAGTGCCCGTTCTAAAAAAGTACACTCAGATGGTGCCGCAATGCGAAGTGAACACAGTCTAGTTCTGATTGGCACTAGGTCGAATGTGTTGCGCTTTTGACTTATCTAATTACCTTTATCTAATTCGTGTTTTAGTTCTACGATTAGAGAATCGAATAGAGAATCTGCCTCACCACCAGTCTTTCATTCTTCGCCACAGTTTGAAGACTAATCCTGGATCCGATGGTCAAGATACCTATGGAAAATATTAACCCATGAAGAGTTAAGATGCTATGAAATTCATCATAGCCCCTTCTTGATAACGTACAACTCTAATGCAGATTTATTAATGGCTAGCGCCGAAATAAAGGGCAATGATGATGATTTTTGCCCCAATAAATTATATTGTAATAACCAGATTATCATCATTTTACTTTGATAAGGATACGACACATGGAGACATTCGGCTTAATAGATTTGCTATCGAATTCATCCTGTCGCGATTGAGGCATAACATTTCTTCGGTATTTTGTATTTCTGATGCAAATGTCTTACCAAGCCTTCTGACTTAGTATTTTCTCGTTATTACCATGTAAAGAACATGCATCAATTTACTTAGATAGTGTTTCAGCTCTGGGTGAACTAATATCTCGAAAACGTACCTCTATATTGTATCGATTTTTCCGATTCGGCAATGTTGATCGTCTATTGATATTATTGCTTGCTGCTCTCTTTTCATGGTGTTAATGTCATTAGGGTACACAATTACTATACTTGCACAGGCAAAAATTGTGCTTGCGATGTTAGTCTTGACGCGCTATTTTCTGAAGGAGTCACATGGCTGCGCATTTCTTTGTCTAAGCCCTTTTCCATATCAAAGGTCTTGATAAGATTGCTTCCTAATTTTAGGGAGTAAGAAATATTCTCCATTGTCACTTGTCTAATAATAGATATGGCTCTCTATAGCTGTTTTCTATGGGTGCCGTCATAGAGAAAATATTTAAAATCTAAAATCTAAAATCTTTGAAAAAGTGGTCAAAAGCAGAGTTATTGCCTTTCTTGAGAAAAGTTTGTTCTTCAGACCCAATCAATATGGATTTACAGCTGGAATGTCAACGACTGATGCGCTTTTGTATTTTGGAAGTCTTACTCGTATATACGAAACTTTAAATAACAAAAAATATACTGCTGCACTATACATTCATATATGTACATAACAAGGTTACTGAAACGCTGATAAAATATCAGCTCATGAAATATCTCGAAACACGAAAGCAACAGGTCCACTGGTGATTTGAAGTCATGTCTCACTGAAAAGTGGATCCAAAGCATACATCAATCTCGCGAAAGCAAGATAGTTCTTGATATTTCTTAGGGATTTTACAGAGTTTGGCATCAGGTACTTATATAGAAAATGCATGCACTTGGTATCGACAAGTGTCTTTTCGTCTGTCTTCGTGTCTGATATTCACAAAATAAATTCTGGTGCGCCTCAGGGCTCCGTTCTGTCTCCAACACTCTTTTTAATTGTCATCAATTATCTCCTGTCTTGCGTCGTCGAAACCTAAAAACTTACCGTTCTCGGTATGTGTGTCAAAGACAACTTACCTTGGAATACATATTCGCTGTCGCCAAAATTGCTACGAAATGTTTAGGTTTCCTCAATTGGACTCAGCTTCGGAAATTGAATCTCGCTAATAGAATTATCATAATTACCATTTGTACTGCACACTTCAGAATACACATAGCGACCAGATATAAAAACCTTCAGTCAGATTGATTACATTGCGATAAGGGTAAGCTCCAATTAAAGTATTTTGGGTGCTCAAACTTCCCAAGAAGCCAACTCCGAATGGATACTGTGAACAGATTTACCGTTGCCATTGTCAATTAAAAGGCACTTAACAGAGTTTGACATTAGGCCGATTATTTAAAATAAATGAATCTCTTCTTCAAAGGATTAAAAACTGCCGCCGAAACGTTTAATTTAAGTCGTTTTATACGATGTTATGGGGCCTGATGCAGTGCCTAGAAATTCGCTTCCTGCGAGAATACGAAGATGACTTTCTTTATTCTCAATGCTTTCTTAACTCAAGATCGGAAAAAGGAAAGTAATGTATTCGGATATTAACAGATGCCTTTAAAATGCTGGTTTAGGATGAGGCCTTAGCCTCTTCATGGAAGACAACAACCTTAAGCCTCACCCATTTTCACAACTCGCAAGCCAATACCAACTCCTTTTTCTATGATCTAAGAAAACTCACGTCACTTATCATCGGTGTCACATTGTACGGCAAAAATGCATTTACATTCCAAAACAAATGAAAGTCATCCTGATTGCGAAAAGTTATCCATGTACTCGCAATCTTCGATCTCCTTAACATTGATTGAGATTGGAAGAGAAAGTACAATGAAAAATCAGCTGTACAACGAAATAGAGAAGGCTTCATTTACAGCATCCCAAGGGTGTTCAAATTCATCCCAGTGGATAAAAGAAGATAACAGGCAGGAACCTCAAACAAATCGGTCAAACGAAGACTCAGAACTGTCTCGGTTTTTATCGACACAAAAGGGTATCTCAAATTCTTCAAAGCGACAGTTGAATTTGACACCCAGCAAAAACTTCATCAATTTTCTTGTGAATTAACTCTTTGGAATGTTTTTAGTTCTACGTCGAAGGTGGTGCGTACGACAGGTATTTACACAAGCCCACCAGCTGTTAGGCTATGCTAATAACACCGCCGTCTTTCGTCACAATGGCATCTATCAAAAGAAAAATAGTGAGAGGAGGATGAAGGACCCAACTAAGAGCTCTTTGAGATGTGGATTTGCTTGAAAAACCTAAAATACGAAGATTTAGTCTAATTATAGTTCAACCACATCATGACGACAGCATTCCAGCCAAGAGGGTCCTCTGATGCCAACCCATTATTCAGAGAGATTCGCAAAAGAAAGAAAACTTGGTTGAAAGATTAAGCGATAACGAATGTCAACAACTTTGGTCCGATAAACTGGAATCTGCATGCCTAAGATCGTAAAGCCTGCTAAGCGACTAGATATTTGGCACCTACTAGTAAAAATTATCGAAACGAATTATGAAGGAGCGTGTCTTCTTACTTACATAGAGATAATTTGAGAGAAACCTTAATACCCCTAGTGGCATTCGACCTATCCCCATAGGACTAATTAATGATATATTTTTCGGCATTCTTTTAATTAGAAATTTAATTGAAACCATGGCACGAAACAAGAACCAGCATCTATATCACTAACAGGTTTAGGAGGAAACAGCAATAGGTTGACATGAAATAACAAATGGGACAAATAATAGTGAATTTATCACATCATACGTAAAGATAGCAATTATATTGCAGGACAATCCATAAAATGGAATCCTCAAGCACAGCACAATGGATGACACGAATTCGCTCGATTGAAACTGCTTCCAATTGTAAATGGATCTCTATCACAGGACGCAGTCAGACCTGTCGTAGGCTCGGGTCCTGAAAAACTCTCCTCTGAGTTTTGCCTGACAAGTTCAATGGCGATTCCATTTCTCGTGATCCCAGTGTGATCTAGTACGTAGACAAAACTCCTTGAATTCAGCCTTCCAACTGCGTTCAGTGATGCATTGCATTCTCAAATTAGCTTGGAAGTCATTTCGCTGTCGCTACAGATGCAAATACAATCTTCAGCCCCTATATCGATTCTTCACAATATAGTTCCTTACCATCAGGATTGCTCATATCTCAGCTTGGAAGACAGACATAAGTTTTCCTACCGAGGATTGAAATCTAACGTCGTCCTCCTCCAAATAGACACCAGTGCCGCATCCTAAATCCTAAAGCTACATTACTTTCCTGGCACAGATTTTGGCCGAAACCAGTCGTGAGCATATGGAAAGTCGATTTCATAATTTTTGGCCAGCAGTAGTTCTGTTGTCATTGCATCAGATGGCAGGTCCATACGACCAGAGTCATAAGACCGTCGGCGCGCAAGGTCATCAAGCTGGGTGTTGTACCAAAAACCACTTATCTAGTCCAGAGCAGAGCCAGAAAAACTATGGAAACCCTCATGTAGCCGATATGCCATTCTTTGGGGTATGATAAAAGCAGAAATAACGTATTTACGTGAGAGCTTGTTCCACCAGACAACCGACAATTAGGACATAATTGACGTTATGATAGCCGTGTGGATAAAAAGCACCCTTCTCGGTGGCAGGCCACCTGTCTTGCCGGCTTATCCTCTGCACTGATTTGAATCATACCGCCAGGAAAATAACATGATTATGCCGCCGTGGTTCAGACTTGTTAAGAGACATTTGATCATTCTTAGTAACAATATCCCGAAAATGAGCTTTAGTTCTGAGATAGTTCTGTAGTTGCATGCTTGAAATTCGGCTTAGATTTTAGCATTGATTACACAAACTAACAGATGGCATTTATGTTCCTTATGCAGAAGATATACTCGTATGTACTAGAATGGGAAAATAGGCAATAAGAATTTTCGAATTCGTTTTCACTTTATAACGCACAATTAAAAAGATACATAAGAGAGAGCGAACAACCAACTGGAAAAGCTTGTTACGAGGAACTACCATAGAATGTAGCTGTAATGCAGCACATATTGATTTTAATAACAGCCTTACTAAGTAAGAACATGTTTTTTTGTATGTCAAAGGAGTGCAAGCTTAAGTATGTACATAGCTTTTGATTCATAGAGCTCCCTAGAGAATTATTCAGAAATTTAATACCAAACTCAGTTGTACCTCGAAAATTTGATATGCAACAGTATGAATTCTCAACACAAAGTCAAAACAAAAAACCTCCAAGTAATATGTCATCCGACACGGTGAACTCTACAACATTTACCCAAACAAATCTGCAACGGAACTAGCCTGAAACTTCAATCCTAACGACGACGACGGAATATTGTATAACCAAAGCTAAAAGAAGAGAAAATTCAGTGTAAAAGGAAGTACAAGAACGTGAAAATCTTCATGCTTTTCAGTAGAGAAAAAGGAAAAAAAAATAGTCCAGCTTTAGCTTCAGTTTCACCTTGAGGCTCAACCGGGGTAAGCCAAGCGAAATGACATGGTTCCGCAGGAGCACCAAAAGCAAAGCAAATGTACATTGAGGTGAGATGGCTGTGCATGTGTACGAGTATCCCGATTTAATTTTTCTTGGATCCCACCCGCCACCATTACCATCACCACCCAGCTAGTTCTTATATTTTCCAATTTGTGTTTAAGCCCTTAGGAGCAGGCGATGAATTATTTGTCTGCAAGGATAAGGATATAAAAAAAGATTGCCCAAAGGATTTCTTCAATTTCTGAGTACCAAAGACTCAAACCTAGAAAGGTAGGCAAAGCAGTAGAGCACACAGTATACATAAACAGAAACCGAACACAGAAAATGAAGAGTAAGAAAGAGAGGAGGTAAGAGGATAAGTAACCGAGAGACTGGGACTTTTTTTTTCATTATTTCACCCCAATGGGACTCACCTCCAGGCTATCATCATCGTGATGTACTCTCTCATGCTGTTGTGTGGTAAAGAAATAGGAATCCTTCGGAACAATGCTGCACTTTGGAGCAGCTCCAACATAAGCACCAGCCAGCAACCAGCAGCTAGCTCAGTGCAGTGGAGTTCCAGTTGTTCGTCTTCATCCAGGAGCACCGTGTGGCTATTGCATTGCTATTGTGTGGATGGCTTTAGTCTGGTGTACCACCAAATATGTCCTTGAGCTATTCTCCCATGTTGTATTCTTGCTCCTTTCTGACTACTTTCTGACTCCTCAGCTGCTGCCGCTGATGCTGTTGCTATTGCTGTTGTTGTCGCTCCTGCTGCTGCAACTTCAATCATTTCTATGTTACCAATGGAATTTGGATTGGGGCCACTATGAGTTTGTGTACTCATACTGAAGGAATAATTATGATACATGAAACCTTCGGACGGAAATTCAAACGAAGTGGGATTTTTAAGTCGATTTCCGAGTTGGTATGGGAATAATTGGATGCATATGCTTTCGTATTCGAAGTGTTGACATTTTATTCATTTTTCTTTCGCGTGGCTATTAAAAGTTTCAAATATGATTGCTAAATTGGAAACTAGGCGAAATTACGAGTACTTTAAAAGTCAGTTAAGAGATCAAGTCTTGTTTGGCCTACTGTCTTTTATAAGGTAGGACAAACGGGGTACTTAGAGCAATTATTTGTCCCCTATAGCATGTTATAGCTGTAGCATAAGACAGAAAGAACTTAACTCAACTCTAATTCTGATACCACTATAGTCCCCGGCGTTAGCATGGCCTCAAGTTATAATCCTCTCGATAGTAAGGTACCTACTGCGGATCTCAAGCAGAGATTTGGTAGACGTCCCCTTGACGCTCGGTGCAGGCTTTATACATAGAATCACAGTCGTTATAGAGTAAAACCACTTCAGCACACTGTTAAATAACTGTGGCGGGACAAATTTCGCTTCTATGGAGAACGAACCATTAAGCTTGGACGATAAAAGCTCAAATTTTCGTCCACATGACCAAAATTAAGAAAAAATAGCAATACCTAGTATTAAGTGTAACAAGACTGCCGGTTGTTCGGGCCGAGGATTTCTTCATCTACCTTTTCTAACGTCTATACTTCTGCACCATTAAGGAGGACTACTAAGGCTGAAGAAACGCCGATTGGCTAGAGTAATTCTTGTTTTCTGTTGACGTGTTAATATAAGATGAAATAAAAGAGTCGAGGTAAACATAATCCCTGGCTACCTTAAAGCAGTTAAAGTGGAAAAGTGTATATACCAACTGGGGCGTTATTAATTAAAAAAAAAAATAACGATTAATATGGATTTTGCTGTAAGGGCTTATGCTGTCCACACAAAAGGATTAGAAATCTTGACGAATCAGACAAAATGTCCCAATAGACAGCTATAACAACGATTTAGTTAGAGACTGGTTTCGGAGGTAGAGATGCAACAGCGGAGTTCACGAACTTTACCAGAAAAGTGCACATCAGTCGCCTGAGATGGCTGGTATATCCAGAGCGAATGTATACTAACTATCGGACCCAAAGAGCCCTTGATTTTTAACGGGAAAAACCTCGCTGTAGATGCCGCGCACAAGTGGAAATATCATCTTGGGGTGCGCAGTTAGAAGCAGTTGACAAAAACCATTCAAATTGAAAGGATTTTTTGTTTGAAGCCCTGAAGTCCGAGGACGCTGTGTAGCCCTTATATTTTAACTATACGAGTATATAATGGGATCAGTTACTCAACAAAAGTATCAGTGTGTCATACAGTAAGTTTCATTTGGATCGACAAGCAATGTTGAGGTACGAGTATCAAACTAATTTCATTTCGGATCAATTGATTTCTGTAATAGTTCAGCATGTAGATCGATTGTAAGTTTCGATGTAGTCGGGTAGCCGGATTTATTTTCCGTCATCATCTACAAGTGAACTATTCTCCTCAAGAGCAGAAGTTTTTCATCTTTGCTAATAAGAAGTATACAGAATTGTTCCTTTCAAATTTGTAGCAGCTGTCTTGATTAAATTGGCTGTTTTGGCACTGTTGAATGTCAATTACGGTCAAAAATCTGGTGGCAGGCAAAATGATCCATTCCTTCGACAGCAATTCACTCCATTTGACCAAGAATTACCTGAAGACTTATAGAGCTGCTGAGGTAAAAGAGCTCCCTGCTTATAGATGAGAGGGCTAATCGGGCGCACTCACTATCACAAGGGAATTTTATCGCAGGTACAGACCTGCGCCTTAGAACCCGATCAAAACTCAGCTATACTACTGATGACAGCTTTGATAAAGCCTTCCACGCCATGATCCTGACGACGAATTTAATACAAAGCCATTAATAGTGTAATTGGCCTTATCAGAAGAGCCATAATTAATCCCGGTGATGAAAGAGCTCGCCTTAGCTAGAGTAATGTGCGCTTCTGGTGTCGATTCACAAAAGATCTCATTAAATAAAAAGAGATCTTGGTCTACGCCAGATTATAGCGATACTTCAAATAAGTGGGAATCTTTCTTCCTCTGCGATCACGGGCACGCTGCTTCCAGTTATCCAAACAAAGCTTTCTTTGTCGTCTCGAACCTGGAGGCTGGGAATCGAAGATCCTCCTAGCTAAAGCATTATTGTACATTCGCTCGATGTGGCCGATCCAATGGAGGCGATATATATTGGCTTTTTGGACTACATCCACATCTTGATACAGCTCATAGAATTCACGATTGTATCTTCTTATCGATTCGCCCTCCTCGCATACAGGACCAAAAATCCGGCGAAGAATTTTTCTTTCGAAAAAGCCCAGTATCATTCCTTCCCTTCCTGATTATCGTCCCGCACTCAGCGCCATACAGCAGCACTGGCAGATTAAGGATGTCATTAGTGGAGTTCTCGTTTACTCTGAGGTAGGTGAATTCCTTAACTACCTCGAAGTTGCTGCTATCAATATTGATGTTTTGTCCTAGGCGGTGAACAGATGCTGATTTGTTTGTTGATAGCATGTACTTAGTCTTGTCCTTGTTTACTTCAAGGCCAATGAATTTCGCCTGTTGTCCAATCGGCGTAAAAGCCTGTATCCCGGGAAGCTGGGAACGACCAATGATGTCAATATCCTCCGCATATCCCAGTAGCTGAAAGGGCCTACTGAAGATAGTGCCTTCCGTGTTGACTGCTGCCCTGCGCACTATCTGCTTCAGACCGAGACTGAAGAAGTCACATGATAGCGCATCTCCTTGTAAACAGGTCGGAGGAGGTACTTCCAAATCGCACATTTCAACGCTTGTTTTCCAGCGTCACGCGACACATCTGGATCAGTTTTGCCAGCATCCCGAATACGACCACCGCCGTATAAAGCTCCTGACGATGAATACTATCATATGCAACTTTAAAGTCGATGAATGGGTGGTGAGTCACGACCTGAAATTCGTTGATATTTTCCAGGATTTGTCTCAGTGAAATTGGTCTATAATCGATCTGCCGGTAGCCATACTTGGACATGCCGATTAGTGTGTTGTAAAACAGTTTGAGACCTTCACACAGTACGTTGGGTAGGAATTTTAATGCGGCATTAAGCAGGGATATGCTTTGATCGTTCTTGTAAACATAAGATCGCCTTTTTTGCAGATGGGTCATATGGGGCTGATAGTCCAGTCATCGGGCATGCTTTATTCCACCCGTACTTGGTTGATGATTTGGTACAGGCGCCTTGCCAAAGCATCGCCACCATATTTGAAGAGCTCTGCTGGTAGTCCATCATTGCTTACGGCCTTGTTGTTCTTAAGCTTTTTTATAGCTAAGCCGACTTCTTCTTTATGGTTTTTTGTTAACTGGATGTGGGTTTTCTTCTTGCCCTATCCCTGCTTGATGTCC
The DNA here is from genome assembly GCA_949129095.1 of Volucella bombylans. NCBI lineage: Eukaryota > Metazoa > Arthropoda > Insecta > Diptera > Syrphidae > Volucella > Volucella bombylans. Next base: position 109,532,864 of record OX422141.1, on the reverse strand, counting down.
AGCAGCTTAGACACATCTATAGGACTATCCCCTGTGCTTCGGTGACTAAGTTTCCTTCGCAGTGTCGAAAAGCCTGTGTTCCGGTCTTGAAGCCAACGGCCAATTGCTTGACCTTCCTGTAATACCTCCAGATGTTGTTTCGATCGCAGGACTCTTAAATCTAATTGAGCTATACTTTTCCTCCTCCTTCGCTGTTCTTATGTGCACCTTTCTGTTTCTGTTTCATTCGTCATCATAACATAGGCTCATTCTCTGGAGTGGCTGTTACCATACTGTGATCTCGGCTACCTTGTACCACTGATTGTTGGTATTCATGGTAGGTCACTGCACTCTCAGGTGTTCTTTGTAGACTCTGGCTACTCCAGGTGTTCTTAGGCCTTTAACGTCGAATTTCTTCTTTTGGGCAGATCGCAGCTTTTTCTCGTTGGACAGTCGAGATCTGAATTTAGTCGCAGCAAGAAAATGGTCAGAGTCGACGTTTGCCCCCCGGAATGTCTGAACGTCGAGAATGTTGGATGTGTGCCACGCATCGAATAGCACATGGTCGATTTTGTTAGTGGATCGACCATTTGAAGGGCGCCAGGTTGCAGTGTGGATACTTCGCCTTCGATACCTAGTGTTACTTTACACCATATTACGAGTTGCTGCAAAATCGATTATTCGGTAGCCGTTGTCTGTTGTCGTTTCGTGGATTCTGTGCTCAACAACTAACCTGCCAAAGATATTTTCCTTTCTGTCTTTGGTATTGAAGTCCCCGAGCAAAATGTTGACATTATACTCGGGACAGGCTCCGTAGGCTCCATACAGGAGGTCATAAAACTCCTCCATGATAGAGTCTTCAACCTCGTCGGTAGGTGCGTGTGCAAATAGTAGGCTTATGTTTTGGAAGGTGCCTTTGATGCGGATCGCAGCCAGACGATCACTTTCATCTTATCTGATCCCATCCATCGTATCTCCTGGATCGTGGTAATATCTACGTTCTTATATTCCAGGTGCATGTTCGTACTCATACTCAGATCGTAGTCCGAGGCTGGTTGTATCTTTCTCATAGCTAAGTTTTTTAACATGGTTGGGAAGTTACCCCACCGGCACAACCCCCAACGGTTATTCCGGTGATAGTAACACACCCCTTAAGGGTTCATTCGCCACCAACTCTTTTCCAACACTCTGGCTCAGTATTGGAGATCCCTATAGACCTGGTATCTGCATATGTCGAACCAGCCCATATAGGAATTACACTTAGTATTGTAGTTCGGCCTAGTTGCAACTGTAGGCGCCACGGTTCATTCCATCTAGAGAATTCGTCCGCTGCTACCTGGAACAAGAAGAAGTGCCTAGGTAAGAAGACACGACCTTCCAAAGGGTTTGGTTATCCAATCTGTAGTTGAGGTACTAGGCATCAACCAGGCACCAACGTGGAGGGACGACTCTTGTGTACTCATGGCATCGCATCACTACTCTTTAATATTTATAAATGTTATTAACTAACCCTCATTTACCTTTTCTTCAATTCAATACAGTGGGAGCACTATTATTTGTTCACATACCTACATATACACGTAGCTCTCTTTACGTGTATTTACTGTAAAAAGGATCAACTTTCCATATTCTAGAAAACATCTATGTGCAGATAAGTGACGCATGGATGCAATGGCGTTGCATATGAGGAGAAGCATTAGCGTTAGGTCGAACAAACAACCATAACTAACTGTAGAAAAGTATTGTATCGATAAAACATAGGCACTTCCCTACACAGAATTTTATTTTTCCCAATAACTCGGAGTAAATGAGCAAGCATTCCTGGAATTTCGTTCTAATATCGTACTCATACCTACTCGCACACCCAGGGTGCTCCTCATTTCGACTTCCTTTCATTTCTTCGATTTTGAATGAATGGATTTATGTTGCCTATGTCGGTATCGGTGTAAGTCACTGCAGAGGTTAAGACCTGTTCCAAGCTATCTATGAGTTACAAACTACAAACTACAAGCTACGAGCTACTTATTTCCTTATTCCGAACAGAACAGTAAATACATCTACAATACAATGTTGAGTAAAGTGAGGAAATATGTACGAGTATATGGGATGGCAACTGTCAACGTACATTCCAGTACAGCCGTTACTTGCTGCTTCAACAATGATATGATGAAAACAGAAAAGCTCACATATCCCTTGAAGGTATTATCCCAGGATATAAGAACATATTTGAATAGACATTATGAAGTTTTAATATCGCACTGGGGATTTGTTTAAACAACCCAGCTTTAGGATTGTGTCTCAGCAATATGAATGGAATCATTATTCGGTTATATGCTGGGGGAGGCGGGCATAAATATAACAAACTGCTCTGCGGGGGTGACGAAAGCTCATAATAAACTTCTCAAAACCGACAGAGACTGCACGATATTTTTTTCAATTTTTTCCTTTCGCAAGCTAAATGGCGATAAAATTTGTACTGGTAAGCTAGTAAGTATGATAGTAACAAGGACTACCATGGACATGGTTTCGAACGAATTGGCTTAAACTGATTATGATATTAAATTAGCATACTTGGAAAATGGGACAGGATGAGCAGCGGAATAAGCGCATTTTGATCTAACAACAGATGAGTACTAGGTCAAAAGTTTGAGGCCTACCTAGCCAACTGACTTCATTCATGCATGTGGATTGAGTTTTATGAATCACACTGGATTTGTTCATCGAAATTTTCTATCTGAACAATACACAATACATTCAAGTAATAAAAGTCGAATATTACACCCATGTTTTTGAACAGTGGGCGTTTGTTTACAATGTGGGAAAAACTGTTTTTGTGGTTTATTAAGAGGTGTTTATGTTTTTCATAATTTTTCAATTTTATGACTTTTAGCTATTGATTCAGCACTTGTTTATGACTCCCTGCATCAAAAGTGTTGTCAAATCTCAACAATTGTTGACATGGATTGCAAAGGTCTTACATAAAAGTCGCACTTTGATGTGATACGAATTTATTTGAGATTCCTCATACCTTGAGTAAACAACTCGTTGAAGTCGGGGAAAAGTCGCGTAAGCCACAACCGAGAAAGGATCTGCAGTTATCACGCTCCTGAAGAAGGCTTGGGGACGCACTCAACCTAGAAATCCTGTGTATAAATTACTGTAAGGACGGCCTGGAGCTACCATTAAACACAAGAACCGGCTAATAGTCACAACAAGCAAACGAAGTAGATGAAAACCAAACACAAAATACTCGTGAACCTGTCCTTGACAACTATTTGCTGGACTTTTTTGGAAAGTTGCTGTTCGAAGACGTCTGCTGCGACCACAAAATAAGCAGAAAAGGATAGAATGGTCCAAAAGGCATAAAGAATGGATGGAAGAATATTCCAATAGTGTTTTATGGAGAATACAAATTGATGGTATGAGGCACAAAACAGAAGGTTTTCGTTCAACGCAGGCCTGACCAAAAGATGCTACCAGACTGTGTGGTGCCTACCGTCCAGCATGGAGGCGGTTCTGTTATGGTCTGAGAATGTTTATCTTCAAGTGGAGTGGGAGACCTAGTTCGAGAGATTGGAAAAATGAATAAGCAGGCATACAAAACAATATTGCCGAAAGATTCATATTTCAGCAGGGCAACAACCCTAAACACACGTCAAGACTTTGTCGAGACTATCTGAAACAGAGGGAAGATAAAGAAATCCTACAAATCATGATATGACCAACGCAATCAGCAGACTTAAACCCTATGTTGTGGGAAGAGCCGGATAAAAGGGTTCGGGATCAATGTCCGTTATCAGAATCTGCTTGTGGAATGTACTTTTGGATTCTTGGAGCAATATACAATAGGCAGCAATGCAAAAACTAATACCTAGAATGCCAAGAATTGTGAAAAGTCGGTCTAAGTAATTTTTTTTTTAAATTCCTTTCCTTTAACGAAAATATTTCTCTTCTTATTTTGGTTTCACATATGTACATATATACTCGTATGTTATCCGTTCATTTTACACGATTATTATTTTACTAAAGAGTTCTTTTCGAATTAAGATTTTGTTTTTCCTTCGAGCACTGAGAGTTCCTAGTTCAAAGTCCAGAAAAGGCGAAACAACGGAAGACGGATAAAGGGAATGGGCACTCGATCACAGCATTCATCGACCTTGGAAGAGATTTCGTAACACTACGTAGATAGCATGCACCGATAATGGCTCGGATGTATACAGAAATCTCAGTAGATCCTAACATCCTGGCGCGAAATGCTAGTGGTTGAGTATGATAGTCATCATATTCAAGGAGTTGTTAATTAGCGACGGTATGCAAGAAGAGCAAAGCAAAATTAAAAGTAGTCAGTAGGGGGGTGGAGGAAGGCTTGGATAATCTACGAAGCTTCTTGTAGGCACAACAAAAATACGGGCTTACACTCAACGTAAGTATGTGCATTTTTTTATTGTTACGTAGTTGACTAGGATAATCAGAAGGCGAGGAAAAACGATAGCAATTGTGGGTTTCCGGCCCCCACAAAATATCAGTGAGTTTTACCGAAAATTTGTCCGAAATTATTTGCAGTTGGTAATGCCTCTCACAGAGCTGATGAAAACGAACAGAGAGTTCGCCTGGTTAACCCAACAAGAGGATGCTTTCCGGAAGATAAAAAATATTCTGAAAAAATATGCTGCTGCTAATTGGCCCTGAGTACGGACACTAGGTGCACATGGACGCTTTTTTTGTGGGGTTGGCTGGAATCCTATTTTAATAATGGAAAAATGACTCGTTGGTGCAACAAGTTATGTTTTATAGTCGGGAACTGTCAGACGGTGAAAGGAAGTACCAACAATCGAAGTGGCCGTGGATAGTATCGATCGATTTCGAATCTATTTCGAGACTATGAAGAGATCGTGGCGAAGAAAAACAACTCGAAGATCATACTGCGTTCGCTTTTGAAACGGTACATAAACTACGTCGTCTTACAAGCGTTGAAGACTACGAACACGAAAGGGGTGCTCAACATGTTGATGGACATGTCTAGGTGTTTGGGCATACCAAGACAAATGGTATCCGAATTACAAGGGCATTTGAGCAACGATCACAGCGTGTAGCATATAAAAACCGCTGATACCGATACCGAGAGCGGATAGCCAGTTGCAACGATGTAACAGCTCGGCGAAAAGGTAGAAGGGTCAGAAGAAGTACTATGACTTGAAACACCCTAAGTCCACCTCGTGGTGAGCTTGGTTCAGGACCAAGCTGAAACTGCTTTACAGGAGGCCATATACGACAACGATGGCTGCCCTGTTGAGGACATCCCTGATATGTAGAGATAATTAGTTCGGTCAAACTTAAGTCGTGGAGTGAGTTTCCAAACGAAAATCTCGTTGGATAGGACGAAAATGCTTCAGTTGTAACTAGTGAAGCCAAATCAGATTCAGAAACAATTGCTTCCAATCGGGAAAGTGATGAAGATGTTGATGGCCGTGTTAATTAGGATATGTTCGTTGGAAACTATGAGTTTGGAATGGCCAAATTGTTAACATACATAGTGAGATATTTGTCTGTTGAATACTGAGCAACAACAAAACAGCTAGGTATGATAGAATTTGTAGAGAGGTCTACATGCCTTAGAGGTTTCTGTTATTTTGTTACACAATGACCTCCAGGATTGTCGCTTTGCCTTCCCCAGTTCTCTTTTATATATTTTGAGTGAATCCTTTTCCCGTCAATTTTCTTGTGCTCTTTGTTAAATTGAAAAGTCTTCTGCAAGCGTTTCTAAGCTGTCTGATGTCCGCCAGTGCGACAGTATCTTTGGCAGTCTCTAGTATTGTAACGGTTATGTCGGGGTCGCTGAGGTTAGAGTGTAAGAATACACTAAGGCTACATTTCACTAATATACAAGTTCTAATCTTAGCTTTGTCTCTTGTATAGGGCGGAACGAATTCAGGTGTCCCAAGTCCACGAACTGCGCGTTCTACAACCCATGGTTCCTGGATTAGGATGATGTCTTCTCCATTTTTGGATAAATGCAGAATGAGTGCGGCTGAGTCGTTTTTGGAGGTGATGTAGGTTAATAGAGGAAACCGTGTTATTGTGTTATTGCTTCAATCTACCAGAGAAGCCTCCAGCCACTGTGTTGTTCGAGTCTTCCGATTCTGTACATATGCCCAAGAGCTCATCTTCATCATCTGATTGTAAATGGTCTCTTTTTTATTCATCGTCGGTTTCCATTTCCAACAGGGTCTCAGGGTGGAGACCGTTGGCCTAGTTGTTACCTCGGATAGATTGGAGTTGTTGCTACCCAATTGAGGATCTTAGGCCGAGGTTGCTTATCAGCATCAAGAAGCTCATCCTTTTTATAAACTCTTGAGTTTACTGACTCGAAGCCGTACCGAATCATGCCTTTGATCTGTGCTACGGGGTTAAGTTATTCCTTATTGATCACAATTAACGCGCATCTATAAGGGCCCCTTAGTTCCTCCAGTTTCGCGACCTTCCAGTCATAAGTCGGAAGGGTCGGGTTACTACACCTAATGATCTTCAGAATGTTTTCTGGGGAGTAGGGTTCGGCTGGGATCCAGATGCGTTTTCTAGGTTCTAGGGATATCCTCATTAGCCAGCCACAATCTTGAGCTTTGCACGCGGTCAAACCTCTCTTAATCCACCTATGGGTTTTGTGTACAGATCAAGATACACATCTTTTGTTGGTACAAGCGATAAGCTTGACATGGGCCTGGTACCAGCCAACATCGCCTGCGATCGGAAGTGTTCCGAAGTTTACTCACATTATGGCCAAGAAGGAACCCGAAAGCTTTAGCTTGACCAACTGCCAACAGCATCCTTAGAGCTTCGCTAAGAGACCTCAGAGATGACAGGATTTTGACGATTTTCAATTTGGGCCTTTTGGGAACCGGCATCTCTGGACCTGGGAGGGTAATCCGTCTTTAAAAATGTTGTTGACCCAGCCTATTTTGCTCTTCATATCCGCAGTTTTCTCAACCTCCGGAATAGATCCGAAGATTTTGATAATGCGTAAAGCATTTCGTCGTCTGATATAAAGCGACTTGGATCGGGCTTGCCGACACGGCTGAGTCCCTGATTCATCCTGCCCCAGCCCCTGATGAGAAATTTTTGTAGCAGCAGTAAGGTCGTGGCCTGCCACAAATTTGCTGCTGCTAGGGATGGAGGAAGTTGTAGGACCATGTCTTGTAACAGTCTTACCACTTCTTCTGGGTTTGTATTTTGGATCGTTTCTTTTGCTTTTAGAAGATGCAGGAGCGTTTCCGGTAGTCGGTGCAGTCACCGTTCTTCATCCTGGTATTAAAAGAGTACCGATATCGGGTTTTTTTTTAGAGTTTATCCATGGATATCCCACGAGTAGCGGAGAAAGGATGATCATCTGTAAAGAAATACCCTGTATACAGATAAGGTTTGTAATCCGAAGATCGCCAGATATCCGGATACTCCGTTCACGACTGAACTAATTTTTGAGGTGTGGGGCCCTCAGCCAGACTGATCCTCGGTACGTGTGGTATGGCACTTGATTTAACCCAGCGGAGAAGGTGTGGAAGGGAAGTGGTGAGCATCCTTTTGTTTCAGGACTTATCTAGAGAACTTCTCGAGATGGTTTAGAAGCCTCCCTCGATGATGCATTCACGAAGAATGGAGACTACGTAAGTTAGTCCGAGAACGTATAAACAGGTCGCTTAAGACTGATTTGGAGGAAGACAGGAATCTTCACAAATCCACGCAAAAGGTATATAGGCTGGTAGTTTCGATTTCCAAAAGTGCCTCTTATAAAGATTTTTTTTTAAAGATCGAATAAACCAGAGAAACGAGCAGGCTGACCAACTTTCTTAAAAGGGGCAAGCCAACCAGGCTTAATTGCATTGCCTCTCTGTCTCATGATTAAGACTCACTTCTCATAAAACCAAATCGTAACCGGTGCACAATCAGCTTCTACTCGTAGTGAACTGAGCAACACCACCCGGGTTAGACGGCATCCGTTGTGAAGGCAAATGAGCACATCAAATACACTATTGATTCCTCTCATAGCCTCAAGTGGCTTGCACCGATAGCATATATCCAGTTTTATTATACGAAGGTATGGCCTAGTTGCTGTAGAGAGTCCTTACAGTCAACCTCGCACTGGCATAGATACCTAAACCCTGGCGAACAGTAAGAGTTATGTATGTACGAGTATATACTGAAAATCGGAAAAGATTACTACACGTCTTCCTTCATGTTTATGCATGGAGAGAATGGCTGAACTTCATGTACGCGAAAATGATTTGCTAGTGCATACTCTGCCTAAGTGTTGGTGCGGAAGTACGAAATTCCTGTGTACAGGAATGGTTTCAGTCAGAATCTGAACCAGGAAAACAATCTGGCCCGGCCTTCACTGATGGCTTCTAAGTCGATTAGATCCTAGTGAGACAAGATTGCTAATAAACTTGCTAGTAAATACTGCTTTCATTGACAGTTATGTTTCATATAAACATAACGGCAGATGGTAGATTTCTTCCCGATCAGGTCAGAAGTCTTACTGTCCCTCGGTAAGAAAACTGCATTTGATTAAGTGGGGATAAATCATACAATATCCCATGACGTTTGCTGTAAAATTTATGGCGACGTCGAGGAGCACTGCTTCTGTGAGTGTCTGGCCTACGTTCGCATCAGGCTGCAGATATTCGATGTGGTGGGTGCTAGTAGTAAGAGAAACAGCAATTTTCTTACTTTTGAATTCAGTTGCATAAACTTTCTCAAGGAATATCAATCAAATGTTTAAATTGCAAGCCCAAACGAATTGGTCTTAAATCCAAAAAACTGCAACTTCACAACACTACCTTCAAAACCTTCCATTTATACAACTTGTGATGAAATTCAGGAAGCCCACGGAAGCGTGCGGAAAAAAGAAGTAATAGAGCCACAAAAATGGGTAAAAACACCATCACTTATATCTTCAACATCAACGCTGACATCAGCACAACCACCATCAACACCAATGCCAGAGCAACAGCACCAGAAACAGAGTAATTAACCAAATAATCCTGGTTCGCAATTATAATATTCAAATACAAAGTTCCAATGGGCGTTTCATCCAAAAGGTGTGTTTTTTTAATTTTCTCAAAAAATTTTCAATTTACTGTTCAAATTTTTTTTGTTTGGTTTTTTAACTTCGGTCTGTCGCCCTCGAATTTCCTCAAAGCTTACTCACTCCAATCATGACTTCGGTTGAATGCAATCAAAAACCAAACTGACCCTTCTACAATGCCCGCGGCGCATCCAATTAAAATTTAGGTCAACAATTTTTTTTCCTGATTCCCTTGGTTTGCTGGTTTGTTAGCTTGTGTACGGTTGCTATCTAAAAATATATCCCAACTTAAGCTTCTGATTGTACATAGCATGGGGTAGTGATACTATCTACAGTAGAAATTGGCTTCAAAGCAGCGGACACTTGGCAACCTTCTTCAGAAAGCCTTTAAGGCAATTGCTTGAGGCTAATTTATTTGTTGTCTTGCGGTCTTGTTTCATTGGACATTTTTAAAGGTATCCATTTACTTATGGGTCAAATATCGTTCTGTACGGAAACACAATGATGGGGGAATAGACAATGCAACATACTGATTTGATTTGAGCTACCCGCAGGATAGAGAAACAGTAATTTAATGTACCTAAACGAGCCACTTGGTATTATGACGCACTGATGCGAGGTTTTTGAACAACGGTCTGATTATAAGTTTTGATTTTTTTCTTTCAAAGTATGTATGCACATTCATAGAGATATGTTGCTAACCCTCGAAACCTCAAATCTTTAAAATTTTGAATTAAGGTTGAGATTTCTCTTTAAAAAAATTCAGTGGATTTCGTCCCAAAGATATGCTGCTCTAAGACATTTTCTTCTGCACGAACGAACAAGACTATTTCAAGACATTCTTATGTAGGGTGAGTCATAATGTATGACCGACTGACGAATTTCATCAAAAACATTACGACGATTCCGCTTCTTTCAGCAGGACAGCGTTCCATTGCTTATTCATATGTGTCAAAACCGAATTGGCATTCGACATCATTTGTTAAATCGATGGCACTTTCAATGGGATCGTACATTATAGGCCAACTTGAATCTTGCTCTTATGGTAACTTCGCTGACTTTGCTGATAAATAATAAGGTATCGACAGTACCAGAACCTACAATATCAGAGCTTATAACTTTCAGGCTGGATTGAGCATACGTGCTGTGCTCCGTGATGACGTTACGAACCTCACAGCAAGCATCACGTGGGGTGGTGCCACTATAAGCCCAGTATATTTAGGTGTTAAGTTAAGACATAATGCTATTTTAAAATGGCAGTTAGCAGGCTACTGCTTCACTGTTTTCACTGCAATGGTGGATGTTGTTCAACTCAATATTTCCCTCAATGGTTTAAACGTCTACACTCAGGCATATAATCCAAATTGCAGGCAACTATAGACATGATCGACGATTGGTACACTAGAAAAGGGGTTTCAGTTAATTCTGGACTGACTGGTCTGACTATTCTGACTGGTCTGTCTTATCTAGTGCTTAAAGGCATCGCATACACTTCCCCAAAAAACTAAATATTTGGATGTCATCCTGGATTCTATATGGTACTAAAGACATTTAAAGACATGTAGTGTCGACAAAACCCAAAGTGCTGTAGGCTTCCTGGCAGTGTATAGCAGCTTTCGGTCAGACGGTTCTCTGGATCTTAACGGCTATGATAAGACAAATTATATTATATGTGTCGGTTCTTCCATTTAAAAAGAAGCTAGAAAGTTTCTCAGGACCCGAACCTACGGTAGGACTGCCTCCGTCTACTGATAGTTGGATTTCGACCAGTGCCTCAGCTTACATTCCTCTCCAGATAGTCTTTTCTTTTGTCAGCTGTTTCCTATTGCACATACGATGTTGGCTGAGGTCGCCTTCAACTTGTTTTCACCACCTAAGATGACATCGTCCTCTACGCGTTGTTAATTTGTGTTGGAGTCGAAAACTTTCTGGGCCGTAGCGCTGCTGCCCGAACAGTTCGCTGTTGAAACTTCTCTCCTATTCTCCTTCGATGCAAATTGAAGCGAAAATTAACCAAAGAACTTTTCTCTCGAAACCCCTGAGAGCCATTTCATCCTCTTTCGTCAGTGATCAAGCTTCTACGCAGTAAACCAGGGCTGGGATTATTAAGTTCCTGCGTAAAGTCCTTTTGGTTGCCCGGGAGAGAGTTGATAGCGAAGTCGAGATAGATAATGTTCCGTACTATCTCAAAGATGTAGTTACCTTTCGTGACGTTTTGTCATAGACGTCGATGTTGCTGCACTGACTCATCTTCCTACGAAACTTTTAATAGAAGCCATGCCTAGAGATGCGAGTAATCCTACTGTAAGTACAGGCGCTGAGAGGAATTTCTTTGGGCCTCATTTAGAAAGATAGTCGGCAATCTCATTCTCTGCTTTTTTGAACTGAGATCCAGATAAAATTCAGCCTTCTAGCAGTGCAGACAAGCTTTACACACTCAAACTACCATTGAAGTGATAAAATTGTTCAGTAAGGCGCAGCTTTGCCGCCTATATAGATCATTTGAACCTGAATTCGCCATTAGGATTGCGTTTGCCTTTAGTTGTAAGTAAGACTAAAGTTCAAGATGCTTTTTGAGGAGTGAACTTAGAAGTTCTAATTCTCTGCGCAAATGACATATCCTGCGTTTTTAGATGTACGCGAATATTTGAGTACATTCTTTCAGTTACCCAAAATTAATATAAAACCGATAAGGCTTTGGACGTTTTCAAAGGCCGAGCTCAGTTCAAAGAAGTTGGCTATTCAGGATGATACTCAGATAACTGACGCTAAGGTTTAACGAAGCTAAAGAACCGGATGGTGACGCCTTTTACTACGGGAAGAGTGGGATCAGTCAGTTTACAAGTTGTTCAAAACCAAGAATGTAACACCATATGGCAGTGATAGAGCATCACCATGTCAACCTACCAAGCGCGATAGCAAGGAATGAAGCCAACGGTTTTCCTGAGCGGCGCAAAGGGTCAACATCTACACCAAATGTGTGCTGAGCCAGCACACACAGAGCAACCTAATGGCAAGGGATACAACCAGCACAGCGACTGGCAAGGCAGAATACCTCTTCGCGAGGCGCAACGAAGAGCACACAAAGAAGAACAGCCGATAACGTTCGACTATTCTTCCACCACTCATAAGGACACATAGAGCAACCGAATGGCAAGGGATACAACCAGCACAGCGACTGGCAAGGCAAAATACCGCTTCACGAGGCGCAACGAAGAGCACCCAGCCGATAACGTTCGACTATTCTTCCACCACTCGTAAGGGCACATTGGACGAGACAATGGCAACGGTAGCTGTGACCGACATCAGTGAAATGTACGAGGGGAGTTCAATATATTCTCGGTATCGATATGAAGGAAAATGCGAATTCAATTTAAATTGTTTTTATTTTTCAATATAATCTCCCCTAACATCAATGCATTTATTACATCTTTTTTAAGCTTTTTTAAACCCTCAAAAAAATAAATTTCCTCTTTCTCTGCAAAATACCCATTTATTGCCGACTTGAGGTCTTCATCATCCGAAAATCTTTTTCCACGAAGACACTTTTTCAAATCCGGAAACAGTAAATAATCACTAGGGGCAAGGTCTGAACTATAGGGTGGGTGTTGGATTTCTTCGAAACCACAATCTCGCGCAGCAGCCTTGGAAACTCGCGCCGTGTGAACAGGAGCGTTGTCATGAAGAAGCAACACACCCGCTGCGAGTTTACCCCGTCTTTTCTTTTTAATTTCCTCCCGCAAATTATGCAAAGTGGAAGCGTAGGAAGTGGCGTTGATGGTTTCACTTTTTTTTTTGTACTCAATGAGCAAGATTCCCTTTGAGTCCCAAAAAACTGTGGCCATGAGCTTCCCGGCAGACGGAGTGACTTTGAACTTCTTCGGGGGGTCTGTTCCTTTTTTATGCCACTGCATGGACTCTTGTTTGCTTTCAGGGTCATAGTGGTGGACCCATGTCTCGTCCCCAGTAACAATTCGATCCATAACACCGTCCGCGTTCTCACTACACATCTCCAAAAGCTCTAGTTTTAAACTCTTATCCCTATATTTTCCCTCAGAGCAAGTAGTGGCTAGATATAATTCGACAGACAACACAGCTGCCTTACTTGCTTATGCCGGATCCTAGACGCTGGAACTTTAGGATAGCCAAGCAAAGTGACAATCTATGGTATATGCATATCTATAGTAGGACGTAACCCTGTGGACAACTCTATTCACTGCGTCACATATTTATCACAGTCAGCATTCATAAAAGAAGTTATATTCCCTAACAATGCTTTAACCAGCAAAAGCAGTGATGTGCCGATAATGTTGATGAAAATGTTTACGCAGAACCCACATTCAATTTTTCCTACTACTCGTAGATCTTGCGCAGTGGTAGGTATGTCTAGTGCATACGAAGATCAAATATTGTCATCATGATCTGCGACACTAATTTAGTCGGAATGAACAACTTTAAGTGAGTACGAATCTTTACTTTTTCAACTAAGTTGGCGACTAAAAACCATAAACGGACGCAGCAGTATATTAAATAAACTCATCCATGACCACCATTGATGACAGGTACCAACTCTGGCGGGTGCATAACTCAGCTCAGTTGAGTCGGTTATGATCTGATTGCCTGCGAACTGAGAGTCTTTATTTTCGATTCAGTGTGAATATCATTACATTTTCATATCGTTAAAAGCTGTTAATCACAAAGTCAAATGATAGTAAGTCCAGTGGATGACCGTTAATTTTGATAGATTGCAGATGCATTTTTTTCGACAACCACCATTCTGTTCGATATAGTTATCACCGATATAACCAAGTTTTGCAGTTAAATATTGTAATTCGTCTGACTATACCTTGATTTTGGATTTTTATGTAGTCTTAGGCGTTTGGTCTTCAATCAATGAGTTTGAGTGAATAATAGTCTAGTGAAATATGTCACTATCAACTTCAGTTTCTTTGCAACTCATCCCAAGTATCTTCTATTTCTCTTCAACTGTTCTGCGTTGAACCGAGCGCCCTGCTCTTCTGCTACCTAGGTAAACCGAATCCATTCAATTCAGACATTCAACATACAATAGACTTCTCGAAATTAATAGAAACCATATTTAGCAGACCTATAGTCGACGGATTGCTTCATTACGTTCCGCAAGATGTGCAGGATCAGTGCACGGATCGATTAGATCATTAGCGATAGTTTCCTTTTTCGACATCCAGACAGAGAATCAAGAAATTCTTGATACTGCCTGCGATTATCCTTGCTATTATTTTGGCTGCAATATCTGAATTAACACATATACCCCTGTAGTTTTCGTACCTCATCAGATTCTTTTCAGCAACTTGACAAATATTAATTTTTCCCCTCGTCATAAGAGCTCTCATTTTCTCATGAATCTGCCGCAGTTAGAACACATTTCGTAGGAATTAATGCTCACAGACTTTTGCTCTTTGTAGGCCTTTATCATGTCCTCAGCTTAGTTATCCTGTAATAATTGTATTTAAAAATTGTGCTGCCATGAAACGCCCACTTATATTCGTACATTCGCCTTTGACTAACGCAGCTAAGGCTGTGACTATACGTGTCGCATCTTTGACTTCGTTGTAATTCTTTCTTTTTCATAAGGTATTGGGTTTCATTATTTTGAAATCCAATAAGATGGTGATACATTTTCCACGGTATGCGGCTGTTTCGTGCTACTGGTCTAAGCATCAGCCTAACGCCGAAACCACGCATGCCTCGCATATGGTCCGGATTGCGTTGTGTGAGACTTCTTTTCGTAAGCCGGAGGAGCGTTTTTGAGATAAAATCTGATAATGATCACTACAGTGGAAAGGTTATCAACAATGTTATGTGTCTGTATCCGAGGCATTTTATTGTATTTGGGAGCGATCACTTTTTTAATTTGCGGCTCGCTAAACCATGATAAACCGACCGATGGTGACTACTGTTTGCCATGTTTTTTATTAGGCGAGTAGGGCAATATTTGAAATTGGTGTTAAGTCCTCGCTCTATCCCCACATGGTGGGGTCTTAAAACTGTAAGTGTGGCTGTCATACAAGTAGGCTAAAATTGCAGGTGCGACCTGCAATTTAAACGTTGTGCGTATATAAAGGAACAGTGAAAGAAATCCTCAGATAGAATTAATTATGTTGCTTGTTAAACTGATGATCCTCTTTCAGCTACTTTGAAATATTTCGAGTTGAGGTCTGAAAGGGGCTTCAAAAGTACCTGTCATGGTTCTGAAGTAGAGATGGCGGGTCAATGACTCCACTATAACCTCAAACGGAGCTGCAGACACTAGTGTAGCCGTCTTCTTACATATATTAAAGGGGCACCAGAAAGGGCCCAGCCTTCCAAGTAGCGAGGTATACACATATATATGATTACGAAATAATTGGAAACGCCGGATATAATTAATACTACTGTTCACGACTTATGCTATTAGAAAAAGGCAAACGGTTTTCAGCACTGCCTGTGGAATGTTAGGTCTCTTAACAGACTACCTGCAGCCGAAAAACTCGAAAAGACTGCTAGAGAGCACATTAAACCGCCGTTCAAAAGAAAGAAAATAGGATGAAAACCGCTGACATTCTTTTATATTACTACCGAGAAGACTAGTAGCCCCTGTTTGGATGCAGATTAGCAGACCCAGGCAAGAAGTC
The DNA here is from genome assembly GCA_949129095.1 of Volucella bombylans. Taxonomy (NCBI): domain Eukaryota; kingdom Metazoa; phylum Arthropoda; class Insecta; order Diptera; family Syrphidae; genus Volucella; species Volucella bombylans. Next base: position 109,517,153 of record OX422141.1, on the reverse strand, counting down.
TTGAGTTTTAGCCATGTGAACTAGCACCTCATACAAATCCGCATCAAGGCAGAATTCGTCAATATTAGCCTAATATCTGCAAACGCTTTAACGGAATAGAATTACGATGGCAATAAGTACTATTTTAATGAGTTCCTCAACAAGACATGCTCAATATGATACCTCGTTGCAATGCAGATATTCTTAACGCTACTAAGAAGATACTGTGAGGAAGTTGGACGTTGAAAGGATGCAATTGCAAAAAAAACTCCAGGGCCTTTGCCGACCTTGAACGTCTTACGTCGCCAGAATCTTGTCCCGAAGTCCAGTGAGAAAGGTGCCATCAAGTCAGCAATGATGTACATCTGATGTATGTTATAAGCATGAAATCGAGATAAATAAGGGATGTTATAGAAAGAAATAATTTCGGAAATTTTCCCAGAATATAAAAAGAACATTGTTGGTCAACAAACTGCATAGCCAAATCCAAATTTAAGTCCAAGAACACAAGCCTTCAAGATTAATGGAATTTCAAAAAGAAGCCTCTCTACCAGGCCCAAAAGTCTGAAAAGCTGAATTTCTAAATCATCTGCATAAAGATGGAAGGAGATGCTTTTACAATATTGACAACATCGTTAGTATAAATGCAGAAAAGAATTGGACCTAAAATAGAACCCTGAGGGACACCTTCGTGTAGATGTTTGCATTATGAGCAATTTCTTCCGTCACGATGAACCCAACTTGATATTATTGCATTCTGACTAAACCCAAAATAATAGTCCAACTTTTTATATTGCACTTCAGTCAAGGAGGCACAAACCCCTCCAATCAAAATCTCGTTTTCTTTCATCTAATACTTTTATCATGACAGTAGCACGACTATGTTGAGGCCTCAAATCCGACTTATATGGAGAAAGTAGCGAGTTTAGATCAAGATGATTGACAACCTTTCAAATAGCTTTGACAAAATCGACAGAATGTTTATCAGTCGATAATAATCAGAACGTTCTTTTGGGCTTGGTTTTTTTTTGGTGACAGGTATAATTTTTGTCATTTTTCAAGAATCCGCAAAAGTCGATGAGGTTATACAGTTATAGATTAAATGACTTCTTCCTTCATTAGATAATTACCAATCGTTTAAGCTGTCGGGATCTAGTAGGCACTCAGAATTACTACATTTACCAAAAGCAATGCTACGCATATTTTTGCACAGTGTTTTTGAATCTAATGATGGCCTAAATTTGGAAAGAAAGTAATTGTATTTAGATTGTCGAGTTACATTATTTGAGTGATTTCAAGCCTGAAGAAAACGTCTTTCTTTCCATTTGAGATAGAGTTTCCCACATTTGTTTATGGAATTATAAGCAGCTTGTAAATAACTGGACTGACCGAAGATGCATGTTGGTTGAAGCCCAGTACCATCCCGTATTGTAGCGCCGCCTAAATAAATAATCTGTTCGATTTCTTAAGGCAAAACAATAAACAATTGCTAACTTATTTTGAATTTTGATGGCGTGACACGAGCATCTTGCCTTAGGTTTACAAGGATTCAACTACAAGAATTTAATACAACATATGAGTAGGACAAACAAGTAATTAACATACTATTTGCTTTTCTACTGATTAGCTACAAAACGACTATTGCTCAAAAGTCGGTGGTCCATCTACTTCCACCTGGGTCCGATCGAAACTTTGGTCCTATATAGAGCAGATATTATTGTGAATCTCCACAAACAAAGTCTCTAAGGAGGCGCTACCTACAAACATATGTATCAGAAGTGTAAGCCCTTTGTACCAAAGATACTCGTATTCGTATAACCAAATTCCAGCTCCCGGTAATTGTGTTGTAAATCTGCCATTTCTTAATGAGGTCTTATTTTATTGGCACACACGTTCCTTGTGAATAGACACTGGAGTTGGCTGCAGATCTAGATACTCGTATTCACTTTAGATACACACGCGTGCGCATGCATGAAATGTATCTGCAACACACGCCCAAACTTGTCTCCGCTCTTGGTCATCTTCTGTTTCTCGGTGAACGGCTGTGTGTATGGCAATATTGTTGTGCTACACTTCCGCCAGGGCACTCCTGATAGGAAGTCATTACAAATTTTGAGAACCAATATCTGAGTGTTTTTTGTCCAGCTTTCCCTCGTATACCAGGCAAGGGGGTCCATGAACTCAAATTTGTATAGATGTGTAGAATAGATGTGTGTATTCAGATGAAGTTGAAGCCTCAAGGCTTGGAAGCCTGTTCCTACCTGGATCTGGACTTTTGCACTACATTGTTATTAACGAAAATAAAATACCCGGGGTGCATGGCAGAGCAAAAACATGCCATGGTCACTTTACAGTTCACATTAACATGCATACAAACATACGTACGGGAAAGTATGTACATGCATATATAGTTGGCATTTTGTTTTCAATACACTTCTTTGTTGTTATGTTATGTTGTGTTGTTATTTTATTTTGTTTCCCTTTCATATGGAGTGGAGACCAAAGAAACGTGCGCAACAGAGATGATGGCCGCAGGCAACTCTGTTGCGGAACGCCTGCGGCCCTTTGAAATAAATTTTCTCGTTATATATGGAAGATGCCGACATTGTGGGCTGGAAAATAATATTTCGCCGTGAAAAATGAGGCTAGCAAATGTATGCTAAAAGCAGTTTAATCAGTCTCTGGGATCGAGACAAAAGGTGTGTGCTGCATTTACGGGGGTATGTGTGAGTAGTGTTGCCTGCCTGCCCTGGCCTGGGTATATTTTCATATTCTCTTCATGTCCTCGGGCGTTTTTTTGGGTAAGCAGTTTTTTCATAAATTTTTATTTTTTTTTTTCAGATACTTTGCCTGAATGTTTTACTTGCAGAATTAACATGAGAGTTCGTATGCAAATGAGAAATTAACTTTTTGATTAATTATTGTTTGTTTGCTATGTAGGGCTTTTTTTCTGTTACAGTTATTTTACGGCGATGACGACGACGCCAACGGAAAGAGGCAAGTCTTCTTGCATTTGACAAATTATTTCGTGATAGTGGCAGAGAACGAAGACTGTGATTTAGTAATTAAGGTGCATGATTGTTATTGTGCTTTATGATATAGTAGATGGAAAAGTATGTGAACACCTTATGCTTTAAAATGCAGCTGAACTTTCGTTTATGGGAGAATGTAGAAAATGATTGACTTAACGCCATCCAATAGGTATTAAAGGTACTTAGAACGTCATCAGCTGGAGACATTTAGTAAGGTGTCCATGCCAGATTAACGGTACATCGAATTCTGAATTGATTGCAAAGAAGAGGAGCAAATCGACTGAACACACTTAAAGGAGGGCCAAATCTGACAAATTTCTCAGAAGTTAATATGCGTAATGGTATAGGTAGACCAGCTGTTGCTAACAATAAAGAGAAACTTTTTCGCTAGCCTGGCACTGGATTACATACCGGCCGCATGCTGTACAGTGGAGTAGCTTTTGCAACAGAAATCGATAAGGATATATATTGCTAAGCTTAAGAAACGGGTGCCATTTATAGATAGCAAACTTCTTAAGTCTAAAAATATAAAGTCCAAGGAGCGGTCAGCTATCTCGTAGTAAAAAGGAGCTATGTGTTAGCGATAGTTTCAGTTTAAATGCATTTTTATTTTTTCAACTTAAATTACTCTTAAATGCTAGACAAAAAAATGCTTAAAAATTAGCTTAAATAACTTACAAACAATCTTATTCTAACTTACTGGCCCCATGCGGGCACTCTAAGTTAAACCTAACACTTAAACTATGTCTTTCGACGAATCTTACAGTCTAATTTTATTTTATTTTTACATTTATTAATACTAAAACTAAGAAAATATATTTTAATCAAAAAAACTTAGTATCTGGACTTTTTTTAATTTTTTATAAAACTTAAAACTAAAAGTCTACAATCTACCTAAAAATAAATCTGAACCTACTTAACTTACTTACATCTAATGCATATATACATACATATATGTATATATATATAGTATATATATACATAATATATAAATATTTGTATGTATGCATATATTTTTTTTTCATTTTTTATTTTTATTTTTATTTTTTTTGTTTTGTTTTTATAAATTTTTTTTTTTAAATAACTTAAACCTACCTAAAACTATGTAAGCCGGCCATGGCTAAAAAAAAAAACAGGCTGGCCCACCTTGCTTCACATGAAGCTAACTATCACTGGAGGAGTTCGATGACGAAGCATCCTCGCCTTCAAAAAGCCACCAAAATTGTTGGTGCTGCTGAGCAACATCCCTCATGTCGCGACTCCCTAAGGCCCTACTGAACCGGAAACGCTCCGCACTGCCATGTGCGACGTCTCTGTCGAAGTTGAGTCGCCTGTCCGCAGCTGGTCGAGCGACGTGGAAGATCAGCGGCACCGCCAATCTGTCCTGGATCAGACCTTTGTTATCTAAATAGAGGAACGCTTCTGGAGGAATAAAGCCGTCAAAGCGAACTCTCTCGTGATACATATAATTGGGGTAGAAACCCCCGGAGATCAGGTTGTTCGATGAGGTCATTGCTCTTCCAACGTGCCTTCGAGTCAACTTAATGACGAAATTGTCCACTCTTATAAGGTTCGCCCTATTGTATAAGGGCGTATCATTAGGATAGAATTTTATGTACTCAGACTCTGGTGTTCTATATAAGCGAAGACAAGTCCTAAGACAAGCCCTCTCAAACACCCGAATCTTTCCAATAAGCTTGCTCTCACGTTGAACCACACGGGACATCCAAATACAAGCATGGGCCTAATAAGGGCCATGTAGAAGATTACCTTCACCTTCGCATCGAGTTGGCTGTTATAAAACAGACTCTTTGTAAGGGCAAAAGCACCTTTGGCTCTGGCCAGAGCAACATCTATATGTTTGTTAAAATACAGAAATTGATCTAGCCAGATCCCAAGGTATCTGACTACATTTCGACAAGCAAGTGGTTGCCCTTGCTGTCCCACGATCGAGAACTTTCTCCAATTCTTTCTGGTATCCCTAGAGGCCCCAGACAAAGGCGTCCTAAACAGAGTGGTTTCCGACGTCTGAAAGTTGATTTTCAACTTCCAGTCATCGCAATATCGCTTAATTTTGTCGAAGTCACGCTGCAAAAGTATATTAATGACCTCAATCTTTGGGCCTGATCTGTACGCGATTATGTCGTCAGCGTACGCAGATTGCATGGTGAAGTGAACCTATCAATTCACTCGTGTAAATGTTGAATAGGATCGGCGAATTTACCGCACCTTGTTGCAGACCGTTTTTAGTGTTAAAAGTTCCAGCAGAAGTCACATCGCCATTCTTCACGATGAGCTGTCAACTGGAGAACATATCGAAAAGAATATACAGCAGTGGTTTACTAATGCCTAACTTGTCCAGCTTGAAAATGATTCCTTCTAACCATACGGTATCGAAGGCTTTCTCCAAGTCAATCAGGCAGGCACCAGTGCACTGGTTCTTGGCTTTGTTCCATTGGATATCAGAAACCAGTTTAGACGCAGCATGAATGATATCATGCCCCGCCTTGAAACCGAATTTAAATTCGGAACTAGATTTTTGTCTTCAACCCACTTAGTCAGGACTCTATTCATCACCTTCTCGAAAAAATTACTGATGCTTGGAAGAAGACTGATCGAGCGGAGATTCGCCGGATTGGAAGTGTCTTTATCCCTTTTGGGGATGGGATGTACCACCGCAGTTTTCCAATGCGCTGGATAATGTGCATTATTCATTGCATTATTAAACAGGGTAGTATAAATGTCCATCGCTTCTAGAGGGAGATGTCGAAGCACAATGTTCGGTATTTCATCGGTTCCCACTGATTTCTTACTTCTAAGTAATTCGATGATCGTTTGAAGCTCTTCCTTCGAAATGAACGGGGGTAGTACCCTATCGTTGGTGACGACATTATTTGCGATATTCTCGTCACTGAACTGGGTGATACCCGAGCTCTCGAATCGCTAATTCACAATTTCATTTCGAAGGTAGAAATTGTGCACAAAGACTCGATTCTCCAGATCGTGGTTCGGGCCAATGATAACATTCGCCTTGTACACTTCCTGGAAAGTCGCTCCTATAGCCTCCACCTGCTCCTGCGGATCCTCGATCACAAAGAAGTTGTCATCATCAACAGCCTCATTTGGATCTATGAGCCCTGCTATCAGTATTTGTTCGTTGTTCGTCGTTCGGGCGATTTTAAGACATGGAAGGTCGTTCTGATTATTTCTCCGAAATATTTTATTTATTTGCGGGAACATATTCGGGTTGCTGGTGTTTACAGCCCGAATTTTATTGTTCCAATACAAACTTACAGATGTTCTTTAATTTTCCTTTATTAATGTTTGGAGGTTTTTAATCGACGACTTCAGTGTCATGATCTCCGGGTTATGTCTGTCAGTAAACTGTCTCTGCAAGGTTTTTAGTCTTGGCAGCAGTCTACTTTTATGTCGGTGCAGGGCGTCAATAGTTGCGTTGCGGAATAAGTCTTGGTTGTCAGTGTGTTGTTACCGAGGTATCGTTTTGTCCATTGTTCGTTTGATTGTCTCGTTCATTAGTCTTAGATACCTGTCAATCTCCTCGTTTGACAGATTTCTGTTGGACGGTGGGTAGAGCGAATTCGAGGAGAGTGCTCTAGTCAGTGTTTTGGTGAAGTGTGTCCAACGCACCCTACTATAATTGTGGGAATGCCTTTGAACAAACTCATGCTATTCCGCAATTTCGTTGGGAACAGCTATTTCGGTGCTTAAACCGCAATAGTCACTGTCATACACGAAAGTGCGTAGACAGTTTGTAGTTTGTTGGTTAGTGCATGTCAGTTGTATTCGTGAGTCGAACAGCAGAAGATCCAAGTAGGACCCGTGTATGGGAAATGACGGACTATCAGTCGCCTTAAGCCCGAGTCGATACATCACACTGTGCTGACCCTACCAATTGAATATTAGATTCTCTCTAGTATTTGGTGTATTATTTCCCCAATCACTATGTTTGGCGTTGAAATCTCCGCCGATAATAAAATAGTTGTCTTCCAATTCCAGCCTCAGGAATCGAAAAAGCGTCTCGAGCTCTGAGATGAATAAAGTGGATTGAGTAGTCTTAGGTGCATAGACAGACACCATGTACAACCGCTTTTCACTATGGAGGGGGATATACACGATGCATGCTTCCAGCACCTGGAACCTACGTACTACACGACCGTATACTCTTTTAAAACGTATACCTTTTTGTACGAAAATCGCAACGCCTCCTTCCTGAATGGAGTTGTGTCGGTTTCTCCGTACTATTTTGCACCTTCTGTGTCTCTTTTTGTGTCTTTTGGTAAGCTTAGTTTCGTTAACCAAAAGCACATCAGGGACTTGGTCTTTAAGTAACTTATTGTGCTGCTCGTCGTTCGAGCCTAATCAGTGAATTCACATTCACAGCAAGTATCTTCAGGGTTTGCTCCACCACGTACGTACCCATTACGGCAAAAGGTAGCTTAGAGTGCCTGTGTGGGGCCAGTAAGTTAGTATAAGATTACTAAGTAATTGTAAGCTAGCATTTAAGCATTTTTTGTTAGTATGTAAGAGTTAATTAGTAAGAAAATAAAATGCATTGAAAACTGAAACTGTTTTTTTTTTCTCATTTACCTAAATTATTCGAACTTTTTTTACACAAAACCTTAAGCCCTCGCTGGTAGTCTTCTATTTTCCCAGCCCACAAGATCCTGCAATATAGATTAACTACTGCAAACAGCGTTGAATTCACATCTTTTGCCTTCCCAGCCCCAGAAAATGGCAAAGCAATTGATGTTACTCTAACTGATTCCACGAAAGCTTTTGATAATATAACGTATCTCATTAATTTATCGTTTCCAAATTGTATGTATTATGCCTGTAAAAGCGTTATTCGTATTCGTTTTAGATGCGTCCTCACACCCTACATTTTGTCATCTCAGATGTTCCACAAGCCAGCCACCTAAGTCCTGTTCGTTTTCTTCAATTTGCTCTTCGAGGTCTCCTCAAAAATAATGAATTTTTCTTACCGTCTTATTAAAACCGCCTTAACTTTGAAAATTTGAGGCCCTTGAAAAATTCAAAATCGTAGCAGACATTTTGTGCCTTTATTGGCGTCTCTGAGGCTCATCCGCCCTGGTCTTCTCTATCTACCGACCCACTGCATCTCTAATCGTTCCATTGAACCAATCTTCTATATGCTGCGGAGGGTAAAGTCGAACCCCATCATCTTGGATTTCAACCACAGCACCTCACACCTTAACCTAGATCTTCATTGCAATTGTTGTTTCGATATGTTCAGCGATGGCTTCGTGCAGAATCTGATACAAAAGGGTCAGTTTTCTACGAGTGTAATTATCAGTTTTTGTTGACGAGCTGGTTTAAAATTCAACATGGTAGGTAATAAACTATATGTTACCGTCCACGCATATTAGAAAGTTTTGTATCATATGCAGTCTAAAACAAAAGACCGCTCGATGTAGCACGATTACGAACAACCTTCCCTTCCGTTGGTTGTCTTATTGTGACAGGAAGGCTTAAGACCAAAGATGCTTATTTCTAATTGGACTATACGTAAATGGTTAAACAGTTTGGAAGTGAACCCACAGGTTTATACTACAACTGGTATTCGCAATAGCGATAATCACTCCGTGGTATTTCGACCTCAATCGAATTCTGGTGGTCTCAACCAACATACTAAATAAAATCATCACAGATTAAGGTACTGACCGTGGAGTTACTATATCTTACGAATCCAAGTGACTCATGCGGCGATTTCTACCATACGTTCGATAAAGAGCAAATAGACCATCGCATAATCCTTGATTTGATAACATAACACCTTTTATAGATTTCTTTCCATACAGAGCGATAGGAAGACTGGGGGTTACGGATGTGACTCTGAAAAATTAAGCTAAGCTGCTCCTCGGTATCGTTTATAAACGCTTCAGAAAGCAGAGTGATGCACATAAGTTTGACGATGTGACTCTCCTCAACTTAACCGAGAAGATAAACTGGGTGACAAAGGCCTCTAGTCGTTTGGTGAGTAAGTTGTACAACTGTGTTATTACAAGGTTCTTTATAGGCACGGGTTAGATTATACCTTAATCCAGTTTGTTAACTATTGATGTTATGATGATGTTATTCAGTGTACCTGGGGACCCAGACTGCTGTGACCATATTCATGATTTTAAAAATGTTTTTTTAAGGAATGCGGAAGTATGCCTTGTTATAAGGCAAAACAAGAGTCAAAAGTCTAAGTCTAAAAATATGCTCTTTCTTATCATCCTTCACGAATAGAAAGCACCAAAACTTGAATAGCTTCAAAGATGGCAATTAGTTCAGTTGGAGGTACAAGTACTCATCCGTTATTCCTGGCTGCCCATGGCCGGCATGCATCGGGAAACTGTAAAGCTACAGAAGTACTACAGAAGGACATGTTAGGCGGTACTATGATAAAATAACACACAAAATTGATAAGTTTGTGCCAGGTAGATCACAGTAGTTAAATCAAATTCTTTTTTCACTGAAACTCATATAAAACGATTAGATAATGCTTGAGATGTTCACAATTCAATTAAGAATTACAAAAACTAAAAGGAGAGACGGAACAACTCCATTCTTAATCCTAAGATGAGTGCTATAAGGGTAATCTCTGTGAACTGTTTGATTTCACATATATATATCAACATCCGGAACTAAATGTACAAACAGGTAGACCAAAAATACCCAACAATCTTCTATTCAGATTTTTCCCAGTCTACGGTATAGGAGTACAAGTTAATAATTCCATTTAAACTGATCTCAAACTGGTTACTGATACTAGCAGTAATTCTTTTCCCGTCGGATATGACTTCAATTGCCGGCGCTCCGATAATGGCACTTTCTCAAACAGCAGCAGTAAGTGTGGCGCTTCTTAATGATACGCTTAGAAGCCTTCCGGACCCAATAAGGTTGTGTGCTAAGTCAATTAGTGAGCATAAAACAGATCCCCTAATGGCAGAATGCAACCGTTGCGATCCGTTTTTCATCCCATCCTATTGCAGAGATAAAAAAAAACCGGTTTTTTAACTTTACGGAGCAGTAGTGCATCACCATCGCTTAGGTGGGGCACCACAGTACTTGTGTATGATGCAGCAACAACAGCAATAGATACACTCATAACAATTTTCACAGTCATAGCTAAAGTCCGTAATTCTAGTAAACAACTTGGAGCGCCCACTTTGGGAAAGTGATGATTAAGTCGTGAAATCATTTAATTGCCTATCAATTTGTGATTGCTCCTTCCAGGATATGCCCCAATCGAATAGCTTTAAGTAAATTACAAATCGTTGCAAAATGTAACTTCAACCACTAAACGCTTCATTTGTTCATGTTGAAACTTCAAAAACCAATTCGAAATTTTCCACCAAAATAGGAAGTATTCGTATCCATTCAGAAACCCACCACCCAGTGCAGATACACTTAGAAAGAGAATCTGCTGGCGGACCAACAAAACCAGATCAATAGGCGAATTCTAAACCATAACAATGAGGTGCGACAATGACCCTGGGCGCGCAATCCTTGTGCGATTAGAATTCATCGGCACAACACCATAGAACACACTTCTCATCGATGGACACGCGAAAAAAAATCCCCAGGTCCAGCTTTTGTCCACCGAATGAATGAAGTCGGTGGTTGCTTTTGCTGTTGTTGTTCTGGTTATTGTTGACATCAGTTTTGTGTTCCAAAACTATTGCCACACTCTGCGCCACAATGTCAATAGTATCATAGATGTTAAACGAAAGGGGATGTGGTGTTTGTATTTTTTTTTCTAGAATAGGGAACAGCGTTTAGACGGACTATTATTAGAAAAATGCTGAACAATTGCAGGGATTAGCTGTGAATTGAAATGAGTTATAGAAGAATTGATTGGGACTATGAATTTTTTGGTAACTGGGTACGTGAAAAGAGAGAATGGAATGGCTTTTTGCGATTATTTTCCGTACACCATCTGTATGTGGATACCTGCACTTTTGTTTGTACTTAAAAGTTTATGAAGAAGCCCCGCATAGCTTCCATCTATTAACAGTGAGAAGAAGTTACTTTTCACTTGGATGAGCAGAGGGTTCAGTGTGACTATACGATGATAGGATTGCTGTTGGGAACTACTATTTGTATAAAGAAGGACTGCCAAATTATTATAACAATATGAATCTTAGGAGGTTTCTTAGGTCAATATTGCGTAAGTTATACAGCTCTAGGAAGAAATAAATTACATACGAGTGTTCTCTCAGATAGAATAGAACAATCAACTCAAGCCTTTCTTTATGTCTGAAACTTAAGCAACAATAGGCACATCCAAGAATTTAGCATTTGTATCGATTGCTTAGTGCCTTGTGTTAACGGATAACGGTGTAACGAGTTTATGACGGTCAAATGGTAGTAGCAATTGAGCATGTGACAAGTTGTACCCAGCTTGCATTTGCTATACCGATGGCCTCATCTGTAATATCTTCCGTAATTTATAGAATTTTTTTGGAACAGAAGGGCCTGCAAATCGTACTATGTCGAACCCTTTCTCATTAACTCATCTCGTTGTTTGCAATATCCATGTGAAGGTAACCCGGTTACGGGTGCCCATAGATACCCCTTGTGCAGATTAAAAACTGTTAATGGCGCCGAAGCACTGCACTATGGGACCAACGAAATGAAAATGAATATGAGATTGTTGGTTCGATTAATCTCAGAATTCTAATGCAAGCTGTCCTTTGTATTTGGTGAGGTTAAGGTTGAGATTAGACTTTTATGCAAGATTCTACCTTAGCTACACTTAATTTTTTTTTAAAACCAAAGAACTGAGTTCCCCCAACGATCGGTAATGAGGTGTTTGGTATCTATATGGAACTCTACGGTTTTTATCTAAGACCTCTGTCTAAAACCGCGCTAATAGGGAAAGTTGATTGGGAAAAACATTAGCGCTCTCAACTTGTTATTAGTGACTTTAAAATGTTTGCTCACAGCGCGGGCGAAGGAAACTTAGGGACGAAGAAAAGAGAGGTACTGATGTATGTTGGTCTTAAATGTTTGCAAGTTATAACGACTAAGAAATAGAGAGATCGGCAGGCCATTCCATAAGCGAGTTGTATCGTATTTCTTAGCAAAGAATCATGATATTTTAGAGTACGTGAGAAAGTGGGCTTGAGGAGGTACTAATGAGCATTCATAGCGAAATGGGTGTTACGGTTAAAAGTGTGAAGGAGCGGAATGTTGCTGGCGATTTCGGTGGAGTACTAGTGGTGGAAATAGCGATAGAACAAAGTGCGACACGAGACATTACGTCGACATTACGAGGGTGTCCATTGTCAGTTTAATTGCACGGTTTTGAATTCTATCTGCAGAACAATTTTAGGAGCACCTGACTAGATGTGGGTATTGTACTCCAATTTCGAGCGGATAAATGACTTGTATATTGAAGCCTGTTCCGAGGGGGTGAAGTATTTTTTACATAGCTTGAGAAAACGTAAGTTGTCATTGACACACGTGCCGAGAATGGAAAGTTTTTCGCTTTTGATGATACAAGTCCCGTTCATTGATGCTGGCAGGGTATTTTAATTTCGCTTCAACGACAGCAGACAGCATTGGGTTCTGAAAGCATTAAAGCATTCCACTCTGTTGGTAGTTCCCCAATTAGATGTGCTATTAATATCATAATTTAATAAGCATAACATACACTGCCGTTCCCGTTCTACAGCCGAAGAGCAGGGCCGTGAGTCCGGGAAGGAATATGAAAAGCAGAGAGCATTGTCGTCAACAAAGGAATATATTGGATTAAAAGTAGCAGACAAGATATCATTGATAGAAGTTAAAAAGATTGTCGTAGACAGAACGGAGCCCTGGGGCACACCAGCATTTATTTTGTGAATATTAGACTTGAAACCGTCCGATACAAGTTGAATTGAACGTTCCGATAGTTTCTAATTCATTGAAGAACAGATTCATCGACCCCAAATGCACGCATTTTCGGCATTTGCAAGCTGGGTCAAGTTGTTTTCCGCAGCACAGATCTCAACGCACCGTCCTTCGGGTGTTTTCTTTCCAGAATGTCGAAGCCATCCAGAATTATGTATATTGAAATCGCCCGTAATAACGATTTCAGTATGAAGATACAGTGATACAATTCTTTAAATAGAGAAATCAAACTCGAAATTGCTGTCTAGTTTGGGGCTTCTGTAAATAGAGCAGTAGTGGATAATTTTCTTACGGAGATGAAATTTTAGCCACGTGAAATTTAAGTTCGGATTGGAATAGGGACTACGGTGAGAGAAGATTAATGACCAAGGAGCCTCAGATCTGAGTGATCTGAGAGGTATGAGCGGGAATCTACCTGTGTTTCACTAAGTGCGTGGACGTACGCAGAGAAGTGATTACTTCTTAAGGGCTGACCAGAATGTGAATCTGAAACTTGAATCTGTATCTGATATCGAACTGTCAAAAGTTGAATACATGTATAGCCGTAAGCGCCAACACAATGCATATCTGTATGAATCTGTATCGCATCTCGTTGGGTGCTTTTTAACTTCGAGATACAGATTCTCGATTGACGTGTATCTGCGTTTGACAGCGATTGAAGATTCAAGCTTCAGATTCACATTCTGGTCAACCCTTTAACCTGCGAATATTTGCTATGTTCACTCTAAATTCCGGAGTCATTTAAAAAAAAAAGAAAAAAAACACAAACACCGACGATACTAAGCAAGGGTGCGAAGTCAAAATTCTGATGTTGTTTTACCGAATCATATGGTATTCAAAGGCTTATAGGTCTTGTTTATGAGACTGATGCCCTTGTGGTTGAAAGTGTCTTTTGATATAAATCTGGCAAGCGGTGCTGGGATTTCACTCATAGAGCATGACTTTATTTTATGTTTTTATATTTTGATATAGCTGTCCACACTTCGTATTGGTCAACTGGATGGAGTTAGTGGCTGTCATCGCCTACGAATAGACCATTCTCCCTAACACTGGAAATTGCCATTAGGTGTACAAAAGTGTTCCAAACAAATTCTAGATATTAGCTGTCCTCCAAATTCCGAGTATCTTCTTCTGCAGAGTTTTCTTAAGGTTTTCAAGAATTCAAGACATATAATATCTGATCGTTAACGTTGCTTGCGTTAGTAGTAATCTATTATTATTATTTTATTAGCATGACAATAAATTCTTAAGTTAATTCAGAGGTTGAAAAAACAAAAGAGCACTAGCTACAGAGGCTTTCAGCTCTAAATGAATATGAATACTCGTAAATGGAAACTATGTAATATGAAATATTATAAGTGATAAAAATTCTATAGATACTTTTATATAACTAAAGTATCATTCTGGAGGAAGTTGTAAACTTTTGTTATATTTTCATGGTTGATTGTATAAGTAATAGGTAGACTGATTGATTTTCAAGCAAAAGGGAATTAAAAGATCTGGAGATTTGGCATGGAATTTATCCGAGAATATGTGCTATGTCGATTATGTTATTGCAGACTGGGCACTGTGGTGGGCTGTTTTTCTTTTGGATGTGTTGATGCGTTTGAATAGTGTGGCCTAGGCGAAGACGGATGAAGTTGGAGTTCATTGCTTTAGAGGTGGATGTCGTGTAGATGGGAATACAACGGATAGTGTTGATTTTAGCGTAGTGATTTTGGTGACTTCGCCAATTCAAAAGTCGGTGCATCTTAATCTTTTGGGTGATCTGTTTTGCAGATCATGCTTTGTAAGTATATCAAAGGTGAAAAGAGGTGCATCATTGCAGGATATATCAGCAAGTTCGTTACCTTGTATCCCCATGTGACTTGGAACCCACATAAGCTTTATTTTGTTGGGGTATTTTGTCAGGACATCCTAATGTGGTTTATAGGTCCAGTGTTGTGATTGGAGTTTAATGAGACTTTTCCCATAGTTTTGTCATTATTTTTACTGCTTCGAGTAAAGCCTCTGCAGTGAAAATTGATTGGTTTTCTGGCAAAATTCCGACTTTTAATAGAGATCCGCTTTCTGAGGTGGTGGTGATGTGGTGTATATTGATTTAGATCCGTCTGTGAAGATAGGTTTCCATCCTTTAGATTTTAGTTCACTAATTGCTTCAAGAAAATGGGCCTTGTAAATACCGCTGTCTGTATTGCCTTTTTTTTATGTTCAGTCAGAGTCAGTAGTCAGTAGTAGGATTGTTTTATGCACCATGGTGGGTAAGATGGGGAGTAATGTTTCATTTGTTTGATGGGACGATCAAATTCTCTTGCGCTGTATATTGTTCGAGCTTTGGTTGATGGGAGACGCTTGGTTGTTTTTTGAACTGACAACGGCGGTAATGTCCTTGTCAATAATGGAATTATATGAGAAGGAGAATTTCGTTAGAAGTTTGGTAAAACATTCTGCTTGTTTTTCTTCTAAAAGTCCTGCTTCTGCCATTATATTTTGTATTCCGGATGTTCGATATGCATTGATACTCTTTCTAGCTGCTTGATGATAAGTCGATTTTAGGAGGTTAAGCGTTGTTTTGGGACATTTACCATATATGAACAGTCCATAATCAATTTTACTTAAAACTAAAACTCTGGTAATATTACAAAGAGAATTTCCGTGTACGTTTAATGTTTTACAATAGTTACAAATGTTGGCTCTCCCAGCTAGTCTCTTCTTAAGGTCTATACAATGTGGTTTACAGTAACTTTACGAGAAACATGCAGTGTCTTACATTTATCTAATGAAAGCTTGGCACCAGAGGCGAAGGTCCAATTTAATATTTCTGTTAGTAATTCAGATAGGATAGCTTTATTTTGTCAAAAGCTATAATGAAAAGAACTACAGACAAAGGGGAATCCATGAGGGATACCATTGTGCAGTGGAAGAGTTGAGGAGAAATGGTTGTTAACCTTAACCGACAACTTTCTGTTCGAAAGAAAAGATTTTACATAACCGAACATTTTTGGGCCGATGCCCCAGGCTTTTAATTTGTTAATAATTAGATGAACACCGAATTTGTCGAAGATCTTTTCAAAATCTAGTGATAACAGAGTAACGTGATTTCGAGATGATAGGGCATTCGAGATATAAAAATCTACGTGTAGTAAGGCATCGGCACAACCTCGATTGGGTTTGAAGGCTACTTGATTCTCGCTAATGAGTTTGTTGGAATCGATAAACCAGAGAAGGCGTTTTGCAACTATTTTTTCTAAAACATTAGACAAACAGGAAATTAGCGAAATTGGTCGGTAGCCACAAACTGTATTAATCGGCTTGTTAGGCTTTGGCAGGGGGATAATATTATAGTAGCTAACTTCCAGCTTTGTGGAATTATTCCAGTCTCAAGAATCTTATTTTAAAAGCGACAAAGCCTTGATTATGTCCCCGCTTGGCGTTTTGCCTTTTAATTTGAAGAGGCAGCTGTCCAGTTCCAGATTCGTTATCGCAACTTCAATATGCCTTGCTGATGGAATTCGAGTAGCTGAGGGGGGAGTTGTTTTTCATGGTATTGAAGCTCTTCGAAAAGTGTTCGTCTTTTGACTGATTTGACCAAGTGTGGGCAAAGAGATTACTAATCTCTACTGCGCACGAAGAAGGTCCAATTGGTGTTTCGATGCATTTAATGGAACGTGGAATGGAGTTCCCAGTAGTTAGGCAGCGGATTTTATGCCAAATTTTGGACGGTGTGGAGTTTGGATCTATTCAGGCAGTGAACTCTTGTAAGCTTTTGCCTTTGCTAATTTTCATTTCTCTCCGCAATAAGGCATTGGATTTTTTATAGGCTATTAGGTTGGTATTGGTGGGGTGTTGCTTAAAAAGTCTCCAATTCCTCACTTTCTCGGAATTTAAACTTTTTAATGTGGGATTCCACCAAGGGGCATAATGTTTGTTGCGGGATGGGGCGGTTTGTGGTATAGAGATATTGAAGGTGGACCGTATGGCTTTCAGAATCACTGCTACTTCTTTGTTTATATTGGACGACGGTGTATGTTTTAAAAGAAAATCAGTAATATAAATTTTAAACTTGTTCCTGTTGGCCTCACTAGTTTTAAATTAGGGGATTAGTTGCGCGTTTGGCTTAGCGGGGCCTATTGCAACGTTAGTAATAATTGGAAAGAGGTCACTGTTGCGAAGATCCTCAAGGATTCTTCCAAAAATTAGCGGATGAAGTTCTGCTGAGCAACAGGTGATGTCAATGTGCGTAAAGGTTGTGCGTGTGGAGAAGTGAGGAGATGAGTTAAGCAGAAAATCGTCCAAAATAACTCCCCTGGAATTCGTAGATGGGGAGCCCTGAAGAATGCTCCAGGAGTTAATGTTACCCACAAGTAAAACGGGGATGGAGACTTGATTAGGGATATTTTCAAGGTCGTGTTGTGAAAATTGTTGATTAGGAAGGATGAAAACAGAGACTACTGCAAATTTGAGTGATAAATTTATTTGGACTGCTATCGTTGAAATATTAGAATTAATATTGAACAAGCTATGAGGAATATTACTTTTTATTAAGAGACCAATAGGCATTGGCCGTTGTATTGTGAGGGAAATTTTGAAACTAACTTTTATATGGATTGGGTTCAAGGGGAGTAGAACCAAACCCACAATGTTTCTCTTGAAGAGATCAAGTCGAAAGTCCTTTTATTAAAATATTAAACTCATCATAGTTGTTAATATAAACTTTTATATTCGTACGTCCACGTCTGTAAGTACAGACCAGCTGTTTTGGCATTTATTGAAACACAGGTAGATCCCCGCCCAAACCTCTCAGATCATTCTGATCTGAAGCTACCTGGCTACGAGCTAGTGACATTATTCTTCTCCCACCGCGGTCTCGCCATTTACGTGCTTAGTGATGTAGCTTACCAAACTCCACCACAATGTGATCCATGTTCCAATCCGGAATTCAACTTCATGTGGTTAAAATTCCATTTCAGTAAGCAAATTATCCACTACTGCTTTATTTATAGAACCCCCAAACTGGACAGCAATTCAACTTTTAACGAGTTTCATGCGCTGTCTGACTCCAGTCAAAGAATTGTATCCCTGTATCCTCATACTGAAGTTGTTATTACGGGCGATTTCAATATACACAATTCTGGGTGGCTTCGACATTCTGGACAGACAACACCCGAAGGACGGTGTGTTGAGATCTTCGGAAAACAACTTAACTCAGCTTGTAAATGAGCCCACGCGAATACCAGATAGTCATACCGCCAACACCCTGGACTTCTTTTTAACTTCTCACCCTGATAAATACACCGTTGATGTGCTCTCCCCTCTAGGCTCGTCGGACCACTGTGTTATATCAGCCAATTTCTCGTACACTGACCACATAGTTAGAGAAAAGATTCCTAAAAGAACCGTATGGCAATACGAGAAAGCCAACTGGAGCGGACTTAACAGCTTCTTTAGGAATTTTAAGTGGTCGTTATGCTTCCTCGATAACGACGTGGATTCCGCTGCGGATATGATTACAGACACCATTCTCTTTGGAATGAGATCCTTTATTCCTCATCGGATAAAAATTATCAAACCAAAAGAAAAGACATGGTACGACTCGAGCTGTAAAAAGGCCGTCAGGGTTAGAGAAGTATTTTTTCGGGCCTTCAAGACTAACCCGACGGAGGAAAACCGAAAAAAGTTCAAACGAGCCAGAAATGACTGCAACGCCTTTCATAAGCGTGTGAAATTCCTATACGACCAAAAACTGAGGCAAAAAATACTGCAATGTCCCAAAGGCAGTAAAAATTTTTGGTCGTTCGTCAAAAACATTAGAAATTCCGCCTCATCCTCCATCGCAACGCTCATTTACAATGACATTCCAGCTGTCAGCTCTTTGGATAAGGCCAATCTGCTTGCTGCACACTTTGCGGCCAGCTCAACACTCCCAGATTGTGCTTTGTCTCCGCCTACACTTGAGTGCGTCGAATCTTCAATGGGACGAATCTACTTTCGCAATCGTGTAGTAGCAAGAGTACTTAAAGATCTCAACATACATAAATCCGCTGGTCCAGATGGTGTATCTCCCATTCTTCTGAAGAGGTGTTCTTCCACGCTGGCAAAACCACTGCGTAAGCTTTTTCATCAATCCTACTCTTTAAGACTCTTCCCGAGCAGATGGAAAACAGCATTTGTCCAGCCCGTCCCTAAAAAAGAGAAATCATTTTCTCTCTCCTCCTACAGACCCATTGCACTTACGTCCCTTCTTTTCAAGGTCATGGAAACAGTGATAAATCGTCAGCTCTTTTGTCGAAAATGCGTGCATTTGGGGTCGACGACTGTCTTCTTCAATGGATTAGAAATTACCCTTCGGAACGTTCAATTCAAGTTGTTTTGGACGGTTTCAAGTCTGATATTCACAAAATAAATGCTGGTGTGCCCCAGGGCTCCGTTCTGTCTCCGACACTCTTTTTTATTTTCATTAATGATCTCTTAACTGCTACTTCTAATCCAATATATTCCTTTGCTGATGACAGTACTCTCTGCTTTTCATATTCGTTCCCGGACTCACGGCCCTGCTCTTCGGCTGTAGAACGAGAACGGCAGCGTATGCTAAGCTCATTAAATTCCGATATCAACAGCATAATCAATGGGGGAACTATCAACAGAGTGGAATTTAATGCTTCCAAAACACAATGCTCTCTGCTGTCGTTAAAGCGAAATTTAAACACCTAGCCATTATCCATGAATGGCACTTGCATCGTCGAAACCGAAAAACTTTCCATTCTCGGTATGTGTGTCAATGACAACTTACGTTGGAATGACCACATATTTGATGTCGCCAAAAATGCTGCGAAATGTCTAGGTTTCCTCAAGCGACGTAAGAAATATTTTACCCCCTCTGATCTGGCCTCAATATATAAGGCATTTATCCGCCCAAAATTGGAGTACAATGCCCACATCTGGTCAGGGGCTCCTAAAACATCTCTGCACCTGCTAGATAGGAGTCAAAACCGTGCGATAAAACTTATTGACGATACTAATACCAGTCAATCAATTGACACGCTTGAACACCGACTTAATGTCTCCTGTCTCACTTTGTTTTATCGCTACGAGTATTTCCACCACCAGTGCTCCACCGAAATTGCCAGTACAATTCCGCCCATTCAAACTTTCAACCGTAACACCCGTATCGCTATGAATGCTCATCAGTATACCCTCAAGCTCATTTTCGGACGTACTCTAAAATATCGTGATTCGTTCCTAAGTACGGCTTAGGAACTCACTTATGGAATGCCCTGCCGATCTCTGTATTTCCTGGTCGTTATAACTTGCAAACATTTAAAAACAATATACATCGGTACCTCTCTTTTCTTCCTCCCTAAATTTAAGAGAGACAGTTTGAGTTTTCGAAGAAGTGTCGGTTTGGTGGGATGATAAGACTTGGTTACATTTTGGTTGTGGTAGAGAGACTTTTTGCGGTTTTTTTGTGAAGGTGGTGAGAAGTGAAAATGGGAGCCGGTTTGATTTTGGGAGATCAGTGGAGAGATTGGATAGAGATTGAGAGTTGTTAGTTGGATGCATTGAGTTTAGTGCCTGTGTGCTTTGATAAAGATTACTTTATTTGTATCGTGTGGGATTATTGTTGTGCGATAATGTGTACCCAGTTTATCCGACAGCTCAATGTACGTTTAAGCAATCCGCATTGGTTCAGTACGCATTGAAATATTCAACACGCATACGTTCATTCCTGCTTATAAAATGCATTGAAAATTTGTAACCGCTTTGAAATATCATATAATCCTTATCAAATCGCATTGAAATATTCTACTCTCTCGCGCTCTCATCATTCTTTCATCATCGGGCAGGTATTAGTTGTGTATTTAAAATGTGGGATTGCAAACGAAATATTTGAAATGCCAAAGAAATAAGAACAATGTCAAATGTCAGTTCAATCAGCTGTTTGTTAAACTTCTCTCAATTTTCTCTTGCTCAATTTGGATAATTTCAAATAAACACCAGCATTTCTACGGGTATTGAAACAATGCGGATTTCTTCAACGCACATTGAACTGTCGGACAGACTGAGTAATAGTTATTAGTGGGATTGGAGTTTTGAGAGTGGGGAGTGGTGTGTTTAATTGTTTGTTTTTATGTTCGGCTGGGGTATTACTTTGAGTGAGAATTCTGTGTTTAATAATTTCAGCAATGGAGGGTTTGGTTCTGGGGTATTTAATTGGAGCGGGTAGCTGATGCATCGGATTATCATTATATACTCGTATTTTCCAAGCTTCATGGATTGTGCATGGACGGTTGATTTTGATTTTGTTGACAGATTTATTTCGCCGAAAAGTTCGGCATGCTGGGTCGGAAAATGTGTGAGTATCGACTCTGCAGTTAATACAATGAATTCGTGAGCATCCCTCATGCGGAGGGGGTAAACAGAAATTTTTGCAAGTTGGCGAATTATTGCACCTGTTTTTGGTGTGGCCCAATTTTTGGCAAGAGACTCATCTCATCTACGTCTACCTTGCAATTTTCCCAACCTATTTTTATGTCATTGTTTAATGAGATTAAAGGTAACGATTGCGGTACCTGTCGGGACTAGATCAGAGTTAACTTTTTTTTTTGATTTTTTTTATGTCGATTATTATTTTTTTTTTAATTCATTCAGCAGCTCATATTCTGGTATGTCAATTATGTGTCTGGAAAAGATTCTACCTTGATTTTTACTGGAATGGAATCGATGTATTTGGCCTTGATGAATTTTTCAGCCGTAAAAAGATTATAAAATTTTACGAGGAGGTCGCCGGATCGCATTGGTTTAGCGTCCAAAATGTCTTTGGAAATACATATATTCCAATCCACGATTTATTTGGAAAGGGTTATATGCAGAAAGTGGTTTAAGATTGTCACCTAGTTTTTCTAATCCTGATATTACTACATACCGGGGAAAATTGTCATCATTTGAAGAGATTGTTGGGAGTGATGGGAAGTTGTCATCAATGCATTTGCGTTTTGATTTTATGTTCCGATTTAAGGGAGCGTCCGGAGAAAGATTCCTAAATCGGTTACGATTTGGGGGGTCCGAGCCCCCTTTCATTTCTTATTTTTAGACAAAAGCGTGAAAATAGAGAAAATACGCTAATGAAAACTTGAAAATTGAAAGTATATAAATCAACTACACGTCATGCCGTTACCCGGTGATTGCCTGACAGAGACTGTAGTAATCTAATTTTGGATAGCCGCGTGTGTATCTTAGTAAGAGTAGTAGCTCGAGTCGATATACTTATGTTTCCAGTCGACTACAAACTACTGGAGGCATGTCTTGCGTCAAACGCAAGAATGCTTATCTGATCAACAAATAGATGCCCTGAGAACCTGTCCTTATTTGAATGTTGGTAAACTGAAACCGCATGCTAGTTTTGAAAACGTTTCACCCAAATCCTTGCCGGACGTAACAGCTGTGTATTACTGCTGTACTAAGCAACAAGTACTCGTAGTTGTCTATGTACTTAATAGCTCTGAGTTATTCAGCTTTTGTTTTGTGCCATTTCGGTGTCAGGCTGGCACATGTATGACCAATTTTTAACTTGCTATACTTTAGTAAAAAAAATTGGTCATTAATTAAAATGATGACCTTTGGCGCTTGTGCCCTTTTTGCTTATGACGGCACAACATTTATAACTGGCTTACATCTGCCTTGGCAACAATATCGACGATTGGTACACTAGGAAAGAGCTTTCCCAAAATTAAAGTTTTTTTTTATTGCTTAAAGACCTAACCATCCGTTTTTCTAGCGTGGCTAAGTATTTGGATGTGATCTGGGATAGCAAATTTCTTTGAACCAAACGCGTCGTGTTCAAGGCATTGCCCACATTCAGGCAGTGCAAAGTTGCTTTCGGCCAGACTCTCGAGTTAACACGTCACAACTGTTTTAACTAGATGTAAAAAAACGAGCTGCCTCGCATCCATGGCGTATAACCCAGCACCTGACAAGTATGACGAAATTATTGCAACATTGCAAAATCAACTTAATAAATGAAAAATAATAATATGCTGACTACATGTCTGGATGAATGAAGTTTAACAGAGGGCAAATTGATTCCAGGAATTTATGTATTGAATATTGTTAATCGACCTGAATTGATTAAAAAAAATACAGATGTCAAGAGTTGTGTCATACGTAGTAGTAGTATTCTCCCAGCAATAAGTCTAAGACGTTTTTTTTCTGTTTAAATAAAGTGGTATATTTTTCTTAATAAAAGCGAAAAGTTGTTTTTTTTTAATTTTACCGCTCAGCAACGATAAAACTCTCAGTACTGATGAATCTCCATCGTATTGATATTGATATCAAGGGCTGAACTGAGAGTGCCATCTTTCGTTTAAAAAGAAAAAGTCCTTGTAATAATAGGGTCTTAACGACCCTGCTTGGAAGCAGAAGGTGAAGAATTTTTCGTCGGAAAAATCCCTAATGGAACTATCAAACAAATGGGCTAAACATTTCTCTGAGGAAGCTCTGCAGTTCTTTGATACTCAAATCACATGACTTAATTACATACATCAGAAGTGATCGACGGTACGAGTATAAGAATGAAAGATAGTAAAATTTAGGTATGATGATAAATTTGCAGCGAATGCCTAATGTATTAGCAACTTAAGCTTAAACGAAGCTAACATTCGATAGTAAGATCTATTCATAGAGGTGGTATCAAAAACGTTGTCCAAGATTATAGACCGATCCCAACTTTACCAGTGATTGAGAAATGCTTAGAGGAAGTAGTGTATAAGAGACTAATAAACTTATTATGTAATATTAGGTTAGATTAGGGTGGCCGGGAAAACAAACCTACTTAGGCCTATTGGTCCATTGTGATGCCATTTGTATCTGTGATCCTCCTACTCTTGGAACCAATTTGAGTTTCTCACGAAACGTAGGAGACTATTGACGTCTATATTGATTAGATCGCTGAATTCATTGTAGAAGAAAGCTGCTAAGTTGAGTTTCCTTTGCACGTAGTGATTGCTATACCGATAATACCATTTTTATAGATAGAGTGACTCCAATTCTGGGCGGGTGGCCCGGCACTCAATATAGGGGAGAAAACATTGCCACCAACCTCGCTATCAGTCTTGAATCCATCCGTGTTGAAATCGATTGATTTGTCATTCAAGAAAGCACCTTCCTTCCAGAAATATTGTATCTAGAGTGACGCTTACATGAAAGCCTTCGTCAAACCAATTTTCGGGCATAATGTAGTCGATGTTATCTGGAAGTATTCCTAATGTATTAAGAATGTAAGCGTGGCCAAATAATTTATATGTAGGCTATGTCATCGGTTGAAAACGAATAGCTTTGTAAGTTAGCAGCCATTTTCCTACTGAAAATATTGAAGGGTGTCAGGTAAAACAGAATATACAGAGGTCTCTTGTGTTTTACGTCAGTCCCGGACTGAAGTCCGGGTACCGAGTTTCAAGTCCAGTAGGGACTATAAGTCCTGCCACTCAACAGGACCTTATGGCCGGCCACTGGTCAAATCATAGCAACGTAAAGCTCCGCTAATGCATAGACATGCTATCCTTTGGACTTTCTATGGTTTGCTGCAGTTGGCTGCATTGAAGGTGAGTATCGGTCTTACAACTCAGACGTATAGCCAGTGGGTAATGCGAGATTGAGGGCCCCATTTGTCCCTGTTTAGTTATGTTAATAAATCTTTATTTTACTTTGACCTTGCAACGATTCCAAATTCTACTTTACAATAAGAGAAGCACGTGTGTGTGCTGTCAAAGCAAAAATTGAATACGAAAAAAAAGAAATAATTTGACAGCTTCATTGTGACAGCAGTTGCAGTAATAAAACTTGGCAAAGTGGTGTTGCCAAATCTCAGACATCCTGACCGGTCAAAGCATCTGGTTCGAAACATTCCACCAGCCGCCACAATTTTTGGACTGCCCGGCTACATTTGCCATGTGCAGTCTTCAATGTTATGTTGCGGATTAGCCCATCACTACCAGGATGAACTTCCGTGATCCGGCCCAATCGCCAATGGGTCGGAGGTAAATTTTCATGTCGTACTAAGACGATGTCACCAACTTGTACGTCCTCATCACGTCGTTGCCATTTGCTTCGAGTTTGTAATATGTGCAAGTACTCGTCGCTCCATCGTTGTCAAAACTTCTGGTGGACCTGTTGCAACCATTGCCAAAGCTTGAGTCGATTACGGGGAACCTCGGTAAGATCTGGCTCGGGCACTGCGATGATGGAGGACCCAATAAGAAAATGGCCTGGGGTCAGAGCTGTCGTCTGGGTCATTGTAAACAGATATGATAGGACGCGAGTTTAGGCACGCCTCGATACGCACCGCCAAGGTCTGCAACTGACTATACCATAGTGTTTGGGCTCCGACTAGGCGCAGCAGATGACTTTTAGCCGATTTCACTGCAGCTTCCCATAGTCCACCCTGATGAGAAGCGCTGGGTGTGATAAAATGCCAATTCGTTCCCAGGTTGGCCAACGCTTGTTGATTTGCATCACTGGTCCAAGTAGCTAAGTCTTCTTTAAGCTTGCGGTTTGCCCCAACGAAGGCTGTGCCGTTATCGCTATATAGATCTCGACAGGGCTCGCGCCGACTAATAAATCTTGTAAAGGCCGCTAGAAACGACTGGGAAGTAAGATCGTCCACGACCTCTACATGTACAGCCTTCGTAACCATACAAATAAAAATAGCCAAATAAGTCTTGATGGTTAACCGAGACCGTTTTGCTCCAGCACGCAGAAAAAATGGCATACAATAGTCAACGCTTGATGCACTGAAGGGGCAGGCAGCAGTCAGTCGTTTCCCATCTCGCATAGCGAACGGTCGGCTTTTCCGTGGTCCACATAAAAGTGAAAGACTATCAAATAGTAAATTAAGCAAATAATTGGCAAATGGGAGTGTGGCTCAGTGGAGCAGTAGTTGACTCGGTATGTGGGAGACCTGGGTTCGAGTCCAGTAGAAATTCGTGGGTGACTTTTTTTAATTTCTTAACATTAAAAACAAAACAAGAAGTGGTAATAGTGCCGATTAATGATGGATACCGGTCAGCCGGAGGTTCCGCAGGTGGAACCGGTATCGAATCGTATGACGACGAGAGCTTGTGAAATGCAGCAAGCAACAACAAGTAAGGCAGCAGCAGTAATACAAAAATCAGATGATGACACGAAAGTGGAAAAGAGGCGGAGGAAAAACAAGACATCGTCGAAATCCTCCACAACAAAAAAAATCAAAGAAGACGAGCGCGTTAAAGCGGACGGAAGGGAGTACTCTTACGAGTCTGAAGGGGGTGAGGGCCGCTACATTGGAGAGGGGAATCCCTTTAAAGAGTTGTCAGACACTGATACCTCAGCAGAAGAGGAAGAAGATGACGAGGCTCAGTTTGACAAGCTTATAAAAGAGCTCCTGGAGAAGAGAGAGAAGTTGCGGCAGCAAAAGCAACAACAAAAACTACAACAGCAGAAGACAGAAGCTATGAAAGAAATGTCAATGCAAAAAGAAAAGCAATTAACAAGCCAAAAGCAGCAGCAGCGACAACAGCAACAACAACAACAACAAGAACAAAGACTGCAACAGAAGACGAACCCGCAAAAACGACAAAAACAACAACAACAGCAGCAAATACCACAGAAAATGCAACAGCGATCATCGCAGCAACAACAACAGCAACAACAACAACAGCATCAACAGCAGCAGCAGCAACAACAGCGGCAGCAAAAACAGCAGCAGCAACAGCAACAACAACAACAACAACAACAGCAACACCAGCAGCAACAACAACACCAGCAGCAACAACAACAACAACTACAACAACAACAACATCAAGAACAAAACCATCGGCTTGAAAACAAGGGGAGGGAAAGAGTGCCCCCAATTAATGTAAGTAATTTAGAAATTAATGATAGTATTACGTTATGTAAGTTAGTAACTAAGAATTTTTATGTTAAGAGATTAAGTGCAAATAAGCACATTATTATTTGTTGTAATATGGAGGATTGCCGGAAAGTACGTACCGCCCTAGGAAAAGCAGATACGGAATATTATACATATATTCCTAAGGGTGAAAAACTTCAGACGGTGCTATTAAAAGGCATCGATCCTGCAATAAAGACGGAGGAGCTCGAAGAAGAGCTTAAAAGGTTAGAGAGCGACGACCTTAAGTTCGTGGGGGTCAAGCCGTTTACCACGGCCGCGGCAAGGGATGGTAACCGTAAATTACCATTCTTCTTAGTGCAGTTAACACCCAACAGCAAAATCGATAGTCTGCGAAAGATCAAATTCCTGTATTATCATGCTGTGAGTTGGGAAAAATTAAAGAGGGCAGATCGTGTACTGCAATGTATGCGCTGTCAGAGGTTCGGGCACGCCGCAGCTAATTGCAATATTCAATTTAGATGCGTTAAGTGCGATAAGGACCACAAATATGGAGAATGTCCTCTAGGAAACGATAGAGTAGTGGATAGGGGTCAACTCTTTTGCGTACTCTGCAGGAACTCGGGGCATCCTGCCAATTTCAGGGGTTGTCCTAGGTTCCAGGAGCTGAAAAAGAAAGTTCAGGCTCGAAAACAGTTGATCGAAGAAGAGAAGCGTCAAAAGAGTCGTGCTTTCTCTAATTTTGTGGCACCCAGTGTATCCTTTGCCCAAATGGTATCTGGATCGGGTAAGGCCACAATGACAGCAAAAAATACGCCAAAGGTAGCCGAAAAAGCGCCGGAAGCGGATCTGGATTTGAAAGCGATCCTTCTGTCCTTGCACGGAAAAATCGATCATTTTCAGAAACAATTAAATGAACAAGCGGCTCGAATTGACGTCATCTATTCGACCCTGTTTGACAAGTCTGGCACGCCGATATAATGTCTCCTACGTTGAATGAGGTTAATCTGAAGATCCTTGCGTTAAACGTTAACTCACTAATCAGGATCGAGAGAAGGGCCAACCTGCAAAATCTGATGTTAAGTGAATGCCCAGATGTGCTTTTGGTAAGCGAAACTAAGCTTAACCAGAATCACAAAATTGGCTACAGTGGCTACAATATTTATAGAAGGGACCGTCCACACTCCTCACAAGGGGGTGGGGTTGGTATCTTATTATTCATATATAGCGGGGATTTAATGAGGTGTTGGAAGCATGCATCGTATGCATTCCTCTTCATAATCGAAGGCGAGTGTATGTGGTGTCGCTTTCTGCATCCGAAGCACCTAATCCCATTCAATTTATAACTGAGCTCGAATTACTTTTTCGTTGCCTTTAGCTCCAATCGGAGGAAAATTATTATTTTTTGGCCGGAGATCTTAATGCTAGACATGCGGCATGGGGAAATAATCCGCCAAACACCAGAGGCAACCAGTTATACTACTGGTGGTGTCAAAATATGATTGAGTACAGACTTGAACTGTACGCGATATCCCATCCTTCCCATCAGCCGGTTCTTTCCTGGACTTGGCATTAATTGATAGTAGACTAGAACTGACTAACGTGGATCGAAACACAAGGAACTGTTTGCGTGTGTTCGAGTACGATAGTGATCACTACGGACTTGCCGCCACAATACGGATCCCAAACGAGCAAAGGCAGCTGGAGCAGTACGATCAAGTGTACCCATACGACTACCGTAAGGTACGGTGGCCGTGCTTCTCCAGAATCTTAAAGCGTAATTTACGTTTGAATGAAATTGATCCCCCGACCAACAGAAACTTGACAAACGAAGAAATCGACCGTAGTTTACTGACAATGCAAGACGTTATCAAACGAACTATGGAGCAGACTATCCCTCGGATAAAATACTCCGACGAAAGCCAGGTGGAAAAATACAAAACTCCAACAATCAACGCATTGTACGCACACAAAAGTAGACTGGTCTCGAGGCTTAAGCAGTTGTACAAGCAGGTTACTGACAGAAACGACCCGGAAATACGAACACTAAAGTCACTGATCAAAAACCTAAAACAATTAATTAAAGAAAATTACAGTAAGTCTGTAAGTCTGTACTGGGGCAATAAGATTCGGGCTATAAAATCCAGTAGTCCGAATATGTTCCCACAGATAAATAAATTGTTCAGGAGGAAAGATCACAATGACATTCAGTGTGTCCGAATTCCACAAACGACAGAAAACAGACAGATACTATTGACCCTCGGCATAAGTCCAGAGAGTGCCGACTCAAGCGACGTTCTTTTCGTGGTCGAAGACCCACGGGAGAAAGTAGATTTACTGGGAGCCTTTTTCGAGGCCGTGTATACGGTGAACAATCCGGTTCGCCGTAATCACGACATTGACAACAGGGCCTACGTAAATCACTATTATCTGCGCAACGAACTTCAAAATTGGCGATCCGAGAATCACGGTTTCACCGTATTCAGTGAAGAAAACGCTGCAAACTTTATCATCGCCAATGAGCGAGCTTCCTCGCATTTGTTCGTGCGAAAAGATGAACTCCTATGCATCTTCGAGTCTCTGAAAAACAAAAAGTTGTCGTGAGTAGACGGTATTCCAAACGTCGTATTAAGACACCTGCCCTTGGAAGCAGTGGATATATTTACTACGCTGTTTAACAATGCGCTGAATAATGCATATTAGTGGTTTATCGCATTGGTTAAATCTTGGTGGTGCGTGTGCACGATGTTGACGAATGACGGGCGCCCGAAATCGCAATTGGGATGGTGACCACCCTGTGCGAGAGGCTACGAGTGCTCACCATCCCGATTATAGTTAAGTTAGGTTAAGTAGCTTAGGTAGGTTAAGTAGAATAGGGCCATAGTTTTAAGTTTTATACAAAATTATTAAGATATGGTATCTAAGTTTTTTCCAAAAATTATTTTCTTAGAAATTGCATATATTGTATATTTGATAGATAAGATTAATGGTAAGATAGTTTTAAGGTCGAAAGGCAAACTTGAAATGAAATTGCTAAGTTTAGAGCGCTCGGTAAGAGCCAGTAAGCTAGAATAAGTACCATCATTGTCAAATTAGATTTAAGCATTTTTGTCTAGAATTTAAGTAATAGCGCTAGAAACAATAAAAATGAATTTAAAAGTAAAAAGTAAAATGGGCAGGCAGCAGTAACCCTTTGCCTTGG
The DNA here is from genome assembly GCA_949129095.1 of Volucella bombylans. Lineage (NCBI taxonomy): Eukaryota > Metazoa > Arthropoda > Insecta > Diptera > Syrphidae > Volucella > Volucella bombylans. Next base: position 109,487,134 of record OX422141.1, on the reverse strand, counting down.
TAGCGTGGCCATTTATTGCGCAAGAATAGCACCACGATGGCGTCTACAAATAGTCTAGCGTGCAAAATCCAGTATCGATGGTGCAGGGTCTGTAGCATTATCTATGTGCCGCCGTGAAGCGTTGTTTCATGCGTCTGCAGAATCAGTAGCCAACTTAAAGCCGCAGACTTTGGCAGGATAATTGGAAACCGGTAGTCATAGGGTAAAGGTGCATTCTTAATTCGACCACCTACTCGGAGAATATCTTTGTCATCCAAGAATGGGTTAAGTGAGAGTAGTCGACTCGAGTTCGATAATCTGGAAGCATTTCGAAGTTTAAGTATGTCATTAGCAAAGCATTTACCTTGTTCCAAGCGAATTAGAATTTCCAGGGCCTCATCCAACTCCTCATGCCCAATTACAAATCTTCGAAGTAGTTGCCGTCGTTTCGGCGTCCAGCGTCTGATGCGCGCTACGGTTCGTAGAAGACGAAGAAGAGAACTGAACCGTTCTATCAGTGGAATGACTTTCCCATCTCGCATTCGCGTTGTAAGTCCTTTCGCATTGTAAAAATTTCTTCTTCACTAAGTAAAGTATTGTGTTGTGAAGTGGTTAGTTCGTTCATCAACCACTCCGGTCCCTGCAGCCATAAGTGATGTTTTAAAAGAGCATCCGCTCCGATGCCTCTACTTGCGCAATCCGCTGGATTCTGAGCCGACCGTATGTGGTACCATCGGTCGGGAGATGTCAGTTCTTGTATCTGTCCAACTCGGTTTGAAACGTATGGTTTAAGTGTTGCAGGGTGCTTGCATAGCCAACAGAGCAAATGTTTGAATTCGACCACAACCAATACGGCGTGTTTTGCAGTCCAAGTGCGATACGAACGTTCTGCATTCTCACAGCCAACAAGTGCGCCGCGAATAAAAGGACCTCAAAATAGCGTCCCGCGCAGCTAAGGCCTGAGTGCAGTCAGCCACTTCACCATAATTGTCGAGTGCACATTGTTGTAAGGCACGTACAGCATTGAATGAGCTACCAGTCATCCCATACGTCACTGTGGCCAGATCGTAGACCCCAATGTCCCTTGCAGATGACTCACGCCAAAGAATGCGCTGGTACTGCCGATGCTCAGGTGCCACCATTACCTGACGGAACATTTTTTCAATGTCCGCTGTGAGAGCGATGAGGTAACGACGAAAGCGAAGAATTATAATTATCAGGGAATCTTGAATTGTGGGACCAACCAGCTGAACGTCATTTAGCGAGATCCCTGTACTTGTTTTAGCTGACGCATTGAATACAACGCGGAACTTTGTGGTCACTGCGTGATGTGGAATGAAATACCCGTTTAGATGGTCGCTAGGTTGACCAACATATTCCATATGACCGAGGGCGGAATGCTCACGCATGAAGTCAACGTAACGTTCTCGCAGATCCTCATTCCCAGCCAGCCGACGTTCGAGGCATCGAAATTGCCGCAGTGCATTTAGATAGGAACCTCCAAGCTTGTTAACGTCAGGATGAAGTGGTATATATACCACATATCTGCCATCTCTGGTTCTAGAGTGTGTCGTTGTAAATATCCGTTCTCACTCGTCATTCTCATAGTTAATCTCCACCCCAGGGACACCTTCGAGCCTCCAAAAGTTTTGTACGAGTTCCTCCAAAGTTGATTCAACCTCTGACACTTGAGCACCAAGACTGTAAACAGGGCGTGCTGATGTGGGAGTAGTCGAAACTGGACCAAAGATAACCCATCCAAATTGTGTTCGTTGCGCATGCGGTTCATCCTGGTTACCACCAATGATGTCACCTGTGACGATCAGACCCCACATATCAGCCCCTAGAAATACATCTATTCCACCAGGTGTACCAAAATTCGGGTCAGACAGTTGAAGACCATCCAAATGCGTCCACCGAGCCACATCGACGATCACCGCGGGAGTTATCAACGTGATTGACGAGATTACCAATGCATGGATGTTTAGTGAAAATGTTGTGTAAACTGCCTTGAGTTCAAAGAAAACTCTTCCCTTTGTAGGAGTTTGAGCCAATGCACCAATTCCTTCAACCTCCAGCTCACACTTAGTTCTGCGAAGATTCAAATAATGAGCTACTCTATCTGATATGAAACTTACCTGCGATCCAGGATCGCAAAGTATACGGACTAGGCGTTGTTCATTCCGTTCTCCATGTGCATATGCGCGCGCAGTAGCAAGCAATACCGTGCGATCTCCTCGGGTTAGGTAAGTTGTCGCAGGATCGTCTAGTCATAAGGATGGCTGTACCAACTTGGCATCAGCTGTTAAATAGTCTCTCGACTGCGAGGCCGACGTGGTAGAGGGATCCCTAGTTCCACGGCAAAAGAGTGTATGGTGCTTCCGACCACAGTGTCGACACCCACCTGCTTTGAATTATGTCCATTTTTGAGGCAGTTGAAACACAAACCAAAATGTTTCAAGGCATCAAAGCGCTGTTCTGGTTTCATGTTGATAAGAGATTGGCACCGCGAAACCCTCTTGGCAATGGCAGCACTTCGCATCATCCGCTGCCACAAAGCAAGATTTGACATTCTGATTGCGGTGCTGTGATCTGTTCGAAGACAATTCCGGACGTTGTGATACTCGACCAACCTCCGTAGAAAGACTATAAGCCCGCTTTTCCAAAAACTGTAGAAGTTCCCTTAATATCGAAATATTGTTGGAATCCGAACACTTGCACCATTCTCGTCGTGTACTGGTAGGAAGCATAGACACAATTATTGGTACAGCTAGCGTATCCCACTGGTCCACTGGTAAGTGCATAACCTTCAATGCACGAAGCGATTCTTGGACCGTATCCACAGCTGTCAGTAGAGTCTTTGCTGTCTCGTCTACCGCCGCCTTCATATTAATGAGCCTTGATAGGTGAATTTCAGCCAGCAGCCTTGGATTGTCGAAACGATTTTTTAAAGCTGCCCAAACCTCCTCATAGCCCCCTGTATACAATCCACCAATCAGCGGCACATTCCTTGCACAAACTGCTTATGGAAGTTTGCTTAGCTTATATGCCTCTGGAAAATTGGCATCATACCAGTGTCTCAAAAACATTTTTGAACGCCAGCCAATTGCAATAGGATCCGTCGAAATTTAGAATTGTAATTGGATTTGAAGCACTACCAGCCGATTCGGATGACTTTGGAGACTTGGATTCAGATGCTTTGTACTCTAACAATTTCCGATTTAATTTGATGCATGCTTCATTATAATTGTTCTCCACTTGCTCCCACAGCTGGTCATGAGCCGTCAGTTCATCTACTTTGGCTGCTCCCACAAGCACCTCGTGGTTGCGCACAAAACGATCAAAATGCGCAGTAAGTGACGCTAGGTCTTGAGTCAACTGGGAGATGTCACATGCGTTTAGGTTAGCACCACGGACACGTTCGTTAATCCTCTTAATGGCGTTGGCCGCAGACATCCTTAGACTTAGCTCGCCATACTCATAGAAAAGATGAAAATTATATAACTGAATGAAAAAATATGAAGTCCAAACCAATACGTGATAATCACCAAGAAACCAGGAAACTAAAAAATCCTGTGGGAGATTGATTTAGCCACATATGCGAAAATCTCTTGCATTAGGGCTTCCTCACAGGAGGCACCAAAAATACTCGTATGTTTAGTTATGTTAATAAATCTTTATTTTACTTTGACCTTGCAAAGATTCCAAATTCTACTTTACTATAAGAAAATCACGTGTGTGTGCTGGCAAAGCAAAAATTGAATACGAAAAAAAAGAAATAATTTGACAACTTCGTTGTGACAGCAGTTGCAGTAATAAAACTTGGCAAAGTGGTGTTGCCAAATCTCAGACAGTCCCAATGGCTTTTTTGCAAGAAAATAGTGCTGCTGTAGCTTTCTTTACTCTTTCTTGAACATTAGGTTTCCAATTTAGTTTCCTCTCAAAAATAAGACCCAGATAATTCATTGTAATGGCAAAGACTAAGCTGGTGCCGTTGATTGAGTGGGGTCTATGATTGGAATTTTATATTTTCTGAAAAAGAAAACAAGATCAGTTTTAAGGCGGATTACTCCCAATCCGTAGCGATCCGCTCAAGTGTGATTAATTTGTTAAGATTAACTTGCTGTAAGAGTTCTTTAGTTGTGTTGACCTATAGAAACGTCATCCACATAGGCAACCACCTTACTACCACCTGCTTACAGTTATATTAGCAGTTCATTGACCAGGTTCTAGAGAAGTGGTAAAAAGACATCGCCTTGCGATATACGTCTGCTGGCAGAAGCCCCACCCTGCTTGAAGTTGTTTATCCTGCTATTTAGCATAAGACCAGATATGATGACCCAAGCGAGTCATCTAGCTTCAGAGTTGACCACGCAGTTGTCTCTTTCAATCATACCGTAAATTTTAGTTGCAGCTGCAGTAGTCCTCCTACTAGGGTTATTACTGGTCGTAAATAGGGAGCTAACCGCAAAGCAGGTTACTTGAGGTCGTCCAAGAGCCATCGGTTTTTTTCAAAGAGCTAGGCATCGTAGGATTAGCCGCGATGCCTCAGAGGTTTCTGTTATTTTGTCACAGAATGACCTCCAGGGTTGTCGCTTTACCTATCTTGGTCCTTTTTTTATATATTTTGAGGTATTCCTTATTCTTTCTTGTGCTATTTGCTTATTTGAAAAGTTTCTTGGAAATGTTTCAAAGCAGTCTCAGTGCTTAGATACACCACGGCAGCTTTTTCTTCCCTCTATGTTGAAAAAGAGGGCAGGAAACAACCATTGCCTGATTGATAGCCATGGTAAAATCCTTGACATTTATATCAAGGTCATTGGAGTTACGCTGAGGACTTAAGAGTTCAGGGGACAGTAGTTTTATACAGTTCCTCTGTATTTTGGTCAATCAGTTTCCGATAATTCCGGAATGCTAGTTGGTAGGGATGAGCCATTTGATAATCCAACAAAGGCAATATGGATTTCAAAAGGGAAATACGAGTATAATAAGTAGGGGATTTATTTTTAATAATTTTGTGCGTGCGCACACAACATCTTAGGTCGAGACATTGTTTGAGCATCTGAACAGACTTTTGGTAGATAGTTGACAAAAAGACAGAATAGAATCGGACCAAGTACAGATCCCTGAGGAACTCCTGCAGCTAAGAGGCCGAATTCTGACTAGACGTTGTTTTGTTTTTTGGTCCAATAGACATGGCTTTAATTATAATGATACATGAACTCATACTTCTGCGAAAGTATGAAATTGGTTTTCTTTGCGCTCAAGAATGGCTAGGTTAGGTTAGGTTGACGGGTTGCTGATGTATCTAGAGCCGAGTCCATTCTATACCTCATCACACTTATGTAGATTTGCGTAGACCCGTTGTGATGTCCGGATAGGGAATGAGGATGTGATTGCAACTCCTAATTCTGGTTTCTGCTTTCTATATCACGTTTGTTGTCGTTTGGTCTCTGATCTTGTCTAAGACATCTGAAAAAAGATGTAAATGAAGCAGATGATAGCACTGATAAATTGTTGAAGTAATAACTTCCTGCAGTTCTTTGCCTCAAATTACTGAGGGTGGGGCAGTAGCACAAAGAGTGGAGGGTATACTGCCGTGAGCCCATGTCCCCGCAGCCTCTGCAGATGTCGTCGTCGGTAAGGCGCAGATTTATTGCGTGCGCCCCCAGAAGATTAAGGGCTGTGAGCAATCCACAAACGTAGATATTTCAGCTCTGCTTTTCCAGAGAATCTTACTTGCTCTTGATTTACTGAGTTCCGGCCATAGTTTTCTTGAGGCCTCGCAGGTTGTAAGTTTTTCCCACATTTCCTTGGCTTTTATTTGTATCGTTCGCTCCACCTGTATTCTCAGAGTTCAGAGTGAAGGTTTGATACTTTGAGCTACCAGTTCCCTTTCTAGGGAGGATCCTTTTTGAGCTAGCGCATCTGCATGCTCATTGCCCGCCACTTATTTGAGGTCAGGGGACCAGCAGAGCGCAACCTTATGCTGCACGGAAAGAGGCCTAAGATCTGAGCGACAGCTCTTCATAAGTCTTGATTTGATTTCGACTACCGCGATGGCCTTGAATGCAGCCTGGATGTCAATCAAGATAGTAAAATTCTCTTCACATCCCTTGCTACAGCCAATATCTCAGCCTAGAATACACTGATTTAATCCGGCAGGCGTTGTGAATATCGTAAATTCAATTGATTGGAGAAGATCCCGCCGCCGGTTCTTATCTTCATTTTTGATCCATCGGTGAAAATGGATATCAACTCTTGTACCAATTGGTTAGTATCCCATTCCTCTCTGCTTGGGAAAATGCAGGCGAGTAATGTTTCAAAGTTGTGATGGGGTATAACGTATTACATATTGGAGCACAAACCCAGTTCACTTGTAAAGATCGAGACGTGGCCTTTCGGATTTGGTTTCCACGCATTTAGCTGTCTTAAAGCAATTTTCGTTGCTGATTCTTGCATGGTCTATACATAGGGGCACGAGATCAGGTGCGAGTATGTACTCGTATATTCTCCAGCCTCGCCGTTGGCGTAGTTCTCGTGGTAAGAGCCGTGCTTACGGTTGCTAGTTTATGGATTGTCACCATTCCAAGCTGTGGTAGGTTAATATGAGTCTGAATATAGCTAGTTCATCCATAGGATAGTCTTGGAGTTATGAGCTCATTTTCCCTCAAATACACGGCTGCAAGCGTAGAAGGCTATCTAGCACGATACCTAGGTATTTAGCACTCTTCGATAGTCGGAGGATTGTCCCATCTATGGAAGGAAGAAAGAAGAAAAAGCAAAGACAATTAAACAAACTATGGACACTACAATACCGCGGTATCGACGTACGACTAATGAAGACCTGTTCCGCAATCCTACTATCCACGCACGGCACCGACAGAAAAGTAGACTTCTGACAAGACTTAAAAACTTGTACAGACAGTTAACTGACCGACAAGACCCGGAGATTAGGACACTGAAGTCGTCGATTAAAAATATTCAAACGCTAATAAAAGAGAATTACAGAATGTCTGTAAGTTTGTATTGGAACAACAAGGTTCGGGCTATAAACACCAGTAACCCGAATATGTTCCCGTAAATAAATAAACTATTTCTCAGGACAAACATATACTCGTACTTGCAGATAATCAATTCGGTTTTAAGGCGGGACATGATATCTCACATGCCGCGTCTAAACTGGTGTCCGATATCCAATGGAATAAAGGCAAAAAACAATGCACTGGTGCCTGCCTTGTTGACTTGGAAAAGGCCTTCAACACCGTATGGTTAGAGGGTCTTTTCTATAAGCTGACTCGGTTGGGGATCAGTAAACCACTCTTGTACATTCTTTATAATATTCTAACTAACAGACAGTTCATCGTGAAGAATGGTGATGTGACTTCTGTTGGAATATTTCAAATTAAAAATGGTCTTCAGCAAGGCGCGGTCAATTCGCCGATCCTATTCAACATTTTTACAAGCGACTTGATAGGTTCACTTCCCCATACTATTGCGTACGCAGACGATTTAATAGCGTACAGAACAGGTCCAAAAATCGAGGTCATTAATACTCTCTTGCAGCGTGACTTCGAAAAGATAGGATGATTTTGCGATGACTGGAAGTTGAAAATCAACTTTCAGAAGTCGGAAACCATTCTCTTTAGGACGCCGTTGTCTGGAGCCTCTAGGGATACCAGAAAAAATTGGCGAAAGTTCTCTATCGTTGGACTACACGGGCAAGCTCTTGCCTGTCGAAATGTAGTCAGATACTTTGGAATCTGGCTAGATCAGTTTCTGTATTTTGTCAAAAATGTAGATGCTGCTCTGGCCAGAGCTAAAGGTGCTTTTGCCCTCACAAAGAGACTGTTTTATAGCAGCCAACTCGATGCGAGGGTAAAGGTAATCTGCTACATGGCCCTAATCAGGCCCATGCTGGTATTTGGTTGTCCCGTGTGGTTCAATGTACGAGCAAGCTTAATGGAAAAGATTCTGGTGTTTGAGAGGGCTTGCCTTCGCTTGTACAGAACACCAGAGTCGGAGTACAAAAATTTTTATCCTAATGAGGTCTTTACAATAGAGCGAACCTAATACGAGTGGACAACTTCGTAATTAAGCTGACTCGAAGGCACATTGCAAGAGCAATGACCTCGACGAATAACCTGATATCTGGGCCTTACTACCCCAATTACCTTTACCACGAGAGTGTGCGCTCTGACGGCTTCGTTCCACCGGAAGCATTCCTCACCTTGATCAGATAGGGTTGATCCAGGATAGATCAGCGGTCCCGTTAATCTTCCATGTCGCTCGGACAGCTGGGGACAGGCGACTCAACTACAACAGAGACGTCGCACACGGCAGTGTGGATCGCCTTAGGTTCAGTAGGGCGGTGGGGAATCGCGATAAGAGGGATGTCGTTCGGCAGCACCAGCATTTCTGGTAGTTGAATGATGGAGAAGATGTTTCGTGGTCGTTTCCGTCAATTACGGGCCAGCCTCACTAATGAGGCAGAGCTGACCAATCAATTTGCTCAGTAAATAGCGATGGCCATCTTACATATGTTTAGGTTAGCATTTAAGAAATATATACATATATCAGTGCATACAAAGGTGTATACTGATATATGTATATGATTGTGTATAACGTCTATGTGTGTTTATGTGTGTATTGTACATTTAGGTTAGGTAGGCTAAGGTTTATTTTAAGTTAGATACTAAGTTTTTATTAAAAACAAAAAAAGTCCATATACTAAGTTTTGTTAACAATTTCTTTTTTCTTAGCTTTAAGTATACAAAATAAATAGTTCTAAGTAAAATGTAAATAAAGTCGAAAGACATAGTTATAAGAATTTAGAGTAGCTTAGAGCGCTTGTGTGGGACCAGTAAGTTAGCATAAGATTATTTAGTAATTGTAAGCTAGCATTTAAGCATTTTTTGTTAGAAAGTAAGAGTTAGTGTTAAGAAAATAAAATGCATTTAAAACAGAAAACTGCAGGATGAACTCCAGCATTTCCTAATTTTCCATGTACTTATAGTGCACGCAATGTAAGAAAACGTATTAGATATGTTATATGTATGTACAATATGTTCATTAGATAATCTCAATTGTATATGTTCATTCTGCTTGTGTTGAGTTTGAGATTTTATTTTGGTATTTTGTGAGCAATGACTTAATTTTACTGCAGTATTTGATTTCGGTATACTATGCGACCCATATTCGTACATTTATAAGTCTAATAAGGGCAATTCACAGACAGTTGTTGCGTCGTGCTGAAATCTCTGCGGTTTTCCAGAGGGAGGCTTTGCCACACTTAATTATCAGCGCAAAATGAGAGGTCCTCCTGGATGACGTACAACCTGACTCCCTTAAATTAAATATTAAAAAGTTATTAATCAAGTGTAAAAAGCCGTTTCGTTCTGTTGTTTTAATAGTCCTAAATAACCAATAAAGCTTTTTAATAAACTTGATGACAAAAAGGTACCCCGTAGCAGGGTTATGTGGATTTTATTTTATGTTTTAATATTTTTTTTATTTTTTATTTTTTTATATTTTGCTGTTAACCCTTGCAGGCATATTAACTCATCATCAGTATAGCGCAGGGAAATTAATATTTTCAACGCTCATCTAAAAACTTTCTAAAATTATCGTGGCTGCCAAAAAAAGGGTTACCCCGACTATGACTTGCAACACGTAGCGGCAACCCCCTCATCAGTCTTCCATGGGAACCGACTCAACTCATTAACAATCTGAAGAACTTTTATCTAATTAGCGAAATTTCAACAAAACGTCAAGTGTTATACTTTGGGTTCGATTCCTGTAGCTGATGCGCCAACGTACAGTGTCGAATCTTGTGTTCTTTTGCCGGTGTGTAAACAGCCAGGACGATGGTGATAATGACGAAGACAACGACGACGATGACGAGGATGTTAATAAAGTTTTTCGCCCAACAATTTTAAAAGTTTCTTAATAATAAAAATTTGAAAACAATTCGTCTATCTACTTTGCGGGGTGTTGGATGTTTTCCACCAAAACCCCTACAGGAAAGGGTAGCAAACGATACGAGTTAAATGTCTTACGAATATCTGTTCAAAAAACGGTGAGCGATGATGACTGAAATTTGGTGTTTCCCCAAGACGAGTGTGTTTGTTTGAGGAAGTTGTGAAAAGATTATCTGTAGTAGGTCGCTTTTAATTTTGACTCACTCGGCACAGTGACGATGGATGTCAGACAGCGGTGTATGGTGCGGCTTGGCTCGGCGGCAGTGGCGACAAGACAGCATAAAACTTTTTTGGTTTATTAATTTTCTCCTTCGGAATGAAAATTGAGACAACAGCCTTCGGCTGTATTCGGTTACAAAAATAATGAGGGAAAAATGATGATTGTGCGGCGTATCACGAGGAAGAAGAGATGGCTTTCTGTTGTATAGAATGGATGGAAGATGTCTTTCTTAGACATGAGCGGATCTTAAGTGCAGTGTGTGGTAATTGGTTTGGATGGATTTCAGTGAATTTTGCAAAGTTAACCACAGAACTTTGTTCCTGCTCCATTAGGCTCATGAAGTCTGGATTTAGCTATTATTAAGGCTAAAATATAATAAACTTTGAATTGGCTTTGGATTGGCAATTGCATTTACGTACTTAAACTTAAATCGATTTCTAGGGTTTTTTCAGTTTTTTTCAGTTTTCAATGCATTTTATTTTCTTAATCACTAACTCTTACATACTAACAAAAAATGCTTAAATGCTAGCTTAAAATTACTTAACAATCTTATACTAACTTACTGGCCCCACACAGGCACTCTAAGCTACTCTAAATTCTTATAACTATGTCTTTCGACTTTATTTACATTTTACTTAGAACTATTTATTTTGTATACTTAAAGCTAAGAAAAAAAAATTGTTAACAAAACTTAGCATATGGACTTTTTTTTTTTTAATGAAAACTTAGTATCTAATTTAAAATAAACCTTAGCCTACCTAACCTAAATGTACAATACACACATAAACACAAATAGACGTGATACACAATCATATACATATATCAGTATACACCTTTGTATACACTGATATATGAATATATTTCTTAAATGCTAACCTAAACCTATGTAAGCTGGCCACCGCTATTCACAGAGCAAATAAATTGGTCAGCTCTGCCTCTTTAGTGAGGCTGGTCCGTAATTGAAGGAAACGACGACGAAACATCTTTCCCATCATTCAACCACTAGAAATGCTGGTGCTGCCGAACGACATCTTTCTTATCGCGATTCCCCACCGCCCTACTGAACCTAAGGCGATCCACACTGCCGTGTTCAACGTCTCTGTTGTAGTTGAGTCGCCTGTCCCCAGCTGTCCGGGCGACATGGAAGATTAACAGCACCGCTGATCTGTCCTGGATCAACCCTATCTGATCAAGGTGAGGAATGCTTCCGGTGGAACGAAGCCGTCAGAGCGCACACTCTCGTGGTAAAAGTAATTGGGGTAGAAAGCCCCCGATATCAGGTTATTAGTCAAGGTCATTGCTCTTGCAATGTGCCTTCGAGTCAGCTTAATTACGAAGTTGTCCACTCGTATTAGGTTCGCTCTATTGTAAAGGACCTCATTAGGATAAAAAATTTTGTACTCCGACTCTGGTGTTCTGTACAAGCGAAGGCAAGCCCTCTCAAACACCAGAATCTTTTCCATTAAGCTTGCTCGTACATTGAACCACACGGGACAACCAAATACCAGCATGGGCCTGATTAGGGCCATGTAGCAGACTGCCTTTACTCTCGCATCGAGTTGGCTGCTATAAAACAGTCTCTTTGTAAGGGGAAAACACCTTTAGCTCTGGCCAGAGCAGCATGTACATTTTTGCCAAAATATTATTCCATTGGATATCGGACACCAGTTTAGACCCGGCATGTGAGATATCATGTCCCGCCTTAAAACCGAATTGATTATCTGCAAGTACGAGTATATGTTTGTCCTGAGAAATAGTTTATTTATTTACGGGAACATATTCGGGTTACTGGTGTTTATAGCCCGAACCTTGTTGTTCCAATACAAACTTACAGACATTCTGTAATTCTCTTATATTAGCGTTTGAATATTTTTAATCGACGACTTCAGTGTCCTAATCTCCGGGTCTTGTCTGTCAGTTAACTGTCTGTACAAGTTTTTAAGTCTTGTCAGAAGTCTACTTTTCTGTCGGTGCAGTGCGTCAATAGTAGGATTGCGGAACAGGTCTTCGTTAGTATTACGTCGATACCGCGTTATTGTAGTGTCCATAGTTTATTTAATTGTCTCGTCCATTTGTTTTAAGTAATTGTCGATATCCTCGTTTGATAAATTCCTATTGGACGGTGGGTGGAGCGTTGAAATCCCCGCCGATTATAAAATAATTCTTCCCCGATTCCAGCCTCAGAAGTCGAAAAAGCGTGTCGAGCTCTGTAATGAATAGAGTGGATTGTGAAGCCTCAGGTGCATAAACAGCCGCTTTGCACTGCGGAGCGGGATGTAAATGACGACTGCCTCCAACACCCGGAACCTGCGCAATATTCCCTTGTACAATCTGTGAAATGTTATACCTTCTTTAATTAAGATCGCGACACAGCCTCCACGTTTGGATTTGGGCCTATTTCTTCTTCTAACGATATAATTATTGTACTCCAGTTTGTGCTTATTGGTTAGCTTTGTTTCGCTAGCGAAAAGCACATCAGGAGTTTGGACTTGTAGCAATTTAATCATTGCGGCTCTTCGTTCAATCCCAATTAGTGAATTAACATTCACCGCAAGGACCTTCAAAGTTTGCTCCACCATGTGCGTACCCATTACGACATGTGTTGCGTTAGGCCTGGCAGCAGCGCATAGATCTGGTCCCCCGCTTGACCTGTTCTTGTACCTGCTGTTGCAGCTGAGCCATATGCCCTTGGATTGCGAGCAAGATGGCCAGCATGTTAGGTCCAGCTTCCGTTGTTCTCGGAATTGGCGCCGGAGAAGCAACAGTCGCTTGCTGTACCGTAGCCCCCCTACTTGACGCCATTTGGGCGTTGGAAATTTGGGACGTGACGGCTGGTGTTTGCAATCTAACAGGTGAACGTTTGACTTCGACTTTTTTTTTTTTATAATTTACGCGCCTAAGGGGTTAGATAACTTTTTACTGTTGCCATGGTGGGGGCGTAAAATTAGAAGGAGGAGAAAGGAAAATTGTTTTGTAGTGGTTTGAAACTCAGGTGTGTTTGGTTTCGATATTCGCTCTGCAGGGGGTGGGAGTCCGAATAGGATGGAGAGTTTTTTCTTCACTCAGAGTGATTCGAGGTATAATTCACAGTATTTTTTTTTTCTGTGTTTGAAAGTCTTGCGGAGTGTCCTACGTTTCCACATAACACGCGCGAGAGCTGCGTCCTATTGGATGCTCCGTCCCTACCCAGAGCACACTCCTCGGAACTGTGGTTCTTTGCGCACTTCACGCATCGAGGCTGCATTTGGCAGTTCGACGCGGCGTGCCCGAACCTCTGGCAGCGAACGCATTGTATAACGCCTTCGCTCCTTTTTAATTTTTCCAAGTGAACCACCTGGTAGTGTAGGACACTGATACTCCGTAGACTATCGAGACGACTTTCGGCACTGAGCTGCACCAGGAAGAACGGCAGACTCCGTTTCTCCTGCCTTGCTCTAGCCGTGGTAAATGGCTTTACCCCCACAAATTTGAGTCCTTCGCACTCCTTCTCTTTGAGCAGTGCCAGGATCTCCTCAGGATCAGAAGACGGTTCCAACCCCTTCATTAGCATCGATTGCCGCTTTTCACACTTCGGTGTGAATGAGTAGTGCTCCGTCGTCGTTTCCTTTAGGAGCTCTTTAACTTTCGCGTAGCCCTCCACCGTATTACAGTGGATGGCATGACGATCGTTCCCCAATCTTTTAATGTTAAAATTGTTACCAATGACCAACTTACACACCTGTAGTTTATAGGTGTTGATAGGAGGCACCTTCCCCTTCTTCTTCTTCTGCTGCTGCTGTTGTTTTTGTTGTTGTTGTTGCTGCTGCTATTATTGTTGTTGTTGGTGTTGTTGCTGCTGCTGCTGTATTTGCAGCTGCTGTGATTTCAGGTTTTGTTGTTCTTGCAGCTGTTGCTGCTTTTGCTTTTGCTTCACTTGTTGTTTCGGCTGTTGTTGTTGTTGTTTTTGTCGTAGGGAGCTCTCTACTTCTGATTGCTCCCTCTCTCTGCGCGCAGTTTGCTTTTGCTTAATAGCAAGCACTTTTTGTTCCAGCTTTTGTATGCTGCTTTTTATATTGGTAATTTCTTCATCTTCGTCTTCCGATTCAGATGAAGCTAGAGAGGCAAAGTTGTTAGTGCCCCCTCCTCTTTATTTTCTTCAGCTGTTAAAACAGCACTTATTTTTTTTTAGTTAGATTAGGAGGGGTTTTTAACCTCTTCCTCCTTTAAATGGCTTTCGCCACGGTTATGGGAAGAACGTGGCGCTCTCCACCTTCCATCACGTTATTTTTGATTTTTAGTATATTTACACAATTTGAGGAAAATAAACAAAAAAAAGAGAAAAACAAAGTTCAAAGTTTCAACTCGTATCCCATAATTTATTGACTGGCGCCGCTAATCGCTGGGCTACCGAGTCAATTAACAAACTTGCAACTGATTGTGTTTATAACTGAATTATTACTTTTTTTTTACTCTACGAGAAGCCGAAAGACGTCTATTATCACCGGAGATTTGCGAACGACTGACTCGCTTTCTAGGGTTACTCCCTATCGCTTCCCCGGTGTATATAGGCCTTAACAGATGTTAATGAGGCAAACTTCGGCTCATAATTTCAATGGTTCAATAGGCACGGTAAGATGTACAGGATTCCACTTTCTGACTTACTTATTCGGCCAATGAACTTTGAGGCTTTATCGCCTTGGTTTTTGATCGATGTATTAGAAGGATTTTGTTTTCTTGACTATACGAGTATTCAGATTTTTTTTGCAACTCACAAAGTTTGAAGTTGCGAGTATATACCAACCCCTCGCAGATAGAACCAAAGATCGCACGTAGATTGTTTTATTTTATTTTATGTTTTTGTTGAAGGCGTCTCCAATTAGCCCAATAATTTAACTAATCAACTAGCATTCGAGTCCATACAGCAAGATTGCAGATTCATTCCATAAATGAGTTGTACGGTTTAAAGTATGTCTGCACAATATAAACCGGAAATGCGGCCTAAAGTTGCATTGTCGAAAGCACCTTCAATGTCGTCTTAAATTCTGGCCGAGGAATTTCGAAGCGGAGTCTCGCAGCATTTCCGGCGTTGGTAATTATACTTCATATTGGATAGATGATGCATTCGCCAAACAGTTTTGTGTACAATACATGAAGCTCAACCAGCTGTTGTCCGGCTATATAAAGATTCGGCGTTAAGATTTATACAACTACTAAACAGTATCCATCACATACCTATTTTCCATATACTTGCATGCCCTATTATACAATAGTTATCAGCATAAACAATTAACTTTCTTTCAAACCAGACTGTGAAAGCTAATACCATGCCCAATTTAGTACACATATTCTCAACACCATTCCCATTGTCTACCCTATTGGCTTCCAAATAACATAGGCGAATGTATGTATGTACACAAAACTTTTAAATGAACGTTCCTACAACGATTCTATGTAATGAGGTAAAGGTGTCGTATGGACGCCACGCTCAGATAACATGATCATTCCAGGCTAATTCCGACACCAAATCCCGTTTCCTTTCCTACAACCTTAATTGTGTAAATTAGTATATAAGACAGAATATCTGTAGAATAAAATTCGCTTGTTAAAAGATAAGCACAAGAGACAGTCTTATCATCTGGTTTATGTGCCTTTATATTGCCATCACTTTCGATAAGTTTATGTGCAATTCGCATGAGCGAATTTAATTTAGTTTTGGGAATCGAAATAGGTTCTCCCAAACACCTAGGAGTTCGATATACATACAATATATGTGCCAGTGGCTGGCTAGAAGTGCAGATTCTTGTCAGAGTTACAAATAAATTATCCATATTTTATTGCAACATAACCGGATGTATGCCCTCGGCGTCAGGTGATTTCAAGCCATCAAAAGCAGCAATAGTGTATTTGATTGCCCATCCGTCATCACAACGAATGACAAGTAGAAGATACGGCGAGTTGTGATCTCTCACAGCTCAAACGCCTTTAAATTTTTGGGTTTCTCTGCGTAGTCACTATACTCGTATACCTGCGTTCCACAATGAACCATCTGTAAAATTGTTTCCTGACTGGACACGTCAGATACTGCTTTTATAGGGTGACCAGATAAGAACGATAGGAAAAATAATTTAAATAAAGAATAACGACATTATGTGTGGTATAGCCCAGCATTCAAATGATCGCCTCGGCTTCGCTGGCAGTGATTAAATCGGTCGACCCAATCTTTAATGACTCGGTCCAATATGTGCGGCGTTATTCCGGTAATACCGTGCCGAATGTTGGCCTCGAGCTCGTCGAAAATGTTTGGCTTGTTAGAGTAGACCAAGGACTTGACTAAGGCTACGTAGAGAACATAATCGAGTGTTATCAAATCGCATGATCGCGGTGGTCAATTGATGAATGCTCGCCGTGGAAGAATCCAGTCGCCAAATTTCTCTTTCACAACTTCGAGCGTCGTGTCGTTTGTATGTCATATACCGCCGTCTTGTTGGAACTACAGCATGGATATAACGATATTGTCGAGGTCTGGCCACGGAAAATCGGTTAACATCGCTCTATGCTGAGACCATTGATGGTAACGGTTTCTCCTTCCTCATTTCGAAAGAAATAAGGTCTGATAATGCCGCCATACCATAAACCGCATCCAACAGTCAATCTTTGTGAATGCATTGATGCTTGGCCAAACACTTGTGGATTGTGTTCACTCGAATAACAGCAATTTTGCTTGTTAATCCGGATCTCCGGCCAACATTTCCAACACCCAATTAGCGATCTCACGGCATTGTCTATGGTCGTCCTGCATCATTTCTTGCATTACCATAATGCTTTACGGATGTACGCTCAAATCCAACCGCAAAATAAACCGGGTTGACTCTATGGCGATGACCAATTTAGCTGATCGGCGTCGAGTCGACATTCCTGGGTCTTCTTCGATGCTGGCCGCTTCTCCGGTTATGTTTCCTTCATTTCGCACCAATCTTTATCTGGTTGGTGGCTTAAGATCCAAAAGAGTGCACTCACGTTCAAACTTATCTACGGTGCGACGAATTGCCTGCACACCGAAGCACAAGAACCGACCTCACGACGAAATTCACGTCGCGTATTTACAACTGAGCCGGAATTTCGACAATATTTTCTAATAATTTCCGCACGTTCGGCAATCGTAAAACGATGTACGAGTATAATGAAATGGGCAAACCTTACTGAATATTTTGAAAGCTGGATGTCATTGATAACTTTGGCAGCTGCTGAAACATAACAATTGGAAGAACTATCATTGATATCTGGTTTTTCAACATGTTTTCAGATTCTCATTGAAGAACTTGTCAAATTCCTAGAAACTTACATACTTTTTGAATAGATTATTGTATGACCATTGCTCAATTTTGATCTTTTTCCCACCTAATGTTTCAAAAGTCAAAAGTCTACTCAGTCTCAACATCAATCCTTATTACAAAAAAAAAAGAGAAAGAAAAAACAAAACAAATGTATTTCATATTCAAATGTAAAACTGCTGTTCACATGCTTTTTAATTCAGCTAAATCGAAATGGTCCTGAAAAAGCAATGACTACGAAAAATAAAAAATAAAAATCAAATGAAATTTATGCATTAACTGGAAACAGCTCACGCATCCTTAATAAATGAAATTTAGCAAAAATACACAAGACTGATTTAAAAAAAAACTGAAAAACATAAAACCAGCTATCCAATCGCCCTCCTCTGACATTTAACCTGCTGCAGATTAATAATTCTACACCCACTTGCACCCTGGAGATATTTTCATTGCCAACATATTAGGATGGCATCATTTTTTTGTTGTTGATTTTATTATTATTATTTTTATTTTATTTTCATTTTCATATTTTATTTGTAGAACTCTATATTGGCCTAACGAAAACAACGAAATAATAAATATTTAAAAAAAATACAAAAATTTTGTACAAATCAAACGCACGAAAGCCTTTAGAGACACGGATGAGGAACTGCAGCAGCAAAAAAGTGCAGGTTCAACGAACGCGCCAACATTTGGTGCGGATATCCACCATGACACCATCTCACACTTCCCATATTAGAGTGAATTTATGAACATTTTTAATAGTGTTTTGTCTAGCCCGGGGCTTTAATTTATGTCAGAAAATCATTTTCATATAAAAAAAAGAAATAAAAAATAAAAATAAAAAAAAAAGAGAATGCACTTTTTTTTTTATAAAAAATAGTAAGGTCTGTATGGGGTGTTGGAGAAAAATAAAGAATTAAAAAAAAGGGAGAATCCAACTCGAGCACCAACAGCACTCGAAGGGAAAGACAGTCATTTGGATGCGAATATATGGGGAAAAAAAAACAAAAAAAGGCAGTTTCAGATATGAGGCATCCCCGGATACCAACTAGCACCACTCGTTCGTGGCCCTGCGTATACTTGATGCACAGCAACATGCCACTTGGAAAGGATATGCATTGAGAGGCAGTAGAATCCATCGCGAAGCTTCAAGCTCACAACAGAGCTGAGAAGGATATGGGACCATGGGATTGTGGAACCGTGGGACGTTGGGTAGATGAGTGCCCACAGGCTCAGCCAATTTTTTCATCTCTTTTAATATTTCGCAATTAAAATGTGATGATATTATGTCATAGTGAAAAACGGACAAACGGGACGGGATTTTTCACTCTATCATTCATTGAGAGTGCCCTCGTACGTTAGGCTGAATATATGCTTTTTCCCCTTGAAGCTACTCGTAGGTACCTATTCTTTTTTTCCCTTTCCTTCGCCCTTTTTTCGGCACTAAAGTGTTAGATGCACATTATTCGTGCAAAACCAAGAGCAAAATGACATTCTTTATGCTATGGGCACCTACACAAATGCACATACACAAAAAGAAACAAAAGCCCTGAATAAAAAAAAAACGACTATTTGCGTGGGAGATTAGTCGGTAGTGGGTGTAGAGCGTCGGCATAAACACATCATGAAAATATAATAATAGGGATTTGTCAACGGATTAAACAGATTTTTATTTTAATCGCACACACTTTAGAAAGATGACTGCATATCTTTGAGTATTTGTATGTGTGTAAAGAGACCTTTGATAAACATTAATTTTTGAGCTTTTATGAAGTAATTCTTAATACGTATGCTGTGAGAGCTCGAGGGCCTTTAAATGCTCATCCTCCTCCATGAATTTCGAAGAATTGACTGTACATATAGAAGACTGAAGACGGTGTGTTTGAAATCTTAGCAACTCTTAGAATCAAGGTCGAGCACTAAAGGCTTTGTCGGCTTATCTAAAATGTCTGGATATCATACATACATATGCTCAGTAGCATCAATGGATGTCTTTTAAGAAAATGTTAGTAGAGGAATTATTGGTGGATTGAAAGGAACCAAATTTTGTGCCATGTAATCCAGAGTTTGCCATTGGAATCCACCGTCTAGCGCAGATCAGACAAATGTATTAAATTGTATAAGTTAGCAACTAAGAACTTTTATGAAAAGAGTGCACTACTCGTATAATGTGCACGAAAATATGAAGTGTTCTAAGAAGGACGAAGATGAAGCGAGAAATTTCAGATGGTACTGCCTAAAGATACCGAGGCAGAAGTAGAAATAGAACAACTTCAAACGGAGATGAAGATAGTGCTGAGGGTTAAGCTATTTACGACGGTGGTAGTAGCCGAAAATTACCACCAGCAATTGCCACCAGTTTGGGATGTATAAACTTTCTGCAATATTTGATAAGGTGGAAAAAAGAGAGAATGCATCATGCAGTGTATGTGTTGCCAAACATTCCCATTTTATTGTAGGAGGATGACTGCATGACAAATCAGACACAGTTGGTTATGAGGGAAAAACTAAAACAAGCGTCGTGGTCTCATTACAGCATGAAGGTCTCCCTACTGACCTTACAAGTCTGAGGAACTTATATATCAAGTTCCACGAGATTTTTAATACGTCTCCCCAAAAAGTCTCAGATGACCTTGCTGCTTTCGGTAACTATGTGCACTTAAAAAGGATCTCACACCTCCAACGGAGCAGAGCTGACAACTGCTACCATTGCCAGTATTTCGACCATCCACTCCTAGGGCGTAGAATAACCTTCCTCTTACCTTTTACTATCAAAACGTAAGAGGACTGCGATCTAAGACCCGTGCCGTCTTGCGCCAATCTCACGCTCTCCCATTTGAGGTCTACGCTCTGACTGAAACTAATCTACGAGTAATTCCCGATATAAAGAATCAGGAATTATTCCCCCCTAGTTTCAATGTTTTTCGAGACGACGATCTTACCCGTCCAAATGATGATGCTCCCTGTCGAGGTGTCCTATTGGCTGTCCGCAATGACCTAAACTCTTCACCAATCTAATTTCTACTTCTTGTAAGTTTGACTACATTTCAATAAAGATAACACTCCCCTGCAGGTCCCTGTACATTATGTGTTCTTACATCCTACCGGCTCAACCAATTGAATGCTACCAACTCGCTATCAATGCAATTGATCATATAATTAACTTATCTGATCCTCTCGATGATATCATCGTATTAGGCGATTTAAATCTACCTCAGCTGTACCGGACTCAATCAGATGAAGAATCTTTTTTTATAGCTAGCCCTAACTCGAGTAAAGAATGTCTCTTCTTGGATGAGCTCACCTACTCTAGCTTATGACAAGTTAGTGGAGTCTTCAACTATATGGGTAGGCAATTAGACCTCATTTTCACCACTGACCCCATAAACTCCTCTGTCTCGCTCTGTCCCCTTTCTCTATCGACCATTGATAACTTTCACCCACCACTTCTTCTTTCTCTTTTCCACCACTCTCCTTTCCAGCCCACCCCATCTGCAGCCGCCTCTTCTTACGACTTTCCTAAAGCGAATTTCCGCAAAATTAACGCATATCTTAGTAAGTGTTCTTTTGATTTCGCCAATATGCCACTAAAAAGTGCTCTCTCTATTTCTACAGAGAATTATTCAATTCTATTTTTCTCTATGTCCCCTTTTCGCTCAATAGGACCCCTTCTACGAGCCCCCCGTGGTATAATCGTAAACTTCGCTCTTTACGTAACAAGAGAAACAAATTATGGGCTTAAGCCGTCTCTACAAACAGCCGCAAAAATTGTAGGTCAAATACGCTCTGAGAAGCAACACTGAGTGTGGTGCCACTGAAATCAGTGCTGAGACCTGCGGAAACAACCAACTCCGTGAAAACCCCGAAACCCCAAAGTAAACGACGACCTATCCCTATAGGCGGATACCAATTTTGCTTCTTTGATGCTAGCAAAGTTACAGTCTGAACGTCATTAAGTACAAAATTTGTGTTGATTAACTGTCGGAGCTAGACAAAAGGACAATGTTAATGTATTAAAAATTATAGTCTCAGTTGAAACAAATATAGAGGAAGAAGTAAAATGGTTTTATAGTCTAGATGGCTTTCAACCTGAGTAGAGAAATTCGAAATGACTTAGAATACAGACGACTTACATCTGAAAGCGTGTTATACGAAAACATTCAAATTCAACTTGTGGAAAATAAATATGTATTTGGAATATACAGACCACCAGGTTATAGTACTCGTAAAAAAGCGTTTATCGATGAATTCGGAAACAACATCGAACAATTGGGAAATAAAGACGATATTATAGTAATGGGCGGTGTGAATATTGATTTAAAAGATCTGGACTTGTATGGTGTAAAGGAATATTTAGAGATGATGGCGTCACTGGGGCTAATGAATATTGATTCGAAGACGGGAAAAAATCGACAATTGATCACATCTTAACTAATGCAATGGATTACCAAACCAACTCAGCGGTGATTGAAAGCTGTATCACAGATCATTACCCCATCCTATATTTCACAAATTCGCAACAGCCAGCTGTAAAAGAAAAACTGGTTAGCATGTCATTTATATGTAACGTTAAGGTAAACGAATTAATCGCTGAGACAAATAGGGATGAAGTGATTAATGAAAATGATGCAACTTCCTTTTATCATAAACTTGTCGATAAAATGAAAAGCAAATATGAAAAGTCGACATCTGTAAGAACAATAAAAAATAAAAGAAAGCATAACCCACGGATGTCTAATGACTTAATAGCTAAATGTAAAAAGGGGGATGAAGTGTATAAATGGGGGGAAAATAACAGATTGAGCAGGACTTATGAACTGGAATATAAGACTTTTCGAAACAAACTAAACAGAGAAATAACTACGCAAAAATCTCTTTTTTACAAAGCGAAGCTCAACCAGATAAACTCAGATCCCTGCAAAACATGGAACTTAATAAATTAGATAATGTGAAGGGAAAGGGCTATAATTGGGAATTGCAGTGGTCAAATTTGTCTGAAAAATCTCATTAGCGAAAGTGCAAAAAACTTTAACGAACACATTGTAAAAATCGTGTTCCATTGCGATTTGACTACCTCGATACACTCAAATAGAACATTAGACAGATCAGTTTTTATTCAAGTAACAAATGTCTTCGAAATGCTAAGAATAATTGATTTGCTTAGCGAAAATAAGCTGTGGATATTAAAACTATTATTTTTGCATTGATTTTGAGCAAATTTATTAATTTGAGTATTACATCAGCAAAAATTACAGAAATCTTAAAAACTGCTGTGGTCAGGTTAATATACAAAGGAGTTACTAAAAGTCAACTCAACAATTACAGGTCAATATCAATACTACCAGTAGTTCAAAAGTGCCTTGAAAAAATAATGCCACTCTATCATCCACGAAAGTCAATACGGTTTCTAGAAAAAGAAAAGCACAGGTAAACTATTAGGGGAGTTCGCAAATCATATCAATGAAAACCTATACCAAAGTTACCACGTTCCGGTCCTATTTATCGACTTAAGCAAAGCTTTTGACACACTTAATTATATCAAGCTAATAGATGCTCGTACGGAACGTATTGGAATACGAGGATTAATGGCTGATTGGCTAAAGGAATACCTACATAACAGGCTTTTTTGTGTCAAGATCAGCTAGACTTATAGCCAAAAAGAACACGCACAATACGAAGGAGCGCAAGGGTCGAAACTGGGACCAATTCTATTCATATTATACTCTAATGAGCTTCTTCACATCTTCAAGCGAGCCAAACCATTTGCTTATGCGGATGATACAACGGTAGTGATCCTTGCAGACGGCAACAACAATAATTCAGGATTCAGTTCGATATTGCAGTAAAATGGTGTCATGATCATGGTTTAAAGATCAACGCATACAAAAATCGAAATCATCAAAAATAATGCACATAGGAAACCCACAGTTCAAGGCTACCGAACAAAAAATATGATTCCTGCCGTACCTTTACTAGCTGCTCTATAGATACTCGTATAGTAGAAAGCTACAAATATCTAGGAGTCATAATCGAGAGTAATTTCCTATTGGATACGCATATTGATGAGTTACGGACTAGTTAGAGGTCTGCAATGAATGTTTTGAAAGACATTCATTTTATGTCAAATACACTTCATTACTTAGCTTGAAAAGAATCACATCATATTCGGCTACTAAATGAGTGTTTCACCCATTTTCAACGATAAACTAAGTGCAGGGTAATCATGAAGAACGGGTATCTATAAATGGATATTCATAAAAATAGTGCACACTACACTGAGTACACTGAATACACCACAGACAGTTTACTGACAGACATAAACCGGAGATCATGACACAGAAGTTATGGATTAAAAACCTCCAAACATTAATAAAGGAAAATTACAGAAATTCTGTAAGTTTGTATTGGAACAATAAAACTCTGGCTGTAATGTAACACAAGAAACCCGAATATGTTCTCGCAAATAAATAAAATATTTCAGAGAAATAATCAAAACTACCTTAGATTTCTTAAATTCGCCCGAACGACGAACAACGAGCAAACACTTGTAGCAGCAGGCATAGATCCAAATGATGGCGTTGATCATAACGACTTCTTTGTGATCGAGGATCCGCAGGAGAAGGTAGAGGCTATAGGAGCAACTTTCAAGGTAGTGTACAAGGCGAATATTATCGTTGTCCTTGTGCACAATTTCTACCTTCGAAATGAAATTCGAGTAGTAAATTGGCGATTCGAGAGCTCGGGTTGAACCCAGTTCAGTGACGAGAATATCGCAAATAATGTCATCACCAATGATATAGTACTACCAACGTTCATTGCGAGGGAAGAGCTCCAAACGATCTTCGAATCACTTAAAAGTAAGAAATCAGTGGGAACCGATGAAATATCTCCCACTAGAAGCGGTGAACATATATACCACCCTATTTAATAAAGCAATGAAAAATGCCCATTATACAGCGCATTGGACAACTGCGGTTTATGACATGGAAAAGACTTTTGATACCGTATGGTTAGAGGGACTCTGACAGCAGAGTCTGAGTACATAAAATTCTATCCTAATGAGGTCTTGTATAGGGGTTTCTAATAAGGAACTGATAACTTTTTTTTTAAATAAAACTCAAACCATTTGAGATATTTCAAAAACTTTATTATCGGCTTGAAGTGCAATCAAAAATTTATGAATGGAACTCCACTTCGTTCATATGGCCACCGCGGGCATGTTTGCAGCGGTCGATTCGTTGGACCCAATTTTTAACGACTCGGCTACACATTTCGGCCGTAACGGCCGCTATTTTGCGTTCAATGTTGGCTCTGAGCTCTTCCAACGTCGTTGGCGTATTGGCACGAACCAATTACTTAAAGTAGCCCCACAGAAAATAGTCAAGCGGCGTTAAATCGCACGAGCGAGGCGGCCAATCGACTAGCCCATTTCTTGAGATAACACGCTTACCATACTTACACTTCAATAAATCGATTGTAACGTGTGCTGTGTGGCTTGTGGCATCATCCTGTTGAAACCACATGTCGTCCAAGTCCATATCTTCCAATACGGGCCAAAAATAATCGGTGATCATGGCGCGATAACGTTGACCATTCACAGTAACATGACGATCGTTATCGTCGACGAAAAAATATGGACCAATAACGCCGCCGGCATGCAAACGGCACCAAACAGTTATTTTTTGTGGATGAAGTGATGATTCATGAAGCACATGTGGATTTTCACCCGACCAAAAACGCATATTTTGCTTATTGACGAACCCATTGAGCCAAAAATGAGCTTCGTCACTGAAGATGATTTTGCGATGAAATTCATCATCTTGGCGCATCTTTTCCAGAACCCAATCGGAGAACGTAAGTCGCCTCAAATGGTCCATCGGCTTCAATTCTTGAGTCAGCTTGATTTTGTATGGATGCAAACCAAGATCCTTACGCAAAATGCGCCATAATGTGGTCTGAGCGATGCCCAATTCTTGAGAACGCCGTGGAATTGACTGATTTGGATCATTTGCTACGGACGCCTGAACGGCAGCGATATTTTCGACACTTCGACCAACCCGTTGTCTCACTGACACGGCGACATCACGCAACGAATATGTAGACTCAAATTTTTGCACTAAACTTGTTATTGCCTTGTCTACTAGGGCGAGAATTACGACCGAAAATTGGAGTTGCAGTCACCGACTCCGAATTTCGGTAGAAAATTTTTATAATTTACAGACGTTGCTCGTTCGTGTACTTTACCATGAGCTTACTGAATAAATTGACAGTTTGATGATTATTGAAAGAGTGCTTTCAAAAATTAAATTTAAAGTTGTCAAGTCCCTATTGGAAAACTCTTTATTTTGCAACTACTCGTAACTGTAAACAACAGTGACAATTCAACTTCAAAACATCAAAATCTTCATGATAAATATATTTTATTTTCATTTTTTGTACTGTAAGATGATTGCACCTACATTGCCAAAGCTAGAAACCAACTAGATTTTGTAATCGTTTTGTTCAGTGCACTCAGTGTACTCAATGTATTTTTTCCATTAAACCTTGCACCCAAGCGTGGGAGAGAATGAAAACAGTGCACTCATCAGGTTACCGAGTATTTTAGAGTAACTGCTTCTTATGGTGTAGTACTCTAGTTCACTGCACGCTTGGTTGAATAACGACAATGAATAGAGTACACTGAAGTACTGCCCTCGTGTGGCGAGAGCAAATGAATGTATTCATGGTCATGCAGACCTTTAGTACGAGTCTTAAAAAAGGACCATACGCGCTAAATCATCTGCAGTACCATGCTACAACATCTGTACTAAGGTAAGTGTACTTTACGTTAGTTGAATACAGGTTAAAATATGGAATTCCCTAGGGCAATGCACCAGCAACACATAAAAAAAACCTTCAAAAACTGCAAACTGCAGCACTAAAAAAGATAAACGTATTTACTCATCGAAATGTTGCTGAACGAGAAACGGAAGACATCTTCAAGATCATATTTGAGTATTACGACAACACACGATTCCTCACACCAATAAACCATGGGATAAGAACAAGAAGACGAACACAAGTTATGCTCCAAGAACCCCGATATTACAACAACTATGGAAGAAGACAGTTGAGGTGCAGTGTGCCTGAAATTTTCAACACAATTCCACAAGAACTTAAAACCATTAGCAATTTTAAATCTAAGAAAAAAAGCATTAAAAACTTTCTTTCCAATTAAAATTCCAGCAACTTTTAACAAGACTCTCCAGTTAGCCTAGCCTTTAGTTAACTGTCTCTAGTTGCGTACACCAAGTCGGTTGATGTCCCCTTCTACGTGTGAGCGCCACGTAAGACGATGTCTCTACTTCCTCTACCGCGTTGTCCCTCCGGATTAGATTCAAAGACTCTGCGGGCCGAAGCGTTGATGTTCATTTGCTCTACATGTTTTAGCCATCCCCGACGACCGATGCTCAGTTTTCGTTGAATCTTCTCCTCCAAACCCCGTCAATGCTAACGAATCCGAATATTTTTCTCTCAAAACGACTAAGGATATTGTCATCTTCTCGAGTCCATGCTTCAGCTCCATAAAGTAGGACTGGGATGATCAAGGTGTTATATACAGTTTTCTTATAACTACCCATCTATGTCAATACAATAGGCGTACGCTAGCAGTTGCACAAACTTTTGAAGTCGTGCCTCCAGTTCTCGCTTCCGTAAAATTCTTTCAAGTATAGTGTTGGAGAAGTCAAATGAAAGCGCACCACCTTGTCTAAAAACTTATTTGACATAAAGAGCATCGGTTAAGTCGTTTCCGACTTTGACGGACTAGCGAGCGTTATCAATCGTCATTCTGCACAGACGGTCGAAGTTGGCATGGATTCGAAAACTAGAAATGGCTCTATGAAGCTCCTTTCTATAAATGCTATCATTTGCGGCCTTAAAAGCGATGAAAAAGTGTTGGGTATCGATTTATATTTCTTGAGTTTTTCCGGAGTCTGGCGGAGTGTGAAGATTTTCCTGGCCTGAAAACATACTGATAGGGGCCAATCAGGTTTTTGACGACGGGTATCAAACGTTCACACAATATGGCACATAAGATCTTGTATGCCATGTTCAGAAGACTTATGCCTCTGTCTTAGGCGCAGTTGAGGGGTCTTCAGGAAACGATGCTGACATTTCATTCATCATGGATACATTCTTCTGACCAAATCTGAAAAATGATCAGTTTGGAATACCTCAGCCGGTAAGCCCTAAGGTTCTTTAACTTTGTTGGACTTAAGCTCAAATATTGTTATCCCCACTTCATTTTGGGAAGGTGGACGAAAGTCTCGACTACCATAGTCTTATTTAAATGGTTTATTCTGCCTGACGGCAGTTTTAGAGTCTGCAGAACAAGTTATTCCATATACCCAACGCCGACTATGACTGTACTACACGATTTTCTTCTTCATTTCCACTTTTCTGTAAGGGTCTTGTTACCTTG
Source organism: Volucella bombylans (assembly GCA_949129095.1). NCBI lineage: Eukaryota > Metazoa > Arthropoda > Insecta > Diptera > Syrphidae > Volucella > Volucella bombylans. The sequence goes on along the minus strand of OX422141.1, from coordinate 109,459,180 downwards.
ATACGTTATTTCTACATGTACTCTTAATATCGCTCGTTTCTCGTTCTCTTATTTCTTCTTCCGGAGAACCCGATTTTGTTCCTGTCTCCTTAATGTTACGCGTGGAGTCAATGTTGGCTGCCCGTTAGTCTCCTACGCCCAGAATACTTGAAACATGTTTTACGTCGATTACAAAATGATCTAGAGAACGTCATGTCCTTGTGTGAATTGAGATGAGGAAACCATGTGCTACTACTATAGCAAAGTGATATTTCCTTCCGCCCAAATTCAAAACCTTCAAAAACTTAATGCTTTTCAAGAGAATTTATTTCAATCCATTATTAGTTATTTAGAGAAGAAGAGACAAGTTATAGACAAGTTATATTCCTATACCACCTTGATCAAAACCAAATAACCACCGCGTGGCGCTCCCATTATTCCGATTTGAGTTCTGTTTTTGTGTTAAGTTGGTAAATCTGTTGTTGACATTCCCTCTAAATCTTAGCATCATAGCTTGACATTTGCAAAAGTTACGTAGCTAAGAGTACATCTATCATTTTGTGTGTTGGCGATTTTTTTTCAATTTTAGAAATGGATTTAAATTTGCAACAACGAACTTGTATTAAATTTTGCGAAAAAAAAGGGATTAAAGGCGCGCAAATGTTGGAAATGTTAGCAAAGGGTTTCGGCAACGATTCTCTAAAGAAAACGGTCGTTTACCAGTGGCACGAGCGGTTCAAAAGTGGTCGTGAGTCAATCGAAGATGATGAACGCAGTGACAGACCATCGACATCTAAAACCGACGAAAACATTGATGGAGTAAAAGAAATGTTGGTCAATAGCCTCAAATTAACCATCAGAGAGAGAGCGGAGGACTTGAACATTGCCTATGGATCCGTCCAAGACATTTTGGTTAATGATTTGGGTTTCCGTGGTGTAGCAGCAAAGTTGGTGTCAATTTCATGCAAAAAAGAGACCGTGTTGACGTCGCAAAAGAGATGATTTGCGAGGCTGAATCCAATCCCACATTCATCAAAAGGATCATTACTGGAGACGAGACGTGGGTTTATGAGTACGACACGCAATCCAGACATCAGGCAAGTGAATGGCGTTCACCAAATGAGCCGAGACCAAAAAAAACACGTTGTTTTCAGTCAAAAAATAAGGCAATACTCACGGTTTTCATGGATTACAACGGTGTAGTGCATCATGAATTTTTTCCAGAAGGCCAGACAGTAAACAAAGAGTATTATTTGGGCGTTATGAGACGCTTGCGTGAAGCAATTCGCCGAAAGAGACCAGAATTGTGGGCAGAAAACTCGCGGATTTTGCATCATGTTAACGCACCATCGCACAGTGCCATCATTATTCGTAATTTTTTGACGAAAAATGCATCAAATACCATCCAACAGCCAACGAATTCACCTGATTTGGCTCCCTGTCACTTCTTTCTGTTCAATCGAGTTAAAAAACCACTACGGGGAACGCGTTTCAGCAGCCGAGAGGAAGTAATGGAAAAATCGCAGGAAGCACTGATGGACATACCGAAAACCGAATATAAAAAATGTTTCGAGGATTGGATCAAGCGCTGGGGTAAGTGTGTTGCAGTCGATGGGGATTACTTTGAAGGGACAATATAGATTTAGATGAATAAACTTGTATTTTTAATTTTCTGAATAAATTCCGGGAACTTTCTGATCAAGGTAGGAGGAACAAATTGACTCCTAGATTCACTAAGCATAGAATTAAAAGTAATAAGAAAATAACTATTTTAACAAAAGATAATAAAAAATTACATAAAAGTAGAATATCTTTATAACCAAAAATTTCAGGTCATTACTGACAATTCTGACATAACATATAAATTCATAATCTGACTAATAATCACAGAATACTGCCATTGCTAATCGGACAAGCACGGATAATCGGCCATGAAAAGCGGATGATTCACATAGTAGATCTCCTAAATTACCAAATTAAAATTGACAAAATCAAAAATTCCTTGACCCCATTAGAAGAAGACACAAATACTGAAATGACAACGATTGCTAAACTACAATTTCAAGAACTAGAACAAAAATTCTTAAGACTTTTACCAAATCATAGAATAAAAAGGAGTATAATTAATGGAGTAGGTACACTTATAAAAAGCATTACTGGCAATATGGACGCTAATGACGCCCTTGCAATAAACAATGAATTAGAAGCAAAAGAGAATATTTATGAGGTATTGAAAATAAAATCTGCCCAAGCATAAATAATCAGATGATAGAGAGGTTTAATAACATAACTCTTCATATGAATAAGCAGCAAGAAACCGTAGAAAAATTTCTTAACCATTATAATGAAAGAATCGGCAATGCAATACGATTAGATGAGGCAGTTAAGCACCTACAATATATCAATAAAATTATCTTTAAGATTGACTTACATTATAATCACTTAAACAATATTGCTGAAGCTATCATGCTAGCTCGTTTAAATATTATTTCCAAACAAGTATTAAACCATAAAGAAATAGATGAAATTAAGGACCACTTGCATTCTGAATCAATTGAACCCACCTCCAAACAGCAGGTTTACGATTTTCTCACTTTACAAGCATATTATAATGAATCCAAGATAATATTTAGTATAGTCCTTTTCCCACATAATCCATCTCCCTATTAACAAAACGCTAACAGTCCGAACTCATTCCTATTTGGCTATTAATGTAAATAATACATCATTCTTTGCCAACGTATGTCCATTGTCCGGAAGTGTCTATTACTGTAATAGACGATCTGAAAAGCAACTCTTAAGTCATCCGAATTATATTCCTTACAATATAAAGAATCAACGAGCCATCTGCGACATGCAAAATGAAACCGAAATTTCAGCAGTGTATCAGCCGGAATCCAACTACGAGTACTTTCTAACGATCAATGTTCATAGCATCAAAATCCGAACCATATGTAACGTTTCCCAAACTTTTTTGACCGCGGACCGGTATGAGGTTTTAACATCTTGTCGCGATCCATCTTTTGAAAAAAAACTTTTTATTTACAAGACAAATTCATTCTATTTTTGATGAAAATCTAGTTATTTGTTTGTTTATTTCATAAACAAAAATTTCAAAATAATTATTCAAGAAAATTATAAATAATAAAAAAATGAATTATATTAATTTCAAATTTTAGTAAATGAAGTAAACTTTGTTTCCACTTTTTTTGTCTTTAGTTGTTGCGACGGATGTTGTTGTTTGTCATCACATAACAACTTTAAATTAGGAGGAAATGACGTTATTTTTATTTTTAAATTAGGTTCGACATCCAATCTGTTTCCATATTTATTTTGTAAGTACACTAAAGCTGAGAGAGAAGCTTCACACGTATAAGTGGTGACAAAAGGCATTAAAAATTATTTACTAAATAGGCAAGTGGCTTAAGTCGACTTAAGCCGAAAATGATTTTTTTACATTTTTATACTTAGTATACTGGGTGGCATCGGCTTACCTTGGCCATGACCATGTGGGCCCTCTCCCTGGTGATAACCTAGAAAGGGTGGTGCTGGAAGCTGAAAGGCAAAAAACTGGCCTTATAATCGGATGCGACGCTAACGCACATCACACCGTATGGGGCAGTACTGACATCAATGATAGAGGTGAGTCACTTTTAGACTATATTTTAAGTACCAACCTCTTAATTTACAATATTAGCAATGAGCCCACTTTTATAACTAGAAACCGACAAGAAGTGCTAGATATTACTCTTGTCTCCGACAGCATCACTCAAAGGCTAACGAACTGGATGGTATCGTCTGAACACTCCTTTTCAGACCACAGATAAATCCAATTCAGTCTGAGTGATGCTCCCCTCAAACAACCAGCTTTCCGGAATTACCGGAAAACTGATTGGCCAAAATACTAAGGAATACTGTTATAAACGCTATCCTCTGAACTATCAAGTCCGCCGCGTGACACCAATGAACTTGACATGAATGTCAGGGAATTTACTTTGGCTCTCAATCAAGCTATGGCCGCTTCCTGCCCTCTTATTCAACCAAGAGGCAAGAAAAAGCCACATTGGTGGACATCGGCACTGGCACTGCTTAGAAACTCCTGTAGAAATCTTTTCAACGCAGCAAAAAGCACAAGAAAAGTGACTGCCTGGGACTCATATAAAGAATACCTCAAATAATACAAAAAAGAACTGAGGAAGGCAAAGTGACAATCCTGGAGGTCATTCTGTGCCAAAATCACAGAAACCTCTGAGGCATCGCGGCTAAGAAAAATCCTCTCTACAAATCCTATGATGCCTAGCTGTTTGAAAAAAACCGATGGCTCTTGGACAACCTCAAGTGATAAATCACTCAACCTGCTTCTGGACACCCATTTTCCAGGTAGCTCCCAACTCGCGGCCAGTAGCAGCCCAAACAGGCCTACTGCAACCGTGACCAAGATTCATGGTCTGATTACGAGAGACAAACTGCTCTGGGCGCTGCATAGCTTCAAACCATACAAGTCTGCTGGTCCAGATATTATTCTACCAGTATTTGAAAATATTATGAGGAGCTGTGTAGAACTTATCCACATTCCACTGTTATGGAGAGAAGTCAATGTAGTATTCATTCCCAAAGCCAGAAAATGTTCTCATGTTGTCCCGAAGGACCTCAGACCTATAAGTCTATCATCTTTCCTTTTGAAAACTCTAGAACGACTGATTGATATCCATATTCGAGCTAAAGTTGATCCAAGACTTCTGTCTACGTCTCAACATGCCTACTGTAAAGGAAAGTCGGTGGAAATGGCTTTGCAGTCTCTGACTAGCCACATCGAGCGATCCCTACATTATAAGGAGTACACAATGGTTGCTTTCCTAGACATAGAGGGCGCACTTAACAACGTCAACACTTCCGCAATGATGACTGCGCTGTCAACTCTGCAGGTAGACGACTCACTTGGGGAGTTGATCGGTCTAATGCTAAAAGCAGGATAATCAACTCCAAACTGTGTGAGACTTCTGAGACCGCAAGGCGGTGTCCTCTCTCCCTTTCTCTGGAAGTTAACGAGTTAACGAACTACTGATATACCTGGAAACGGGTGGTTACAGACTGATTGCCTATGCGGATGACGTTGCCATAGCCGTCTCAGGAAAACATCTCAATACCATTAAAGAACTCCTTCAAGTAAATCTCAATAGATTAACCCGCTGGCAGAACGCTGTAGATTGGGAATAAACCCCCATAAAACCGATCTTGTCCTCTTTTCCAGGAAATATAAAGTTCCAATCATAGACCCTCCTTCAATAAACGGTACCAGTTTAGTTTTCTCCGATACAGCAAAATATCCTTGGAAACTAAGCAAAGTCCAAAGAACAGCATGTCATATACAAGCGGAGCCTTGCGGTCTACCCCCTCTGCGGCATTAGATATTCTGTTTCACTTGACACTCCTCGACATTTTTAGCATGCAAGTAGCTGCGACTGCAGCTATTCGCCTTAAAGCGACCAAACAGTGGACAAATAATTCATTTGGTCACGCCAACATTCTTAATACATTAGGAATCCTCACCTGAACTTTGGTTTGACAAAAACTACCATGTAAGCTTCCCCTCTAGATCATTCTGGGAGGAAGATGCTTTTATGGAGGACAAGTCAATCCATTTCTACACAGATGGATCTAAAACCGATAACTGAGTTGGTGGCGGTGTTTTCTCAGATAAGCTAAATCTAATCCTCTCTTTTCGTCTACAAATCACTGTAGCGTGTTCCAGGCGGAAATTTTGGCAATTAAAGAAACTCCTGGCTAAAGAAAAACGTGATATCTGCAAAGGATATCCGCATATTTTCGGATAGTCAGGCCGCCTTTAAGTCCCTGGACTCGGTCTCATTATATTCTAAAACCACCCTTGAATGCCGATCATCTCTCATGGAGATGGCAGAGCAGTTCAACATTCACCTATATTGATGAACTGCAGAGCCGATGAACTCGCAAAAATTGGAATTACTCTATCTATTCTACCGGACAAAGGTAGTATAGGTATACCAATCGCTACGTGCAAACTAACACTAAAGCTAGATGCCAATAAAAGAACAGACCTTAGGTGGACTGCTGGACAAACATGTCTAGCGACCAAATAGATCTGGCCAAGGCTGGATCTGAGTCGATCTAAGTGTCTGATCCCTTTAGATAGGAAACATCTCAGCGCCATAATAGGTGTCATTACCGGACACTGCCTCATAGGCAAGCACGCAAGAAGGCTTGGCGCTTTTACAAATGATTTCTTTAGAAGCTGCATGGACGAGGAAGAGGGGGAGACAATCCTCCACCTACTCTGCACATGCCCAGCTCTCTCCCAGAGAAGAAAGCTTCATCTTGGATCTTTCTTCTACAACGACCTAAATGATCTAGAAAACATAGACGTTAACAGTCTCCTACGCTTTATTATAAGCTCAAACTGGTTCCATTAGTAAGAGGATCATAGATCCACGTGGCATCACAATGGACCAATAGGCCTAAGTGGGTTGGTATTTCCAACAGCCACTCTTACCTAACCTAACCTAACCTATACTTAGTAACTAAGTAAAAAAGTTATCTTTTTTCTATCTCATCGGGGTGTTTCTATTCCATCTAGTAGTCCATATCTGATGCTGTCTAAACGGCTACATACCAGAAACAGTTTTTTTTTAAATAAATTTTTGAAGTTTAAAATCGCTCTCCTGAAAAATACCTAAAATAGACTTAAGCCACTTTGCCTTTTTAGTAAAGAATTGTATCGCTTTTTCGGATCGGTGTCGCATGAAATTTCAATTAAACTATCAACTTCTTGTTCACTAAGATTTAACATTTCTTCCTTTTCAATTTCGACAGAAAAAGGATCTTTAATCCACATATAATTTGAAGGAATATCCGGAAAGCAGTATTTAAAACTATTTATTGGCTCCGAAAGATGTTCTTGAATTGAAACTGATATTGTTTCTAGATGTAAATCTCTTTCATCATTGTTTGCATGGGTTTCAATAAATTTATGTAATTTATTAAAAGATTTAAAATTTCCTTTTGAAAGTCGTTTTTTCCACAGCGTCATTAACAATACTTGGAAAATATTTAAGCCAAAGCCTTGTAAATTTAAATTCAATAACAACTCGAAATCGTCGATTCTATCCTGAAATGAAGAAATAGCGTCTTTTTTAGACTGTGGGTGCTCATTCAAAAATAACAAAACTTCGTCTTTTAGCTCAAACAGACATTTTAAAGGGTTTCCATCGTGAATTACAATACAAAAAAAGAGGTGTTTTGGATCACTCCCCATTTCCTTGCATAATTTGGTAAAAAGTCTACTATATAATGCACGAGATTTTATTTAGTGTCTTCGTCAATGTATCTAATAAAACACATTAGATTTGCATTATCTGTACTTTCATCTACTTGCAAGGAAAAAAATTTGCTTTTTTCCTTTAGCAAATAATTCTTCTTCTAAATGTTTCGCAATATCGTCAATTCTCCGTTTAACTGTATTATTTGATAATGGTATAGTCGAAAATAAAATTTTTTCCTTTATTTTGCATAAATTATTTGCAACAATTTTTCAAGCGGGAAGAATTAATTTTTCGCCAGCACTATGAGGATACCCGAGACTGGGTATATAATAGCTGAGACTAGCTATTAATTACAAAATTTCAAAGGCTATCAAAGTGAGGTTTTTATTTGACTGGTGCGGAAAGAGTGCATTTTTCATCTTTTTTTGAGCAGCAATCAAATCCTTTTCTTTATCGGCAAAAAAGTTAATTGGCTTATCAGAGTATTCAGAATGAAGTGTGTCTAAATGCCGTTTCAACTTTGACCTTTTCATGCTTTCACTTCAAAGTTGCTCATTGCAAATAACACATAGAGGCAAACTATTTTTGCTGCCACCGGCAATGAACCCAAACCTTACATATTCGTCACAATATTTGCAAGTCCAATTAACTTTACGATTGTTGTTTTGGCGTTGTAAATCTGCTTTAGGGGCTTCAGACAGAGTACCTACATGATCATGATGCTTAGCTTTGCTCGTACTTGGTTGATCGTTATTTAAATATCTGTTTAACCATTTATCGATTTTAAAAAAAATGTAGAAAACTTCTAATAAAAAGGTTTTTTTAGTGATGATTTATAAGAAAAAGTATTTTTATTACTTACCAATATGAAGTTGCTATTAAAAATTAATTATAATAGCTATTGTCAAATAAAATAAAAAAATGTAGAATATATTAGCTTGCTTTGACACACGTCAGTTTACGGTGCACGTACCGGAGAAGGCAATATTTTGAATGACACTGTTTAATTGAAAAGCTCCGCAGAGAGAACAACGAAATATGTGCACCCATCTGCTACCTGATATCATATTTACGAAACTGCTGAACTTTCTCCCCTTCCTTTCATATTTTATCATACTCATTTTTACTTACACGTAAACCTACCTGATTATCGAGCTCCGATAAACGCAAAACATGATGTGAACTAAGCCCAGGGACAGAATTTTGCAAGCGTGGATTTTTTCGCCAGTGTGCACAATCAAATTGCTCACAATATTCGTGCAAACCGTTTTTTCCTTAATTTTCGGGTTTTTCCGTTTTCTTTTCAAATTCATATTAGCAAAACATTAACTCTTCTTTTCAACGCAATAATTGTGAAGGGAGTGCTTTCCCTGAAATCGTCATTACCCAGTCCACTCCAAAAAAAAAAAACAAAGCATACTCCGTCCACGTCAATGATTTCTCTCCACTCAGTTTTCGCATCTGGCAAAGGGGACTTCTTACCTTTTTTTTTTGTGTGTAAACAAAAAAGGATCGCTGGAAAAGAGAAAACATGGGCGAACTTTTGCACAGTGATTTGAAACGAACTATAGCACATATTTCGTTGCTCTATCTGTGCAGCTTTCCAATTGCATATTGATCTAAAATGGAGTATAATGTGCATGCGCGGGAAGTGGAAGACCTAGCAACGTTAGCAGCACAACGCGCGGGCGATAATGCTATATGGAAGAGTACAAATACACACTTTGTCACTATTCCTAGTGTCTAATAAAGTGCAAAAAAAAAAACAATAATATGTAAATTGTGTCTTTTAAAATTGTTTTTACACCCCGGCATAATTTTTCTACGACTCAGCGCCGGGTCGCGGCTTACACTTTGCGAAACGCTGGAATAGGGCATTATCAAATTTACGGAACTAATCTCATTCACTACGAGTATTTTAATTGTTGTATTGAAATTAATAATTTAACCTATGATTCCAGATCCAATACTTTCTGGGACGGTATTATTCCACATCAAGCTACACAGAATTTCATCAATTCGTCTTTAATCTTAAATCGCTTATCCCTGGAGAAGATTCATACACATCTGATTCAAATTCAAGAGGAAATAGCAACATTTTCTAGCAAATCAATCCGAACTTTCGACTTAATTGTCTGGTTAATTGTCTTCATCCTATTTAAGTTGACACTATAAGTTGACATCCTATCACGCGCAAACCATTTGAGATATTTCAAAAACTTTATTATCGGCTTGAAGTACAATCAAAACATATATGAATGGAACTCGACTTCGTTCATATGGCCACCGTGGGCACGTTTGCAGCGGTCGATTCGTAGGACCCAATTTTCAGCGAGCTCTTCCAACGTCGTCGGCGTGTTGGCAAAAACCAATGACTTAACGTAGCCCCACAGAAAATAGTCAAGCGGCGTTAAATCGCACGCACGAGGCGGTCAATCGACTGGCCCCTTTCTTGAGATAATACGCTCACCATACTTACTCTTCAATAAATCGATTATAGCGTGTGCTGTGTGGCTTGTGGCATCATCCTGTTGAAACCACATGTCGTCCAAGTCCATATCTTCCAATACGGGCCAAAAATAATCGGTGATCATGGCGCGATAACGTTGACCATTCACAATAACATGACGATCGTTATCGTCGACGAAAAAATATGGACCAATAACGCCGCCGGCATGCAAACCGCACCAAACAGTTATTTTTTTGTGGATGAAGTGGTGATTCATGAAGCACATGTGGATTTTCACCCGACCAATAACGCATATTTTGCTTATTGACGAACCGATTGAGCCAAAAATGAGCTTCGTCACTGAAGATGATTTTGCTATGAAATTCATCATCTTGGCGCATCTTCTCCAGAACCCAATCGGAGAAAGTACGTCGCTTCAAATGGTCCATCGGCTTCAATTCTTGAGTCAGCTTGATTTTGTATGGGTGCAAACCAAGATCCTTACGCAAAATACGCCATAATGTGGTCTGAGCGATGGGCAATTCTTGAGAACGCCGTGGAATTGACTGATTTGAATCGTTTGCTACGAACGTCAGCGATATTTTCGATATTTCGACCAACCCATTGTCTCACTGACACGGCAATATCACACAACGAATATGTAGACTCAAATTTTTGCACTAACCTTGTTAGTGTCTACTAGGGCGAGAATTACGACCGAAAATTGGAGTTAACGCTCTTAAAGTTGCAGTCACCGACTCCGAATTTCGGTAGAAAATTTTTATATTGTAATTTGCAGACGTTGCTCATTCGTGTACTTTACCATGATAAAAATGTTGAGTTTACTGAATAAATTGACAGTGGCAGTTTGATGATTAGTGAAAGAGTGCGTTCACAAATTAAATTCAAAGTTGTCAAGTCCCTATTGGAAAACCCTTTATAAACGATACTACGCCAGTCGCTCCTGTGGCAGTCGCTTCACAAAGAGGGGAGGAGTTACATACTCGTATGGGTGGGTACGGAGTCACATATCAATAAACTGTTCGCATAATACTTATTTTATTTGGCTTACATTGCATTTTGTCTCTCAACAATGTATCTAGGATCAAAATTCATTTTCTTGCACACGTTTTTGTATATCAGTCTCAGCATAAAATGTGTATAAATACCAATATAATTCAGACACAAAAGGTTCCTTTTTAGTCAATAAATTTACAACGTTTCAAAGAAGTTATTTTTTTTAATTTGGGTATAGCTTCCAAATAAAGTCGCGCAACTATTAACTACATCTCACACCGACTCCTGCAGAAGCTAGAGGGTGAAGTAAAAGTGGAATCTGTGGCGATTTTCTTCTGCCTTCTTTGGTACGTATAAGAATGCAATCTTCAGATAGGTAGCATTTCCTAGATTTGAATGATCTCTGCTATATTTGTCAACAAATTTCTGGTTTTTCCTTTGTAATACTGGCTGTATGTTCATCCTGGCCACTCATCTAAAGTGAATCCACCTGTCTCGCCATTATGATAGAACGTTTTAGGACATGATTGAATTAATAGGCAACTAATATAAGAGTAACACCCCTACCCGGATCTTATAAGATCATAAAACCCCACATGATGCATCACTCATCAAAGTTTCCATAATTTCTTCTTTTAATTCACCATCAACCTTTTTATTTCCATTTATCTGTCATTCCAATGAATTGCATAGATTCACCTTTTAGATGTCTTCATCCACTAATTTTCCAATCAATCGGATCAATTTCTTCTAGAACTACATGGAAAACCGACACAAGTACTCATGGCAGTTTCCATAAAATAATGGAATCGAAATAACCAACCATTCGCCCTCATAACTCCTTTGCAAATTCCACCATCAATGCTATGCTCTTCTTCCGCCTCCACTTACGTATGGGTATCTTTCCTGATGCCTCATAGTTTATCAGAATCCAGCTTCAACAGGAATTATTTTGATGTTCTTATGAACGGAATTTCTGTGCACCCACCTACAATAAATGCCCTCAGGCGGATTTCATTGATGTACCTTAAGGCTAAGTTCCAGTATCTTGTATTTCCTCTCTCTCTCTCTCAATCTATATCAAATATCTACCAAAGAATTCCTTTAAGACAGCCTTCAGGGGCTAAATTGGAAATTGCGCAGCAAAACCGGAGTACAATATAAGAAGAACTGGTGACACGCATTGGATACAGATGGCTTTCTGTGTGCTCCAGAGAGGCAATAATAAGCTCTAGGCCCTTCCCTAATGTTTCTTGCCATTTTAGCCTGAGGCCGTCTAAGCTGGTATCCTGTTTTACATTTAAATGATAAAACCGTTTGCCTCCGCACAATATAACACACAGAAGCTGTACTTCGACTGAGTTTGAGACAAAGACTGGACGAACAGCACCACCGTTCAACTATGGATACGAATACAAGTGCTCGTACTCGTATCTCTGGCAACATCGTTTCGTGTCGAGATACAATCACAGAAAAGCGCCAAAAGGTACTTCTACTCTCTCAAACGAATTTACCATGCTTGGTAATTAAAATTCCTTGCTCTGAACAAAAACGAAAAAGAAAAAAAGAAAGCAGCAGCACATAAACACAACTCGGTATAAAAAGATACAAATACTTTCCTCATCGCATATGTATAAGCAACAACTCATACGTGTACATGGAGAGCAATTATAAACAATTTGATTTTCCAGTTGTGCTTTCTGACAGTTGTTGGCGCTACATATCATCATGGCGCTGTACTTGGTTCTAGATTTTTGTTTCTCGCTTCTCGCTTCGCAGTTCTCAGTTCTCAGATCTCCATGGGTTCCCGTCTAACCTCTTTAGGACGGAACTTAATTGCTCAGATACAATTAAGGATAATTCATAAAAGCGACTTTGAATGGCTTTTCGCGATTTAATTGGACGAGTGAGGCGGGCGCGTTCGTTATGCCCATGGGTGCGAAATTATGCCAAAGCGCGAGAACTAAATTCCTCGTTAGCATGTAAATTGACTTTTAAAGGATGTGATATTGGGCCTTTGATGGTGATTATGCAATGGTGGAGTTTGTTCCGTCCTATTCAGTTCTTCGATGTATTATGTACTTTGTCCTCTAGGGTGATGTACGTTCACTCGTTTACATGTTGCATGCGTGTGAAAGAGTTCTATGTGTAGGCTGTAATTAATGTCAACTTTTTGGGTGGAACTCAAAGGATCAACGTTGGATAAGCTGTAAAGGTTTGTGATCCATAAAATTCGATTATGCAAAGGGTTGTTGGTGTTATTTGCTGAGTGAGAATGTTCCCTAGCAGTTGGTCTATTGAATTCGCACAGGTTTTTGCGCGACATAGAGTTTCGCAGTGGAGAATTTGAATATTTATTAAACGAAAGTCTCGTTGAATGCAGAAACAGTTTAAACTGCTATCTAAAGACAAACAGAGAACGTAATCGATTCCATAGGTCTTCAAAGAGAAATTGCTCAATTTGATTTTGAAAAGTAATGTGATTTTTTAACAAGAACGTAAGGTTCAGAACATATCAACGATATACGGTATTTAATAGAATATCAGTGCACAATAGCTGTGGTCAGTAAAAGCGAAATAGTTTACAGCAAAAACAGAGCCAAATCTCTGCTTAGCTATTCGAAAGTCCGGCAAATAATCAACAAAACATTGCAGCCCAAAAACAAGGTTCTTATAATACGTTCAACCATTTTCGAATTTACGTCACTTTTACACGAGGTCAACTATAAGGTCCGGATCGGGATGATTCAAATTGAAATCTGATAGAAAATCACCGCCTATATCAGGCTCCCTTATCTCTAAGTTTAACTAGACAGTCAGACCTGCGTAACCACAGTCAGTTGAACTTCAGCTCATACGAATGTTCAAAGCAAATCACATTACGAAAATTGTGACGGCGAATGCCCTAACATGAATCCAACTGCAACTTCAGAGGCAAATCTAGCAATTACCTAGTTTGAGCTACACAAAGGGGACTTGTTCTCTACAGCAGTCACCGAAGCACATTTCATAGTTTTGCATTCTTTTTTTCTCCTGTAAATTCTCCTCTAATCTCCGGCATTTATTTGGTTACACGTGGACTATGCAAATTTCGAGTGTTGCATATGCAGATCAAAGCGTAGTTACCTTTTTTCGTTTTGAAGAATCGTCGACAGTTGTTTTGAATCTGCGCGGCGATTGCTCGGGAAACTGACTGTCTTATAACTTGGATAGGGCTACCATCGCAACAATTCAGTTAGTAGGGTTGCGTTTGCCTTACCTTCCAGTGGTAGTCCCCGTTGGCTGTATAAGTAGATCCTTACCCATGAAGCCTAAAATTATAAGGGCATGTTCGAACAGTAGCACAATACTGGCTTACGCCGTCATAGGGCTCACAACCCTATACGGAAGAGAATACAAAATTAAGTGACCAAATCAACTAAAACGCTCGAATTAAAACGGATTCACTGTTGACGACCCTGGCAAATATTTGAAGTACATCGACCTTCAGGTCTGCACGTGGAATGTTCGGACGCTTAACCGGCCATGTGCAGTTGAGCAATTAGCCATCATGCAGATACCAATATCACCGCCATATCCAGGCTATAGGGCGGCCGTGGCTCAAGCGGTGGTGGACTGCCTTCCAAATCGGAAGGTTCGGTGTTCGAATCCCAAACGCGCCCAAAAAACATTAATAAGAGCCCAAACACATTTCTTTCTCTCTCTCTATCCGGTTTTCTAAAAAACTTAACACATGCTGAGGCATTATAAGTGTATTCATACCCACTTGGGTGTTTATTTGTATGCTGGTTTGCCATATCCGACAGACTAAGGCAAAAGGTCCGTCACGCATCAAGATTAAATTCGCTAACATAAGCCATATATGCGGAATATGCCACGGAATACTACGCCACCAAAGCTGCTCAACAAGACATATGAGCAATATCCTTAGAATGACATCAAAATCCTACTAGGCGGTTTTAACGCCGGGATAGGTGAGAAAGACATGTTTGGCAGAACAGTTGGTAAACATAGCCTCGACGACACTACGTATAGCAACGCAATTAAGCTCATTGACTTTGCGGCGAGACTCAATACACACATGGAGGCATGGTGCTCTCCGAATCATGAAACTCTAAATCGAATTAATCACATTGCGATTGACGTAAGCCATGCCTCCAGTATTCTGGGCGTCGGAACTTTCTGGGCAACCGGCATTGACTTGGATCTGTGACCTGGTACGAATGCGGATTTCCCAAGCGCCACAGCAATGCAGAACTACTGTGAAAAGATAGAACGTAGAAAAGCTGCAAACGCAAGAGACTCCTAGAATCTTTGCTGAATGCGTATCCCGAAATCTCTCAACGTCTCCCACGCCGGCAGCATCAAGCACCAGTGGCAGCGCTGCCAACATGCTATCAGACACGCTATAACTGATGTGCTGGGCTTCACCCGACCACCACCAAAAAATGATAGAAGTTCCGTCCGTTCCGGCTATTTATTGCTCTGTAGCAACAGTATGGCCGAGAATTTTACCCCACACACAACCCCCAAACTGAACACCCAGGCCATTTTTGGGACTCTTTGGCTGAAAGGGCAATAAGAGTGCAAAATATTTAGGAATAATTATTGGTAGGAAAATTAAAAGTGAGAACCAGACCTCAAAATAATTCTGTGAATTCGCACGACAAATATACGAATAATATTCACATATGTCAGTACAGTCTAGTACTCGCAATATGTAGACAAGGCTACCACTCCAAAAGCAATAACAAAAAATACAAAGCTTATCTTGTACTCCTAAACATAAGAACGACTAGTGCAATGAGATCATTCCCATTGCTTGTATTGGAGGATTCTCAGTCTGTTAGTCCTAAGGATCAACAAAACTGCTGGATCGCAAGTCTCTTGGGTCATACACGGATTATGAAAAGCTGTGTAGATGCAATGTTTCTATGAGTTCAGGTCCTATCCTGAACTCATTCACAGACAAATATCTTGGAAGAATGCAACACGAATGAACACACAAAAAGAAAACTGTTACAGATATGGCCCAAATGTCCAACCAGTTTCAGTTTCCTCTAGGCTGAAGTACTGCCAACTACGGAAGCTTCACACATGGCATTAATAATGGCAATTCCAGCTAACAGAACAATATGCAATTCTTTTGGGTCTCTTGATATAAGGACTAGCAAAACAACAAGAAAAGCGCTTATAACAGATTAAGATCAGTCAGCACTTCATTTGATCAAACCTCCATTTTGAAATCTCAGAGGGAATAAAATTCTAACAAAGCCCAGTAACAGATGGGAATCATCAATCACATGTCACAAATGTCTTTCGCAGAATATGACAATAGTCGCGCCAGCAAGATTTGGCCATTTGACAAAATATCGCCGGCTAATTTCATACGTAACTTCACTATCTAATATAGCACCAAATGAAGCTAAATATTAAGAACGACGACATATTCGTATATATAGAGGATGCGGTAATGGACACATTTAATTTCCTCTGCCACTTCCCAAATCTCTGTTGGCTATCAAAATTTTCAAACTTCAAAAATGTATATAAATTCTCTGATGCCTCGTTATCTAAACTTTGCAGGATTTTAAGGAGATCAGACAAGCTAGATAGCATTGGATTATAGCTTAAAGGAACGACATGAAATTCTATTTAAATACGCCTAACCCCACTGAATAGTATCGCGACCGACGCAAGAGGACCTACATCTGATTAAGCCATCATTGAGTAAGAGTTTATCAGTTTAAATCAATGCTCTAGATTACAATGGTTCCAGCGGCAGAATATAGAACACAAACGGAAGCTGCTATGTGAATATGGTGGAAGTTGAGCAACCCTCTCCATGCAAAAGGACCTAAATCTGATTAATCCATCATTGAGTAAGAGTTTATTAGTAAGTCAATGCTCTGGATTACAATGGGATCATGCCTGTCGACTGCCTATTTGAAGCGCGAACAACTTTGGACGTGATCGATGCTTGGTGTACTAGAAACTTACTTTCATTCAATCCTATTAAAACTAAGATTGTCCTCTTTAGGGATCGATATATTTGCATATGTACCGACACCCAAGCTGCACCTTAGGCCTTACAGAATGTGCTCTGATTACTTCCAAGCTATCTTTAGAACACGAGGCTTTTCTGAATGGATTTGATGTAAGTATAACTGCATATGGTATGCTTCCTACAGAAACACACCAAACTATGTTTCTTCGACGTCAAAAAAAGTTAAGGACTTTGCTACTGTCTCTCAGTAGGAAAGACTGTAGACTGCTTTCTGGCGCCGGAATGTGGCACTTCGTGTTTGCTATGTGTTAGCTTAGAGAGACAAAGAATATACATATATGTACTCGTATATAACCGAGAACTCGACTTGGTGTGATGATATCTTTATTCAAGTGATAAAAATGCATTACATGTATGGTATTATATTATAAAAGTACAATGTATATATAAACGGTTGATAGGTGTAGAAAGAGACAGACCTCAAACCTGAATTAGGGTTGCCAGTTACATTAAACTTCACACTATGCACCTAAATGTGGTAGATATATGTTACATAAGTGACACAACATCATGCTTAGTTTAATGTAAGAGTGATAACGACATCGCGGGGCAATATTTCAGTGAGCATCCGATCTATGCTTTAGTGTCTAACATTACATGCAATAGGTGTTTAGTAATTTGACAAATCATTTAACATAATTTAAAAAGTGAACAGAGTAATAGTGAGGATAACTGAAGAATAAACTAGTTAATATTCAGACGATTCCGATATACGAGTGCAATCATATCTATTGTGATCAATAAGGAATCCCTTAACCCTCTAGCGCAGACGAAAGACATGATTCGGTTCGGATTCGAGTCTACACACTTAAGGGTCTATAAAAATATGCGCTGGATGCTGATAAGCAACCTCCTCCTCCTTTAACGGAGACACTATAAAACATAACCTTGGATCTTGGAGCGTCGATATTCTTTCCAGAAATGGATAGCGACGACTCCTATCTATCCGAGGTGACAATCAAGCCGTCGGTCTGCTCTTTTGACACCCTTTCGAAAATGTAAACCCATAACGAAGGAAAAATAGGTCCTATACGATCAAAGGAAGAAGATGAGCTCTTGGGCACATCTTCAGAATCGGAGGAGCTCAACAGCATCGTGGTGGAGACTACTCTGGAAGACTGTAGCAATGATACGGTTTCTCTAGATTAATCTCCATCATTCAAAAAAGGCTTCGCCCGACTCATTCTGCGTCTTTCAAAAAAAAGCAGAAGACATTATCATAATCCAGGAACCATGGATTGTAGAAGGCGTGGTTCGTTGACTTAGGACACCCGTATACGCTCCGCTCTATACAAGAGACAAAGGTAAGATCAGAATTTGTATATAAGTGAAACGTAGTCTTAAGGTATTTTTACTTCCTAATCTCAGCGACCCCGAATTAACCGTTGCTAGACTAGAGACTGCCAAAGGTTACTACTGGCTGACATCGGCTTACCTTGGCCACTACCATGTGGACCCTCTCCCTGGTGATAACCTAAAAAGGGTAGTACTGGAAGCTGGAAGGCAAAAAACTTGCCTCATCATCGGATGCGACAATAATGCACATCACACGGTATGGGGCAGTACCGACATCAATGATAGAGGTGAGTCACTTTTTGACTATATTTTAAGTACTAAACTCTTTATTTGCAACATTGACAATGAGCCCACTTTTATAACTATAAATCGACAGGAAGCGCTAGATATCACTCTTGTCTCTGACAGCAACAGGCAAAGGCTAATGAACTGGATGGTATCGTCTGAACGCTCCTCTTCAGACCACAGATACATCCAAATCAGCCTGAGTGATGCTCTCCCAGCCAACCAGCATTTCGGAACTACCGGGAAACTGATTGGCCAAAATACAGAGGAATACTGTCAGAAACGCTAACCTCTAAAGTATTAACTCCACCGAGTGACACCAATGAGCTTGACATGAAAGTCAAGGAATTTACTCTGACTCTCAATCAGGCAATGGCCGCTTCCTGCCCTCTTATTCAACTTAAAGGCAAGAAAAAGCCACATTGGTGGATATCAGCACTGGGACTGCTCAGAAACACTTGTAGAGAACTTTTCAACACAGCAAAAAGCACAAGAAAAAGACTGACTAGGACTCATACAAGGAATCCTTCAAGTTATACAAAAAAGAACTGAGAAAGGCAAAGCGACAATCCTTGATGTCATTCTGTGACAAAATCACAGAAACCTCTGAGGCATCGCGGCTAAGAAAAATCCTCTCTACAAATCCTATGATGCCTAGCTGTTTGAAAATAACCGATGGCTCCTGGACAACCTCAAGCGATGAATAACTCAACCTGCTACTGGACACCCACTTTCCAGGTAGCTCCCAACTCGCGGCCAGTAACAGCCCAAACAGGCCTATTGCAACCGTGACCAAAGTTCAGTGTATGATCCCAAAGGACCTCAGACCTATAAGTCTATCATCTTTCCTTCTGAAAACTCTAGAACGACTGATTGATATCCATATACGAGCTTAAATTGATCCAAGACTTCTGTCAACGGCTCAATATGCTTACTGTAAAGTAAAGTCGGTGGAAACGGCTCTGCATTCACTGACTAGCCACATCGGACGATCCGTACAATATAAAGGGTACACAATATTTGCTTTCCTGGACATAGAGGGTGCCTTTAACAACGTCTATACATTTGCAATCACGACTGCGCTGTCAACTCTGCAGGTAGACGACTCACTTGGGGAGTTGATCAGTCTTATGCTAAAAAGCAGGATAATCAAACTGGGTGAGACTTCTGCTAAAAGATATGTCAGTAGAGGTACGCCGCAAGTCGGTGTCTTCTCTCCCCTTCTCTGGAACTTAGTAGTTAACGAACTACTGATATACCTGGAAGCGGGTGGTAGCAGAGTGATTGCTTAAGCGGATGACATTGCCATAGCCATCTCAGGAAAGCATATCAGTACCATTAAAGAACTCCTTCAAGTAAATCTCAAAAGATTAACCCGCTGGACAGATGGCTGTGGATTAGGGATAAACCCATATAAAACTGATCTTGTCCTCTTTTCCAGGAAATATAAAATTCCAATCATAGACCCTCCTTCAATAAATGGTACCAGTTTAGTTTTCTCCGATACAGCAAAATACCTGGGTCTCATTTTTGACAGGAAACTAAACCTAACATTCTAGAAAGAGTCAATAAAGCTACAATAGCTTTATTCTCTTGCAAAAAAACCATTGGGAATAAATGGGGCCTTCAACCTCGCTTAACCCACCGGCTATACATTTCGGGCAAAAGACTGATACTTACTTACGGGATGGTTGTCTGGTGAACGGCCTTGGAAAATGCAGTCAACCGCATTAAACTAAGCAGAGTCCAAAGAACAGCATGTCTATGCATAAGCAGAACCTTGCGATCTACCCTCTCTGCGGCATTAGATATTCTGTTCCATTTGACACCCCTCGATATTTTCAGCAGGCTATTCGCCTTAAAACGTCTAATCAGTGGACAAATAATTCATTTGGTCACGCCAACATTCTTAATGCATTAGGAATCCTCACCTGAACTTTGGTTTGACAAAAACTTCCATGTAAACTTCCCCTCTAGATCATTCTGGGAGGAAGATGCTTTCATGGAGGACAAGTCAATACATCTCTACACAGATGGTGTTCTAGGCGAAAATTTTGGTGGTTAAAGAAGCTCTGTCCTGGCTGAAGAAAAACGTGATATCTGCAAAAGATATTTGCATCTTTTTGAACATTTGAACAAACCGTAGGTGGACTGCTGGGCAAACATGTCTAGTGACCAAACAGATCTGGCCAAGCTGGATCTGAATCGCTCTAAGTGCCTGATCCTTTTAAATAGGAAACATCTCAGCGCCATAATAGCTGTCATCAGTGGACACTGCCTCATAGACAAACACGCAAGAAGGCTTGGCGCTTTTACAAATGATTTCTGTAGAACCTACATGGACGAGGAAGAGGAGGAGACAATCCTCCACCTACTCTGTACATGTCCAGCTCTCACCCAGAAAAGAAAGCTTCATCTAGGAGCTTTCTTCTACAACGTCCTAAACAATCTAGAAAATATAGACGTTAACAGTCTCCTACGCTTTATCATAAGCTCAAATTGGTTCCATTAGTAAGAGGATCATATATCCACGTGGCATCACAATGGGCCAATAGGCCTAAGTGGGTTGGTATTTCCAACAGCCACTCTTACCTACCTGCCCTACCCTATTGTAAGAGCTATGTTGATTAAAGTATTTCTTTCCTGTTGAAACTGTAGTATTTTTGCTAGGGGCTGATCAAAGTGCATCAGTCAGTCCATAAATTAAAATGTCTTTGTGAACATTCATCCTGGAGAAATTGTATTTTAGCTATTAAAGTTGCAACCAAGTAAGCAAATTCCAAGTAAACCACGCGAATCCTTAGAAATTCTTAATCATCGTCATCTCCCATAGCAATATCTATTGTGACATCCCAATTATATTACAAACTCTGAGCAATTTCCCTGCAGCATTACTGCACACCATTTTATCTTTAGGAAGAGGAAACCCTAGGACATAACAACGCCTTATTATTGACGAACAAAACGAACGCAAAAGGGACAACAAAATTTGATCACGTAATAAAAACCTGTCAAATTTGCAACAATCAAGAGCACCAAATTTGACGTATCGTAAATATTTCTGCATAACTTCGTACCGCCAAGGAATAGTACGAGTAGAAGCCACCATCTGACTCACTAGGTTCCATCATAATGGTAGGCACCACTAATGGTGTAATAATCCAATACTATAGCTGATAACTTATTAAAATCCCTGACACCTGAAACCAAATCCGCCTCTTTGCACCACAAGCTCACAACCACTGTCGCTGTTCAATGAAGGACCGAAGGCTCCAGCAATTGCAGCCAAAATAGCTCTACTTACGAGTACAGCAACAACAACTTGCACGGAAAGAGAGGTCGAACTGCCAATATCTAGCTTTTCGGCGGTTGGACGGTGCCGTGGATATCGACTTGGCCTGAGGCGCCTCATCGCATTATTACTTTTGGAGTGCTTTGTTTTTCGCCTCTTGGTCGTCATCATAGTGTGCTGTTGCCGCGGATGTGATGATCCTGACTGCATTGGGATGTAACGTGTGCATAGCGGATAATATTTGTGATGGACCGGAGGTGTGTTACCAGGGTCGTGGGTTTTGTGTGCATACAGATACAAGTATAAGCATTTATAATACTGACACTGTATTAAGCTGGTCAATAATGGCATTTGATTGAGCGGCCTGCATTCGCATTTTGAAATTGTGATATTGGCGGCGCAGTTTATATTCGGGATGAATGGGAATATTTTTCTATCTCCATTCACATGACGTGCTATTCGATTCGTCCAATAAATGAAAACTGCGAGTTTTCTGAACATTTATGTGCTATGTCGACTTTGCTTTTCCTGGTACTTTCCCAGCACTGTGGATATTCGATTTTCTGAGCGGTCAGCATTTAAGTATGAAACCATCTTATTCATCTTATTCATAATAAGGAATTTATACTTCGAAAAGCTTCAATCGGATGACATTGCCAGAGCCTTTGCCAATTGTTAATGCCTCTAACTCTCTAGGAGTCCTTTGCCATCACCATCAAGTATCGAAGATTTGTGACAAAAATGCAAAAGAGCATTCAAAAAAGCAACCTATGAAATGTTGTGTTTCTCTCTATCATTCCATAGAATCACTTTGTTTGATGATGAATGTAGGCAGGTACATGCAGATAAGCAAAAGCCAATTAGTAAAGCCCTGAAGGAAATGACAAAAACTGCTCGCGATAAGAGCTGGGCAAGAAAGCTGGAACATCGCCTCTTGAGAAAAAGAAAGACCATAGCATTAGAAGTGATCAATAGAGGAAATACAGGGATGCTACTTCAGGAATGAATTTTTAAAGCGCAACCAACCGGTAAAGAAAACACGACAAGATTTAAAGGATGATAGAAACATTGTTGCAGAAGCGCAGTCGGTTCATGTGGAAAAATAGTTTTGCACTTCAGTTAAACGGCAGTGATTGCACAGATACCGCTTTCAGCAGAATGAACCATTCAGTTCACTAGCTCACATGAATTCCTAGCTCCGGATCTTGGCAATGTCAAGCTCGCGAAATATTGAGAGCACTTGAGAGCTAAAATGCATGCGCCGACTTATTTACCAAATACTGTCGGAAGAAAACATACCCCATGAATTGCTCGTAACCGTGGATTGTCCGATTCTCAATAAAGTAGACTCTCTGAACTGCATCAACTACAGAAAAACTAGTGTTCCCAAGATCGTCCATGTATGTACCTGCAATCTTACATCTAGGCCTGAGATACAATTCAAAAGTATATTAATATATTCGGGAATTCCCAGCACGTTGTCACATGCGCGTATGTCAGTATTGAAACCGAGCCCTTGGAAACAGAGTTAGCAGTGAATGACGGCATAACAAGAAAAACCGAATAAAATGTCATAATAGACAGATATAACTTGGATTTAATCCGGGGCTTCGTCTGCCTTGCCTCCGCTATACTACAAGCACAAGTAATGACCACAGCTCAGAGATCAAAAGAGAGAATAACTCTTACCATTACCTTTTTGCTTCGTTAGTGCCTTGTGTTAAGGAACCATATAAAATATCCCTACACTACCCTTACCATCCTAGTTCTATGGTAAAGAGACCTGAATTTTGTGGAATGTTAGGTCTGTCAATAAACTGCATGTGGCCGAAAAATATTCAGAGATCCTGGATGGCTATAAAGAGGGTCTAACGCTATCAAAGTGTTACCGATTGAACCGGGTGTAAGAAGAAAGGAAACTGTAACATATACGAGTACTACAGTGATTACAGAGCACACAACAAATGACTATTTGTATGCGGATTTGTTACATGGAGCAGTCTTAGGCAAGAGGTTTTGAGCTTCAGGCACGTTAACGAGCACCTCATGATAACCTGCATCAAGGCTAAATTGAAAAACAGCAGCTTAATATCCATAAACTCGCCAATAGAGGTGAAAGACATTGACACCAAAGGCTGTTTTAATGAGCTCCTTCAATTGCAACAAACCGCTGGAGACCCTTATCTTCATTCGACGTCTTGCTTCACCAGCATCTTGTACCGTAAGCCTAGGTGTTATGTTTCGCCCGACCACCACCATGAATCCAGTAGTTTAACGAAGCAGAAGCAGAGAAACAGAAAGCATACAGAGCGGCTTGTGAGTCGAGCAAACAAGGAAGATCACCTGCTTCTTGAAGGAAGGACACCAAGCATGAGAAGCTCAGATCCACCTCGAAAATAAGAAAACCTATGTAGAAGGTTAGCATACAGGAAAACCGAAGTGAATACTCTAGTTATTCTCAGAATATCTGACGAAAAATGGACTTGAAGGAAATAGTTTTACCTAAAAAACGATACAAGCTGCGTACATTTGCGAATACTTCATCATCAGGATGAACTTCACTATTTGCCTTATTCCGTAAAGTAAAGCGAGAACCAAACCCACAGCTGTAAAAGTATCCGTGACAGTATCCGCAGCAAAATAATACTCACAATGTGGTATTTCGCAGCACTTTAATGGTATGTGGTCATAAAATACATATGAAACGAACTTAGCAACCTTTGATACGAAATCATTCGATATGCTGATGAGGTAGTGATCAAAACTACTGGCATATCAAGAAAATTGGAATGTATACAAAAAGTCATAAACTACGTCTATTACTGGTGTGATAGGAACTCATAGAACACGGATTTGGTGCCGCTTACTAGAAAAAGAAAGCTGAAGTTACACTCAACTACCTCCTCGTGGCAGGCACCTTCAATGACGGCGGTGTGGAAGCTTAATTCGCAAAGATTCAACAGACTTTTATCCGCTGAGGAGCGGCGAACTAATATAAGAACTGCCAAACCTGATTCCAGTGGTGGTGTGAACATGTAGCAAACCGAACCGAAGGATGCAAGGTTGGAAGTTAAACCGACCGCGAACGAGCTCTCTCAGGCGCCTTGGCGCGGGCCTGTTATGCTCGTACTTAGCCTTACCCAGGCATTGCGGCGCTGCCTGACCTTTTATTTCCGGCCCTAGTCGTGGGAACCAGTAAAACTGTGGTCTTAATTCCAACCCTTCCAAAATGGAACTGGTTCTTTTTTACCAGAAAGTACAAGATACCGCCATTCAAACTCCCAAAACTCAACGGAGTGGAACTGTCCCTTTCAGACAGCGCGAATTATGTGGGTATGATTCTGGAAAAAGAATTGAATTGGAATCCTAATGTAGCGGAAATAACCAAAAAGGCATATAATACTCTTCCTATCTGCAAAAGAACAGTAGGAAAAATTCTGGGCTTAAAACCGGCTATGGTGTACTGGCTGTATACCGTGGTGGTAAGACCCATACTTACATACGGCGCACTAATATGGTGGAAAGCAACAAACCAGAAAACGGTTTACGAAAAATTAGCAGCGGTTTAAAGAACGTCTTCCATAACCATTACTGGTGCGCTCCGTACTGCACCTAACACCACTTAATTGACAGATCAGAAAACTTGCTGGCAACAGTGCGATACGACTCACTAATCTGGGTTATTTAAAGAGCAGTAGTTTCGGACATGGCACGGTCCTAGCGGTTCATCTCGGTTCATGAAATTCCTTCCTTGGTCGACTTCGGCATCCCGTATGATATAATATAGTATATCTGGAGAAGGAGGACTGGGAAAAAATGCAATAATCAGGTCAAATGAAATTGCAATTTTCACAGATGGCCCAAAAACAGAGGTGGGGACAGGTTCTGGTATCTCCTCAGAAGACCCAGAAATAAGAGTTTCTATAAGACTACCAAGGACGCAAGCAGTGTCTTTCAATAAGAGGTTCTGGCTGTCCTTAGGGCGGCTGAGCTGAACCGAAAGAGATATTGCTATCTACATCGATAGCCAAGTCGCACTCAAGGGATTGGAATAAACCAACATGAACTCAGGGGCTGTTGCATAGTAGTGAGATTTTCACACCCTTACATATTGAGGCACACTATCGAGGAAAAAATCACAAGGACTGCCTACCTAAAGTGTTCAAGTCTTGAAGGACGGAGTATCCAAGGCAGAAGATCTAGGAAGTTAATAAAATTAAACAGGAATAATCTTAGGACAGTAATAGGAATCCTGACAGGACACTGTCTCCTGTGGCAACACGCAAAGAGACTCAAATTATCAGATATGGATATGTGCAGATTCTGCGGTAATCTGGAAACTGCTGAGGACATAACACATATACTGTGTGAGCGAGGCAATGTCGCGTAGTCTAAGAAAATTTTTAGGTAAATATTTTTTTCGAAATCCTAGAGGGAATAGATGGAATTAACTTCAAATTCCTTTATGGCTTTTGCAGGGAAATTGGGTGTTTCACCAGTGCGATTGTTTAGATTTTTGCAAATTGAAGACAAATTCAACTGGTTCCGTTGGGTCCGTTTTGGTGCCAAAACTACACTCAGCTAAATTAGAATCTCTAGACTGGTGCTGACATATTTGATTCAAATCATAATGGCATCTTCAAAGAACCCGCTCTAACTTGGGAAACTATTACTGTTTCTAATCGTGCTCTGTAGGTATGCTCGGCATACCCCTTTTATTCCCAAATGCCTCTCAATTTATTATCAAAACGTAAAATAGCTTCGAACAATAACCCCTACCTTTATTTGCTGAAGACTTAGATCTACACCGTGGCAATGGTCAGGACGGGGAGAGTACGATAACTTTGGCGCCAAAACTTGATAACGGTTTTTTTATAAATGGATCAAAAACAAGCATTCTTTACTACGAAAGGGGGGGGGGGGGGGGGGGGTCTACCTCACCACGTTTAGGAGGTAGTGGAAATTTTATTAAAAAATGACTCAAAATGGAAACAAAATTATTAAAAAAGAACGGCAGCACTTACAATAAAGTACTGTACCAGTTTCGAAAGCCAGAAACCTATTCTTAATCTCTAAGTTCCAGCTATATTATTTGTATCAATAGTTTTTAAGAACTTCGCATGCAAACCCAAAATTTTGATAAAAAAATTTAAAAAATTAAGTTTGGACCAATTTTGTAAAAAAATGTGAAGTGAAGTGGTAAATTGGATTCCTGTGATCGATGCCTATATCAATTTTGAATCGACCACAAAAAACCGAATGGATTTATGTTATTCAGAATGCACCACGAGGAGGTAGAATTGCATTTCATTCCGCCTCTCAGTCAGTCAGTTTGTCAGTAGGTCAGTAGTTAGTTAAAAATAGTTAAGTCGATTTTTAATGTATATATTAAAAAGATATGTAAGTCTAGTCAATAAAATCATCGTCCGTACTGGTGTTACTGTCAAGTTCGTTGAGTTCGTCATTGATGGTGTGGAACCAAGGTTTTTTTGTCGGTAAAATACCTTCTAAGTGCTCAATGTGAACGGTGGGAGGGCAGAAGTCCTTTAATTGCAAACCTACACTTTCTTTACCATCGATAAAACATGGATATACTTTTTTTACGTCCAGCAAAAATTCCAAAATGTGGGAGCCCAAGTCGTCCTAATATTTTTTTTCAAGACAGTGTTTTCGATAAAAAAAAAGTGCCATATATTGATGAAGGTGGTCTGTTGTTTTTCGGCATAAAATTGTTTTTTTCAGAAGCTTATTCTGATTCTCCAGATCATTAATTGTGTTGGTTGCATCGGTCTTGTTAACATATTCGCCTTTGCTGTTGTTCGTAATTTCATGTGATGTGGAACTAGAGAATATTTTTTCAACACCTATATACTGAAGCGCGCTGTCGGTACAAGTACGACTGGTGTTGGGGTCAACGTATTTATGGATATAAGGCCACAAATCTTCCTTACATTTGGAGTTTACTTTAAAGAACTTCTTTGCAAAACAACCCTAATATCACGATTGTCATTTGTTCGGTAATACGGCCTCTGTGGTATTTCCTTTACGTAAGAAAAGTTTCGTCGATTTGTATAGTTTTTCTTTGCCGCCAATGTTAACATCAACGTGAGACGATATAATTTCGGCTGTTTCATGACAATACTTAAAGTAATCTATTAGAGTAGATTTGTTTAGTTAATTTTTATTGTCATGATGGCGCTAAGCGATTAAATGCTAATTTTAAAAAATTATTTACAACAATATTTAAAAAAAACATAAAGTTATAACTTAGGGTTTAATTAATTTACCTGAAAAATCGTGTTCACAGGCATTTGGATCACAAAAGAGATAATTATCGCAAGAACCTCTCGAATCTCTAGCCGACATTGAGGCCCATGGAAAAATGTGCCGATAGACAGGTTAATTGTATTCCTACATTTTTTGTCACCGTTTTTTTAGAGTTTTTTTTGAGCATCGCCAACCGAACTTTATATTTTTGCATTTTTCCACCTTCATCCGTAAATTGCAACACAGTGGGGGAGTTGCTGTTTTAGTGGGAATTAGACCAATTTCTTCTAAAAAAGCAATGCTGCTTTTGTTTGTCGACACCAAATCGGCAAACGAACAACATATTTAGAAGTTATTTAGTTTAGATTGGATTAGAGGATGCTTAGCCGCCATTGCTTATTCAGAATAAATAATGCCCGATTCCCACTAAGGTTGAACATAGAATGACCTTTGTGAATATCAATAACTACACGCTTGACCACATGTGTATGAAAAACAAAACAACAGTACAAAAGTTACCCGTTTGTTCGGTTATATTTTGCATTATAGTGCATTATACACTACGCAAAGTACAAACATACATACTACGAAAAGTGAATAATTTGCTACAACATTTGAACATGTGAATTTTGTATAATTTTGGATTGAGTACTGTAGGTGAAGAGTTTTGATGACATGGGCGCCAGCCTGACGAAAAGCGCATACCCCGAGCGGAGCAACGAAGTTGCGTGAGCGGGACCTCCCGCCTGCGGAAAGAGAGTTGAAATCCCTTAATCCCTATTGATATAGGCGCCTGCCAGACGTTTAATTTATTATATTCATTTACTTACCTCAAGGGAAGCCCATGTAAATGCCAAAAAAAATGAAGAAAAAAAACATAAATAGTAATTTTCAATTTTCTCAAAAACTAGACGACATAAATCCATTCGGTTTTTTGTTTTCGATTCAAAATTGATATGGGCATCGACCACAGTAATCCAATTTAGCATTACATTTCACAATTTTGAAGAAAAATGGCCCAAACTTCATTTTTTAAATTTCTTTTACCAAAATGTTGGGTTTGCATGCGAATTTCTTAAGAACTATTGATACAAATAATATAGCTGGAACTCAGGGTTGAAGAATAGGTTTCTGAATTTCGAAACTGGTACAGTTCTTTACGGCAAGCGTTGCCGTAATTTTTTCATAATTTTTTTTCCATTTTAAGTAATTTTTTAATAAAATTGCCCCTACCTCCTAAACGGGGCGCGATGGGGGGGATCTATCTCACTCTCATAATAAAAAATGCTTGTTTTTGACCCCTCTATCAAACCGTTATCAAGTTTTGGTCATTTGGTCCATTGCTATTTATTCTAAAAATCAATGATGTTGATCATATTATTGAAAGCTCATATACATAACGGTAGTCCAAATATTGTACAAGTTAGTTTTCTAATCATATGTTATTTTGACAGTGACAGGCTCTCGCTTCCCCTCGAAATCTTGAATGTTGATCAGTATCACACCTCCGCAGAACGAGATGAATATAAAGCTTGGACAGCGTTGGGGTATATTGCAAACTTATTTCAAAATTGAGTACGTTTATTGAAAATAAGTTTTGCCTGAATGGAAGCACCCACTACGCCTCCAGATCTACTTGTTTGGAGACAGCACTTACTGTTCCCGTCATCGCACGGTACGTACCCGCGAGAAAGTGGCTGCTGTGGCCTCTAGAGTATTCGACTCAATCCAGAAACTTCGACTGCCCATCGTTCTCAAAAACTCAATATTTCACGCACCAGCCTAATGAGAATTTTGCACAAACATATCGGATTATGCGCTTACAAAGTCCAATTGACTGAGTAATTGAAGGCAAACGACCATCCATTTCGCTATCGCCTCTCAGTTTGGGCCTTACAGCAGCCCAAATTGGACGTCGAATTTGGCCGAAAAATATTTTTTTCTCACAAAAGGCGTAACTAATGAGTAAACTCGCTCTTTTTAATAAATCAATGTTAGTAAGTGCCAAAGCAGTAACGTACACTCGTAAGCGCTTCCTACTTCTCCTTGTACGTATTTAATTTTTAATCAACCTGCTCCTGTTGTGATAGAGAACTTAATTTAAATAAAGTAAACTCCGTACTTTTTTTTTATATAATATGCGCGCGCTCAAGGGATTTAAATACTACCCTTAAAATGCTTGCACACAGCGCGGGCGAAAGAAAATGGGGGAGGATAGAAAGCGAGGTAACAAAGAACGTTGGTTGTAAATGTTTGGCTGTTGTAATGACTAGGAAATAAGGAGCTAGGCAGAGCATTCCATAAGCGAGTTGTACGGCTCAGGAACGAATCACGATACTTTAGAGTACGTCCGACAGTGGTCTTGATGGTATACTGATGAGCATTCATAGTTGGTTAAAAGTTTGAAGGGGCGAAATGCTACTGGCGATTTCTATGGACCTAATAGTGGAAACACCTGATGGTGGAAATAGCGATAAAACTTGGTTTTATAAAGCGCTGATCTAACGAATTCTCCAACCCCTATGTCATTAAGTTCCTTTATACAACTTTTGTCAAATTCGGTCACCTTATTACATCAGCTATATTATCCGGGTTCAAGCCATACAACGCAGATTCCTCCGATTCGCTTTACGGATTTCCCTGAACTGAGAACTAAAATTTACCACCGTACACAGATCAGCTGGAATTTATAGGGTTACATGCGGAAAGTTGCCGACATTCTCTTTATCATTCAGATACTAATTACATGGTAGCATTCACAGCCCCTCTTTACTTCGAAATATCTCTCCTAACAGCGGCCTACGTAATCTATTTATTATGGATTTTATGGATACCTGTAACCAATATCTAGGATGCTGCGGGTTTTAATGGCATTCAAACCCTTTTCGACTTCCACCTCAATAAAATTTCCCTAAAGAACATCATTTACTCTACCTTTGCCTCCAAATCTCCCTTTAGTATAGTATAGTTAAGTATAGTTTTAAGTCGATTTTGATAGTTTGAAGTCTAGAATTTCTGTGTGCTTGTAATAAGTAACAATAAATCCGTCAGGGTTAATCCGCTCTTCAAATCAAATCAAAATCAAATAAAATCACGTCTTTGAAGACCACGCATAAGAATAGGCCCAAGTGTGGTATTGAAAACCAATGTGGATACGCAAACAAACCGAGCCCGGATAGCCACAATAATATGTTTTTGCAAAATTTTATTTCACAAAGCAATTGACGTATATGCCATAGGCAGACTTCTCCTACAGTTTTCAACTTGACGTCTTTTCTCGGTAGAAATGGCCTAAGAGATTTATATGGCACCGCCGTTTAGCAAAGATATTGTGATTCTGTATAATTCCCTCTTCTTGGAAACAGGATATGTACTTTCATTTTTTTTTTTCAGAAGATCCGATTGGCAGTTTAAATTAAGTTAATGCCACTTAGAATCTCAGACAGGATACGTCGTTCCTTTCAACAACCGATAATTTTATATGAGGGCGGGTCAATAAGTCCGTGACTTTTTGAATTTCTGACCTCTTTACTGAAACAGCAACACTGCTCCTGTCAACAGGCATGTGTCAGTTGACTCCTGTCAAAATTTAAACTTGCTGCGTCAGTTAGTTTGTGTTTGACAGCTATTTTTATCAGACTACTCACTAATTTGAGGAGAAAATGGAAAAAAGTGAATTTCGTGTGCTTCACTTCACAGGAAGGTTTGGCGTTGTTTAATCGCAATATGGAGGAGTTTTTGCGCCGTTTTGTAACCGTGGACGAAACATGGATCCATCACAACACACCAGAGAACAAACAACAGTCAAAACAGTGGGTTTCTAAGGGTGAATCGGCGCCAAAGAAGGCCAAGATGGGTTTGTCAGCCAATAAAATTATGGCGACTGTTTTTTGAGATGCACGCGGGATAATCCACATTGACTACCTTCAAAAGGGAAGAACAATCAATGGGGAATATTATGCCAACTTATTGGACCGATTCAATGACGATTTGAAAAAAAAAACGACCTCATTTGGCCAAGAAAAAAGTTCTTTTCCACCAAGACAATGCAAGGGTGCACACATGTGCAGTTGCCATGGCAAAAATCCATGAATTGGGCTATGAATTGCTCCCTCATCCACCCTATTCTCCAGATTTGGCTCCGAGCGACTACTTCTTGTTCCCAAACCTGAAGAAATGGCTTGGTGGAAAAAGATTTGACTAAAATGATGAAGTCATCTCGCAAACAAAGGCCTATTTTGAGGACCTCGACAAATCATTTTTTTTGGAAGGGATAAAAAAATTGGAGAAGCGTTGGACAAAGTGTATAGAGCTCAAGGGAGACTACGTTGAAAAATAAAATTATTTTTTTATCAAAAAATCTGTGTTTTATTCCAAAAGTCACTTTGACCCGCCCTCGTATCTCCATATCATGAAAAATAACAAACCCTTAATATTTACATCGACAACTCAAACAGGTGTCTTTTGACATTGATGCACAGCTAACAAGTGCAGCTCCTGTTTATGGCAAATAAATTGGAAAATTTGAAGACAAAAATTTATTAGAACCTCGAGGCTTCATAAATTTTTAGCTGGCATTTTATGCGATACAATTTCTGTCAATTGGCCATCGATTGTCAGAAACAAGGCCAAACTAGACCAGAATTGAGTATTTTGCTGGAGAATCATTTGTATTTCAGTCTACAGAATTTACTAGTCGATGATGTATGGTGACGCAAGGGTGGGTATTAGATACCTATTCAGTGTTTATTCATTTCAATTTGCTGCTTCTATGTTTTAGAGTGTGGATTTTTTCTAATTTAATAATGAAAAAGGACAAAAGTTTTCGGGGTAGGTACATACGAGTATTACAATATTTTCATTGAATTTTGTGTCTTTTGATGTGATGATGATGTCAAAGTAATGGTATTTTTGATTGGCTTAAAATGGCATCAGAGGTGTTAATCTTATAAAAATGTGCAGAGATAGGCTGGTTTGTTCCAGGAACTAACTAAAGATGCAGGCGTCAGACATGAAATCAATGTAAGTGTAAAGTTACGCCATCTTCGCTGAGGCTGGACTAAGCGGTATTACATTGGCCAGGGTGGGTTTCATCTAAGGATTACTTATTTTAGAATATCGGGAAAGCTTTGGTAATGGGCAAACGATAGTGGTTTTATTATATAAATTCTAATTGTTTCACTAATAAGTACTAAAAAATTGTGCACACTAACCTGACCACACAAGCGTGGGATTGAAAGGCATGTCGGGCATTGGAAAGAAAGGCTTATTGCACCAAAAATCCACCGAAAATCATCTTCAAATATGACTTTTTTCCTGTGCATGAATGTTTTGTTCCCAAATCATATCGTCTTTGACGTAAATTTTCATTTTGCAAGTATTGCGATACGGGAAAGGTCTCATCAAGTGAGCGCAACAAGTTGTATGAATTTTTCCTAGTGTTCTACGTTTAATTCAAAATAAAATCTGCAGGATTTAACCCATTCTTTCTTTTTCTTTCCTCATATGTTGTTTTATTTTCGTTTTCGGCTGCACAAAACAATAAACTCGGTTTCGTCTGCCGCCGCGACAGTGTTCAACAAAAGAACTCTCCAATTCAAGAACACACAAAAAAAAACCGAAAAAAGCCTCAAACTGCACTCGCAATGAATGGTATAAGTTTAAGTGAATTGTGCTGCATGTTCTGCTGTCCACCGTGTCCGGGACCGGTAGCGGCTAACCGCCCGAGCCAACATACAAATTGACTGCAGCCGATGACACCAATATCAAGTACAATTTGCACCTGTTCGACCGAGCGGAATTGCAATACTCAGAGCGGGACAAATCGAAAGTGGAGGCATTCTTCACCAGGACATCACGAGGCAATCTCATCACCTGTATTTATGTGAAATGCAGCAAGAATGCCAAATACACGTTGCTATTTTCACATGGTAATGCTGTGGACCTTGGACAGATGAGTAGTTTCTATATATCGCTAGGATCACGGCTAAATTGTAACATCTTTGGCTATCATTACTCAGGCTATGGTATGAGTGGCGGTAACCCATCGGAAAAAAATCTGTATGCAGACATCGAAGCCGCATGGCAAGCGATGAGGAGTAGATACAATAAAGTTCGGAGAGTATTATCCTTTATGGTCAAAGTATTGGAACAGTGCCCACAGTTGATTTGGCGACGCGTCATGAAGTTGGAGCGGTGATCCTGCATTCGCCACTTATGTCTGGTACGAGAGTTGTGTTTCGCAACACAAATCGAACATGGTTCTTTGATGCATTTCCCAGTATCGATAAGGTCTCTAACGTAAAATCTCCTGTTCTGGTTATACATGGAACCGATGAAGGAGAAGGACGAAAACGATGCAGCGGCTTCGTCCTCCAGTTCCGTTTCTACAAAAGCTCTCGCTGAAAAATTCCTCTAGCATAAAAGGTCCGGCTCTTGTGCCAATAACGCAGCACCATACCTTTCACTTAAAAGCACTGCTAACGCAGCTGCCAGTTTGGAAAGAGCCGAGAGCCAAGGACATCGCCTATCATCTTATGCGTCTTCCTCATCAAATAATAAATACCCCTCACCATCACCAAATACAAATCCGAAACAGCGAACTTCAGCGGCACAACTTTCTCAATGTAGCACTAGTAATCATCATGATAAATCATTATCCCCACACCATATTAGTAGTAATAATAAAATTTACAATCCCGGGCGATTCAGTAGCAGCAATATGACTACTTCCCCAACGAATAATAACAACTGTACCAATAACCATCACAACAGCCAGCAAAAACAAATGGATTGTCTTCTAAGGTGTACATGTAATAGTGCCACTAGTGGCACCGCCAATATTGGTCCTCGATATAGCTCATTGAAATCTTTAAAATTAAGTGGGGCCAATGGTCTTGTTAGTGGCATGTTAAATTCTGGATCGAATGTATGTGAACGAAAATCTACGGCGACGACGACGAAAAAACTTAGTTGCAATGTGACAACAAGCCCGGGCCGTATGCAATCGAAAGACGTTGGTATTGTTACTGGGAGCGAGTTAATAAAGCAATGTGATGAATTTAAAAAATTAGGTTCTGGTCGAACAAATCCGAGCCCAAGAAGAGTTATAGCTACTCGAAATGCGGCTACAAGTCCTAATTTAGATATGCGAAAGCTTGGCTTGATGGAAATCAAACCAAAAGAAGTGATTGTCAGTAACAAGGCTACATTGGAAAAGTCCAATTCGTTGGGAGAATCGAAACCAACCAAACAGTTGCGTACTACAAGAAGTCTTTCGCCGCCGTGCGACATCAACACGCAATAATGATCTCCGATGAGAATGATATTGTTTCTGTAAAAGTTTCACCAAATGAAGACTTTGAATTAGAAAATGGACTAACGGCTCAAATTGCTGAGTTAAGTATACGTGATATGAGCGGTGATAGTAAGATTTCAAGTAGTAGTCCTGGATCTGTGGGGTCAAAGAAAAAGCACAAAACATCAAAAAGTGAACAAACCTCTCCAAACATCACTGATTTTGATACAAAATTCTCATATCATCAAACCAATAACAAAAGCACAGGATGTTTGGTTTATGTGCCATCGGATCCGTGGTTGAAAATGTCCGATTTAGAAGTTAACTCGCTGCACAAAAGAACACATCTTCAAAAAATGTTAAAAGAAACTCGTTCATTTAGTCGCGGTAATTTAGAGCCGCTTGATAATGATCCATGGATTTGGCGAAAGCCACCACCAGATTCTGCTAATGGTGGTTCAAGAGCAACTGCAACTGGTAATGTTAAAAAATCACCCAAACAAGAAATATTTCGACAAGCAAAGTCATTTTCTGCTTCGAAATTTGAATTGGGCGGCGGTGAAATACCAAAAGGCCATCGACCCAAATTACAACGTTGTAAATCGCCTTTATTTATCGAAGACGATGTTCTATTACCAATATCGGCTCGTTCTTCGCCATTTTTGAAAGCACCCGAGAGTCAGTTCTCACCCCCACCTCCGCCATTTACTGCTACACCACCACCACCGCTACCGCCACACTACATATGCAGCCATTCCCCTGTTACATCACCAGCTCGCATTAAGCCAACAGTTACAACTGTTGAACCACCACAGGCTTTGCAACAGCCACAGCAGGCGCAACGCAATTTCTAAGTTGTCGTCAATCCTAACCTAATCTGCAAGCAGGTCATAGTTTTTCGTCAATATCACAGCGGGATGATGAGTTACAGTTAAACATTCGTCGTTTATCTGAATAAATGCGCAAAACTCAGGCAGGAAGTGCCGCCTTAATCACCACTAATACTGGTGCCGATTTTAGTGATTATCTTCGACAATTTCGTTGCAGTGAGGCTAAGAAAGCAGAAGCTGCAGCGCAAGCACAATCTCAACAACAGCACCAGACTACGTGTTAAAGGAAACGCACGGTATACGCTTCAAATTCTCTATAGTTTATCCAAGAATAAATGTCAGTACAGGGAAGATAGGACATTTGCCTCTTAGTCTGGTTGCAATAACATGCATAAATGTGTCCTTCTGTAAAGCTCTCATAGGGTTGCCATGGTGTACATGATGAATCACCACAAAGAGAAAGAGCATTTCGCTTAGGGTTACCATCTCCCCATTTAAAATAAACAAATAAAAATATTGCTGAACGATATAAATTTCATTTATCTTTTTCCTCGCCATCCAGAGTCCCATATAATTTCCATTTTGCTAGAAAATTCGATTCCACTCTCCAGTCATCAATGGTTGAGACTTTGCTATTCAAGTATCAAAATCTTCTACTCTTCGAGTATTGTCATCTTCTGCTCTGTAAATCTAGATGTCGCTGCTCACCTTTAAATCGTTATCACAATATGATCACTAATTGCACAGTCAATGAATTCTAGTTTCGAAACACCGCGAAAATAATCCTTTTTTCTTAAACACAACATTAAGACCGACACAACAGAGTAATTTGAACCACTATTATTTAACACAATATCACTAAAACGCACATAGTCCAACAATAATATGGTCACTTATTGCACTACTTTGTTGCAATGCATTAAAAGAGCGCGCGAATAAAATTTAAAATACAAAGTCGAAAAAAATGATTTGACTACATTTCAACGGTTTCTCAAAAAGAGGAGAAAAAAACGCAAATGACCACACCACCACACAAATCCATTTTTGTGTTCCCAAAAGCTTCAAATCGAATAACAATAACACTGAAAAATCAGTAACGATGTGCTAACATTTGAGAATGGTAACAGTGCTTTGATGAGATTATTTTCAATGCACAGCCAGCAGTAATGGCGAATGGTGATTTTATGATCATTCTGCCCACGACTATCGGGCAAGCAAGTCATAGGGTGGCTATGGTTAAATCTGAAAATAATTACAACAACAATTGTACACAAAGTTCAGTGGCTTCCTTTGTGTTTCAGTGGTAATGTGCCATTGAGTCCACCTACAGGCACCACTGTTAGAAAAAAAGCTTTCCCATAAGCCCTGTACTGACATGTTTTGTTGGATAAGGTATAGTTCTTTTTATACTTACTTCCTTCCCCCATTTCCTCATTTTCTCATCTCTTTACACACAGTAATAAATAAAAGAAAATAAATAACTATCCCGTGGAAGTGTAATTGCTAGTATAAAAAAAAAAAAAAAAATCTTAATAAGAAAACGATAAAAATTGAAAACTGCAAACAAAAAAGAAAAAAAAAACATATAAACAAGTCTTAATGCAAAATAATTCATCTGTTAATTATAGGTCTAAATATTAATTAATTTAATACATAAGCTGTTAAATGAAAACAAAATGTGAGAAAGAAAGTCTACAAACAAAAATTATTAACTAAAGAAACAAGAGCAACAAAAGGCATAATGACATAACTAAGAATGGAAATGCATGCATTTAAGCAGATAAACAATATAGCAGCGGTTGCAAACAGTATTCCTCGTTACGCTCATTTTGTATGTATTTCACAAATACATAACTACTGCAAACCAGAAACTTCCGAATTGACCTACTCTTTATAAAACAAATGTTCAAACGATCCATTTCAGATTTCACTGTTCCTCTATCTTTCAAAAATTCTTTCATTCCAATGACGCTTCGTTCAATGGCATGCCTTTCAATCCCATGCTTGTGTAGCCAGGCACTAGTAAAGTGATAACACTTTACTTACATACGTGAACTGGAGTTCCTTACAACTTTTATTTTAATTTAGGACTTGGACGGCACAAAAACAATAAGAGGCTATAACTCGTTTTTACAGCTAAGCAAGCGCGCTTTGTGGATGACATATTGCAAACGTTAAAATGTTATTGTGGCATATACTACAATACTACAAGGCTGTGTTCAAGAATCAACAAATTCAAAACTGGCCCGATGCTAAGCTGCCTCCTTCTCCCCTAAGTAGTTTTTAGTGCATATCTTGAAGTTAATTATTAATAATATCAATTTTGTCTTAGCCCTAAGTATACAAAACAAAAATTCTAAATAAAATGTAAATGAAGTCGAAAGACATAGATACGAGTATAAGAATTTAGAGTAGCTTAGAGTGCCTGTATGGGGCCTGTAAGTTAGTATAAGATTGTTAAGTAATTTTAAGCTAGCATTTAAGCATTTTTTGTTAGTATGTAAGAGTTAGTGATTAAGAAAATAAAATGAATATGAAACTAAACTAACTAACTTATTAATAATATTTTCATACTCGTACATTTTGTTTTGCCAAGGCACTGGTCCTTCGCTGCTATAATATAATTCCGTCCTTGAGCAGGTCGAATGTTATCCAAATGATGTGGTTCGGAATGTCAATCAGGATTGCTTATATTGACATTATTAGCGTCTTCAAAGTAGAATCCATTTTCGAAGTACAGTTTTGATTTGCATTGGCGAAGATAATTTTGTATGTGGCAACAAGTTCAGTTCAGTTTTTCAGTTTAAATGCAATTTTATTTATATACTTAAATTACTCTAACATGCTAGACAAAAAAAAAATGCTTAAAAATTAGCTTAAATAACTTACAAATAATATTATTCTAACTTACTGGCCCCATGTGGGCACTCTAAGTTAATCCTAACACTTAAACTATGTCTTTCGACGTATCTTACAGTCTAATTTCGTTTTTATTTTTACATTTACTACAACTAAGAAAATGAATTTTAATTAAAAAAACTTAGTGTCTGGACTTTTTTATCTATAAAAATTAAAACTAAACCTATAAACTACTTAAAAACTAAATCTTAACCTACTTAACCTACTTACATCTAATGCATGTATATATATTTATATGTATATATATTTATTTTTTTCATTTTTTATTTTTGTTTTGTTTTTATATATTTTTTTCTTAAAATCTAACTTAAACCTACCTAAAACTATGTAAGCCGGCCATGGATAAAAAAAACTTAGACTGGCCCACTTTGCTTCACATGAAGCTAACTATCACTGTAGGAGTTCGACGACGAAGCATCCTCCCCTTCAACAAGCCACCAAATTTGTTGGTGCTGCAGAGCAACATCCCCCATGTCGCTACTCCCTACCGCCCTACTGAACCGGAGACGCTCCGCACTGTCATGTGCGACGTCTGTGTCGTAGTTGAGTCGCCTGTCCGCAGCCGTTCGAGCGACGTAGAAGATTAGCGGCACCGCCAATCTGTCCTGGATCAGACCTTTGTTATCTAAATAGAGGAACGCTTCTGGAGGAATAAAGCTGTCAAAGCGAACTCTCTCGTGATACATACGAGTATAATTGGGATAGTAAGCCCCGGATATCAGGTTGTTCGGTGAGGTCATTGCTCTTGCAACGTGCCTTCGAGTCAACTTAATGACGAAATTGTCCACTCTTATTAGATTCGCCCTATTGTACAAGACCTCATTGGGATAGAATTTTATGTACTCAGACTCTGGTGTTCTGTATAAGCGAAGACAAGTCCTAAGACAAGCCCTCTCAAACACCCGAATCTTTTCCAATAAACTTTCTCTCACGTTGAACCACACGGGACATCCAAATACAAGCATGGGCTTGATAAGGGCCATGTAGCAGATTACCTTCACCCTAGCATCGAGTTGACTCTTATAGAACAGTCTCTTTGTAAGGGCAAAAGCACCTCTGGCTCTGGCCAGAGCAACATCTATATGTTTGTTAAAATACAGAAATTGATCTAGCTAGATCCCAAGGTATTTGACTACATTCCGACAAGCAATGGGCTGCCCGTGCTGCCGGTTTCCGATTTCTGAAAGTTGATTTTCAACTTTTGAACATATCCTTGCTGCTTCACAACAGAAAGATCCTGTTATTAAGCGATTAGTTGAAATGTTAGTGAAAAGGAAAGTAATTCATTTGATTTAATATATGGGCTTGTGTACCGTAAGTTGAGTCAAAAAATCCTATTTTATGTTCCATCTAATATGGAGAGAAATGTAATTCAGACTCATCACGATGCTCTATGTCATGTACTCGTAGGTATCGATAAGTGTTATGAATTTCTAAAAAAGACATATTGGTTTCCACACATGAAGGCTAAAATTAAAGCTTACATCGAGAGTTGTCTCAAATGCATTAATTTTTCCATACCACCTGGTAAAAAGGAAGGAGTGTTGCACAATAACACTAAAGGCGATAAGCCTTTCGAGACAATCCATATTCACCATTATGGACCATTACCATCCTGTGTGCGAAATACATCTTTTTGGTCGTCGGCGGATTTTGAAAGTTCACTAAACCTTTCCCAGTAAGAAGTACAAGCACAACAGAGGTAATTAGAAGTTTAGAATCATATTTCTCAGCTTACAGTAAACCAACACGTATAATATCCGATAGAGGCAGTTGTTTCACTTCGGATGACTTCTCTAACTTTTGCCATGTAGAAGGCATTCAACATATTAAAATCGCGACAAGTTCACCTCAATCAAATGGCCAAATAGAACGGATAAATCGAAGCCTTCCGCCGATGCTTGCAAAAGAGAGCGAATTAGATCCTGGTGAATGGAGTAAACATTTAGGGAAGATAGAATTTGCTTTAAATAATCTTGTGAACAAAAGCACAGACTTTAGCCCAAGTATGTTATTGTTTGGTGTCGCCCAAAAGGGTACAATTCACGATGAAATTCGCGAGTATCTCGAGCGAAGTATTGTCACAAAGAGCCCAAGAGATCTAGAATCCATTAGAAAACAAGCAGATTAAAACACTGTTCGTACTCAAGCAGTTAACAAAATTTATTTCGATAAACGACACAAAAGTCCTCATATGTCCTCATTATAATATCGGTGATTATATTATGATAAAAAATGTCGTAGTAACTCCCGGTATTAATAAAAAACTTTTACCAAAGTTTAAAGGACCATTCGAAGTTAAAAAAGTATTACCTAATGATAGGTATTTAATCAAGGATTTGGAAAATCTTCAAATATCGCGGTTTCCTTATGAAGGTATAGCATCCCCAGAGAACATGAAACCATACGTACCAGTTTTAAAAAAAAATAATTATTATATGCATCTTCGTATTCAATTTTTTGACGTTATGTTAAGAAGTTCATTTAGTTGCATACAAATATCTATGTACGAGTATGTAATTCATGTAAAAATGATATTGTAAAATAGTTATATTTGAGCTATTAATAATACTTTTTGTATTTTTCGATAAAGAGGAAATTCATTAGTAAGCCATGCTTTGAAGTAATTTTCCGTACTTTTTGTATAAAGAAGATATTAATAAATAACGTTCATTGGTGATTACTTATTGCGGCTGTGTGTTGCTCTTAAGAATAATTAAGTAGTTATTTGTATGTAAAACTTTATTTTTTCAATTCGAAAAATGTCGGAATCTGAAGCTGAGGAAAGGGGATTCTCTCCCCGTTTTTAATATCAAGAAGAGAAAAGGCATAAGGAATGAATACATAACTCAAAGAATTAAACGTTGTCGTGTTAAAGGTTTACCATATGCAAATAGCAAGGGAAACTTTATTCGAGCTAGAAAACTTGGTGAGTCTTGTAATTGCCGATTACAATGTTTTGATAAGATCAACGAAGACAACCGAATTCAAGCCTTAACTGAATTACTCAACCTTGGCACAAAAAACCAAAAACACATCTTCCTCTATGGACTTATAGAAGCCAAAACTGTTAAGCAGAAATGTGCGAGGTTTAGTAGTCCTCAAAGGAAAAAATCTAAAATCGCTTCTTTTAAGTTTTATGTAAAGTACTATGAGAATAAAATACTTGTATGCAAAAAGGCATTTTGCAGCATTTACTCTATTAATGCCCTGTTTCGACTACAACGTTCACTTAAATCTGGTAAAATCCGAAGTGATAAAAGAGGGAATCAAATGAACCAAAAAATAATACCTGGATTCATAATTCAAGAAATCAAAGAACATATCTCCTGTTTTCCTGTAAAAAAATCACATTATTCGTAGAAGAAATATCGTTACTCATCGGCGGATTTGAACCTCAAGTGGACACTTGCTGTGAATAAGAAAGACTTAGTGTGAGAATACACTCACCTGATTTGAATGTAAGAGCGGTTATGGCAGCAAAGGCTGAGCTGGCAATACACAAGAAAAGAGCACAGAAATTTTATGCTAGTATTAAGGAAGTTGAAAAGCTGTGTCAGGAGAGAAATGATATCATTGGGTTAAGCTTCGATTACATGCAAAATATTTCACTTTCTTGCATACCAGTGCAAGAAATGTTTTACTACCGTCAGCTTTCCCTTTTTCCATTTTGTATAAGAAATTTTAAAACAAACGAAAGCCGTTTCTTTCTTTGTCATGAAAGCATTGCATTAAAAGGCCTCAATGAAACCTGTTCATTTTTATTACTATACATCCAGGAGAAAATCTAGCCACATAAACAAGAACTACATATTTTTACCGACGCCTGCGGTGGTCAGAACGTGTTATGATAAGGCTATGCCAAGCTCTTGTAGATACAGGTCGTTTTCATAAGATCTACCACCATTTTCCTGTTCATGGGCATTCATTTCTACCTAATGACCGATCATTTGGAACTGTCAAGAAAATGTTAAAGAAGAAGGACAGGTACTACCTTCCCATGGAAATAGATCAGACTATATGCCAGGCACACTCCAAATTCATTCTTTACATGGTTTCTACAGACGACTTGGACTTGGACTTTCAGAACTGGTGGACGCAATACTATAAACGATAAAGACACAGTCACGTCAGGTCCCACGAGCAAAAAAGCTAAAA
The DNA here is from genome assembly GCA_949129095.1 of Volucella bombylans. Lineage (NCBI taxonomy): Eukaryota > Metazoa > Arthropoda > Insecta > Diptera > Syrphidae > Volucella > Volucella bombylans. Next base: position 109,416,026 of record OX422141.1, on the reverse strand, counting down.
TTTTTGGTGACACAATTTTCTGAATCTCAAATTTCTTCAAATCTAAAGGAGTGTGTTGTAGCCCTTCCATTCATAGGACACAATATGAGTGTGAATACGTTCGATTTGAGGAAAGATCGACCACAAACTTCAGCTCTTCCTTCGGACAGAGCGTAAAATGATCCAATACCTATTACTGTGAAGAAAATTGATGTACATTCAACATAACTACAAATATCTTTCTGTTAATATTACTGAGAACTGGCAAAATATTAATGTAAACGATGAAGAATAAAATGTGCTTTTAATATCCTATCTTAGTATCTTATAATTTTCTTTGATTTACACGCAGTTAGTTAAGACCCAGAATAGGTCCACGAATTTGAAACAATCATTAAAAAAAGATGAATACCACACACAATAAAAGCCATGCAATTCAATATCGGCTATACCTTACGAGTATGTATAGATTTGTATATTGTATATTGTATAGACATTGTTTTAAACAGTTCTTCATACCTCCTGAAAAATTAGTTGTACCAAATTGACTTGTTTCCTTTCTTAAATATACGTTCAGTCAATTTTTATCACGATTGTACAATACGAGCATATTTTTCGTTTGGAAAATATATCCAAGTTTTGCTAACGAAGAGTGAGATCTGGCGTAGTCGTCCTCCAAAATGAAAATAACGTCGCATCCCATCAGTTTTGGCTTCAGTTTTTTGAGTCTTGCCGAAACCATATTTCCCTGGCCTAGTGACACAAAAACTACATTTTTTACGATTTTTGACTGGGTACCTATGCAGTTTTATATAAAATATGGTATTATATACTGTGTCAAAATATTTCAATTCTAAGTTATTTAGAACACAAGTCTGTTCTCATTGTATCCTCATTTGTTTTTCAAAATCCCTCGAAACAAACGCACACATAGGCTTTTACCTTTCTATGTCTCTTAAAAATTATTTAATGGAAATTGATATACGTTTTTGTAGCTCTTAATCTCCAGTAACTAACATGGGGAAAAAATGTAAAAATCTCGAGTACTTACCTCAATGATAACAAGTGATCATGACACTTCTTCCGAAGGTAATGCGAAACACACTGACAATCATTTTACTGAAGATTCATTTTTTGTGAAAGGTGATCTCTACGATTTTAATAACAATGATTCGGTTGATTATCCTAACTATTTGCTTTCGTATTTCGTCTCCCCTTCATTGAACGAACTTGACTCTTCAAATCCTATTCGAGACAACAACGTTCAAGTTGCAGGTACAGCAAGTAACGAAAGCCCATCACATTCAGTTGCTCAAAATAAGACAAGAAATATAAAAGGAATGCCTGATCCAGAATCGTAGAAAAAAATCTTAGAAAATCTTTGTGTCAATCGGGTAATTCATATATATCGACCAGCGGCAAAGCTGTAAAATGAAGAGCTTTGCAGCCGAAAGATTATTCTAAATATCCTTGTAATTGCAATTTTCATTTCGACGAAGAAACGAGGCTTCTGCTCAAAACATTCTTGGAAGAACTCAAAGGAACGGAGAACCATAGAAGAGATTCCAAAGAAGTCACAAAGAACTTCAGCCCAGTATTCCCGATGATCAGATACAAAGTAGTCTTCTCTAATGAAAGGTGATGTAAAAATTCAAGTTGGTCAAGGTTTTCATTTCATTGCTACGGTCGACGTTTCTGAGACATTTATCAGAAATATAGTTAATAAAAAAGTTAGTTAAAAACCCCGACTAAGTAAAAAATTTACTTATAATATGAACTAGAAAGAAAAAAAACAAGTCCAGTAGTCTAGAATTCTGCTAAAAAATATTAAATAACCACACATTTCATGGTGGAAATACACATAAAACAAATAATAAATTCTAATGCAGAACTTAGCAACTTAAACAGTCGGGACCCAATAAATGTCTAGACCAGCTTAAATCTTCCCAATAATGGTCCCTATTATCATCCCAGCACTTGTAATTGAAATTGGCAGTTCAGCAATTGCCTCTACTTCCTGGGCAAAAAGAACTGCCTAACTCTTTCAGAAATGGGTTTCTTCTTGAAATTGTTTTTCCATTTCACTTAAACTTTCCAGTTCTGGTGGTATAGTAGATACCGTCATGTTATTCCAAAATACAACAAATAAATTGACTTGGACTGTCTGATGGTAAAACATAATTTGCTGCAAATGTGACATACATACATGGTTTGCTATTTGTGATAAATACGAGTAATCATTGAATATTGATGAGTCATGTGAGAACAGTTTTTGCCGATAATGAAGCCTGGAATTCATCCATAAAAGTGTAAGTCTATTATCTCTTGATGTTGGTGATTCGTCGTCGCATATCTGAGACGCATGTGCCCTCATAAACGACAATCTTTGGGATCGGGCTGTCGGAGATTCGTTGTCACGTATTTGAGACACATGTTTATTCATACGAGTAGACGACAATCGATGATATCGAGTCGTTGGCGATTCTAGCCCTTCCCATTATTGGGAAGATTTGAGCTGGTCTAGATATTTAATGGGTCCCGACTGTTTAAGTTGCTAAGTTTCTTAACGGAATTCTAGACTACTGGACTTTTTTTTTTCTTTTTAGTTCATATTTAAAGTAAATTTTTTACTCAGTCGGGTTTTTCAATTTTTTAAATTAATTTTTTTTATTTTACACATTTTAGATTTAATTTTTTTTTTCACAATATGACGGCTGGTAGTCGTTATACTGAATTTCGTTATTAATTAATTATTAATCAATATCATGTCTTCAGTGACTGACTCTGAGCTCTTCCAACGTCGTCGGCGTGTTGGCATAAACCAATGACTTAACGTAGTCCCACAGAAAATAGTCAAACGGCGTTAAATCGCACGAACGAGGCGGTCAATCGACTGGCCCGTTTCTTCAGATAAAACCGACTCCGAATTTCGGTAGAAAATTTTTACAATTTGCAGATGTTGCTCGTTCGTGTACTGATGAAAATGTTGAGTTTACTGAATAATTTGACAGCGACAGTTTGATGATTAGTGAAAGAGTACGTTCACAAATTAAAGTCAAAGTTGTCAAGTCCCTATTGGAAAACCCTTTATAAGAAGCATCAAAATTTGGTTTATGAGCAACATATTAAAAGAAAAGTATGTTCATTACAAATCTAAACAGGATGCTATTGCAAAAATATTCAATTTATTGAATTTGATCTAGTGACTGTAAGGTACGGCCCAAGCACAAATGCGAAAGCCGTATTTTATAAAAGACCTTTAGCTGTTTACAATCTGACAATGTAAAATGTCGGATAGATAATTGGACTTGATATTTCTAAGGCTTTTTGCAAGTTTGGCATCAGGCTCTTCGACGACTCTCTTCTTCAATACATTAGAAATTACCTTTGGGAGCGTTCAATTCCAGTTGTCTTGGATTGGATTATCCATGAATAGCACTTGCATTGTCGAAACCGATAAACTTTCTATTCTCGGTATGTGTGTCAATGACAACTTAAGTTGGAATGACCTCATATTCGGTGTCGTCAAAATACTGTGAAATGTCAAGGTTTCCTCAAGCGATGTAGGAAATACTTCACCCCCTCCGATCAGGCCTAAATATATAAGGCATCTATCCGCCCGAATTTGGAGTACAATGCCGACATCTGGTCAGGGGTGCTCAAAATATATCTGTACCTGCTAGATAGTAGTAGTAGTAGTATATATTTAGTATGTTTCTTATAAATTCATCACAATTGTGTTTGCTCTACATTATAAATAAATAATTAATAAAATATACATATCTACATATATGGCATTTTGTATTTCGAGCACTTCAAGTGTAAAAATAGTGTTAAATGTCACTCCAAGGCTTAATTATGAATAAAATTAACAGTGGGTTATATGAGACAATTATTAAAAGGGAATGCAAGTTAAAAAAAGAGATAAAAAAGGAAGGAGATCCCTTTTACACCAGGATGTAAGAGAATATTCATTCCAAAGCATTCAAATCAATACCCAGAAGCAAACGCTTTACAGATTTTTCAAACACTCCAGAATTTGTAATTGTTCTGATTGATTTTGTAAGTTTATTAAAAAGGCGGCAGGACGACACTGAATACAAATTGCGGAAAGCGGTTCTGCGAGCAAAGATACAGAGACAGATACAACATTTAAAATTTTAAATCAATACAAGTGACAATGGAAAACTTTGATGTCTACGGTGTTTATGACAAATTTTTCTTATAACATTTTTCTGTAGATATACGAGTAAAAGCCGTTAAATTTTGTTATTATAAACACCTCCCCAACACGCAATACCATATTGAAGTTTTGAGTTAAATATGCCATAGTATTTAGTTTTCAATAATTTCTTAGAACAAATATTTTCAGGTAGTAAAAATTTTTAAGAGTGCAACGAAAATATTTCTTTAAAGATTCAATGTGGCTCACAATCAATGAAAAGTCCAAGATACTTAAATTCATTCACTTTTTCGATTAAAAAACAATTTTTGCTGCATTAAGGACGCTACAAAAAGTTTTTGGCCTCAAGGTAAGATACATTTTGGAAACAAAATTGAAGAAAGGCATCTTCAGTTGATTACCCTTTTGAAAGCCAGATTGACGAGAGCTGAAAAATTATGATTTATTTAAAAACGATATTATTCTGGTCTTTACTATTTTTTGAAAAATATTTTTTTATTTAATATTGGCCTTGATTTGAGAGCGTCAGGAAATACACCTGAAGTAATGCTTTTATTAAACATAGATGCTAGTATATCTACTACAAAGCACCCAATACGTTTTAAAAGTTTTAAAATGTTGATGGAAATACCATCACAAGTCGAAGAGTTCGGGCTTTTCATGGCACCTACGATTAGTCTTCAAAACTTCTAATGCAGTTATTGGTACGAATGCAAAACAATTACACTGAAACGGTTCATCACATGTATCTGAGCATAAGTTGCAACTTAGCTGGTCTATTTTAATTGGTAAACATATTGAACTAAAGTAGTTGTTAAAAGCATTAGTTGCTTATCAGATATACTCGTATTACAGTCGACTATTCGTATCAAAGTAGGTTTTCGCTTAGAGGAGGATTAGAGGAGGAATTCAAAACCGTGCGATAGAACTCATAGGTGATATTAATATCACTCAAGCAATGGACACCCTCGTACGCCGACGTAATGTCTTGTGTCTCACTCTGTTTTGTCACTATTTTAACCCCCAATGCTCCATGGAAATCGCAAGTAGCATTCCGCCCCTACAATCTTTTAACCGTAATACCCGTCTCGCTATGAATGCTCATCAGTGTACCCTCAAGCCCATTTTCGGACGTACTCTAAAATATCGTGATTCGTTTATAAGCCGTACAAATCGTTTATAGAATGACCTGCCTAGCTCTTTGTTTCCTAGTGCAAGCATTTTAAGGGTACTTAAATCACTTGACATTCCTGAAATAGATCACTGCTTCTTTGAGCCTTGTCACTCTATGATGGAATGCGATTCTGTTCATGCTCATATAGAATGAAAATCATTGATCAAAAAGCGTAAGATTTATACTTATTTAGAGACGTATCAACGATTAAAACTTAAACTAGTAAGTACGGTTAAAGACACAAAAACGTATCAGTGTTCACCTTCGTTTCATCTAATAAAAAGTACATTAAGTACAAATTAAAGTGAAATTTTTTTTAATCTATTCCATAATAATAAACCTAAACTTGAAATTAACAAAAGTATTATCAAGCATCCCGAAAAAAAATTAAGCAAAATGTAAAAAAGAATTACAAAAAATTCTCGCCTGACAAATTGAAAATTTTGACATAAGTTTTAGGGCTACGATTTGAGCGCAGGTAAAAATCGTGTCGGCGCTCAAGTTCAACAGAGTGGAGCCAGCCTCCATACAGCCGACACAGACCGCTTTCTGGAGTCTGGTAAAAGCGGAAGTGACATATTTTCAAGGAATCTTTTCCAATAGATAACCGACGACGCCTACAATATAATTTGCATTTTTATAGCCATGTTGATCCAAAGGGCCTTCTTCGGTGATATGCCCGATATGCTGCCTTTATTTTACCTCTTATTATAGAGGTTTTCGAAGTGATAACTAAAAAGGTTGTTTATCCAGGATGAAACCTAAATACATTTTTCGTTGGAGAAATGGACGGTTATGCCTTTAAGCATTAGATTAATCAGACAGGTCAGTTTCATCCTTCTTGACTGATGAAAGCAAAGGATTGACTGAAATCTGCATAAAATGTTGATCTCGTCTAGGGTTGCCTATGCTTTAGAAGAGACAGTCGCCAAGGATGATCCAATAAACAGTACAGCGCTTCATCTGCGTACGCCTGAGCGTAAACATGTGTATAAACCATTGAGAGCATTACGCTATAAGTCGACCACCAACAAAAACCATAAAAGTGGAGGCAGAACCCTGTCTTCGGGGGCAGCTTTTTTACTCCGGCATTACGTATTGGTCTCAGTCAGCATCTGATTCATGGTTCTGTTCACAAACATTATTCCTATATACAAGACTAGTGATTCAGATATGCCAAGTTGTCGGACCGAGTGACACATGCCCTCAAAAGTTGCGTTGTGTAAAGCACCCGCAATGTCAATGTAAATACCCAACAAGTGCTTCTTCTTGTAGAGTGTGAATTCGATTCTGTCCACCACGTTTTGAAGTACATGGAGGAAGTAAGATCGATTTGACTGAACTTCAAGTATTCCAATTTTTCGTTCGGTATTCATGCCATTGTCAGGCTGGCAGTGGAGATTCTCTTCAGAGTTTCCAGCAAATGGTATATACCTGGTCCACCGGTGTCAGGGGACTTGAAGTGTTTTTAATGTCCTCATCCATTACTTCAATATGCTACACCTTGTTGTGTTACTCAGCTCAGTCCATGCCTCAGCGCCCTGGGTTACTACTCGATTGCCTTCCTGTCCCAAAGAAACAGCGATTTCTTGTTTTATTTCAACTGAGGCGTTGTTGATAGTCCTTTGCTACGTCAAAGTCATAGCCACCGACTGCGACGCTCATCGATGTTGTGTGCCCCTGTTGACAGCAAATACCTGGTTGTACTCTCGTTTACCGCTGAACCCATTTAAAAAGCTTCCGTGTCAATAGCCGCAAATGCACCGGTGTGAGCCAGATAAGTTCTACAAATTATGTCAAGAACATCGTACCTCTGGTATTAGTTGGTGAATTCCGCACGAAAGGAATTGTTCATGTTAAAGGAGATATATACGAGTACATAACAGCACATAACCTTGCCTTAAAGCATTTCGATTGATTAGGTTCATTTATTGTATATTACTTGCCCGCATTCTTCATCAAATCAGAAATTTCTTTGTGGTGGTCGGTTGAAGCCCTTGTCGCAGTAGTTCTTCGTTGGCGCTTGGAAAAACTGCACTCGTACCTTGGCTGCAGCAAGGAAGTGATTCGAATCAATTCTTGTTGCCCGGAAGGGCGACGTACAGATTACTGGAGGCATTCCTTACATCGATCGCAACGTGATCTGGATAACGCCATGTCCCCTTGTGTATACATATTGAGATTAGGAAACCATGTGCTTGATAACATATCTTGATATTTCGTCATGCCAGACGTTGTCAGACGTGGTGTCGTCTAGGGTATGCTTACCAGCTGTCCTCCTAAATATGTTCTCTATATCTGTTCTGATGTTAAAATTGCCTAATACGGTTTTGGCTTCATTCTAGGAAATTGCTCACGCACATATGTCGAGGAGCTCGTAGAAATATTCTTTGGTGCATTCGTCCTTGTCTTCTGTAGTGGTATGGGCGCATATTAGGCTTATGTTAGCGAATTTAGCCTTTATGCGGATTGTAATAAGACTTCTTAATCAAGACTTCAAGACTTAATCAAGACTTCTTAAATCTGACTTAAATCTGCCTCGCATGCCAAATCCGCATCCAAATAAATTCTGTTGTATTAGGGAAATGGCAATCACTATAATATATGTCACAGTTTTACATTCTTCTTTCCTTATGCAGGGCCCATCCTATCGCACTTCCTTGATGGCAGTGATATCTGCGCGATAGAATTCAAGGGCATCTGCTAATTGCTCGGCAGCACATGGCCTATTAAGTGTCCATACATTCCATGTGCATATCCCCATATACGTTTAATAGGGGTGTTAAATACGGCAGTGAATGCGTTACTATCCAAGGCTATTAGGCAGTACGTAACCTCTTTTTAATCCCTTCCGTATAGGGTTGTGAACCCTATGATGGCATAGGTCAGTATTACGCTACTTATCGATCATGCCCTTCCCACTTTAGCTTATGCAATTACCAGAGACCGCCACTGGGAGGGAAGGTAAGCACTACGAACTTAATTATTGCGCTGCTGGTCCATTCCAGGTTGTTGGAGAGTCAGTAGTTTCAGCAGATACAATAGTAAGACGCCTTTTTACGATGTTTCTCGCTGGACCACAGATCATTACTTATCCTGATCTGTTCCGTAGGTTGCGTGCCATTCGGCTTTCGCTGCTTATAGTTTCTGCAGAATTTTCCCAAAATCACATGAAAGTTAGAGGTATGTACTACCAACAGATCTATAGGATGCTCAGCTGAAGCGGCTTCTTTTTACTATTTTCTGTATCAATATCTATCGGGTCTTCCTGATGTTGTTTAAGATCGGAGTTCAAAGGGGGGCTGGATTCTACCAGTATCCATAGCAAAGAATAATAAACCATACCTAATTATTTCAATCCTAATCCTTCTATCAATATACGAGTACGACAAAAACAAAAGGCTGTTAAAAAAAAACAAAAATCATAGAGATCAACCCACTGGGCAAGGTATTCCACTATATCAAGATGTTAACTCATGTGAAGTCCTTTTTATATGTCAAATTCAAATATGTGCATATTTATATCTATTGTAGCGCACATTTTCCCTTCACATCCTTTTAGTCACACATTCAAAAGTCTCTAGGAAAATGAGTTTTTCCAGCGCCTAGGGCTAATCGAAATTACAATTGAAAGTTAAATGTTATTGGTAACTTTTAGTCGATGAAGTTTCAATGAATTAAATGTCGAAGAGGGTCGATCCAAATGGAGGGAAAACCCCCTCGACATGACGAAAAGGAAACAGTCCAAACGTATAATAGTAACAAGGACTACTTTTCATTATTTGCTAAAGTTCAATGAGTCGTCGGCAAGATGACAAGGAGCAACGACAATCGAGAAACCAAAACGAAAATGTAAAGGATAAACGACAATGATATGTGATGAAATCGAATGAAACGTGGAAGAACAATTGAAACCAATGAGACCATTTATATCCCAGTACAAGTATGAGTATGGATACGGATACGAGTATATTTAACTTTAATTTCGATTGAAACAAAACGTTTTCGATGAGTTTAGTTAAAAATGAAGAGGTACTAGAGGATAGATGTTATACATATGTATGTATCTACATATGAGTTCTAGTTCTAAAAATGGCTTGGAATCCTTTTTTTTCCTTTGTCCCTTGTGTAGGATTCGATACGTTCTTTGTGTGTAGTTTTTTTTGTATAAATTAAACAAAATGAATGATATTTATTTAGACCTATAGATGTACCTAGTATATCATGAAATTGGGTATTTTTTATGAAAATAGTGGCTCATGGAATGAGACTACATATAGTTGTTTGAAGTTAAAACTGTTAGGATGAAGTTAAATGAATTTTTCTATCGATCTATTCCTCCCATTTCCTTTTATAAAAATCACACAATCCCCAATTCTATTTAAGAATCGATGAGTTGTTTTTACTTACTATTTACAAGGTGCCGCAAAATTAATCATCCAATTTCGTTTTTGAATTACTTTTTTACTAACTCATTGTTTTTATAATGATTTTAGTGATGAAAATCTTTATTTGGACCTTTACAATTGTTTCTGTTGGAAAAGACGATATCCGTCAAGTGGCTGCCGCCAGTGTTGATACACATTTGTGCCCGTTTTATCGCATTTTCTATTACTTTCCGCAAGATTTCCGGTGATAATTGTTCTCATTCCTGTTGAATATTCTCTTTAAGGGCTGCTATTATCTGAGGCCAGAACGATTAGGAAATTGACGTCGAAATTCACGATGCGGTAACACCACCGACCGATTATTGGTCAAAAACATTGACACAATTATTCCACGTTCTTGCTGAGTATAGTGCTCCATTGCTTGTCTGTTTGTATAATGCAGCTGATTAATTTTGCGCCACTTTGTATTTATGTTTGTAACCAACCTTCTTTAAGTCGTATCATACGAGTACATAAAAATACGGACCGTTTTGTTAGCAATTTTTTTCAATTGCAATTACTTGTAATTGTAATTAAAAATCATCAATTACACATTACATGTTGTTGAAAGTCTCAATTACTTCCAACTCAATTACATTAATGTAATTGGAAGGAAATGTAATGGTCGAAATGCAAAACGATTACATTTAATTGCAGTCATTACGCAAAATGTAATTAAATATTTTATTTCAAATAAATTTCTCAGTTTCTAAGAAGAATAATATATTATATTTGTTTTTACTACTTTCAAAACATGCGAAAAAGTAAATTTTAATTGACTTTTAGCCGATTCTATGCTAAAAAGCAACAAGCTTTCTCATATTCAATATAAATACGAGGGCTGTATGATAAGTACCCATGTTTACCGACTGATGGCACCACTGATGTACGCCATCACATAGCGCCATTTTTGCAACGAAGACTGTCAAAATTTCAGATAGATGTATCGAGTAGTTTTGCTTTGACAGCTGTTGAAAGTCATCAAGTTCGTGTTTATTTGCAAAGCAGAAAGAGCAATATCGATCAGTGATTCGATTTCTGTTTTTGGATGGGAAAACGTGTGAGGAAATCAAAGTGAAGCTGCACGCAGTTTATAAGGACCATGCACCTTCGATGATGACCATCAGATATTGGTTTAACGAATTCAAATGTGGCCGAACATCCGTTTTTGATGAAGAGCGCCCAGGCCGTCCAGTAAGGTTGGTGCCGCGTTTGCTAACAGCAGCCGAGCACAAACGAAATCGCATGACAACTTCGGAGCACTGTTTGGACTTGTTTAAGCACAATCCGAAAAAAGTTTCTACGGTGTTTCGTGACTGTTGACGAAACATGGATCCATCACTACACGCCAGAAATGAAAGAACAGTCAAAACAGTGGATTTCACTCAGCGAAACTGCTCCAAAAAAGGCGAAACCGGTTCTATCGGCCGGAAAAGTTCTGGTCACCGTATTTTAGGATTCGCAAGGCATCATCTTCACCGACTATTTGGAGAAAGGAAGGACAATCATGGGGCAGTATTACGCTGATTTATTGGACCGATTCAATGCTGAATTAATAAAAAAAACGGCCCCACTTGGCAAAAAAAAATCCTTTTCACCATGACAACGAACCTGCTCAGTCGTTCGCATTCGCCACAGCAAAACTGGTCGAATTACGCTATGAACTGCTGCCTCACCCACCATATTCACCAGATTTGGACCCATGTGATATCTTTTTGTTTCCAAACAGGAAAAAATGGCTCGGCAGAAAGCGATTCTCGTTAAAAAAGGAAATCATCGCCGAAACTGAGGCCTATTTTGCGGAGTTCGACAAATCATATTTTTTGAATGGCTTAAAAAAGTTAGAATATCGCTAGACTAAATGTGTCGAGCTGAAATGAGACTATATTTAGAGATAAATAAAAAAAATTTTAATTCATTGTCTTGCCTAACACAGGTACTTATCATATAGCCCTCGTATTAGGTTAATAAGCGGTAGAGGTGAAATCGCAGTGAGAATGTTTCTCAGAAAAAATACAACACAAAAACAAATGACTATTGATATATTGTCCCAACCGCTTTTGCATATAAGGTTTTGTCAAATGCAAACCTAAGTTTTTTTTTTTTTTATAATTGTTACCGAGCGAATAAAGGTCCATTGGATTGATGCCGGCCTACAACTGAGTAATTATGAGCGAGTTGACCAAACGTGTTAACGTCTCCCTTTGTGTGGCTGTAAAATTCTATGATCTCTGGTTTTTTGTCTCCAAATCAACATCCTTATTTTTATGAAGGGAAGATACCAGCAGCACTCCTTTTCCTTTCTTTGGTGTAAAAGAAACCAATGTTATGTTGTCTTGGAAAGCAAACTTTCTTTCGGTTGGGTAAGAAGGATGTTGGCATTTCAACTTTATTTTTTCGTAATATTCAAACAACAGTAAGATTTTACTATGATAGCATTAGCGATAGCGTTTCTACCAACTGAATTGATGTGAACCAGTTGTCCATTGTTAAATTTCTTCCCGTACCATGAATGCTCTCACTTACTTATTTTCCAAACTAACTGTAGCGGAATGGGGTCATTTGATTTTCGTACTTCTTTTCCAATATAATTAATCCCAGATACCATATAATATTTACCAAGAAAAAAACAAAAGTCATGAAGAGAACAACTTTTGTTTTAAAAATTGCAACGGCTTATTTCTCCAGTGCGCTGGCGCCCCATATGCATTCTAGGATTAATGTTTTGTTATGTCCCATACGAGCTAAGTTGTAGATACTGCTACTGCAAAAAAATTACTTCAATTTGAAGTAATGAATAGGTCAAAAGTAATGAACAAACAATTTTCTTTAACCAATTTGATAACCAATTATATTTTCAATTACTTGTAATGTGTAGTTGAAAAATTTCAATTACAATTATTTGTAATTGTAATGGAAAATATTTCAATTACTAATTAATGTAATTGTAATTGAAACGACTTCAGTTACTAATTACTTGTAATTGTAATTAATCCTGTAATCAATTACACAATGTAATCATTACTTTCCCAACTCTGCTATCATGGGATTAGTATTCTTCTCTGCGGAATGCGACGGGCTCAATCAGCTCTGGCTGAGACAAAGTGTAATTGACATTTTCACGCATTGACACACATTGCTAAATTGGTTCTTGATCGAACCTTTTTGCAGCTGCAACTTATTCTTAGCTTAATTTTGTGAGTTTTGACATAACGAAGGCAGAAGGCATTTCCTCCTTGGTTTCTTGGTTTGATTGAATTTCTTTCGCCGGTCCAGTTATATTTCTTTACTTTTTATTAGCTGCTATTTTGTATCAACTCCTTCTCTAGCGGTGATAAATTTTTGACTTTCTGGATTCGGTGTAGTCACATCCGCATCCTGCTGCTAAGTCCTTCTGTCCATGTCTTTTCCTAGGTCAGATGTGACCACACTCGTAGTATATCACAGGCACAGATGGCCGCATAAAAGCACCCTCACTGGATACAGGATTCACTGGACCAAAGGCTGGCTACCCATAAAGTCAGGAACGTTTTGAAGTCTCTTATGATCTCTTTCCTTTGGCAAGTGTTTTTTTTCTGAGCTTTTTTTAAGTAATATGTAGTAGTCCGCTGCTTTCTTGACATCGATGTTGCTTTAGGCAATTCCGATCAGACCGAAATATCCGTCTGCATCCAAACGTAAGAGTTAGGAGTACTACTTTTAAATGAATCAACAAAATTCTGGCAAACAGACAAATAAAGACTTCACTAAGCAGCACTCAGCACAGAGTCATATCTTCGATAGGTCGCGAAAGAGGAAAAGTTCTTTCCTCTGCAATGGTTCATCTTAGTAGATGAATTCCTGTATATGCTAAGTAACGATGGTTTCAACACTCTAGGATACGCCAACGGTTTTAGATTTCCTATCAGAGGTAAATTTAACGAAATCTCGTAGGCTACTAATACTCAAAAGTTGACCTCAACGTTTTCGCCAAAACAAGTTCATACTAGCCTTCGCCGAAAGAAGAAAACAAGAAAAAATTAATACAACTTGATCAATACAATTTTCAAAATAAGTAAAATCTCAAAGGGGGTTACCCTCCTAAACGAAAACTCCCCTGAAAAATATACGTCAAACATAACGTAGACCTGACATAATAAAGACCTACTTGGGAAAACCTTGGAGCCTGAGATGTACATTGCCATCGTTAGACCTATAGTTAGCATAAAACAGAACAGCCTCAATAACCTGCAATGGTTGACCTGTGTGTACACAGCACCCTTTCACACATTCACAAAAAAGGACTATGGCTAAATTTCACCCGCTCATCTCAGTGAATGAGAATATACACATCCGGGCCGTGTAGGTACAGAACCTACAAACATGACCTTCAAAGACAACAGTCTAAAAAAATTTAACTTCAGATTAGATTGCATTACAGATGACCGGAACAACAATTCATCTGATTTGGAACGGGAGTATATGGAGCGACTTTTAAAACTTGTCTCCACGTAAGAATGGACAGTAGCATTTCGATATTCCGAGCCTCTCTTTGACGCACATAATCCTATATAATAATACATGCAGATCTCTGCGTCAAAGAGAGACCAAACAGGCAGCTTTGCTTCCTATCAATACCTTTCAAATAATCTCCGATTTCATCAAACTCCTTACAGAATTTCCGAGTACAGAGTTCACTTTATTTGGGTGCCAAGAAACAATGGCTATTACGACAATGGAAGAATAAACACAGTAGTCCCACGATGTCAAGAATATTTGTGGATGTCCGATGAGCTTCTCAAAAAATTGGTTAATACCTAAAACATTCCATTACTTGTTGGAAACAAAACGCAACAGGCTGACTAACTGCTTTTAAACAAACAACATCTACAGCAATCCAGACGTTAGATACAGTCACGAAAACGAAGTGCAACTAAGTCGAATAAACAGCAGAGCATACGCGAATGTTTCCTATGTAAAATTTACCACGAGGCAGAAGGCATAACTGTCATCTGGCTCAAAACCTTATCAAAACTAATTAGTAAATCCAGAATCATGAATGAATTTAAACTTGAGGATATCACAACATGTCAAAATTTCATCTGTCCCAATTATACTCGTAAGATACCGCTTTACTCAAGATTTCATTGGAGAAAAGTAGACTGACTTCAAAAATGCGCTATTTGTATTTGGCGCCATTTCTCCCACATCACCCAATCGCGATATGACAGTATGTTCACCTCAGATACGAGTAGTAGCGCGAAGCATTTGCCTCTTAACAAACAAAAACTTTCATAATTATTGCCAGCCATTAGGCGAGTAACTTACACATCGTTTACGGCTTATCGTTCGCAGTTATAAGCTGCACATTATCCAACAGCCCCAAAAGCGCTTCGTAGTTGGTCAACTCGTGATGTTCTTGAAACCGCCAACCGAATCCGGGAAAACCCCGTTGGGATACCAATAAACATGCACCACCATCATCCCCTTGGACTGCTGTGTGGTGTAATTAAAAGCCCATCAATAATCTCGGTATCGCATTGCATCTGGCAGGGGTGTTGGGCGCAGGTCATTTCCTGAATTTTATCTTCTCACTCAGAGTGAGGGCCACATAAGCGGCAGCAGCAGCAGCAGCAGCATCACTAGAGCCATCCAGTCAGCTTCAGACAAGCATATAACGTAATCCCGGCCAAGCTGGTGGCTAAAGCTTATACACTATCCGTACTCTCACCGTTTGTTGACTTTACCCGCGTGAACTATTCTCGGAACCGGCGAGGCAAATGATAAACCAGGATTTCTGGTCTAGGTTGTGGCTATAACGCGAGACGGTGGTAGTCAGCGGCGCTGGGTGGCGCTCAGTGATGGCAGGCGCGTTGGTGGAACAGCAATTCCACCAACGACTGGTGGACAACATAGCGGATTATCTCTGATACATGGCTGTGTTGGAAATTAGTGTTCTACTGTATCCATCTGGCGCATCTGCTATTCTCCAGCATTCTGAATGGTGTTTTGCGAAATCTGGTGTTGTTCTCATGGAACTGCGCTGCAATTATCCTACAATCACTTGGGGGCCTTTGACACTAGCACCCAGTTTTGTGTTGTGTGCTGCACTTTGAAGGTACAGCGTTCGCCGGATAGAGGGTGTATTATGACGGGATGCTGCTGCCGGTGCTGTTATGAGAGATGCAATTTTCTGGATATGTGTCTCGTTGAATGTTTTTCTTCTTTTTCGCCATACCGCCATCTCCTAGTCACAATTTGTATGGGACTACGAGTAGTGTGCCAAAAACTCTATAGATTTAGTGTATCTATGCGATTTAGTTGTGTGACTCATGACTGATGGGCCACTTTAACAAGGGGATAATTAAGTGAATTTGTGCGATGTTTATATTCCATTTTTAGCTAGCGGATATAAGTTCTCGCAGTTGTGAGTTTTATTTCGCACTCTGATAATAAAGACTTAATAACTGAAGCGTGTGCACTTAATTTAAAATTACATTGCTGTCGCCTTGGGTGGGGCAAATCGCAATTTCATTGCGCTAGCCCAGGGCTAGAAGAGTGAGCACCTTTTAGCTGTATCGAACAACTTGCACTATGTCAGGATGGTGGTTGCTTTAAGCTCAATTCGAATTTGGAACATAGAATAGGGACAAGTGTATGAGGGGGGAGAAACCCTTATACTTCGAGAGGAACGAGTACTTCATTGACCTTGCAAACTTATGTACATAGACAGACTATGGCATGTATCATCATCACAGGAACCTGATCCTGACGTTACTGAATAAAGCAATGACAAGACTCGCGTGAAAAGAATTTGAGAATCTACAGGTCTCCATATGTATCTAATACAGATTCGTATACCTATGTATTGTATATATTGTATATATTGTGATCTGTATATCTGCTTTGTGCGATTATGGAAGGCACTGTGTGGCATCAAGCATCAACTATGATACACATTAATTGTGGTTATTTTACCAACTCGTGGTAGCCACCGGGTACTGATTTTGTCCAACTCAGCTTGTCTTACCAAATTTATAAGCACGAATGTTGAGGAGGAGAAAATAACAATAGTGTCTATATGAGCTTCTTCACCATATTTAGAACTGATGTCAATAAAGATTTTCCAGGGTTAGGCAGGGTGTTTTAATAGAGTTGGTGGTAGATGAATCCCCAATGGACCAAAGACAGCTCTCAAATGCATGAATCGGGAAACTGGCCTTGGAATATTCCACTGCTTTTGCTCAAGAAAGGACCTGGTACTTCTGTTGGAGATTGTCCGTTGAGTCAGTTCAGATAAAAACTGTCTTAGAGGTGAGGATGCTGAAAAGTCAACAGGACAATGACTTTCAGTTCTACACATGGAATGTTTAGACCTTGAACAGACTTCGAGCAGTCGAATTAGCGGAGGTTGTAGCGCCTCTTCCCTTTGTTATTAGAGTAGAAATTGCCTAGGCAATGCCTAGGAATGATCTTAAGCTGATTGCGATAGCTAGCACACGATTTCATCGTTAGCCAGTATTATAGATATCCGAATATTATGTGCGTTCAATGCAGATTCAGGTCAGGTGAAGCTACGTCTACAGATATCTCAAGCTAAGGAAAGCAATATGTACACTTAAGTATAATGAAGCTGCTAAAACGAAAAATCAACAGAAGACAAACAGACGAGCTTTACGGAGCCATGTTTAGTTATAGAATCTCTGACAAGCTGAATAATTGTGCAGGAACAGGAAACTCTAAGGATACTTCATATAAGACCCCAATTATACTAGTCTTGCTATGCAGTGCAAAAGCGTGGGCATTCTTTGTTGTTTTAAAAGCAGGATTCTAAGAGTGATTTTTGGTCCCGTTTGCAATGATGCGCTTTAAAAGAGGTGTTATAATTGCAAACTCTCTGATATGTATAGCAATATCGATTTATTCAGGAAAGTGTTCGTCAGACCTGTGCGATTTCTATCTAGCTACCTACCTCCGGTTGCGCACCCCAAGTCGGTTGATGTCACTTCTACTTATCTTCGGTGTCTCTCCGAGATAGATTCGTAGACAGTGTAAGCTTTGATATCTATTCGCAGTACATTTTCCAGCTATCTTAGGCAACTGATGCACAGTTGAATACCTTATAATGATTATGTCTCTCAAAACGACCAAGAATATCCTCGTCTACCTTCGATAGAGTCCATTCTTCAGGAATTAAGACTGGAATGATCAAGGTCTTAGATGATGTTGTTCGTGTCAAGAACTTACTACTCGATTGTGTTCCTAACCCGAAGAAACACTGATTGCTAAGAATTATTCTTCGTTTTAATTCAACTGGGAGGTTGTTGCAGAAATTGATAACAGAGCAAAGGTAGACAAAGTCTCATGCTACCTCAAAGTTATGGATGCCGACTGTGAGGTTCGTCATTATTGTGTGTCAGCTCTTATTAACAGCATATACTCGGCAGTGCCCTCGTTTACCGCTAAACCCATTTTCGAAGATTCTTGACATAGCAGCTGGGCAGGGTTTGGCTATATATGCCAAAACTATAGTTATGGCTATTTACTATAAATACTTCTATATGCGGCCTTAAAATTGATGGAAAGATGGTGGGTATCGAGGTTGTTGACGAAAGGTTTCAGACGTTCAAACAATATGTGGGATAATCTTATACGTAATGTTGAGGGGACTTATACTTTTATAGTTTGGGCTCCTTTTTCTGTGCATCGGACAAACGATGCTGAGATTCCATTCATCAGGCATACACTCTTCTCACCAGATCTGAGAAACGACATGCTATTCAGTCTCCATAAAGTCACTTCTAGCTGACTTGAATACATCGGCCTGTAAGCCGTCCAGCAGCTTGGTTGGATTTAATCTTAGATATGGCTATTCTCATTACGTTTTGGTTAGCTGGGCTGAAGTTTTTGGCTATCTTCGTCGAAGTTGAATTGTTTATTCTAAGTGATGGCGAGATTTTGGGTTTCGTTGCCATTATACAGTCCATAGAACAAGTATTTCCACACTCTCAGCACCGACTGTGATCTACACGATGCTTTCTTCTGCATCTCTACAGATTTCCGGGTCTTGTTGCCTTCACACGTTCTTATTTCGTATGTTATTCCTGGACAAAAAACTTTCGATATCTTAAATCACGCTCTCGTGCTCTTTTTTTTTCATCTGGAGAAGCTGATATATTTCCTGTCTTTTTCGTTGCAGCGTTGTTGAAGGATTTCGGGATATACCTTCTCACAATAGTTCTTCCTTATTATGGCGCATTCGTACCTTGCCTGCAGTAAAATTGTGATCCGAGTCTATACTGGCTGATTCTGAAATTCGAGCATTCCGAATACTGAAGGCATGCCTTACGTCAATGAATTTCATTTAGCGTTTTATAATCAGGTTACCGTTACTATTCGTTGTGAATAGGTATATTGAGATGAGAAAACCGTGTGCGTCCTAGAGTGATATTTCGTTGCGCCGCAAAGTCTATAAGTCTTAGTCCCTAGCCAGACGTGATGTTGTGTAGGCTATGCTTACCAGCTGTGCTACGAAATATGTTTTCTTTTCCTATTCTGGCATTGAAATTCCCTAATACGGTTTTGACGTCATACTTAGGATATTGCTCATATGTCTTGTCGACGAGCTCGTAGAAACATTCTTTGATGGAATCGTCCTTACCTTTCGCAGAGGCATGGGCACATTTGTCCGGCCCAACCATTCACACTTCATGTAATATGTATTTGATAGTAGTCAAGAACCTGAAGGATCAGGTCCTTGGCTTTAATGGCCAGAATAAGGTGTCGTATTCTTAGACGACAAGAACTCACTACTGAGACGCGAGCTCTGCCGTAGCTCCATAAGGGCCTCTCCGGTATCATTTCTTTTTTTTTCCAAAGCCCTGCCTCAATCTTGAGAATTCCATATTGACCTGAGCTCCGAATATTTGAAGTAGCTCAGATAAAGTTTGCGCTAGTCTAATTGTGGACATCACAGTTGTTTCCTTCGGGGGAACTCCTCCGCTGCAAGTTCTCCCTCTGAGGACCCCTTGTTAGTGTCTGAGGGCACCTGTCCATCAGGTGAGCAAGAGATGCCTCTTGCTGGAGTTTAGCCTGCACACTCAACATATGCTAATTGTCGGCTCACTATTAGGTAGCTATTTAACAGACACCACATGGAGATGATGGTGCGGTTTTGTTAACCTCTATGACATGTAGAGTCAATGAATATTGTAGCTCCAGCCCGGAGAGTTTTAAATTCCTAGCCGAAGGAACATCGCAATGGAGGATGACCTCGCCTTATTTCGCACGTAAAAGTGCAATTGACCTTAACCGTCTTGGAGTTCTTGAGCACTGCGGCGCCATCTATGTGAATTAAGTGACAGACAACAGTCAAGCACCTATGCGCTTTAAACGGTTCATTAGGCGAGATGCTGAAAGTTTGTCTATATAACAATTTTAGGGCTGTGAATCTCATGAGCTCTAAACATTACTAAAACTCCAAGCCTACCAATTAGAGCCAAATCCATTTGCTTCTTTCTTCTTTTCGCATTACTAGAGCCCTATATACTTCATTTTTGGCCCAAAATCTACTGCAGTCAGCTATTAAGGATAAATTGAGAAATCAGGCAAAAAGGCTGTTCCAAGAAATCATAACGCTTTTTTTGTTTTAATTTTTAATGCTTACAATACTGATGCCACGAGTGTTGGAGAAAGGTTTGACTATCAACTCAAAAATCTAACTAGTGGAGGTAGAGCTAAGAAATCCAGAGTCGGGTATACGGCTATTATATGCGCGACTTTGCTAATTGACTGATCTCTCACTCATTTTGATTATTGGTGCAAGTCTCATAGTATATAATGGCATACCCTAATTTAGCGGCAGGAAACATACTTACGAGTATATGTGGAATTGAGTGAGGAGCACTCGTTGTTGGTTCAGTACAGATATTGTTTAAAACTTCTCTAACAGTAACCGTGTAGGACTTTTATTGTCAAGTCCTAGTGATGGAATTTTCTGAAGGATGTGAAAGAAGCAAATTTGAGAAATGATGGCTACCGAGAGCTCAACGTTTTCGGAACGACTTAATTCAACTTCCAAATATCAATTTCAGGGTTAAAGACATCCAGACCTTTGTGGCTCCAATACCTTGTGCAGATTTATAAATTTCATGATCTTGCAGTGTCCCATACCACTCATATCTTTACTCATACAATAAAGCCAAGGCCTATTTTTTAAAAGAAAAAAAGCTCTTGTGCCATTTAAAAGTTGTTGATAGGACTCACTCAGCAAATGCTAATAAACCGCGTCTTTTGCAGCTGATTATGAGAAGAAGTGAAGTGAATAAGTAAAAAAAAAAGAAATTTTACGCGAACTTTAGGATTTCCATAATAAAATATTTTATCGCCATTGGCACTTCATTAAACTCGTGAACATTATGAATTCTGAACGAAAGTCCTTTAAGCAATTTTTATGTGTCTTCTACCCCAGATCCACCATCTCCTGGTAGGGTTGGCAGAGATTGTTCTGGTTTTGGTTGTGGTGGTGACAAGGGTGTTTTTGTCAACGGCTCGTCTTGCACCGACATAATCACTAGGACTTTGTACATTGTTATGGAGATGTCCTGACGCATTCTTTTTGCCTTTTTTTTCTTGCCTTACTGTAGCTTCTTTCGACCGCAGGTGGCCCTAGGCTGTTCTATGCTTTTTTTTTGTATGGGTATGGATGAATAGCATCCCTCAACTTGCATCCGATATTATTTTTGCTTAATTTCCTTGAGAAAGGATTTTCTCTTCTCCTTATTTTGTCTTTTTTACTTTTTTTGTTATTATTTATTGTGATTATCATAATTCTCTCTCGGATCTATTTTTTTCGGTAGTTTCTTTTATTTTTTTTTTTTTCGTCTTCTGCTTTTATCAGTCGTTTCTCTTGTGAAGCGTGTTTCTTATGCATTTTGCATCCCATGCATACTAATGTTGTTGTTACCGTGGAAGGTTATTTGCATATCCTTTGGAAGAAAGTGCGCCAGAACGTGCCAAATGAAGTCAAGGTGGTAACGCTGAGAGGATTATCTTGGATACTGGGCTGTGTAGAATACTGTGGTTGGAAGTAGGTGTATTTCATTCATTTTAAGTAGTCGATTTGAATATTGAAAGTTTTTTGTATTGAATTCCGTATTCAGAAAAATGAGTTCCTGTTTGACTTTTCAGCCTTGAAAACCATAAATTGTAGAAAGAGTCCTTAGAGACCATTTCAATTTTCAGAAGTGGCAGAGTATTCGAAAACTGCATAAAGTTAAGAGACACAGTAAATAGATAAATAATAAAATATTTTCTCTTTCAACCATCTTCGTCAAGTTTGGCTATAGGTTTGTAACCTATTTTTAATATTATTTGTTTACGACTTTCGTGAGTATTTTAAGGCAATGTGTGTCTATTTATTAGCCATTCTTCTTCATAGTGGAAGTGCGGCGAACTTAAAGCACCATCTTTTGTGGATCGTATCAGCTCAGCCGTAACTGAAGTGTTTGAGATAGAAAACAGCTATCGAAAAATAAATGTACCACGGTACCGGAACGGATGCACTAGACCCAATATTCCACAACTTGTTCGATTAATTCGGTAGATATTTCAATAATTTCACATCGAATGTTCGCCTCCAAGTTATCTAAAGCTTCCTGTTTGTTGGAATAGACTAAAGACTTAATATAACCCCAAGAAAGTAGTCCTACTAACTTACTTACTCATTTAGGTGGCGCTATGGACCGAGGTGAACCTAGCCTTTCACCAACAAATCTATACTGCCAGCACGATCTCTCGCTAGGTACGAGTATTCTTCCACATCTATTCTATTTTAAGCCCGCATATGACAGCATTTATAGAGACGAACTATATAGAGCCATGTCTAGCTTTGGCATCCCTACCAAACTCGTCCATCTGTGCAGAACGATCGCTGCTCTGTTACGGTAGGCAACGGCTTAACCGAGACCTTTTGTCAAAAAATGTTATATGACATATGACTTCTTTAACATCATACTTGAAAGAATTGTGGCACAATCTTTCAAAAGTTTGTTCAACTACTACCTTACGCCAATGATATTGACATAATTGGCAGAACTCAACGGGCGGTCACCGGTGCGTTCCTAGTATTGGAATGGGCTGCTAAAATGGTTAAATTACTGAAAATCATGTATATGTTGCCAACACGAAGGGACACACAAGATCGATGAATAGAACAATACGTCACCGTCGAAAGCTATAATTTCATCTTCCTTGGCTCTGCTATCACTTCTGCCAACAACACATCAGTAGAAATAAAACGAAAAATCACTCTTGCCAATCGATGTTTCTTTGGGCTAAGAAGGGAATTGAGTAGTAAGGCTCTCTTCCGAACAACTATGGAGACTCCTCTATATAAGGCTCTGATCTTCCCAGTCCAACTTTATGGCGCTGAAGCATGGGTTCTTTCCAGTACAGCGACACGACCTAGTCAGAAAACTGCTCATCAGTCGCCTGACATGACTAGTACATTTAGAGCAAATGTAGAGCAATGATCCGGCCACGGGGGACAACGAAGTAGAGGAAGTCCTTATCTTACATGGTGAGCACAAGTAGACGACTACCTGAACCGACTTGGAGTGCGCACCTGGAAACAATTAATAATAGACAGGACTAACTAGAGAGGCTTGTTAGTTGAGACCCAGACTTACCCCTGATAACATAATTGCTCGGCAGAATGTAGAAAATTATTCTGATGTGACTCTATGCAAATAAATAATACGTTACTCGTATTTACAGCATTGACCATAATCGGTTAATAATTATTTTCGTGCAAATATACATAACAGAGCCTACAGCAACATA
Organism: Volucella bombylans; assembly: GCA_949129095.1. Taxonomy (NCBI): domain Eukaryota; kingdom Metazoa; phylum Arthropoda; class Insecta; order Diptera; family Syrphidae; genus Volucella; species Volucella bombylans. The sequence continues at coordinate 109,392,442 of OX422141.1, read as the reverse complement.
CCCTCAGGGGATCTCCGTAGGAAAACAGACATCAAAACGTAATTCTTTTTGAAAACGCTACCATAAATGTATGATACTAGTTCAACACTCACAATAAAAATTGGAAACGGGTTAACAAAATAATATTTGTTTTAGATAATTGGCTCCTGATAAATTCTCTTCCTCGTGGCTTCAAATAAAATAGCTACACATACCTACGAACTTCCCTTGAGTATCCTTCAATCCTTTGGCTCAATTATCCATCTACCTTCAATATGCTGAAAATAAATAAAACAAAAAAACACAAACAAAATGCCATCTTAAAGTTGACTTTCTTTGTAACTCAAAATTCATATCACAAATGGCTGAGGCGCAAGAGAGGCAGTCAGGATTTTCTTATGCTTCCTGAATCCCCAGTGAAATACGAGTGAAATACGAATACACTCCTCCCTGAAGAAGAATATACTGAATGTGGTGGAACGGCCCCAAGGTGTTTTCCCTCGAAAATAGCAGAAACATATTTGAATAGACGTTATGAGATTTTCAGTTTTCATATTTTCACTCGTCTTCTCGTCTTTTCGTCTTCATGTCGTCTTCTTTGTCTAATGCTGTCTTCTTGCATACGTTTTCAGTATTCCGTTTTTTTTTTTTTTATTCGCCTCTTTTTTTCATTAATGTGCTTTAAATATTTGAGAAGAGTTTTCTCACACACTCCCAATCCCTTTTGGCTGGAAATAAAAAAAACAAAATCATATTCGTAGATGTACTCCAGCTTGGGAAATACTCAATTAGAGGCATCCTTGTGGAGTTCCGTGATATGGAGAAGAAATCTTTTACTTTGTTAAATATTTGACAATTGTCGACAAATAATGCCAGGGACGAATAAGAGTTAAGATTTTTGTTTTTATTGTTTGCTATTAAATGAATTTAATTAAAAAATATATTTTACAAAAGACCTGAACTATAGTAGAAAATATTGTATTAACTTTAAGAATTTCAGCGTATTTTTTTTTTGCAATTAACAATTAAGAAGTTATTGGCCTCTTTGTCGTTTTGGTATATTCAGGGTATGGTTATGAACATTTGGTGGATAGAAAGCGCCGACGAAAAATGGGACACTCTTCTTTGATTTGACGATGTAGATGAAAGGATGATTAGCCCTAAAGCGTTTCCGACGGAATAGTGCGGCAACTGCCATTATACGGAGACCTGAAAGTAGAAGAATTAGACAAAATCAGAATATTTAAAGTTTTCAACAAAAATAAATAGATAAATGTAATAGCATAGTTAGGTTTATTGCCTCCTGGGACAGTACATTCTTCAAATGACAACAAAACAAAAAATGTTGAAGAAAAGCGAACTAAAAATTATGAGGCCAAACTGCCTCGGAAGTTAAATACGGAAAAAATCCAATGGTACACTTTCGAGAATAAATGCGAAAGGCTAATATTGTCGCTAGAGGTCTACATCTGTCTTGCCCAAAAGAGAATATCGCTAGTGAAGTGAGAGTCAACATTGAAATTAGAAGTGAAGTAAGGAACGGAAAACGTGACCTTCCTCTCTTCATGCTAACATTTGAAAAAACAGAGAGTATACAAAAAATATACCACCTAAAAGCAATCCCCCATATTGTCATTAAAATTGAGCCTCTGCGTAAAAACACAAAATTAATTCCGAAGTGCAAACGTTGCCAAGGACTTAACCACACGCAAGCGTTATGCCAAAGAGAACCACGTTGCGTCAAATGCGCAGGAACTCATCTCTCAAAGGATTGTATTGTAAACAGACAAAACCCCTAAGATCTGTGTTAACTGTAAAGGGAAACATGTAGCTAATTTCCGAGGATGTGAAGTAGCCAGAAAGCTGAAAAACAGACGAGATAAGTTGCTGAAGGTGCAAAACGAACTCTCAAAAACTGTGCCCTGAAAAAATCAAAGACTCCATAAAAAAACAGAAACAAAAGAAAATCCTAATGCCCCTGTTATTAATAACTTTAAGGCGAACATTTCTGAAGATAGACCAAGCGCTACACGTAAACTATAGGTCAATCTAACATATGCCCAAGCCACAAAACTAAATTTTAAAAGGGCCGATGAATCAGAGGACTCTGCATCTCAAGTATTTTCCATTATACCCGCGAAACTTGAGCAGCAAAACAAAGTAAATGAACTTATTTTCAAAAATTTAACAAAGATTGAAAATAGGTTCACTAAAATTTTAGAAAATAAAACTAAAATGGCTTATCTGGAATGCTAACGGCGTCTTAGACAAACTCAATGAATTAGAGTTATGCCTTAATTATCAATGATATTGACATTTGTTTAATTTCCGAAACTCACTCGAAAAATGGGTCGAGCGTAAAAATAAGGGGTTTTAGGATTACTACGCGTATCACCCCTCGGACCAATGCTAGAGGCGGATCGTCCTTATACATATATCAAAGAGTCGATCGAGCATAACCAAGATATAAAAATAGAGCTCGAGCCTGTTCAACTAATTGCGTGCGCGTAAAAGCCGAATGCAATTCGTTTACCATTTCAGCCATTTACTTCCCCCCGCGATCCATGGTCACAAATATATAATCAAGAATATATTTATTTCGCTTGGATTTGCTTTTGTAATTGGCGGTGACTTTAATGCTAAACATTCTTTTTGGGGCTCAAGACGTGTTTCCCAAAAAGGCAAATTGGTCTATGAAGCTGGCATGGAACACAACTGTGCCTTACATTCGACGGGTAAGCCGATTGACAGACACAATGAAAATACCCGATCTTGTCGATTTTTTCGTTTTTAAAGGGATTTCTAACAATTATATAAAAGTTGATGAAGGCTTCAAACTTTCCTCCGATCATTCTCCAGTCATACTGACAATAAGTGGCATGCTCATTAAAAACCAAGAACCGCTTCGACTAACTGGAAGAAATACCAATTGGGAAGGATTCAGGGAAGAAATCGAAGATAACGTGGAATTAAACGTCTCAATAAGATCACCATTTGAACTTGAAATCGAAGTTAACTCCTTCGTGGAAATGGTTCAATGTGCTGCGTGGAACAACACACGTCTTCAACGACAAAAAACGCCGAAAAATAGCACAAATTACCCGCCAAAGATAAATGAAATGGTAAGGGAAAAAAAGAAAGCAGGAAAGAAACCAATTAATCGCTTTGGAAAACATTTAAAGGCTTCGCGACTCTTAGGCTAGAATACGTTCCGTGTCAATGGAAAGCTGCAGAAGCAATTATGATGCTAAAACCAGGTAAACCTCCGATTGATAAAAAATCGTATTGACCGATTTCTCTCCTTCCGATCCTGTCAACAATTTTTGAGAGAATCCTGCTCAAACGTTTAATGCCAATTATCCCCAACCATCAGTTTGGATTTCGGATTAAGCATTAAACTATTGACCAGGTGCATAGAATTACCGACGTAATTGAAAAAGCTCTGGAAGAGAAAAATATTTGCTCAAGCGCATTTCACAAGCATTTGACAAGGTTTGGCACGAAGGTTTAAAGTTCAAATTACGCCAAATTTTGCCATCGAAACTTTACAACACTTTGACTAAGTATCTTGAAAATAGAATCTTTCGTATGTACCTCAGGGAAGTGTGCTCGGTCCATTCCTGTATCTCTTATATACAAGAGATATACCACAAGTCGAGGGGACTGCTCTTGCCACCTTTGCCGACGACACTGCCATTTTAGCTGTCGGAAAAACAATAAAAGAATCAACAGTGAAACTGCAAAGCGCTCTAAATAAAGTATAAGACTGGACAAAGATCTGGCGAATCGCTCTCAACGAGACCAAATCTGTGCAAGTAAACTTTATCTACAGAAAAATAAGTCATCTGCCCAACCACACAAACCCGGTCTGCATTCCGTTTGCTAATTGGGTTAAATATTTGGGCATGACACTCGATGCAAAGCTCAAATGAAAGACGCACGTGAAAAAGAAACGCAAAGAACTAGAAATTAAATACAGAGAAATGTACTGGTTACTTGGTAAATATTCCCAGCTTAGGGTAGAAAAAAATCAGCTTTTATATAATCAGGTGCTAAAACCGGTGTGGACTTATGAAATACAACTCTGGGGTTGTACCAAGAAATCAAATATTAGTACTTTACAAACTTTTGAAAATAAAGTACTAAGAGAAATTGTACATGCACCGTGGTTTATAAGAAATAATGACTTCGCAAGAAAACATAAGATCCGGTTAACTGGACATACGAGTATTAATAATACAGCCCAGAAATTCTGGACGTACAAAATTTATTGCGCCGTCTTCAAAGAACTAAACCTCTGGACCTGGCACGATGAATTGAAACCGCTTTAAAAAAGCGGAATATGTAGGATCTTTCAATGGAAAGTCACCTACCAAACGAGCTTATATTGTGATGAAAAAGCCGCTTAATAAGTTTTACTTAGTTGCAATATTAAACATAATTATCGAAGGGAGGTGTTTTTAGTGAGTAAGAATCTCACACTACTATGAGCACGCACCTGCGATCCTCATAGTGTCTGATGAAAGATTTTCACCTGCCCACGCTGGGCGAAAAAAAAACAAATAGAGGGCAAAATGTATCGTCTCACATTACTTGCTAAAAAGTAACTTCAAAATAATTTAGCAAAAGATGAGCTGAGTCTAGGTATGTGAAGGGTAATTGTTAGAGGAATACAAATTTAGAACCAAATGAAAAACATAAAAATCATTGCAACGGCCATAATATTAAATATGAGTTCGGATATAGGGCGACGCGCCTGGCTCAAAGAAAACGCAATCAAAGAGCAAAATTTTGTACGACTTTTCCGAGCAAACGTTTGCTTCCAAGTCGTCATCGTATCTGGTTTATCGGCATAAACTAGCATCTTCACATATCCCCACAGAAAATAATCCAAAGGTGTTGAATCTGGGATGCCAATTCATAGGTCCATTATGTAAAAGTAGCGCTCATCGAAGATTTATTTCAATAAATTGATTGTGCCGGATGCTGTGTAGCATGTTGCGCCATCTAGTTGAAACCACAACCCATACACATTATGTAGTATCTTTTGATTAGGAAACGAAAAGGTGAGTAATCATGGAAGTTTGGCATTCTCTATTGACTGTAATGTTTTGATCGGCATCGGTTTTGAATAAATATAGACCTCATTGGCGACTTTTTGTATTTGTTACGTGCGTCGTCTCAATAACGGCTTGGGAATTTTCTTCATTCCGAATGCGACAATTTTGTTCGCGTAGACATCGAATCAAAAATGAACCCATCGTTGAACAAGATATTGTGGTGTAAAATCATGCAATATCGTTTTCGGCCCATTCACCGATCATGCAACGCACACGATAGTCAAGCAGCTTCAATTTTTGTAAACTCGTAGATTAAGATGTTTTCGCAAATCTTTCAAAATGTGAATGAATACAGTTACAATTACTGTGCACGGTGGCGAAGCAACTCAGTCGGGACCTCCTCACTGCTACGCAATAGCTGCTTCGTAGATATACGAGTATCACTGCGGATGCGTTTAATCAATTGGAGTATGTGTGGTGCGAAAACGATATATTATTATTCGACTTACATGCCAGATGGACAATTACGGTATTCGTAAGTTTCGCGTATTGAGCCTTGATTTTCGAAATAAATTTGAACAATTTCGTTGTTCTGATGCAAGTCGTTTTATGCTGAAATAGCAAATCAATAGAACACACATCAGCCGTCAGCCGTCAAATTGGCAGTGTTCAATGACAACATTATCTCCAAAAATAAACATTTGACCTGGTTTCCAATATCGTGTGATTAGGTGCCGCTGGACTACTTTCTGTGGGGATATTTGAAGTCGTTGGTCGGGAGATACCTACGGTTTTAAATGCTAAAAACTGGTCTAAATTGGAGATCCAGGGCGCAGTTCCCGAGACAAAATAATTTTTCTTATTATCTACAGAATATAAAACAAACCTTGGCTCCTTTGCGCAACTTGTGTGTATTTTATTTCAATTGCAAATCATACAGCTCTTAAAAAATACCCTTTATTTATATTCAGAACGACCGAAAGACCACACAAAAAGGATTATTGCCAAAGTAGTGAGGAACGATAAAATACGCAAAAGTTTCCAGAATACATGAATTCTAATCGAGGGAGTTTTATATGTTTCAAGCACCTAGTAAGTCATTGAGACACTAACAAATGTACAATAGTTCCATTGTACAACTCATCACCAACCAAAAATATTTGCAGAAAAAAGTTAACTTACGAACAAGGAAATATTGTTATCATGAACAACAAAACATCTTTTGCAGAGTTTCGACGAGCTGTCAAGTACGAGTATGTAAATGAACGAACATACAAATGCAATCATCAAAATGGAGTTGAATATTGGCAGATAAAGTGCAGGTTAAAGTGTACCGTACAAACAATGAGAAACCATAGAAAAAGAATTGAACAGGCTATGTAAAGATGGTATTGGTCTCATAGTAACTGGTCCTAGAAAAGACAGTGGGCTGTACAGCTTCGTAGATTGCAAAGTCACCATCAACTCCAGACCACATTCCTTGATAAGAGAATACTTTGCTCAACTGCCTGGTTCTTCAATATACGAGTATTGCGATATTGACTTAAGTTACAAAGGGTTCGCAAGAATTTTTGGTAGTAAATACGTACATTTAAGGATCTCTTTGCATATATGTACTAGATTAATTTTTGTAGTCAACAGCGGGCCGTCTATTTTTTAGTTCATTATGAATATAATCCTAGCAGTTTTGAATTAAATGTTTTTATAGTAAAAACAGGCAATAGGAGCACGGAACTGTAGGCAGCTGGCGAAACATCGTTTAGCTGAAGTTGAGGTTCATGTTCACCTCGCACTGCGTCACCTAGGTATTCGTAAGACATTGTAGCCTTATAATCGCACCGAAATTTGCTAATCAAATAAATGGTTTTAGGTATCCACACAATACAGAAGACAAGATCTTATAAGCGTTTTTCAGGTAATTGATGTCCTTATAAAAGACGCAGCTTAGAGGGATTCGTTTCGTGCAGATCGCATACATTATTCTGAGGTTCTATTCATAATGCATACTTTCTCTCACCGACATTTTGGAAATACGTTGGATTAAGCTCCGGTTCGATAGCCTTGTTTACGAAAAAGCTTAAGACATTCTAGTCTCATATTGTCGACCGCTATTAAAGCACGACCGTTGTGGTTGTAGCCAAAACAATAGAAGAAATTTAACTCGCTCTCGCTCTTCTATGTAGCACAACTTCATGGGACAGTTATTTTGCGTTAGCCAAGGGCACAGGCTCAAATCAGATATTTCGTTCAATTGCTGCAAAAATAAGTAAATTATCCCAATTGCATTTCCGGACGCAATTTTGTGTTGATAATCACCTTTCCGTCTTTACTACCAAACATTTCTACCTTCTTTTTCTGTAGTGGCATTAATGATTTTACCGTCATACATACTAAGGCTGGCTATAATAAATCCGCTCCCAAATAGACGTAGCTTATCTTCTCTGTAACAGTATACATATTTCTTCGAATTTCAATCTGAATTCGTCTGTCTCATCCCCGATATACACGTTATCTGTTTTATAGCAGATAACGCTTGTTTTGCTTTTTCTGTTCAACACACAGCCTAATAAGTTTATCAATTCAAAATTGTACATAGGAATTTGCTATAGAACGCTTACATCTGTCTTGCGAATTCTGACTGTAATAATCATTGTACAAGTGTTGGATCTATAAAACAGCTCGACATTGTGAGGGAACAGTTGTTGCTTGACGTGGAGACTGATTGCTTTGATGAGTCATAATTTCTGAAACATTCGAAAGAAAGACTTTGTGCGATGTTGGCTTGAGTTGCTGTAAATTGCAGAATGTTAAATAAAATAATATAGACTATATAGACAACAATATAAACTGTAAAATTTTCTGATTATTCTTCTACACATACGCTTTCGGCTTATATGTGTACAATGTTCAGCTTGTGTGTGTAATTATACCAATCTGTCTGGTGTTGTAAGTGTTTAGAATTATATTTTATTTGTTATTTATACGGATGTTTTGTACTCTCCTCTAGCTTTATTAGCTGCCTTCTCCAACAACCTCCCCGACAGCGTGTGAGTATGTATGCAACACGAAATGAGCTTTGAGTAATAAATTTCACGATGCTAATTGCTATCATGTTTGCGTAGATAAGTGGCATAAGCGCATTGGTCTTAAAAAGTTGCATCACTGTTTAGCTTATAATCCATGATCACATGAAAGACGGCTTTTACACAGCGCATGTTTTGATTATTTTCTTTTGAACTGTCCTTCTGTGATGTCCGCATTTTTACACGAAGCTGTGGTTTTTCATGTTGTTTGACAGCTCTCTTTCATTTCAATTTTGGTGCTCAGTGTTTCATAATTGAAAATGACCCCGCTTGTTAATTCTTTGGTCCATTTAAATTCATCCGCCATACTGAAATGTTGTGGTCTTAACAACAGCCAAAGAAGTAATGAAGCAAATGCGAAAACGAAAGAAGGAGGAGAAAAAGAAATGTCAAAAAGATGCAATGAAAATCTCACCCACATGCAGTGAGAATTTGGTTAATTGGGTATTTTTTGTTTCATTATCCCTCTCTTTTGCACTAATTTGGATCTTTCAAAACATGGCCGTGTAAAAGCGGTCCTATAGATATCGCTGCACAATTCGTTCAAGTCATTCGTCATTGTATCTTCTCCTCTGTGCAGAGGGAACAAAGATCATTCCAAGAATTTTGTCTCTTAAAAGAACTAATGGCGACTACATGTGTGCAATTCTGACAAAATCTATGCTACCGCCATGGAGCTGAGATGATAGGGGTATTTGCATAAATTCACTTTATTTGTTCGGTAGAGAGTTTTGTTACTTTACTGTTTCGCTCATCCAACGAAACAGCGATTCAAAAGAACTAGCTATTTATTATTAGATTATGCCTGTTCACATTGGATCGGTGCCTGATCCTAAGATTGTCCGAAAGAGAGGGAACGCTTTTTAGTGAGGTGGGAAGAAGAAGGGTTACTTCCACGTGAAGCACGTCGTTTTTTTTCATATCGTTCCATTTCTGCCATATTTTTCCATTTTAGTTGTGATCGTTGTTGAGCAAAGAAGTGTGAAGAATAGGAAAAAAAGTATCTTTCGCCAACTGCTCAAATTTAAAAAATAAAAATGCTCCGATTCAAGTGTTCCACTTGTCAAAACTTCTTTCAACACCATGAAAATATGAACACGACGTTCGTGGTGAGGACTTTCATCCGCTCACCAATGAACAGGCACATTGATCTCAACAGTATCGTTGACTGTCCTTTTCTACCTTAAAGATATTTCTACTAATGCGTTGTTCCGCCTGTATTGGATGCCCTTTTTTGTTGACAGCATATACTCGTATGTACATATGGATCCCGTTTTGCCAACGCTTTACCGACATCACATTTTTTTGTTTCATTTTATCGCCGGCTTGAAATTGAAAGATTTTGGCTCTGGTTTTGGAGTGTAGGTTTTGTGCAACCCTTCCTGTCGCCCTTCCGCATAATCAGACGAATTTGGCTCATCTGGTTTGGTTTCATTCTATATAGCTCATCTCCAAAAATGCTATTGTATAATACGCGGTCGAAAACTTAATTCTCACCAACCTTGGTCAGGAAGGCCGGCACTGAAGGAAGCAATGGTACACGTGCTCAGAAAGTTATAATGGAATAAAATCGTGAACATTTTCGTGTCATAATGTTTTATCATTTTCGACGTGGATTAACTCCACAACAGTGTGCCGATCAACTCGCTTCAACTGAAGCAACATCCTGGGCCACCATATTTCGCTGATTTCCCGAATTCAATCTAGGTCATCCTTCGTTCTAGGACGAATTTCGTGAAGGTCGTCCAAAACAGCAGTATGTTCTTTCAAGGCTAATCAAATCCGAAACACGTCGAAGCAAATGGTCGCCTGTTTCATCAGAAAAACCGGGCATATCGTCACCATACCATTAGAACAACGTATAATGGTCAATTCGGAATGATACTCTACGGTTTATTTGCCAGAAGTCTTGGGAGAAATAAGGCTCACTGCTTTTATTGAAGCAATGCGCATTGAGTAAATGCGCTTTAAGCTGTCATATAATCTAGATATATGGTAACTAGAGGTCGAAATATTATTAAGCGCAGCTGGTGGTTGACGATCCAAAGGCAATCTGAGGAAGGAAAATAAATTAAAACAAAAATAAAAAAAAATTATTGTGAACAGCAATAAACATTGCAAAGTTTACGCATTCCTACATAAATGTACGCAGAAGACCAAACAGCACGACATAAAATTAAACAATGATTGCCTGTTCACATTGGCGCGGGCAGGAAGATTGTCCGAAAGAGAGGGAACGCTTTTTATTGAAGTGGAAAGAAGAAGGGTTACTTCCACTCCATTCTAATGTGAACAGGCAAAAAGGCTTCATTTAAAAATGCGCGCAAAAAACAAATTACCAAAACATGCACATCAAGCGCATGCGCTGTGTAAAAGCCGTCTTACTCATAGGAGTACGAATAAATAAACAAGGACGGCTGGGACATGAAGAGCAGATGTTTGCCAGCGCCTCTGCTAGAAAACCTTTAAATCTATTTCAAATTGATGACACAGTAGAAATCTTAACCAATTTGGCGTGCATAACCTGAGGTGGCTAACTTATGATCAAGGTAAGTCCGCTGTAGCGCCATCTAAAGGAAAAGCAAGAATAGCGGTCTTACATTCGTGATGACTTTTCAACTAAAAGCTGCTTTAATCTTGTTTCCAATTTCGACGGTTTATGTCACCTTTTATTTTAGATGAACCTTGGTACGTACTTCCCCCTAGTGCAATAAAAAATAAAGAGTTTAAGATTTTAACTAGATCCAATTCACCTACACAACAAGTAGAATACGCATGGTTCCCATTTTAATTCCTATTTGTTCGGTATTCTCATAATTAGCTGAAAAATAAAATCAAATACTCGTATAAGGCAAACTAATATAAAATTTTTATTTGTAATTTTTTAACAAAATTCAATTTACAAAATCACATTTAACATTCTTCCAGAGAAAACTGGCCCAATTTTTTGGTTCCAAATAAAAAACAAAAACGATTTATCTGCTACAAATTCTATATCCTTAGGTTCATCTAGAAAGACCATACAACTTTCAACCATAAGCAATGCTGTAAACGATAAATAAAATTATTCAAATACGATTAATAAAAAATAAAAAGTAAAACACAACAAAACAAGCGGAAGAAAGAGATTGAGGAATCGAAGTAAGCGACAGATAGCTCTTTGTAAAAAAACATAATAGAGTGGAAATATCAATATTGCTAGAAAGGGCAAAAATATGTACTATCAATAGGGTTGTATTCCTGGGTTATAAAGAGTTCGAATATAAAATTACACAAGGCTAAAAAGTGTTAATTTATACAGACTACTGTTAATCAATTTAAAAAATAAAAATTAACATATGTATACTCGTAGCATAACAAACGATATTGTTGAAGCGAAATCTATCTATTCGTATTCAAGCTTTCTTTAACCATTTGTATCGAAAGACTACTAACCCATATATGTCCATTGGTGCGTTAACAAACCAAAAAACCTAATAGTATTTTTTTTTTTTATTATTTACACCCAATCCACAATATCGCGTTTTGACATATTGCTCTTAGGAGCAATCCGAACCCTCAGGCATTTCTGACACTTTTGGTCGTAAATATCTTAAACTCGACATCAAAGCCCTAGTAGAGCTACTCTCTACTTCTGCATGCGTTTGACAGCCATCGGCTATTAGCTCTACTGTCATTTTTATAAAAAAAAAGTTAGCATTGCTCGCTTTGACATTATACGATACGATGATTTGTTCGATTCGTAGGTAACCTCCAATATATCACCTCCCGGAATAACCACCGTGTGGTGCTCCCATTGTTCTGATTTGAGTTCTGTTTTTTTGTTAAGTTGGTAAATCTGTTGTTGACATTCTCTCTAAATCTACGCGTCATAGCTTGACATTTGCAAAACTTACGTAGCCAAGAGTCCTTGTGTGTGTTGGTGACTTTTTACAATTTTAGAAATGGATTTAACTTGTATTAAATTTTGTGTTAAAAAACTGATTTAATGGTGCGCGAATGTTGGAAATGTTGAAAAAGTGTTTCGGCAACGATTCTCTAAGGAAAACGTTCGTTTACCAGTGGCACGAACTCTTCAAAAGTGGTCGTGACATCGACATCAAAAACGGACGAAAACATTGATGGAGTAAAAGAAATGTTGGTCAATAACCGCAAATTAACCATCGGAGAGATAGTGGAGGACTTGAACATCGCCTATGGATCCATCCAAAACATTTTGGTTAATGATTTGAGTTTCTATCATGTAGCAGCAAAGTTGGTGCCAAAAGACCTCAATTACAAGCAAAAAAGAGACCGTGTTGACGTCGCAAAAGAGATGATTTGCGAGGCTAAATCCGATCCCACATTCATCAAAAGGATCATTACTGGAGACAAAACGTGTGTTTATGAGTACGATACGCAATCCAGACATCAGGCAAGTGAATGGCGTTCACCAAATGAGCCGAGACCAAAAAAACCACGTCGTTTTCAATCAAAAAATAAGGCAATGCTCACGGTTTTCATGGATTACAACGCTGTAGTGCATCATGATTTTTTTCCAGAAGGCCAGACAGTAAACAAAGAGTATTATTTGGGCGTTATGAGACGCTTGCGTGAAGCAATTCGCTGAAAGAGACCAGAATTGTGGACAGAAAACTCGTGGATTTTGCATCATGTTAACGCACCGTCGCACAGTGCCAAAATTATTCGTAATTTTTTGACGAAAAATGCAACAAATACCAACCAACAGCCACCGAATTCACCTGATTTGGCTCTCTGTCACTTCTTTCTGTTCAATCGAGTTAAAAAACTACTACGGGGAACGCGTTTCAGCAGCCGAGAGGAAGTAATGGAAAAATCGCAGGAAGCACTGATGGACATACCGAAAACCGAATATAAGGTTTTAAGGTAAGAGGATTGGATCAAGCGCTCGGGTAAGTGTGTTGCAGTCGATGGGGATTACTTTGAAGGGGACAATATAGATTTAGATGAATAAAATTGTATTTTTAATTTTCTGAATAATTTAACTTTTTGATCAAGGCGGTATTGCCTTTTGCGATTATTTTATTATGGTTTTCTACCACAAAATAGTATTTTGAACTATGCATAAGTTGTTTTTTCTTTAATTTATTTATTAAAATACACTGTTTGTGAAGTTATTTCTCCTAATTAAATTTCACATATTAGAAATTTAAGGAAACAATACTTTATCTGTCAGCTCAATACCGAGCCGACATTCCGGATTGCAATTCTCAAGTTCGTGCTTTCGCAAGTTCGATATAAAGCATGCCAAAGCAAGCGAGCGCAAACGCGACATTGTGGTTTGGCCATTAGAATTTCAAATTTGAACCAATTTGTAAGTTTATTCAATATGTAGTAGGTTTTGACTCTCGCGTCATTTGAAATTCATAAGTGAGTTGAGGCGTTAGTATTTAGTGATTTATAGATACATACAATAGAAGAAAAAGAAATACTAGAAAGTGAAAATTTAAGCTGACTAATAAAATGGCATGGTAAGTAAACATATGGGGTCTTAAAGTTATTCTCTCAATCTAGTTGCTCAAGAGATATGTGCATAAATAATGGAAACCAGTTATAATATTTAAAATACACTTTTAGCAAATTTTATGAAATGTCAATCAGTCATCGATATGGAAGTGAGTAGTCATCTTTCTCGAATATAGGCAAAAAAGTCTGACTGTTGGTGAAATTCTGGAGTTCCTTGAAAATGGTTCACTAGATGAAGTTTCGAAACAAAATAGTGAAAACTCCCCCGAAAGACGGTTACTTTACATATTAAGAGTCAGGTGAAGAAGGAAATGTTAATGGCAATCGAATGGGCAGTAAGCAGCTGATGGCTATTTGGGAGGTTGAGTATACGAGTACAGCTGAACGTGATGAAAGTCTAACGGTATTATCAAATGGATCAGCAAAGCCAAAAAAAAATTATACAAAACTAGAAATCTGGAAATGAAGACAACCTCCCATTGAGAGCAGCCTCATAAGTTCCGATCATTTCACCGACATGAGTTTTGCTATTCCCATAACTTTATCCACAAATAGCCATCCATTAGAATTTTTTGAACTCTTTGTTGACACCGAATTGATTGATCTTATCGCTAAGTGGTCTAAATCATATTTCTTGTTAAAAAAAAAAACAAGATATTGGATGTTGATAAAAACGAAGTACGAGTATATACGATTCTTGGAATAATCTTCATCAGGGGATGTAAATAAAAAATTAGTTGGCATTCTGCTATTTCTTTTACTTTTGATATGGTCATTACAGGTAAGGCCGCTCATTGTGGCTGACCTTGGCTCAAGTGGTAGTGTAATTACACTAATAATTTAGTGTAATGGGTGGTGGACGCCACCCATGGCCCGAAATAACCACTGAGCCCAAAAATCTTTCTTTCTCTCTCTCTGTCCCATTTCCTTCACAACCTTAACACCCACTTTAAAAAAATAAAAAATAAAAAAATTTAACATCAGAACCAACATTTTTTGTTATATTGCCCAATGGAAAGCACTATATCAATTGATACATCAATGATTCCATACTTCGGAAAACACAGCCGTAAGCAGTTTATTCTAAACAAGCCTGCCCGATTTGGCTACAAAGCTTGTGGATGCGCTAAAATATGGATATTGTTGACAATTTAAACTCTATCAAGGCAAGAGTGAAGATCGAGGTGCTTCCTTAGAGTCAGGGGAGTCGGTAGTTCTTCATTTTGCTAAAGTGATGGCCAAAGGTACTCCGTCATCCAAATTCGCCGTCTGTTCGACAACTTGTTCTCAAGTCCAGATTTGGTTCAAAAGCTGTAATGGGTTTTGGTGGAATAGAAACTCAAGAATTTAAATTTTGAAAAAAAAAAGAATTCTTAAAAAGAGGTAGAGGTTATTTTAAATCGTATTATGACAAAGTTAGCTGCCAAATTTTAACAAGGTGGAAGGATAAGAAAATTGTGACGATGATTTTCAATATCTGTGGCAGTAATCCTTCTAAGAAAATTAAAAGGTTTTCTTTCGCGGATAGAAAAAAATTTACATAACTCAACCAAATTTTAACTACCAATAAGATTCACACATGTGAGGTGTTGATTTATTAGATGAACAAATATCAAATTATTGAATCGGATTTCGTTACAAATAATGGTATACAAACTTTGTTATGTGGATCAGTTAGAGCTTAGGAGACAACTGGCTATTAGTTTGCTGAAAAAGTATTACTATGTGCTAACACGTAGTGCAAGACCAAGAACGAAATCGACCATGGACAGCATCTGATCATTACTGGAGGTATTCTAAGTCATATTCATAGGAAAAGGAATAAAAATTTCAAGCTGCAAACAATGCTGCTGAGGGGATTAGAGCCGTCGACTGATCCGGAGGAGCTCCTTGCACTGCTTAAAGAGAAGAAGTGTGAAGGGCTCAAATTCGTGGGGGTCAAGCCGTTTGTCACGGCTAGAGTTAAAAGGGAGAAGCGGAAACTACCGTTCTTCCTGGTCCACCTAAGTCCCGACAGCAATCTGGATGGTCTAAGGAGTATCAAGGTCCTAGACCACCAGGTTGTACACTGGGAAAAATTAAAGAACAGCGAATACATTGTAAAATGCCAAAGGTTCAGACACGCCGCGTCGAACTGCGAAATGCAGCCTTGATGCGTGAAGTGCGGAAAGAACCATAAGTCCGAGGAATGCGCTCTGGGTAAGAACGGAGCGTCTGAAAAAAGCCAACTCTCTTGTGCCTTATGTAGGAACACGGGACACACCGCAAATTATCGGGGTTGTCCCAAATTCCAGTACATCAGCAGAATAAATCTGGCTCGGCAGCAGAAAGTGGAAGTGAAACGTCCACCCGTGCATTTGCAAACTCCAGCCGTTACTCCCCATGTTACCTACGCCCAAATGACGGCAGGTAGGGGAAATACGGTACAGAAAGTGAATGTTGCTTCTCAGGCCCCAGCGCCCAGAGCACCGGAACCAGTACCTGACATGCTAGCTATCTTGCTCTCTATAGAGAGGCAGATGGCTCAGCTCTAACGACATTTAACTGAACAGACCGCGCGGGTGGATCAAGTATACGCGCTGCTGCCGGGCCTAACGCACCTTTTGCCGTAATGGGTACGTACGTGGCGGAGCAAACCCTGAAGGTCCTTGCTGTGAATGTGAATTCACTGATAAGGTTCGAATGACGAGCCGCACTATTTAAGTTGCTTAAAGACCAAGCCCCTAATGTGCTTTTGGTTAGCGAAACTAAGCTTACCAAGAAGATACGAAATAGTACGGAGAAACCGGCCCAACTCCATTCAGGGAGGTGGCGTTGCAATTCTCGTACGAAACGGTATACGTTTTAGAAGAGTATACGGTCGTGTAGTACGTAGGTTCCAGGTGCTGGAAGCACGCATCGTGTATATCCCTCTCCGTAGTGAAAAGCGGTTGTACATGGTGTCTGTCTATGCACCTAAGACTACTCAATCCACTTTATTTATCTCGGAGCTCGAGACGCTTTTTCGATTCCTGAGACTGGAATTGGAAGACAACTATTTTATTATCGGCGGAGATTTCAACGCCAAACATAGTGATTCGGGAAATAATACACCAAATACTAGAGGGAACCTACTATTCAATTGGTGGGGTCGACACAGTATAATGTATCGACTCGGGCTTAAAGCGACGAATAGTCCGTCGTTTCCCAGATACATGTCCTATTTGAATCTTCTGCTGTTCGACTCACGAATACAACTGACACGCACTAACCAACAAACTACAAACTATCTACGACGTTTCGTGTATGACAGTGACCATTGCGGTCTCAGCACCGAAATAACTGTTCCCAACGAAATTGCGGAATTGGATGAGTTTGTCCAAAGGAATTCCTACAATTATAGTAGTGTGCGTTGGACACACTTCACCAGAACACTGACTAGAGCACTCTCCTCGAATTCGCTCTATCCACCATCCAACAGAAATCTGTCAAACGAGGAGATTGACAGGTATTTAAGACTAATGGACGAGACAATCAAACGAACAATGGACAAAACGATACCTCGGTACCAACACACTAACGAAGAAGACTTATTCCGCAACGCAACTATTGACGCACTGCACAGACATAAAAGTAGACTGCTGTCAAGACTAAAAACCTTGTACAGACAGTTTACTGACAGACATAACCCGGAGATCATGACACTAAAGTCGTCGATTAAAAACCTCCAAACATTAATAAAGGAAAATTACAGAAATTCTGTAAGTTTGTATTGGAACAATAAAATTCGGGCTGTAAACACCAGCAACCCGAATATGTTCCCGCAAATAAATAAAATATTTCGGAGAAATAATCAGAACGATCTCCCATGTCTTAAAATCGCCCGAACGACGAACAACGAACAAATACTGGTAACAGCGGGCATAGATCCAAATGAGGCTGTTGATGATGATAACTTCTTTGTGATCGAGGATCCGCAGGAGCAGGTAGAGGCTATAGGAGCGACTTTCCAGGAAGTGTACAAGGCGAATGTTATCATTGGCCCGAACCACGATCTGGAGAATCGAGTCCTTATGCACAATTTCTGCCTTCGAAATGAAATTGCGAATTGGCGATTCGAGAGCTCAGGTTTCACCCAGTTCAGTGACGAAAATATGGCAAATAATGCCATCACCAACGATAGGGTACTACCCCCGTTCATTTCGAAGTAAGAGCTCCAAACGATCTTCGATTCACTTAGAAGTAAGAAATCAGTGGGAACCGATGAAATACCGAACATTGTGCTTCGACATCTCCCTCTAGAAGCGATGGACATTTATACTACCCTGTTTAATAATGCAATGAATAATGCACATTATCCAGCGCATTGGAAAACTGCGGTGGTACATCCCATCCCCAAAGGGGATAAAGACACTTCCAATCCGGCGAATCTCCGCTCGATCAGTCTTCTTCCAAGCATCAGTAAGGTTTTCGAGAAGGTGATCAATAGAGTCCTGACTAAGTGGGTTGAGGACAAACATATAGTTCCGGATAATCAATTCGGTTTCAAGGCGGGGCATGATATCATTCATGCTGCGTCGAAACTGGTTTCTGATATCCAATGGAACAAAGGCAAGAACCAGTGCACTGGTGCCTGCCTGATTGACTTGGAGAAGGCCTTCGATACCGTATGGTTAGAGGGACTCTTTTTCAAGCTGGACAGGTTGGGCATTAGTAAACCACTGCTGTATATTCTTTTTGATATGCTCTCCAGTAGACAGTTCATCGTGAAGAATGGCGATGTGACTTCTGCTGGAACATTTAACATTAAAAACTGTTTGCAACAAGGTGCGGTAAATTCACCGATCCTATTCAACATTTACACGAGTGATCTGATAGGTTCACTTCACCATGCCATAGCGTACGCAGACGACATAATCGCTTACAGATCAGGTCCAAAGATTGAGATCATTAATATACTTTTGCAGCGTGACTTCGACAAAATTCAGCGATATTGCGATGACTGGAAGTTGAAAATCAAGTTTCAGAAGTCGGAAACCATTCTGGTTAGGGCGCCTTTGTCTGGGGCCTCTAGGGATACCAGAAAGAATTGGCGAAAGTTCTCGATCGTGGGGCAGCACGGGCAGCCACTTGCTTGTCGAAATATAGTCAGATACCTGTGGTTCAACGTGAGAGCAAGTTTATTGGAAAAGATTCGGGTGTTTGAGAGGGCTTGTCTTAGGACTTTTCTTCGCTTATACAGAACACCAGAGTCTAAGTATGTAAAATTCTATCCTAATGAGGTCTTATATAATAAGGCAAACCTAATAAGAGTGGACAATTTCGTCATTAAGTTGACCCGATGGCACGTTGCAAAAGCAATGGCCTTATCGAACAACCTGATCTCCGGGGCTTACTACCCGAATTATATGTATCACGAGAGAGTTTGCTTTGATGGCTTTATTCCTCCAGAAGCGTTCCTCTATTTAGATAGCAAAGGTCTGATCCAGGACAGATTGGCGGTGCAGCTAATCTTCCACGTCGCTCGAACAGCTGCGGACAGGCGACTCAACTACGACAGAGACGTCGCACACGGCAGTGCGGAGCGTCTACGGTTCAGTAGGACGGTAGGGAGTCGCAACATGAGGGATGTTGCTCGGCAGCACCAACACTTTTGGTGGCTAGTTAAAGAGGAGGATGCTTCGTCGTCGAACTCCTCCAGTAATATGTAGCTTCATGTGAAGCAAAGTGAGCCAGCCTAATTTTTTTTAGCCATGGCAGGCTTACATAGTTTTAGGTAGGTTTAAGTTAGATTTAAGAAAAATATATAATAAAAACAAAAAACAAAAATAAAAAAAATATATATATACATATATTTATATGTTATGTTTATGTATATATATAGTATATATATATGTGTGTATGTGTGTGTGTGTGTGTGTGTTTGTGTGTGTGTGTAAATGTTAGATGTAGATGATTTAAGTAGGTTAAGATTTAGTTTTTAAGTAGTTTGTAGGTTTAGTTTTAATTTTTATAGATAAAAAAAAATGTCCATTTACTAAGTTTTTACTTAAAATTTATTTTCTTAGTTCTCCTAGTAAGTAATATTAAAATAAAAATAAAAATAAAATTAGATTGTAGGATTCGTCGAAAGACATAGTTTAAGTGTTAGGTTTAACTTAGAGTGCCCGCATGGGGCCAGTAAGTTAGTTTAAGATAATTTTAAGTTATTTAAGCTAATTTTTAAGCGTTTTTTGTTTGGCATATAAGAGTAATTTAAGTATATAAATATAAATGCAAATCGAGTATAAATTGGTTAATCAAAACCTAGAGTAATGAGATTACGGAGTTGGTTTTCCAAGAAAAACGGTCCAGATGCAGAATAAAATAGAATCGTTAACCCTGATTTGAGTAAAAGTTACAATTACGACACCCTGGCAGCAGCCAGGCAGCAGGCGGCAGGGGAACCATTTGCAATATACGTACGAGTATAAGCCGTACTTCCAAGTAAGTAAACTATTAGGTAAGTGAACTATTAGGTAAGTAAAATACACGAGTTTCCTTGATGAATTTAGGGTGTATTAGAAGTTTCTTTTTTAAGATATCCAATAAGAAAAGCAGATTTAAAAGAAAGCTGGAGAGTTGGAAAACTTGTAAATACATCTGAACATTGATTTATTGAAAAGAACTCAGAGTCAGATGACCTAAGTAATTCTACAGTGAGATAGTTAAAAATCATCCGTAACCGCAAAGGACTATAAGAAACTTGCTCTATCGCGTTTCATTTAGTCTACCGAGGAATACTATTGTACTTTACAATTGGCAGTTATACAAAAAAGCTTTTAACAATTCGTGTATGAAGTCTTAGAATTCACCTTACTGCTATTACCAAACTTCTGGTTCAATAAAACAAATACCGAAAGCTTCTGGAATCACTTGGACCAAAAACGTCGAAAATACAATACAAAGATTTGTTGAAAAGAAAAAGGAGGGGGATTAGACCGAGATCGAAGAAATTGATATTTACAAGTACAGACTGAGTTTCTTCTTCTTCAGAAGGAAAGGTTATAAGCAAGGAATTAAAGATATGGGCTACATAAGGCAAAATATGTGGTAGCAGAAGTTAAACAAATCTTTGGTTAAGATCATCGAGATCGAGGGCAGTATAATTGGACCTAAATGTGAGTAGGGTTGCCACAATATCTACTTTGCTTACTCTGTTAAAAGAAAAGGCACTTTCGACGTTGATTGATGGTTGAAACTGGGGGGCATCATGATACCAGATGAGTTGCAATATGCAGATATGAAATTCTTGTTGAGCGCATCGCAGTTGGACGACATGTGGTTTCAACAGGATGGTGCCACAAGCCACACAGCACACGCTGCAATCGATTTATTGAAGAGTAAGTATGGTGAGCGTGTTATCTCAAGACATGGGCCAGTCGATTGGCCTCCTCGTTCGTTCGATTAAACGCCGGTTGACTATTTTCTGTGTGTTAAGTCATTGGTTTATTTCAACAGGCCGACGACTGTGGAAGAGCTCAGAGCCAACATTGAACGCGAAATAGCGGCCGTTTCGGCCGAAATGTGTGGCCGAGTCCTTGAAAATTGGGTCCAACGGATCGACCGCTGCAAACGTGCCCGCGGTGGCCATATGAACGAAGTCGAGTTCCATTCATAAATGTTTTGATTGTACTTCAAGCCGATAATAAATTTTTTGAAATATCTCAAACGGTTTCCGTTTTATTTAAAAAAAAAGTCAAGTCCGTATTGGAAAACTCTATATATGCTATGTAAAAAATAATCTAAACTCAAAAAAAATATATAAAAAAATCTTCCCATTAGTTTTAATAAAATTACGTAAATTCATTTACGGTATATAAACAAGTATGAATTTATTTAAATGAAAACTAAATTATTTTTTAACGAACTAAAACGTTTTTTATCATTTTATTGGACAAATTCATTAATACAATTAAACAAACATTACAAAAAAATTCAAAGAAACGCATTAATATCAATAATAATTCATTTTCATAAAAAAAGGACATATATACATCAGTCGAGTATGCAATGTATAAAAAGGGCAATATATAAGTATTAATATATACATACATAGTTATTTCAAGTTGTACTTTCAAAACAAACATATACATAGGTACTGTAGTTTCAAAATATTAGAAGTTAGAAAAGCGCATATTGCAACCTAAGAATGAAAATCCTTGAGACTATTACTGCTTTTGTTAAAACACCAGGCCGTGTCACATTTTACATACGTGTAGTCATTACAATTTGGTAACTTGCGTCGTAGTATTTATTTCATATAGACTGGCCAATGCGAGATTTTGTCCATCAGTCGATGGAACATGTAACTTTGGAAACTTCCTTTTGCGTTCCTGAAGAAGAGCTGATGGTAAGCCGAATGACCTTCCTCTTATTTTTTGAAGCGAAGTTCCGCTTCAGCAAAGAGATTCACCTAAATCTATCCGAAATTCGGATAAACTGATTGGGACTCCATTGCGAATGTCATAATCTTTATTGTATTATATCAATGCATTTACGACAGTGATATCAACCAAATGGTGAAAGATCCACATGTACCATTTGCGGGATTTCATTTTAATTCTACCTCGTTCAATTAAACTGACAGTTAGGTCAATGCCACACATATGTGTATTGTATCGCTTTACAATGTTTAGACAATCTACGTTAAGATGCTGTGATTTGGCCTTATAGTATCTTATAACCGTTCCAATAGGCAGTGCGCCGACGAATGTAGACAACAAGTTTACAGGCTTATTGTCCAGCAAAGCGTGCAAATGTCAATGTTGTTGATGTTTGCGATATATTCAAAAGATTTTCCGCGAAGTTCCTTGGACATTTGTTTATCTTCCGGAAGCTTGCAATTCGTCAATCTGTTGCGTCGAATAGCTCCAACAGTGTAGATACCTTTCTTTGCTACTTCGACAACCAAAGGAACCATAGTGTAGTAGTTGTCGAAATAAAGCTTATGGCCAACATTTACTGGTATACTTCGAGCAAATCTATAATAACATTAGCACATGAACCTAAGTTTGAGTCCGTTGGTAAAATTGCATCAACATGTTCCTTGCCGGTATACATTTCGAAAGTATAAGTTACGTACGGACACGTAGGGGAAGTTAAAAAAAAAAAACAAAAGTTTTTCTTTTAGGGGACAATCGTCCCGTTTATTAGGATCGGTAAACACGAACTGAAGCTACTTAAATCTAATACAATTATTTATACCTTCGATTGCACAGGTGAAATTGCTGACGGGTTGGATTGGTGGCTTTCGGGTTGAGTTCTTGGAATTATGTCTGGCGTGTGCAGGTGCACTCATATTTCGTGGGAATAGGTGCATGTGAAGAGTTCATGCTATGGGTTATCTCGTTGGAGTGTGTTCTGAAGTTTTATGCAGAATAAACATTTTCGGTGTTAACATATATAACTAAGTAAGTCCCGACACACTACTTAAAACAAATAATTTATACCCCCTTATGCAGCTTGGCAGGCATATACTGTTTCATGTAGCTATTAGCCTTTGTTGCACATATATGCTCATCACGAGATAAACATTTTTCGCGAGGGATAGATAAAAATTCTTTGGTAAGATAATTATCTATAGGTCGTATCTTGTGAAGCCTGTCGTGATCTGTACTACCTTTGGGCAACATGTCGCTTTTCTTATTAAAATGCAAGTACCTGCGAATCCTTTTCGAATTCATTGATTGTCATGGTACCTATTATTGTGCCATTGTCAGTGAATGGAGCCCAAAAACGCCGAATATTTAAAATTTGAATGACGAATATAAGAATGCATATTCCCAGATACTTTCTTATGTGGGTGCTTGTTAATAATGCAGGACGTTCTGGAGTAATCTCATTAGAATACAGATTTGATTCTACAATTATATTATCAATCAATTCAGAGTCTTTTTCTATAGCGTCACGCCTTGTGTTTTTAACAAAATCTTCTGCATCTAACATATGCATATTACTCTCTAAATCATCCTCGCTCTCCACCCATTGATCCAAAATTTTTTCTAGTTCCCTATCGGACAAAATTGTCGGCATGCTGAAAAACGAAAAAACGCTCTAGATAAAATACGTAGTTCTCATGTCCGAAGACTATTTTTCATACACCGTAAATGCATGACGTTGCAGATATGCTATAAAAAACCTATTTTTAACTATTGCGAGTACATATATAATTTGTATGCAGATATCAAACTGCATATATAGCGTTTTCCAATAAGGACTTGACAAATTTTTTTTTAAATAAAACGCAAACCATTTGATATATTTCAAAAATTTTATTATCGTCTTGAAGTACAATTAAAACATTTAATTTAATTTTTCACCATTGTCATCAATTTCAGTATTTAATTTTTTTTTGTGAACCATGTCTTCTGTTGGTCAAATAATTGCACAGTCATTAATAATACAACTGAGATGATCGCATGTAAAGGACTACGCGAAAAGCCGTTTCATCTCGTGTAAATTGGACTGAGTCGGAATGCTAAAATATATCAGCAGAATTACAACATTACACTCTCCCAAATACTCCTGGCGATAAAGTGTAATAATCAGCAACTTATCTCTCTGGCTGATTTTAACAAGTTGCAGGAAGTCAGTTTTAACCACTCTAATACAACATTGGACAAAGTTCGTAGTGAATTCAAATCATTTGCTCGTGGTACAAGTACAAATTAATAAACCGATGACAGACAATAATTCTGCAGGTGAAAACCTCAACTCTTTCCTCTCCCTTCTCTCCTTTCGCAACTCTTCTTTCTCGTCTCTCCCCTACCCCATCACCACCATCAAATTTCATCACTCATCTCTCCTCTCTCCGCTTAGGGTTCAAGTGTCTAAAATTATTAATATAAACCAAAGAATGTTATGATCCCTCAACCAACTCAAGTGCATTACTCCCTCACCTGTGCAAGACAACGTTTTATTAGACGTTAGAAAGATCCAACACAGAGAGTCTGTAATCAACTCGCGATTGTAAATCCGTCGCCAAAAGTGTTAAAGAATAATTCAGTAGAATTTTACGTGATTAAAAGACGACTCTGCAGCAGCAAAAGTTGCTAAAATACACCTGAAGTAAACTCGATGCTATACCTTACTGCTTTAAAACACAACCTCATACCCACGAGATTTGCATAAGGTCAGTAAAAAGCATACGCTTTTCCAGGATTTTAGCAAGAATGTAGGGATTGTGAAACAGATAGCTATTTAAAGGGTTGGTATTAACCAGTGTCAAGGGAACTACAAATCGAAACTGAAAACACTTGGAATTGTTCAAATAATCAAATACAAGTTATTAACAACAAACAAAAAAGCATCGGCATAGGTAAGAAGTATACGACGGCGTAAGCCTCAGCGGCTAATCTAGATACAACCAAGACGTATTCCAGAAAGCTGTTGTTAGTTCCGCCTGCTAAACTAAAACACTAATCTTATATCAAAATATTGAGTTGGCAACTAAGTAATTGCCGATTTCACACACACATTTTTGGCCACTTTTTTTAATGACTTCTGTCAATGACATATTGTTTCTCTTTTGACATTTGTTAGCTGTCGTGATATTTTACTTTTTTATCTCCTTAAAGGAAAGTACGCAGCGCAAGCTGCTAAAAAGTTTCGTGATGTGTGTGGTGATGTGTGTGGTGATGTGTGTGGTGATGTGTATAGCCTTAAAAGAAAAACAATGCCGGAATTGGTTTGACAAATTTCGTTCCGGAGATTTTCCACTGAAATATGAACAACGATCAGGTCGGCCAGATAAGCTTAATGACGATCAAATTAAAGCCATAATCGTGAAAAAAATCGTTAAAAAGCCTGATATTTGGGTTCCACATGATTTGAAACAAATTCATTTAACGAAGCGCATCAACGCTTGCAATTTGCATCTTAGACGCAATGAATCCGAACCTTTTTTGAAGCGGATCATCACTGGCGATGGAAAATGGATTGTTTACAGTAACGTCAATATTAAACGACCATGGTATAGGCTTGATGAGCCAGCACAATCCACTTCGAAAGCTGATATCCATCAAAAGAAGATGTTGCTTTCAATTTGGTGGGATTGGAAAGGTGTGCTGCTTCCAAGGAATCAAACGATCAATACAGATGTGTCCTATCAACAACTGGACAGATTAAATACAGCGATCGACGAAAAACGGCCAGATTTGGTCCAGCGAAAAGGTGTCATTTTTCACAAGAACAACGCTAGGCCACATACATCTTTTATAACTCGCTAACAATTATTGGGGCATGGTTGGGAATTGATGTTACATCCACCACATAGCCCTGACCTTGCTCCATCAGATTACCAATTATTTCAATCTTTGAAAAACTCTTTGGATGGTAAAACTTTCAATGATGATGACGCTGTAAAATCGCACTTGGTTCAGTTTTTTCCTGATAAAGATCAGAAGTTCTACGAACGTGGAATTATGAAGTTGCTAGAAAGATGACAAAAGGTCATCGAACAAAATGAAAAATATATCATTATTTATTTTATTCGTTGTTTATTCCTTGTATTTAAAACAAATGTGTTTGATTTAACTTAGTTGCCATAATGTATGATGAAACAAAAGCATTTTAACGTAAAGGTTTCGGATTTGATTAAGTTTAAATATTAGAAAAAAAGAGTAATATAAATTTTAACAACAAAAACCTGAAATAAAGAAAACAAAAACACACCAACCTAGAGTTTTCAATGTGTGAAGCACTTTATTATTCCTGTTATAATTTTTCGAGTGTCTATTAAAATTGATATATTCGTTTATTTATAATTTTTTTCTTTCGTTTTTAAAAATTCAATATTTTTCCGGCGAAAATAATATGATTTTGTTTATTACAAATAAAATACACATATGGTTTATCAGCAATAAATTCGCGTGGTTTTGGCCGCCTTCCACCAATATTCAATGACCTCGTAGAAAGTATCATGGCTGTGAAAAAAAAACTTTCATTATACTCATTTTATTTTATTTATTTATTTTTTAAATTTCATTATTGCGCTGGGAATAGGAATTAAGATTTCCTTAAAATTAACTAAGCAATTATTAAGCGAAATGATGCGAGTGATTGTTGTTTCTTGGTTCGATAGTACATACAACTATAAAAAACCTTACGAGTATATGTATTATATATTTTGTAACAAATAGTAAGAAAATCCAGGCGTTGTATTATAATAAATCTCAATACAGGATATTTGGAATATTTTTCGACAGGACTAGGACCAGCACGAATGGTGGTTTTTTCATACAGTCACTTGTTAACTGGTTCAAAATATGGAGTTCAAAATTCACCACTAGATAAAAACGAGAAAAATTTGTCACTAAGCGGCCGGACTTTTTATGATGTGTTTTGTTTTTTTTTTTTTTTTTGCCAACCAAAGAGTTTTCTGTGATGAAAAGAACTATAAAATACATACTAAGCAGAAGAACTATCCATAAAAATATTTTTAAACTCGTATGTCTAAAATACTTAGAAATCCATGGAAATAATTGTATTTTTGGAAAATACAATCTTTCACGAAAGTACATGATACTTTTGACACAATATTCTTTGTAGAAATGATCTGCTT
The DNA here is from genome assembly GCA_949129095.1 of Volucella bombylans. NCBI lineage: Eukaryota > Metazoa > Arthropoda > Insecta > Diptera > Syrphidae > Volucella > Volucella bombylans. The sequence goes on along the minus strand of OX422141.1, from coordinate 109,365,251 downwards.
AGCGTTTCAAATAGTGAAGTGAAGATCCGAAAAAAAGGCACATCAAATGACGTTTGATCCGCCACTAACGACCATCAAGAATGTGACAGTAATTATTAAAATCTCCAAGAACCAAGGACAAAATACGAGGGGCGTTCAACATATTCTCGGTATCGGGGTGAAGCTGTATTTTTATATATAAATTGACTTATTTATCAAGTAATACTATTATTTTAGTGCATTCATGTAAAATTTCATATAAATGTGATTATTAATTCGCGTTTTATCTCTAGTTAAACAGAATCATAATGGCAACTGAGACGATGATGGTGAAAATTGAGCATCGCGCTGTAATTAAATTTCTCACTAAGCAAGGAAAAAGTCAAAAAACTATTCATGAAGAGATGGTGGCTGTTTACCAGGGTTCCGCACCTTCATTATCAACTGTGCAAAAGTGGTCAAGTGAGTTCAAGAGAGGCAGAGAGAGCATTGAAGACGACCCCCGCTCCGGCGCCCCGGCTACTGCTTGTACGGGAGAAAGCATCAAAGAAGTCGAAAAACTTGTTCTTGAGGATGCCCGAATAAAGGTGAAAATGATGGCAGAGATCACCAAGCTTTCATTGGTACCATTCACACCATTCTTCATGACCATCTTAACCTTTCAAAGGTCAGTGCAAGGTGGGTGCCACGAATGCTCACAGCGCCTCAGAAAAAAGTGAGAATCGCATGCTGTAGAGAGCTTTTGGAGATGTGTAGTGAGAACGTGGACGGTGTTATGGATCGAATTGTTACTGGGGACGAAACATGGGTCCACCACTATGACCCTGAAAGCAAACAAGAGTCCATGCAGTGGCATAAAAAAGGAACAGACCCCCGAAGAAGTTCAAAGTCACTCCGTCTGCCGGGAAGCTCATGGCCACAGTTTTTTGGGACTCAAAGGGAATCTTGCTCATTGAGTACAAAAAAAAAGGTGAAACCATCAACGCCACATCCTACGCTTCCACTTTGCATAATTTGCGGGAGGAAATTAAAAAGAAAAGACGGGGTAAACTCGCAGCGGGTGTGTTGCTTCTTCATGACAACGCTCCTGTTCACACGGCGCGAGTTTCCAAGGCTGCTGCGCGAGATTGTGGTTTCGAAGAAATCCAACACCCACTCTATAGTCCAGACCTTGCCCCTAGTGATTATTTCCTGTTTCCGGATTTGAAAAAATGTCTTCGTGGAAAAAGATTTTCGGATGATGAAGAACTCAAGTCGGCAATAAATGGGTATTTTGCAGAGAAAGGGGAAATTTATTTTTTTGAGGATTTAAAATGCTTATCTCAAGATGTAACAAATGCATTGATGTTAGGGGAGATTACATTGAAAAATAAAAACAATTTAAATTGAATTTGCATTTTCCTTTATATCGATACCGAGAATATATTGAACGCCCCTCGTAAATCCAAACAACTTGTTTGAAAATAATATATGTTTGCTGACCACAATTCTTACGTAAATTAAATTAAATTTATATAATCATATCAAACTACTTGCTAGCTCACATTTTATTCGCTCTCTTAATTAGAATAACCTAACTTATGTAATAGATTCTTCTCGTCCATTTAGATTTGGACCAGTATCGATTGTTTTTTTTTTCTTTCGCTTCGTCACTTCATTATCAAGTAGTACATATTACCAATTCTTAATCGTTATCGTACATTTTTGGCCCATATAGAGCCGGATGGTTTACTTGGAATCGTTTGCCCTCTTCTCGCAATTTTATGGAGTTCGAAATGCTCCAACAGCTTCCACTATTCGTGCAATAATGGGCAAATTTGAGCAATATGGGAACGTTGCCGACGTGGGGCGTATCGGTAGACCTCGTTATGAATGATCGACCGAAAACATTCAGGTCGTTAGTGAAAGTGTTGCAGCCGATCCTGAAACATCAACACGACGACGCTCAACACAGTTAGGCATATCGCGTGGCACGATTCGTCGGATTTTGAGGAAAGATCAGCACCTATACCCTTACAAAATCCAGTTGATCCAACAACTTAATCCTGGTGACCCAGAAAAACGTTTGGAGTACTGCAGAACTGTTCTTAACATCGCCGAAAATGACCAAGAATTTTTAGGAAATATTACGATGTGCGACGAGCCATATTTTTATCTAAATTGCAGATTTTGGGGCACACAGAATCCCAAAAATCTCCCTCAACGTCCCTTACAGTCACTTCGTGTTACTGTTTGGTGTGGAATAACCTCGCGTAAGATTTATGGGCCATATTTCTTTGAAAATGATGCGGGTGCAAGCGTTATAGTTACTGGGCATCGCTACAGAACAATACTTCAGGACTTCTTTTTTCCACTCATGCAAGCAGACATCAATGTTGAACTCATGTGGTTTCAGCAAGACGGAGCTACCGCTCATACCGCTCGTGAGACAATGAACATTGCGCTAAAAATTCCTAAATCGTATTATCTCAAAAAACGGTGATATTGAATCGCCACCGCGATTGCCTGATGTGTCGGCTCTAGACTTTTTTTTATGGGGTTACCTGAAGGAAAAGGTTTACATTAGCAAACCACACACTATAAAGGAGCTGAAACTCAACAATCGAGAAGAAATCGGGCAAATTACGCCGGCAACACTTCAAAAATTCATGGAAAGTGCTATCAAAAGGGCCCATGAATGCCTGCATTCTAATGGCAGCAACTTAACCGATGTTATTTTCCATACATAATAACAAAAAATGTCATGGACATTTATAAATGTCCATTTTATTTGTAATTTATTTCATTAGTTTTTATCTTCTCATTCAAAAATTGTTCCAGATTTACACAGGAAAGGGACTTTTGGCCCACCCGTATTTGTGGATTATTTGCGAATTTGTAAGGTGTAACATAATTTGCAGAATTGCATTGTCAACTATAGTTCAGCTGGATAAATTTACATGTGAAAAGCAACAGGTTCTAAAAGCTCTAGTTAGAATCGGAATTTAATTTGTTTATAAGATCACCTTTACTGACATTTCGTTGTGAAAGTTCAAATCCTATCTATAAAAAAAAAATAGTGCATAGGTTAAATTAGCTGTATTACACGGCACATATGGACGAATAAAAGATTCTTTAATCAAACGCGCTTCATTTACGGAGAAGATTTCAGATATTATTACTTTAGAAGCCTTAGAAGTTCGTTTAGAATAGGTTAACGAATTGTGTGACAATTTTAAAGTTTCCTAGGATGCTGTCTATGAGTTTTTGATCAGAAAGGCTAAGTTGATCCAGACCCAGAATATTTAGTGGTAAAATCAATTATTCTCGCTAAAATCAGGGATCGTTCAGAAATCTGATGCTAACTTAACTGACGCACTTGAGATTCATCTTCCTAGTGTGGATCATTTCTTTTTTCAATCGCATACTCGTCGCCAACCTCCCAATCAATTGGGCCGCTTTTACGACAGATTCGGATTGAACCTTTTTTAAAGGAGCTAACGCTATGTTCGAGGGATCCATTCATAACAGATCATATTTATCACCTACTCAAAAATTTCATCTCTTAAAGACACATTTTCGCGGAGAGGCATTTAAGCTGTTAAATCACATCACAATCTGTGATGCTGCGTACCCTCAGGAATGGGAACATTTAGAGGCGCGTTACAATCGACTGCATCAATCCATAAACGATTTAGCCAAGGTATTGTTCGATCTTCCCCCAATCGTAAATTCAAATGTAAGCACTTTACGCAGAATATTAGATGGAGCTGATGAAGTAGTTAATTCTTTGGATAGAGATCCTTGGTTAATCTTCATTCTTCTAAACAAACTCGATCTGCAAACGCGTCAGACATGGTCAGCTGCTAGCGTAGATGATGATTATACAACGATAGGTCAATGTCTTGTGTTTCTGGAAAAGCGATGCGAGGCATTAGCAAGTAGCTGAGGACACGGTAGGGATACGCCTTGAAGTAAATCTGGTGCTGTCAAAAGTATGCACGTCTGCTCATCGTGTTATTGTTCGAAATGTGAAAACTCTCATCTAGATTTTTGCGTTTGATATTCTGGTTAAAAGGGATTTGGTAAATCAAACCGAGTATATTTTAATTGTCATCGTAGCGGTCACACTTCTTCTAGATGCCAATCTAAGTCTATATGCACAACCTGCCATAATGGATATCACAGTCTAGTGCATTTCGATTTACTTCATTCGGGGCATGTAGAAGATGCTTAAACAAATTCGCAATGAGATACACGGTCAGGTATCTCAATCCAATAGAAACACAAATTCACTATTTTCGTTACCGGGTTCATCAGCTCATCTGGCAAATAATCAGTCGTTAAGTGAAGCACATCAGGTACCACAAATCCTATTGTCAACAGCTATTGGCAGTGTAAGAGATAGTAGAGGTCAATTTCAGGAAGTGCGGATTCTTCTAGACTCCGGATCCCAAGTCTTATTTATTCGGGAAGCCTGTTTGCAACGGCTGGAGTTAAAACCCCGACATACACGGGTATTTATCAGTGGTATATATAGGTTGCACTAGTGCAGGTACAACTAGGGGCATAGTTTCGGTGTGCATTAATTCATTATTGGAACCAGCCAATATATCGGTTGATGCCTATATATTACCCAATGTCACATCAGAAGAAAAAAACCTTCCTAAGGTAAAATGCATTGCAGTAACTTTCTTCAACACCATATCTTTGTACTAAAAAGAATATGTTCTGTGTACATAAATACATATGTACATACTCGTATGTACTGATAAATTATTTTATCTAAATACCATGGTGGATAAGTGAAGCATAGCATTCTCATGAATGTTATTCTCAATTTCTCAATTCTAGTATATTTTCCATGGCGATGCAGTCCAACATGGGCTTTTCCATTTAGTCGGATCGCTAGCCAGCTTCCTCCATTTTCAATGGACTTTTCAAACTGTACGAACGAATTTTTTATAAGACTTATTCTTTTCTGTTGAAAGCTAAAAAATTATCTTCACAATTTACTCGTATATTCAATATCTATAATAGTATGATTTGCAACAGTACGAGGCCAAGATGAGCAGCGTGTTGATAGAAGTTGTAAATATTTGACAAAACAGTATTCAAAAATAGAAAATTGATCAATTCGAAATTAAAATTTTTTGCACACACTACATTCGAAAAAATTATAATTTTAGAAAAAGTCCAAATAAAAAAACCGAACCCATTTGTTCATGAAAAATGTTCGTATTAAATTTTTTTAGGCGATTGTATAAAATATGAAAAACACTTTACAATTTGATGAGAGCATCTTACAATTTTCCTAATGAAGATCATTGCATTTAGAATTCCTTACACATTGACTTTAGAAAAATCGAAAAAGGGCTGTTTAAAACTTCGCGTTATAAATATCTGGCCGCCTTTTATTACATTAACTCAAATGAATATTTGAATTTTGAATTATATTCGTACAAGGTGCGGCAACACAACTTCCTTATTTGAAATAACAGCTCTGAAGCTGATGTGGGTCCCAGGCGGCTTTGCGTGGTCACGTTCGTGAAAGGAGGTTCTAAGGGTTTGTTAACTTGTTTCAGTCATCAACATGCGTATAGGAACGACCAGCGTGCATTTGCCTTAGAGCCCTACGGCCGAACGGCCGTTCGGTGGTTTCATCCAGCGCGTCATCGAAAATCGCTTCAATATTGCACCATTGGGTCCTATCCGGACCGGAGATCAATTCATCTTTGGGTCATGACGTTCATGGAAACTGGTTCTGTGTAGAAAAGAAAAACTGGGATTATCGACCCATGGTTTTTTTAAGGAAAATGAGCAGACTGTCACAGTCAATTCAGATGTGAACATGCTCGAGGATTTTTTTTTTTCCACGACTTGATGAAATGGAATTAGGGGATATATCGTTTCCACAGGACGGAACAACAGCCCATACATCAAGAGCATTAATGGCTGGTTGCGAGAGCACTTCCCAGGGCGCATCGTCTCACTGAGCGGTGATTCGAATTTAATTTGGCGCGTTGACCCCTTGTGACTTCTTTTTGTGGGGATATTTGAAATCCCGTGTCTTTGACAACCGCAAACATGCAGGAAGCAACGGCCAACATACCTATCAATATGCAGGAGAGACTGATAAGAAACAGCAGAATTCGATGCAACCAGTATATCGACAATGGGGGGCGTCACTCACCTGATGTGATTTTTAAAACGACATGGTTTACAAAACTTTAAATCTTTAACATTATAGTAAAAAAAATTAAATACATAGTGGGTCCGATTTACGCTCATTCGGAAATAAGAAGTTCTCGAGTGTACATCTGTGCCAGAACGTTAAATCTCTTTTTTTATAAAATAAAGTGGTACGTGTGCTTGACGTGTGAGAATTTTAGGGTTCGTTACAAGTACCGTTATTTTTTTCCAAGAATTATTTACCATGATGTCAGCAGTTCAAATTCGAACCCTCTTCCTTTACGAATTTAAAATGGCACACAATGCGTCATTGGCAATCAAAAACATTAATGACGCAGTTGAGGATGTAGCGGTAAACGAACGCATTATACGATGTCGGTTTGGAAACTTCCGTTCGGGAGATTTCAGCCTCGAAAATGAACCACGTAGGAAGCCGGAAACGTTAGATTGCACAAAGCATGAGAGTATCCCCAATGGCAATAAGTCGATACCTTTAGGTAGAAACACACTATTGTATTACAGTGTGTTGTGTAGCATAGCAACCCTATGTGTTGTGTCGTGGATCGATCGAAACCGACATAGGCAGAGAGCTCGTGGGGGGTTCTGATGCGTCACAACACAACACACAAGTATATTTCCAGTTGTGTCGTGGATGTGCACTCTTCAAAAAGTTAAAAGCAAAAAACAATTTTTTTGATACTGATTCGATTGATACTGTTCAAAATAACGTCGTCACGACACAATGCGTCACGATACAACACGACAGAGTAGTATAGTGTAGTAGGAAAATAAACTGAACCGTTTTTGCACCGATAGTCACCTGTGATGAAAAGTGGATACTATCGTAAAATATCAGGGCAATAGTTAAATTCAGATAAAACACCAAAACACACCCCCAAGCCCGATCTTCACCCAAAAAAGTTTATGGTGGCAATTTGGTGGACATATCGAAAGGACCAATCCACTTTTCATTTCTTCAACCAGGAGAAACGATAAACGCTATCAAATATTGTGAGGAAATCGACATATTGCATGCAAATTGGCTGAAAAGCAAACTGCGTTGGTCAATAGGCACGGTCCGATCCTTTTGCATGACAATGCTAGACTCCATACCTCACAAGTAACAATACAGAAACTGTTGCAGTTAGTATTTGAAATTCTTCCGCATCCACCGTACTCTCTTGATATTTCCCTAACGGATTACCATCTTTCCGCAATTTGGATTCATTTTACCCGCAGAAGGTCTTCCGGAACCGAGCAGAGATCATAAAAGTCTCCAGTTAGCGTAGTCTCTGGCTGTCTCCTAACTACACTTATGCGCCCCACCTAAAGCGGAATCCTCATCTACTGTATCGACAATTTTCCGCTTCGAAGACAATTCGCGTCCTATTCATCTCAGGGGATTACCGTTCACAAGGAAAAGTGATTGAAACAGTGATTGGCAAGTATTAATATTTTGGATGAGGTGTCATTATTATAATTATCATCGAAAGCGAGGTAGACAAAATCCCTAACTGCATCAAAGTTATAACAGTCTGTCTTATAGTTCTCTCCGATTCGTTGATATTGCGAGTTCTTTCTTCCTGACATCATATACGAGTACATACTTGGTGTTGCCTTTATTCACACCATAATCCATTTCTTCTAGATCGGGCAAGTATGCCATGCTTCCATTCATCAGGCATACTCTGACCAAATCATGTTATTTTATTTACCAAGTCAGATGACTTCCGCCTTAAATAACTCAGTAGATACGCCATCCTATCAATAGGAAAAAAAAAATATACTGGCCACTGAAAATTTCCCACCAAATAAATTGTCTCTCTATTATATTTTATTAGATTAATTTACTCATTTACTTGTAATTAAATTTTTATAAATTTCAAGATATAATTTCTGACAAAGACGGGACAAATCTGACTTCATGAGCAAAGAAGACGAGTTTCTTTGAAAATACGAGTAAATGAAGAACTATAGAAGCGCTTTACCGAAATCACGGGGACGTGGTACTATGGTAACGATGCATGTTCTGAATTTTTACCAGGAATTAAAAAGAACATACATTCCGCTGTCAGGTATAATAAATCAATCAAAAAGGATGATGATCGGCATCAATCTCGATCACTTGAAGAAGAAGTGGCTTGGATAGCAATATCCACACTTAAAACTAATAATACTGCTGACTTCTATGGGCTATCTGCTGAAGTTTTTTTTTTTTCACAGCCGAGCAGGTTGATTCCGTAAAGAGTATATGCCAACTCACCTACCTGCAAAATTTGGTCGGATGAAAGACAACCCGGTGAATAAAAACTCAACACTGTTTATCAGATTTTCAAGAAGGTCTTTGCTGTCGATTACATATTATCTTTATGAATTTCAAAAAAAATCCTTTCCATATGAAAACAGAACTTAAATTACTCACATTAAATTTATTTTCAATTTCAAGAATCCTTCCTATAAAATGGAAATGATTTGAACCTATCAAAACTTAGAACAAAAACGGCTAGTTTATGGAAACCGAAGGTTGAGATATCCTCCTCATTCAAAAGCCTCGGTAAAAATAAAATTATTTCAAGTTTATTTATATAATAAAAGGACAATACACAGCATGATAAAGATTTACAATATTTCGCTTCCCGATTCACAAACTTTACAGCCGAATGTCTAGCTTCTGATGTTGTCTCAATTCAGTCAGAATAGTAGCGAAGGAACTCTTTACTTTTATAGATATTACGAACGTATTTCATAGCAGCTCACTTCATAATTTGACTCATGACTCTGACTCTACAATATTTTATAAAAATTATAATAAATTGTAACAATTAGAAAAACTATATGAAAAGAATTAAAAGAAAAAAAAAACAGAAAATACGCACTTTAAGTTAGTTTTGAAATTCGAGAGTCCTTCCCCAAAAAAAGATATTTTTAGAATACTCCCAAATAAAGAACAGGAACGGTTTGTTTGCATGAAATTCAAGAGGGCCAATCCTATTCATCGATAGGCCTAAGTACGATACAATAAAACATGAAAGATGTGAGTTTTTCTTATAAAAAAATTATACATTAAAGCAAAAATATAAGAATATATTAAAAATAATATCGGATGGTTTTGAGTTGACCTTTTCCTAGGAAAATATTTGTCATATTTCTTCGGTTTTCAATTGTAAGACAAATTGATAATTGGGGAAACCACTAATCAACGGTTGAATCTGGAGTTGTGAAGTACTAAATTAATGTACACTGAGGATGGATATACTCGTACATGTAGGATTAAGTAACTGGCAAATAATTTATAACGTTTGGGAATGTGTTTTAACCTCTAAATACATATAGACTTCGTTCTGAACGAGAACTGCTTGTGATCATCATCTACATAGTAAAAATATAGTCTGGCCTAACTAAAATTTTATCATCCACGAATGCAATTCATTTAAAGAGTCAATTACATTACAGCGTAAATTATTTATTAAGTTTATGTACATAATTTATTTAAATTAATCAACATTCAATATATTCGATAAATCGCAAAAACAAGGTTTTAGAATAGCAATTTTAGAAATATTCTATTCAATTCGATCCGCAAATGAGAGCTTACATTTCAGGTTTTTGAATTAAAAAGTATTAGCAGTTTCCTACCGGACATTCCAGGGAACTGCAGAGCCGATGAACTCGCTAAAATTGGAACCACTCTACCTATTCTACCGGAAAAGGGTAGCATAGGTATACCAATCGCTACATGCAAATTAACATTAAAGCAAGAAGGCTTGGCGCTTTTACAAATGATTTCGGTAGAAGCTACATAGACGAGGAAGATGAGGAGACAATCCTCCATCTACTCTGTACATGTCCAGCTCTCTCCCAGAGAAGAAAGCTTCATCTAGGAGCTTTCTTCTACAACTACCTAAACGATCTAGAAAATATAGACGTTAAGAGTTTCCTACGCTTTATCATAAGCTCAAACTGGTTCCATTAGTAAGAGGATCATAGATCCACGTGTCATCACAATGGGCCAATCGGCCTAAGTGGGTTGGTATTTCCAACAGCTACTCTTACCTACCTATCGGTTAATACAAAAGTTTTAAAAAATGTTTTAGCGTGAAGAATTCAAATTGTAAATCGATTGTTATATTTGAATACTACCATAATTCGAGCATATGACCTTCTCATCTACGTTTCACAGAGATCAACTGGCTTCCAGTGTCGAAGGTGTGCATCATCCTGGAAACCAATTTACGAAATTATTTCGGGAAATCATCTTCGCGCCAAATTGGAATTTTAGTATATCGATGGTTTGGGTTACTGCATATGTAACGCTATTTTCTCTTCTGGATGAATGTCATCCACATTTTGAAAACAATTTCCGTTGCGGTTCAGCCTTATTTTTAAAAGAAATAAGAACTTACGACGAAACCAGTTGGTTTACACCACATTGATCCAATTTTGGATAAACTGAATGGGTTTTGTTTAGAAGCGTGTACGTGGATGTTATTTTTTCGATAGCATGGCAAATAGCTATGGGCACCAAAATATGGAAGCCAAAGTTTGGCGAACTTTTCGAAATAACTTTCTACTAAATATAATACATTCTTGAGGCGTGAGTCTTTCGATGCGAATGATGAAAAAACTGAAAACCTAAATACACACTTAAGCCAGAGTATTTATCATATATTGTATATGAAGCAACAAGTAAATATAACTCTCCTCTTTAATTCAAAACTATTGTAACTGGGATTCCTCGAAAAGGTTCGTTGACGGTTCATTCCTTAAATCTTAAGTTATTCTCAAAGCTTCAACTAAATAGTGGACCATAGCCTGATTTATGGTATTTCCAACACTTACGTAACTTTATTTTACTTTGATATTTAAGAAGCTTTTCATTCACTATCATTGTTAAATGAATTTTGCTTTGTAATCATAATCACCTATACTATGTAAATTTCGGATTTGTTGATAATTTACTATACAGCAAACATTTCTGGAATAAACTAATTTCAATTTTAAGCATGTGTCACATGGTAATTAGTATTGTAACTTAATCAGTTTCTCTCGCTAAAATTGTATACTCATTGTCGTGTAAGACCGCCCAAGACCGATGACCCGTTCACTTGCATTTTTGCAATCACAGAGATAAGTTCTCTTCAAATAAACGTTATACACATTAAGCATTATTTATAGCCTCGTTATTACCTCTCTATTGGCCCCAGTTATACGAGCTCCTGCCTCTGATTCTTGAAAAAATCTCCATGATGTATTTCCATCATTGACATTTGCAAATCCTTGTTTTGATCTATTCACATCGAGGACAATTTCATTTCGAAAATGCTTTAATTTTTTCTGTTTTCTACCTCCTTGATTCCAGTGGATACATTAATATCATCTCCTTCTTGCCGAAGTGTGTATACAGGTTTCAAAATAAATTCCATGTACCTGATTCTTACGAGTACATGTAATGGAGAGACTTCATATTCGGTGTTATGTTCGTCATCATTTGATTCATCTTGAGTGTTGAAGTGTTTTTTTGTTGTTTTGCATAAGGGGCATGACCGCATTGGCTTTGTATCTGTTATTTCATTCAGCACTTTTCTGTCAATCATAGTTAAAAGGAACTGGTGGTTGACAGCTATCAGTATTTCGTCATTAGCTTTACACACATTAGGGTGAAGATTAGCAATTTGACTTTTGAAATCTTTGACTGTACTTTTTAGGAGTTCTGCAGTTTCCTTTGCCTGGACGAGAATTCCTCCAATGTTCGCCATTTTAACTGGCGAACAACTGAACATGTGTGCATCTGTTTCATCAGCTGGTGTATTTAGTTTTTGCTTGTAGGCACCTTGGCCAGATGATCCATCACAGCCCCACTTATTGTACTTTGTATTGTAAGAATTCTTAGAACTGCAACTAATTCACCCTCACTTTTGTTTTGTAAAAGTATGATATTTTTTCTTTTGACAGATACGAATCCATAAATAAAGCCAATGCATTCTCACTCTTATACTTGATAGGAACTTTTTGCGGAGTAATGCTTTGTCCGCTTTCACACGTCGCAAATGTGTAATGCGCATGTTCTGGTTATTTTCTTTTGAATTGTCATTCAGTGATGCGCGCAACTCTACATGAAGACTTTCCCCTTCTTTGAGTTTGCATGTTATTTGACAGTCTTCTTTCATTTCATCTTTGGCGCTCAGTCTTTCATAATTGAAAATGAGCCCCCTTGTTAATTCTTTGGTCCATTTCAGTTCATCCGCCATACTGAAATGTTATGCTCGTAACACAGCGAAAGAAGTAATGAAGCAAATTCGAAAAAGAAAGAAGAAGGAGAAAAAGAAATGTCAAAAATTTGCAATGAAATTGCTACCCACATGCAGTGGGAATTTGGTTAGTTGGGTATTTTTTGTTTCATTATTTCTCTCTTTTGCACTCATTTGAATCTTTCGAAACATGCGACGTATAAAAGCGGACTTTCTTTTATTCTTTTGATTCGCAGTGGACTTGCGGAATAGACTGTCTTGGTTACTTCAGCTCTCATCTTTTCATGATCATTATATGCTAAGGCATTAGAAAAATCTTCAGTGGTTATATTTTCGGTGGCATTTATTAGTTTTTGGCCTTCCTCTTGATGTACTTGGTAAATCACACGTTTCTTCTGTTCTTTCAGTATCGATATGGAGACAATTTTCCAGCCATTGGCTGTTCTTTTTTTCTTTCAATCTATAGGCTGCGATGATACCTTTTTTTCAATTTCGGACATCTTTCCGCTTGACAAATTGGTAATCTGACAGTCGGTAATCCTTATTTAAATTGTTTTATGAAATGTCTATTTTTACTCTTTTGCTAATATTTTCTAATAAAAACGTCTGGTCGACCGATTCACTTTTAACTGATCGTTTAAACAAACCGGTTCATCTTTTTATACAACGCTGTGAAAAATGTTAATTTTTCTTGGAATAAGTACTATAATAAACATTGACTGGCTCTACAATCAAAACTATTGATCCAAAAGAAATAATTTTTTTAATTACCAGATCTCAAAACATTTGTTAATCCAGTGGAATTAAAATGTTGCATTATAGACCCACCCGAAAATTGAATTATGCATACACTTTTGCCTAGACGGGTCACTGTGGCGTTCGTTCATCTTTGGATTTTTTGTTCATTCTGAGTGTCTAGTCATTCTGTTTTTCGTCGATGATAAATTCGATTCGATCATTCCTAAACATAATTGTGATCCAAGTCGAGACCTCATCACGATTTGTAGTCCACCATAATTTTTTTAATTTCATTAGAATAATAATTCGATCTATTTTCATCTTTAAACGTAGATGTGTATTCGCATATTCAATGCATCGGAGGTGGGATTTCGGAGTAACTTTCTTCGTTGAATGCAATTCAATCAATCGATTAATAAAATTCTTCCCTGAACAGTTGGTAATTACGAGTATAGTGGGGAAAATTGAATACCTATACTATACGTCGCAAGAACAATTACACAGGGTGTCCCCTAATTCGTCAACGATAATTTGTGAAATGATTCCTGGGTATATACTAGGAAAAAAATCGTTCTACAGGAACGGAAAGGCTTACTTTGGTATAGACTGACGCATGTTAACGGAAATTGCTCAGTTAATACTAATGGTAGAAACTTCGCTGATGGCTTTGTTTTTAGAAAAAATACTATCCTTTGTAACTGCATTTAAATAATGACATCTTTTTAGGGTCTTCAGATATCCAATTTCTAAGCCTGTTCCATTTTTTCTTGCCCATGCTAATTTTTGACATGCATGGGCAATGAAAACGGGACAGGCTTAGAAATTGGATATCTAAAGACCCAAACAAGATATTAACTTTATTTAAACGCCGTTATAAAGGCTAATATTTCTTCTAAAAATAAAGTCCTACACGAAGTTTTTACCATTAGTACTAACAGAGCAATTTCGGTTAACATGGGTCAGGGTACAACAAAGTACCCAAATTGCATTTTCCCATCGATTCCCAAATTGCATTTTCTTCTCTAGAATCTTCAAAGCGAAGCCTTAAGTTTAGTAAAGTACCCGACGCGATCTATAAACAGCCAGGGGAAAGGCTACACAAGATAGCCTTTTGAAAAAATTTATGATGCTGAAACTTGAACCGATAAGTTTCAAATGTTAACGTACTTCGTAAAATATCTATTGGGGCTGACGAAACATCAAGAGGTCTTGATTCAATAAAGCCTCTCGAAAGCAAGGTTGATAGGAATACTCGGCAGGCTTAGTCAACTGATGGTGTTGACAGAGAAAAAGCTATTATAAAGCAGTTTCTACCTTTCTTACAACATCGTTGTGATTCGAATCATGCAAAGGACCTGCTCGCGTACCAACTAAATCGAAACCCGTACCTGTAAGAAGAATGCATGCAGCGCAGCGTCTACTACTCAGTCCTTGAAATCTGATGCATTTCATTCGCTGGCGCAGTACACCGAATTTCTTTCAATGAATAAGGAAGGAAAGAGAATGATATAAATCACAATCACAACTAAAGAAGTAATTAATTTCTAAAATATTAATTTTTAGTTGAATTGATTAAAAATATAATATACAATACAATACAATACACAATATGAATTCTCCTTCAGAACCAACCTTGACACTTCTCGTCCAACCTAACATGCTAACTTCACACAGTTTGTGGCACAATCTTTGTTGCCCACTGCTGTTAGTAAGATAATTGACACCAACGGAAATGATTAGTTAGTTCGTGTTTTGATAGACCCTGGATCACAAGTTTACTTTGTAACTGAGTCGTGTGTCTGGAAACTTGGCTTAAAACGGTCAAATGTACGGATACCGATTTGAGAAATTAGTACAACTTGCGGAGGACAATCAAGAGGCTTAGTATTACCATTAATCTCATTAAGCTACAACTCAAACGGTGTGTTAGTAAATGCATACATCTTAACGAAGATTACATCGGCATTATCTAGTGTCATGATTGATACTGTATATCAAAGTTAAACTCAGCAGATCCATCTTTTGATAAGCCCAATTGGGTATTGTATGGTATATTCCAGGGTATGGAATACCTTACAAGGGAAAGGAAATGTTATTCGCGTGCACACAAAACAGTCTTTGTATGCGTATTATACTTGATACTTGAATTAATATTCAATCACATCACACTTTTGTAAACATTGATTCAATTTTCCAAACCTTTCGGACAATCGAGGACGTCAAACCGAAATTTATAACTTCCTAACAATTCAAGCACATCGAAGAACATTTTTGTAAAATCCATCGAAGGGACAAGGATGGGAAATATATCGTTAACCTTCCATTATTCGCCGATCCCCTCGGGGCTGTATTTTTTCGTTTGACGACAATGGAAAAAAAGATTTTCAAAAAACAGTGAACTTTTTCAACTTTACTCTCAGTTTTTAAATGAATATTTAACTTGGGACACATGCGTAAAATACCTTCACCAATCAATAAACCCAACATATTTTACCTTCGGCATCATGCAGTACTTAAACCTGAAAGCTCTTAGATTCGTTCATCCATAAATCAAGGACTGTACATCCCCCATTACTTGGTATAAAATTCAACTACTCCTATCTGCTCGAGCATGACTTATAAATCAATGAACAAACGAATGTATTTTCTAATGGTGATTTTTACAATGCCCGTTAAATTTACCATTGGAATATGTAGTTTACTCCTATTTACAATAGATTAATGCAGAATTTCAAAATTTTCACTCTTTTCACTCAATTACAATTGCAATTACAATTAATTTGTTACTTCAATCATTCAATCACAAATATGGAAATGTTTAATTAAATTAGTTGTGATTAAAATGGGAGATTAATGATTGAAGTTTGTGATTGAAAAGGAAAATAATTTACTTTTCCATCTTTTCTTTTCATTCGGAAATCTTATAGGTAGCAAGTATGTACAAGACTTTTCTATAAAAGTTTTTTTTTTTTTCAAGAAATTCACTGAAATAGTAAAATAAACAGCAAAAAATAAAAGTAAAAAGAGTTTTCCGGTTGAGTTGATGTGAACGACCTTCTCGCATAGCAGTTGTTCAATTGGTTAAGAAATGTCAGCTTTTGGGACAAGTTACAGATTGTAGGGAGCTGGAATCATGCTCGTCGCAAAAAAACAACAGAGAAAATTGCTTGTGTAGCTCGAAGTTTGACCGTAAACCCAGTTTTGTCGATTCCACGTGAATTTTATGAATGGCTTGAGTTGTAGAGATACAGGGTTCAATTCATGCAGAAACTTAAGCTTGCCAATATTAGCGGCATCCTAACTTTGCCAATTGCAGGAAGATCAGTGATTTTCTATAAACTTCACTTAAAGGTATACATTTGGGCGATGCTTATTTCCGACAGAACAAGTGGCGAAACCATTATTCTTTTGCGATAAAGGTTTTTCTGGTCGAACCATTTCCCAAAATATTAATCAAAATCAAAAAGCCGAGATCATGCGATTTAAGTCGGCTCGACTTCATTCTTTGTCAATTAAAGCACTCCAAACCAATAACGATGCCGCAAATGTGCGAAAATATGATGAGCCATGTTATCCAAAAGAGCCTGGATGTTCAGAAAACCGACGTGTAAGTCATTTGGCTGATTGTCATTCATTAATAATAGCAGCTCTTTTTCTATCGATTAAAATATTAACCACAAATCAAAATGAACCATCTTATTGGAAGATCTTTAGAAGGAGAGATTTCTTGTTTATATATACGAATATAAGGGCAAAGGCGATACAAATATCAACCAATTAGTAACGTTAATGTTGGATATGGTTAAGATATATGAATAAATTTTAGGCAATCGAAAGCGCAATAATAAGGCAGACAATGCAGCTTTATGGAAAACGGCTTGATATATTGCGCGATTCAAAGCCATGGGACGTCTGAGAAGAAATACTCTGACACTGCGAAAAATCTGCATTTGATCTTAAACATTTTGAAGGAAATCAACGAGCACCCAATAAGCTTTAATCAATAGAAAAACATAGAGTGCGAAAAAGATGATAGTCCGTTGAGAAAACATCTGGGGAATACCGTGGATGTGGAATTTTTGAACAGTCATGCGTGAGATATAGGATCTGGCATTGGCAGGCAATAGAATTGAACCATGATTACTGACCACCACAGGGTGCTTTTCAATCAATTTTTTTCTCAAAATACTTGACAGCGTTTATCGTCTTTCCTGATTGAAAAACCAAAAAGTGGATTGTTCGTTTCGATATCCGACAGACTTAAACCATAATCACCCAGAAAAGGGTGAAGACAGGCCTTGAGGGTTTGTTTTGGTTTTCGACAACATTCAAGCACTGCCCAGATCTTTTACGATGTTCATGCAAAACCCACTTTGACTACGTGATGCATAGATTTCTAGATGCCATAGTTTTTGGGACTCGTTTACGAGTAGTTCATTTAGTACCACTAGTCGAGTTTCTTTATCTTTCCTGTTAGAGAGAGGTCTATCTAGAGTCTACCTGCTGTAACTGGTGCAGAAGGGTTGTTGTAAGGCAGTATTTTTAACTTATCTGATGTTTTGATTTTTTGTTTTTATTTTTAAAGAACTGTTTACTTTTAAGTAATAGATTGCTTTGCGTTAATACAGCCATTTTAACAGCCGTTAAATCACACTTGCGCAGAGAACAACAAGTGAATTAATCAAAGTAATTGACCCAATGATTTAACTGTCTTCAAAAATTCAATCAAAGTAGGTCAGTTTATGATGTGCATAGTACCACATATCTTTTCCCAATGCACTTTGTATGGATTTTATGCGAAAAGGCTTGGGACCCATATTTGTCAATTCCATGTCGTTCGCTACATATTGACCTTGTGCGGATTATGATCTTTAAGCGACACCTTGGGGGACCTTTCAGTACTTTTTGTCTTAATGTCTGACAAGTACATATATACTTTCATATGGAGTAAGCTATCTGGACTAGTTTCAAAAATTATAAGCGAGTTTTTTTTAATAAAATCATACTCTAGGTTTATTCACTTTATTTTCCTAATCTGCACTGATATCAACCATTTACCACAGCGTCAGTTAATCATTCGATTAACATGATCATCTGGCCTTGAACTATTGACATAACAAATTTGTTGACAAGTGAAAATGAGAAAATGAAATGATGTTTTCTTCTTTGCCAGTTCATCTATTTTTTTCATTGCCCTTTGCCACTATGCGTCATGTCAACGGGCTTTTGATTAAAAATAAGTTAAGATGTGACGACAAAGGTACCAGACTCTATAGCAACGTCTAAATTTTGCAGAAATCATAACTCTTGCTGATTCTGACCAGCTTTTTGGCCCATACACTCCTTTCATGATGATATGGGACATGTACTTTAACTAGCCAACAATAAGGGCTTTAAAGACCCAAATAGAATCTACTCTACCTCGGCTCAAATTGTCTGCCTTTAGGAAAATATTTTACACCACACATGCAATTTGTTCTCAATTGTCATGAAATACAATATTTACAAATGTTTCATTCTGTTTCCTTTTTCAACGAATTCAAAATTACCTAACTCTATCTACTCAGTTTCAATCAAAAATGTCATGAGTGTCAAAACAGCAGTGACTAACTTAACCTTGTTTGTAATAGCTGGCTTTTTGATATAGTCTGCCTTAAAAGTAGTACATACTTTAGCTATTTACGGCTTTGGACTGCCAATTTACTAAAATAGTCAAAAAGTAATGTCGCTTCTTGTAAAAAAAAGTTGAAAAAATAAATAATTTACTGAATAATCAATAATATAAAAAAAAATACCCACTTAGTTTAGTTTTTAATTTCAAGATTCCTTCCCGCAAAAATGACATTTCTAGAAGCATTCCAAATAAAGAACAGGAACGGCTTGTTTGCAATAAACTGGAAAGGCTCTAATTTTCGGACGAAGGATGACCTCATCATTAATACGACAGCTAAGTACAATAAACAAGAAAATCTCATAAGTGTTTTGTATAAAAAAGAAGTATGCTTAAAAAAAAATTTAGAGATATGTTTTGGAAAAATATTTTAAGGTAATTTATCAATTTACTTGGTAAAAGTACTCATGTACGAGTATACCATATAATCGTACCTATTGATTGAAAAGTTGTCAGCCCACCTCTAGACTGGTAGTAAGGAAATCATAGAAAACGGCCCTCTCTTCAAATAGTTATTTATTTTGATCTAGCATTCCAACGTGATCATATTTATTTTATTTGTTTAAAAATGTTATAGCCTTCGTTTTTAAAACCAAGCTGCATTCTCTTTTTCGGAAACATAACATAAAAATCTCTTAGAAAAATAACGACATAACATATTATACGTTTAGCCTATACACTCATATGTTAAATTATTTACGAAAGTAGGTATGTTTGCTTGTAAAAACAAAGTTAACATATTTTTTCGATTCTAAATGAAAAACAAATCTGTGGCAATTTAAGCTTAAGTCGACATAAGCAATTTTTCAGATTTTCAATTAGAATTAATCTACAGTTTGAGAACAACTATTCTATCTCACCCCCATTTTAAGACAGTGTTCCGTTGAAAAAATATGGTAAGTTTCCTAAACACTTATGTTTTAATAAATATGCGGTGTTTTTAACAAAGCAGCTTAAGTTAAGCAGTTTTCTTATGTTACATTATTTCAATTTTTTAGTTTTAACAAAAAAACTTATGTCGTTTTAAGCAGGCTGAAATTCTAATTTCTTTGTTTTTTTTTTAAATCTTATGTTCACTTAAGATGTTTTTTTAAATTCTTTATTTGATTTCATGGGCACTTATGTTATGTTACGAGTATATTGTTCTATCAAAATTAATACAATTTTATTTACAGAATTTTAGTATGACAGAAAAACTTAAGTGAAAATAGCTGTTGCAACACAGTATTTAAATACCCGTTACTTATGTCAACATAAGTTAGTTTTGTTGGGTGCATACCAGTTTGCTCTATTCACTTAAGAGGAAAGGTTGAGTTTCTCAGTCTAAGAAAAAAGAGTTTCTTATTCAAAGTTTTTCGCGGTGAAGTGTGTTGCGTATGCATATTGCTCTTTCAAAAAGTGTGCTTAAGTTTTCTACATTAGATTACTTGCCTATTTTCAAAATGGAACGTGCAAGAAATCTGCTGTCTATATCATTAAAAAATCAATTCAATAGAAATTTGGAACGGTGTACATCTACAGGCAATGAAAACAATTTATTTAACTAAGCTTGTAAGTTCATATTATAAGGTTTTAAATAAAATAGGAAAAGGAACCATACATTTCTTAGGCACAAATAATAAAGTGCGAGACAGATTGGTTAATCAAGATTTCCAGAACGTAAAAGAAAACGGAGGCAATGCTTGCGAAACCCAAAATAAGATATGGAGGCAGAAGGAAAAAATTCAAAATATTTTGATAACGACAATTCACTTGGCGATCCTGATTTTTTCCCGTTTGATACTTTGAGTCAAATACCGAAAAAACAGCCAAACAAACAAGAAGATGCAAAAAGAAAAAACAAATTCCGGCAAAAGCTATATATCTATAACTGGAAAAGTCTTAAAGGAACGAACCGTACGAAGATTGGATGATTGTCGCAACAAATGTGGAGAAAAATCAACGTTTGCAAATCGACAGCTTATTTATAAATCGTACTGGGAGCTTAATTCTTATGAATTGAGACAAGCTTTTGTTGCCGGCTTGATTTTGGTTGGCAATACCAAATTTGTAAGAATAGAAAAGAGCCTTACCAATCCGAGAAAGAGGAAATACACAACCAAATATTTCTTTGAGATATGCGGAGAAATGGTTTCTGTTTGCCAGAAATATTAAAGATACACCCTTTGTGAATCAGAAAAATTCATCAAAACAGTCATTGAAAAAAAAAGGCTGGAAGGCTTTGGGTCGTTCACAAGTGATTTGCGTGGAAAACATCCTGGTTCTAAGAAACTCGCTCCTGAAAAAGAAAATGAAATTATTGAATTTATAAAAAGTTTCCCATTCTACGAATCGCATTACACAAGACGCGATACGCGGTTGACAACCGTTAAAATACATCATCCCCGTAATTGGTATCAATTCGTGAGAACAGTGAGCATAAAAGACAAATTTGAAGTTAAGGACATAAACCAGGATGAGATTTTCAATTTCTCAGCTGTTTCCAAAGAAAAATTTATGTGGTGAAAGGTGGAGAGAAATTTTGTTGGCGAAAGGTAAAGTGGATGAGGTTCACAAAATAGTTTGGAACAGTATATTTCAAAACATCACTTAATGAAATCGAAGAATTGAAATCGCTTAATATAAAACGCCGTGGGTTCAATTCCATCAAAATAGATGATCTGCAGAAATGTTATACTTCACCACTTGCAATCAATGAAAAGAAAAAGCTAGATTTATTGGATATGGTGCCATTGATTGACAATATCTATCATCCGTTTTATAATAGTTTAAATGGCATTAAAGTGGCTGACTTTCATACCGATTTCACCGAAGGTGATGAAGAAGATTAACAATCTAACGTTTAAAAAAAATACTGTTTTAATTGAAATCTTATGTTTATTTTGAAAAACCTAATGAATTTTGTACGGTTTGAGTTCCTTTAATTACATTTTTATAATTAAATAAGTTAATAAAAGTTTCTTATAATTTCCTTAAGTTTTGTTTTTTTGTAATCTGTAATTCATCATAAAATCTTAAGGCAACTTAGGGACATCATAATAATTTCTGAGGGTATGACAGAAGAACTTATGTTACATAAGACATTAATAATCACCAAATTGATTTTAGCAAAAGAATGTAATTGCTAAAATCACGTTGTGAATACATTGTTCTTCATATATTTTTACAAATGAAAAGAATATATGACGTGTATTCTGTACTCTATGTATATTTGAGCATTAACAAAAATTTTAAATTTCATAAACAACAACAACAACAACAATTTAGACAAAAACGTCTATTTTTGAGATATTAAAAACACATTTGTTAACATAAGCTACTCTGTCTTATTGCCACAGAAATGTATTATACAATACTTTGTTTGCATGAAATATATTGCATCTTACGTTTCCATGAGTACATGTTTATGAAGTACAATTGAAAAACAAAATTAAATATATATTTAGGTATTTTATAATTATTGTATAATAGGTATTGTATTGTATAATTAATACCACATCTTTTATACAGAGAATTTTTCTAATTTTATTGAACGTATTATTTGCAACGGGGAAGTTATAAGTGAACTTGGAGGTGAAGTACCAAAAAAAACTGCCATTTAACAAAAAAACATAATAAATCAAGTGTAATGTTTTACCTTTATTGCCATGATAAACGATAGCTTACCATAAAAATAAGAATACAAGGTAAATTTAAATACAGTGACTCATGAAACTCTCGTGTTCCTTATTTATTTTAAATATTTACGGAGCGCCCTGAATTCGCACTTGTTGTCCCCTGTCTAGTCATCACAAACTATTAGCCTCACTCATTCCAAACTTGGAACATTGTTAATCATAAGTAACTGAAGTCGTTTGGATTAAAATTTGCAAAAAGTCTTAATTCTTCATATATCCTCGAAAATTTAACTTCATCCTTTTTATTTTCAAGGAGAAATTTTACCTTATCACTGCCCTTAATATCAGATATTAATATGGATTTTCTAAATTTTTCAAATCTACAGTACTGAGCGTCGATATTGTCAGCGGAAATACAAAAAAGCACGGGGACGTATGTACGAGTATGTACGTACATACGAGTGTGAGTCAATAAGTTCCTTAAAATTAAAATAGACGGCGTTTCCACTTAAAACACAACATTTTGCTGGTCAACAAGCATCTTTCAATAGAACGCTAACACGTTTTCAGAGAGATCTGTCAAATAGTTTTGTTATGACAGCCATTTGAAACAGACGCTTAAGACAACTTTCGTAAAAATGGAAAAAATTGAATTTCGTGTGCTCATTAAACACTATTTTCATCACGCAAACCAAACAAATGCTTGAAAAATATTATGGAGACTCTTTACCATATTGTGGAACCATGCAACACAAGTGACGCCGAACGGTCTGGTCGCCCAATTGAGGTCATTACACCAGAAATGGTCGATAAAATCTACGATATAATATTGGACCTGTGCTCAAGTCCGCAGTCGCAATAGCAAAATTCCATGAATTTACGAATTGCTCAGTCATCCAGCCCTGTAGATTTAGCCCACTATGACTATTTCTAAACATGAAGAAATGGCTCGGCGGTAAGAGATTTGGGTCGAATGAAGAGGTTGTTAATGATACAAACGCCTATTTTGAGGGGCTCGAGAAGCCCCTCGCATTAAAGAATTAGAGAAAACGAAGTGCATTGAGCTAAAAGGAGATTATGTTGAAAAATAAAAGGTTTTTTTTGCGGAAAAGAGTGTTCCTTATTTCAATTTTCAGGGACTTGTCGACCCACCCTCAGTCATATAGTATGACACTACCCAACAGTTTTCCATGGCCTCCACATTAATTTGAACAGTGAAACTACCATTTTCTGGTCTCCTTCTGTTTGAGTTTTTTGGAGAAATGATCAACAAAATTTATTGCCGCAGCTAACCGCTTCCAAATATGAAAACCTACATATTATTTAAATTAGCGCAATTTGTATCATTTCAGACATGATAACTTCATGTAAGACAGTATTTTTGGTAGTTTCCGGTATCTCCGCAGATAATTTAACTGGAGAAACAAGTTATTTCAGTCACAATAAAATACGGATATGAGGAGTATTTCCTTGTTTACCATCACAAGAAGTTCCAGTGAAAGATGTTGCTTACTTGCTTACAAGGTCTCTGCATTCCAATCGTTTTATCACTTACTATTGCCATGCTTCCCTTTATTAATGGCCCGGGCGCCTTCAGCCATTACATATGATACATAAAGAATGAAAGGTATCTTTATGTTTTTGGTTACTTCTGTTGGCTTAAAAATAAACTGTTACTCTATGAAACAAACGGGAGGAAAAGCTCATAACAAGATGATCAAACATTGTTACGCATCATTATATTAGTCTATACGGGCACTTACTAAAATAGTAAAGAAAACTGCTAAAAGGGAAAACCTGTAGTACAGAAACATTGCAGTCAAATAGAAAAAAAAGTCCTATTCGTATCAAGCGAGTTTGACAGCGAACTCGATATGTCGCTCAAAGAACAGGCACAGTAAAAAATAAAAAATAAAAACAAACATGGCGGATTGTTGAGTGCAACAAACAAGTACATGGCGCGGAGTTGACAAACGCGATCAGATGCTGGCACCCTACCCTCAGATGGTACAAGATAAAGCCTTGCTACCACCTATAGAGGCACCAAACCTAATGAATATTATCTGCACACTAAGTTGGCAAACTCACAGCTTTGTATGATCAGCGGGCTTAAATTCTTGAGTCAAATAAAGCTTTGGGGCTTTATGAGCCAAGACTTAATTCAAAATTTGGTAGAGTGTTGTTTATGATATGCTCCATTCCTGAGATTGGCTTGAAACCGACACTCCTATATTTTAGCCGTGAAATCTTTTTATTTTCTGAACTCTTTGCGTTGATACAACCGATTTTGAAAGACCATTTGGGCCTCAAACGTAGTTTTTAATAGATCACAAAGGTCGTAATAATTTTCAACTTCGTTTGTACTGAAGCTAATATGTGTAGAGTATGCGGGAGAAACAGATCCAAATTTTCAAATAAAAACCCTCCGGATGCCATAAATATATCAGACTCAACTGAGCACCCATTTTCTACAAAAATATACTTTAAAATAAAAAATAAAAACACCTTCACAAAACGATAACTTTAATACTATCAAAAATCAAAAACATATTTTTAAATTGCTATTTTATTATTGTAATATTTATTTGAACCCAGTAATAGTTTTTTACATTTAATTACTAAATATTGATAAATATTGATAAGTTAAAAAATACAGCTTATTATCTTCTTAATTTAAGTATCCTTCCAGAAAAATAAATGGCATTCCTACTCTGAATAACATAAAGGAATGACTTGTTTGCGATAAATTTTTTCGGCTGTGGTTTTGGTCGCATGCCTGGTGCACAACCGAGGGCGAAAAGCATTGCTGTTCAAAAAGAAATTTGGCAATTATAAAGGAATATTTAGAAAAAATAAATAAAAACATATATTATAGGAAACACTACTTTACTTAATTGATTACAAAATTACTTTATGCATCAAAAACAAATTTTAGGCATCTGAAGTAATATTACTGTAGTATAAGAAATATGAAATTCCATCCTTGGGAAAGTCAGGATTATAATTTATATTGACGGTCAGATTATATAATAATACAGCAAAGCTTCAAGTCAAGTACGCGAAAGAGTTACTTATTCAATGTGAAATATTGCTATAGCAATTATATTTTTTATTTGCCCAAGTTGTTGGTACTTCGGAAGTCTTTTTAAGAGGTAGACTTAAATTTCTCGCAATTTGTTTTATTTTGTAAACAACACTTCTAGATGAAGTCCCGGTATTATATTACAACTATAGAAACACTCAAAGCTTAGGACTTTTTAAAACAATATAAACGCGGATAAGCTTTTTACATTTCTACAAGTTCATCAAGTAAATGGTGTTCGGGTGTTCTTTAAGAGGTACAGAACAAGATAAAATAAAACACATATAAAGCATGGCAGTGACCATAAGGTTTTCTATAAAACGCAATCTGCAAGTTAAATTTTCGCCCATTTTTCGAGCAGCTGGGGCCGTGTATTGCCAATAACACGCAGAATGTTGGCTTCTAGTTATCCGTTGTCTCTGGTTCATTGGCGTAGAATTCGTTCGCATTAAATTAAGTCAGTTTTGCAATATTTGTGTAGCTTTTTGACATCGCATTCATTGAGTAGTAAAATTACCTCAGTCGATGCCAGCAGGTGCACCTTAAAGATCTGTCGTCGAATTTCATTGAAAATCAGGCATCAATTAGCACTGTGTACAGCGAGACTCTTCTATACAGGAATGTTTTCATCACCAGCAAATTAATTCTCTCGATGAAAAAAAGACTTAAAAAAACATACCGGTTTGTTTTACTATGTTTTTATTACGACGGAAGAAGAAGTATTTGTTTACAAAAACTTAACCAAACTCAACAATTTAGGTATTAATGAAGACCCGGGAAATTGCCCAGTTCGTTCTTTAATAACCAAATTGCCAGTCAGAGGACGAACGAAGAAAAGACCTTTTAGGAACTCACCTTATCTTTCGATGCTCTGATAATACTCTATGTTTAAGCTCTATGGGCTTTTATACTCTATTACGCAACCACAAAAGAGAGCTTTTAGACATAATCAAACAGCTGATATTAAGTTTTTATGGAAATATACAAAACCTTTAATATAGGGTAACTAAGCTAAAGTTGGCAATATATTTATTTAAAAAAATGAATTCTTTATAATTTATAAAAAAAGAGAAATGATACGTATTTAATGCAAACATTAATTAAAGATCTGCTTCAACTGGTAAATCCTCTCAGTGCGACATGAAATTGATTCTTAAGAGCTCACCCCTAATCTTAAACACTTGTATTATTTGACACGTGTTATATTTATTCTTGTAATAATTTGTTCACACAAGTTATGATTTAGGCTTCTATATACCATTCAATAAAGCTTCGATCCACAAACTTGTTCAACGAAAAACGATCTATCTCTTTCATCTATACTAGCTAACATCTGGTATAGCTGAGGATTTCAATTAAATCTGTCCTGAGAATCGTATATTGACTGCATTCTTTGCACCATCCCGTTTTCGTATGTAACATATTGTGTTAAGAACTACTATCATCTGTAACGTTTCCGTGTATATAGCCAGTAGCACTATGTCGTCAGTGGAGAGAAGCGATTTTATGTGCAGTCCTGTATACTCCACTCCACTAGGCAGCTTTTCCCCAGTATTCTTTATGCATAATGCAAATAGAGTAGGACTTTGGGCAAAGTACTGCTTCACTGCCGAAATTGTCTGGAACCATGGCGACGTTTCCGCGCCATTCCACACACATGATAACCAACTTCGTACAGGCATTGTAGAACCGCACCAACTTCCTCGATAATCCCATGCAATAAAGCTTGTATTATACACGAGTGTCTTACGGTCAACCGTATCAAGGGTTGTCCTGAAGTCAACAACAACGTATAGGTCTTTATACCAGCGGAAAACAAATATGTGGTCAATTGCAGAATATCCAACTCTGAACCCTGCTGGATGTTCCTTAAGCAGCTTATTTTCCACACATTATATGGGCCATTTAAAAATGAAATGACTCTATAGTTGGCAGGATGTGCAATGCACATTGTGCATCCTTTCCGCTTCTTTAAAACGTACTGGAACTTCAACAGTATCAAAATTTCCTTAAAGATTAAAACTAATTTACGGTGCAGCCAGCTCTGTCCTGGCTGAAGAAAAACGTGATATCTGCAAAGGAGATATCCGCATATTTTCGGATAGTCAGGCCGCCATCAAGTCCCTGGACTCGGTCTCATTATATTCTAAAACCGCCCTTGAATGCCGATCATCTCTTATGGAGATGGCAGAGCAGTTCAACATTCACCTTTGTTGGGTGCCGGGCCACAGAGACATTTCAGGGAACTACAGAGCCGATGAACTCGCCAAAATTAGAATCACTCTACCTATCCTACCGGACAAAGGTAGTATAGGTATACCAATCGCTACGTGCAAACTAACACTAAAGCTAGATGCCAATAAAAGTACAGACCTTAGGTGGACTGCTGGACAAACATCAGATGTAGCCAAAGCTGGATCTGGATCGCTGAGTTGCTGATCCTTTTAAATAGGAAACACCACATAATATGTGTCATCACTGGACACTGACTCATAGACAAGCACGCAAGAAGGCTTGGCGCTTTTACTAATGATTTCTGTAAAAGCTGCATGGACGAGGAAGAGGAGGAGACAATCCCCCACCTACTCTGCACATGCCCAGCTCTCTCCCAGAGAAGGAAGCTTCATCTAGGAGCTTTCTTCTACAACGACCTAAACGATCTAGAAAAAATAGACGTTAACAGTCTCCTACGCTTTATTATAAGCTCAAACTGGTTCCAGTAGTAAGAAGATCATAGATCCACGTGGCATCACAATGGGCCAATAGGCCTAAGTGGGTTGGTATTTCCAACAGCCACTCTTACCTAACCTAACCTACGGTGCAGTGTGTTGGAACTATAGAGCTCTCCATTGACTGTGAGATTCCTCTTGAAGAAATATGAACCAATGATTCCACCGGCACACCTAACAATGATTTTGATTTTGATTCAACCAAAAAATTAGCCTCTTCGTTATACAAAGAGCTTCAATTATAGCACGACTTGAATTCAGTAAGCACGTAAGCCAAGATCTTTCCGCAATATCTTCCATAAATGCTATGCACGATGGCGAGTCGACTCATTCTCATCACCCTCATTGCTACGCTCCACAGCAGCAATAGCTGCTTCGTTGCGGACTGCGCGAATACCTCTGCAGATATATATCCAGAAGGAAGACGTATCAAAACGTTCAGGCAAAGAAATAGAAAGCTCCTGTACTACCGGAGGAATTAAACCAGAAAATTATATCCAATATATGACATGCAGTCTTAAACATGCCAGGAATGCCCTGAGAACTATATTGAGGCCATCTTGGAAATATTATCATAGCTAGATGGCGTTTCCTACATTTCCACATTCACAAAAGAAAGTAGATCAAAACAATGTTAACTAGATTGAACAAACTGCGATCGATGATAATTACCATTCATCTAGAATAGTTTGTGAATACGAATGCGGATAATATCTCAGATGTCAAGACACAAAAGAACAGCTGGCAGACAGCTACAATTGTAAGAAACACGAAAGTGGCGAAATAGGAGGCGTACAAAACAACGTTGCAGAAGAGAATGATGAAACATGATTGGTACTTCAACAAGGGATGAAAATGGCAGGATATCGATTTCTTCGAAATAAAAGGTAAGAACTGAAAAAGCCTTTGACCGAAATGGTGATGAAGCGCTACTGCAAAAATAATGCTCGGAAATTTTACCAGTATGTAAAAAGAATATCCCAGGTACATACTCGTAAATGGGGGCAATGAATGAGAATGGCATAGTAGAGTCGCAAATGGAGATAAAACTCTGGAGTAACCAATTCTACAAACTGATGCGGTCGTTAAATCTTTAATACAAAACTTAAATTTTGTGATGAGCTTCGCCATGTCTTCTGATCAAAACCATCGATTTGTGCGAAAAATAATGAGTAGACATACGGGTATGAACAATCGGGCGATGATACAGTATCCTACTCTATCAGCAACACTTCTATGTTAGTATCTTTGAATCTAGTCCCTATCTATTGTTTGGTGTGTGAGTTAGAAAGTACGCTACATAGTTACTACGTAAATGGAATGTCCATAGTAAAAATTATCAATCTTTGCGCGTTATGTGATTGAAAAACGATCTATATTCTCAAATTAACATGCTCTCATAATTTGTATACTTTTTTTTCTGTTTGTTATGGCTCATGTTGAAAACGATTAAACCGATTTCGATGGGACTTTCACTGTAAGGTAGAGTACTTTACCGAAAATGATTTAACTAATTCTTACTTCGACAATATTTTGAGTTCTGACAAGACGAAAGAAAAGCATTTAAAAATTGAGAGCATGGCGCCTATCAGCAAAGAATTAGAGCGACGGCCAATTATACTGCTAAGCATATGTATATGCACTTTTTGTCTCATTATTTAAAGCAGCAGGGTTTGGGTAACCACCATGTGTTTATTGATTATAAGGCCACATAAGATAGCATTTGTAGACATTTTTCCCTTAAGCATCAACTTCAAATGTAGGTGATATTCAATGGTACTCGTAACACCACCGATACTTTTCACCTAAAAAAAGAATTTCAACATCATACTTGAATAGATTCTGCAAAACAGCTTTCCACATACGATGATATCATTGACTTTAAGGAAAAACCCAAGTATATGCTGTTCACAAAGAAATTCAACGAAGATAATGAAAACATGGCCTTCGCTGCAAACTTAAAAGACTGAAAACTATGTAAGTTTCTTTCGCGAATAACTAAGAAAACACTATTTAAGAGTCACTTTTCTTCGAATCCATTCAGCGGGATACGCTCAAGAGGAAAAGATCTTAACCAGGATACGCGAAATTGGGCACTCTTGATAAAAATCCAGATCCACATCAGACTGTAGCACTACGTAAAGTAAAGTAATATTATTTGACTCGAAGAAATAAGTATGATAATTACTGTTCTACAATTTTCCCTTTTCCTTGATTTGAAATAAAATGAGAGTTGTTAAAATGAGAAAAATGATTAGAGATGATAATGAAAAAAAATTAATTGAAAACTATATTTCTATTGAGTTTATCATATGTGCATATATTTAACAGTTAAACAAGTTTATGAAAATTGCAATTTTTAATAATTTCCCGCAAGGTATATGCATTTCTCGTTCCAAATAATATAAACAAATGATTTGTTTGCTATAAACCTTTTTGGAAGAGGTCTGCGAACCACTCCTTCTGGAGTACCATAGCATACGATTAAACCTATTTAAGAAAAAAGTTTGTTAGTTTGATAATGTTATAAAAATATGTGAGATTCAGATAGTATGATGAGTCGAAAGGTAAAATATATAAATATAAAATAATTTAACTACAATAGAAATCCTTCGATCCTGTATAAATTTAGATAAATGTTTATTATTCATATTGATCCGGTATCCAACTATTGTACTTAATATACTTCCTGCGAACTACAAAGTTTCATAATCTATTGGCAAGAATTGATCCTACACTACTTTGAACATAAATCCTTCCTATCGTACATTTCATACCCACGAATATACTGAAACTCCTAGGTGTTAAACAAAGAAAAAATATTTATATCACTCGGAGTGATACGATCACCACTCACAAACATATGACTACCTATCGACAATTGTTATATGGTAAAAGCTAATTTATAATATCTCACCACTATCAGGTTCTCCACCAAAATCCCTAACAATCGTGGAAAGCTTATGAGATTGATTTTCTAAGCTACTGTGTAAATACGAGTATATGTATAATGGGTGATTTTTTAAGCATTTGGTTTTTAATAGTCGAAAAAAAGACAGGAAAATTAGAAAAGTGTATAAAATTTATATTTGAGTTGATAAATCAATGCTTGTCATTTACTTTTTAAAGATTATTTCATGTAAATGTTGACCACGACTACGTTTCAAGTGGTGCACACGGAGAGTCCAATTTTAAATCACTTTTATTGGTATCTCGCTAATACCGCATGTAATGTTGTCTTCCAAGGTTGCAATTGATGCTCTTTTATCCTCATAAAAAATAGTCACATCGCACTCTCGTCCAAAACGAGAGATAAATTGCTTACCGAACTCATTTCTCAATTGGTCCGTCGATTCGCGTGCTGTACATGTACGGGGTGGCCGTGGTATAGTGGTAGTAGCAAACGCTTCAGTCGTTCATAGACCTCGATCGGGGACAGACGTGTTTTCGACTTTTTCTCAAGCGAAATAGTGCAAAGTGACAAAAGAACAATTAAAAACATTTTCCCAAGTGATTCGGTGGCGCAGCGGTAGTGGTGTCGGCCGACAAAGCAGGGGTCGTGGGTTCGATTCCCGAAAAAACCACATCGAATTTTTATTTTTAAAAAAAAGTTTAAATCGATATACAACGGGACAGACAGAAAGTGTGATCGATCGATCGTGTGATGAGTGGAAGTGAGCGGCCCGCTATTCCAATAGCGGGGTCCGCAGATGGCATGTTGTCATCTGATGATCAGGCCGTACAGCCAGCCCAAAGATCAGAAACAACAACAACAGAAATTGCTACAAAGAGGAGGAGAAAGCTGAGGCCGACTCCGAATCTCGTAAAGCGCCTTTCCCTATCAGCTTCCTCAGAAATGCTGCATGGTGGAGCGAGGGAAACGACGGCAACAACAACAGCAAGGGCAGCATTAAAGTCAAGGAGGCAAGTCTTGGATACTAACGATTACCCGTACGTATCGGATGGTGGGGAAGGCCACTACATGGGTGCAGACAATAGCTTCGCATCCCTAGCTGCATCTGAGTCAGATGACGAAGATGATGAAGTGGAAGCTATTAATAGTAGTACAATCAAACAGCTAGAGCAAAAAGTGCTTGCTATTAAGGCAAAGCAAGAGGCAAGGAGGAAGTTGGAAAAACTGCAACAAATCCAGAGCCCTCAGAAACAACCAAACGTAAGCGGGGAGAAACAACCACCACAAAAACAGAAACAGCCGGTTAAACAACAACAAATACAGAAATCTGCACAAGAACTTACAAAGAAACATGTGCAACCACAACTAAAGCATCAGCAGCAAAAACAACAACAGCAACAAAAATCGCAGCAGCAACAACAGCAACATCAGCAGCAACATCAACAACATCAGCAGCAACAAAAACAACAGCAGCAGCAACAACCGCAGAAGCATCAGCAGCAGAAACAACAACAACAGCAAGGGCAGAAACACACTAAGCAGAAAGTGCCACCAATTAACACTTTCAAATTGGAGCTGAAGGACACCATTGAACTATGTAAGTCGGCCATTGGTAACAACTTTTTTATTAAAAGACTAAGTCAAGATAGGCATGCGATCCACTGTAACACAGTGGAGCGCTATACTAAAATAAAAAACTTATTGAAGGAATCGACGACGGAGTTCTTCTCCTACACCCCGAAGGGGGACAAGCTGCAAACAATGCTGCTGAGGGGGATTGAACCGTCAACTGATCCGGAGGAGCTCCTTGCACTGCTCAAAGAGAAGGAGTGCGAAGAGCTCAAATTCGTAGGGGTTAAGCCATTCGTCACGGCTAGAGCCAAAAGGGAGAAGCGGAAACTACCGTTCTTCCTGGTTCAGCTAAGTCCCACCAGCAAACTGGATGGTCTAAGGAGCATCAAAGTCCTAGACTACCAGGTTGTACACTGGGAAAAATTAAAGAGGAGCGAAAACATTTTACAATGTGTTCGCTGCCAAAGGTTCGGGGACGCCGCGTCGAACTGCGAAATGCAGCCTCGATGCGTGAAGTGCGGAAAGAACCACAAGTCCGAGGAATGCGCTCTAGGCAAGGACGGAGCGTCAGAAAAAAGCCAACTCTCTTGCGCGTTATGTAGCAACACGGGACACACCGCAAATTATCGGGGTTGTCCCAAATTCAAATATATCAAAAGAGTAAATCTGGCTCGGCAGCAGAAAGTGGAAATTAAACGTCCACTCGTGCAGACACAAACACCAGCCGTTACTCCCCACGTTACCTACGCCCAAATGGCGGCAGGTAGGGGAAATACGGTACAACAACCAAAGGTAGCTTCTCAGGCCCCAGCGCCTAGAGCACCGGAACCTGTACCTGACATGCTGGCTATCTTGCTCTCTATTCAGGGGCAGATGGCTCAGCTTCAGCGTCAAATACAGGAACAGGCTAAGCGGGTAGATCAAATATACGCGCTGCTGCCGGGCCTAACGCACCTCCAGTCGTAATGGGTACGTACATGGCGGAGCAAACTCTGAAGATCCTTGCTGTGAATGTTAATTCACTGATTAGGTTCGAACGACGAGCCGCACTATTTAAGTTGCTTAAAGACCAAGCCCCTGATGTGCTTTTGGTTAGCGAAACTAAGCTCACCAAGAGACACAAAATGAGGCACAAAAGATATAAAATAGTACGGAGAAACCGACCCAACTCCATTCAGGGAGGAGGCGTTGCGATTTTCGTACGAAAAGGTATACGTTTTAAAAGAGTATACAGTCGTGTAGTACGTAGGTTCCAGGTGCTGGAAGCATGCATCGTGTATATCCCTCTCCGTAGTGGAAAGCGGTTATACATGGTGTCTGTTTATGCACCCAAAGCTACTCAATCCACCTTATTCATCTCAGAGCTCGAGACACTTTTTCGATTCCTAAGACTGGAATTGGAGGAGAACTACTTTATTATCGGCGGAGATTTCAACGCCAAACATAGTGATTGGGGAAATAATACTCCAAATACTAGAGGGAACCTACTATTCAATTGGTGGGGTCAGCACAGTATAATGTATCGACTCGGCCTTAAGGCGACGGATAGTCCGTCGTTTCCTAGACACGGGTCCTATTTGGATCTCCTGCTGTTCGACACACGAAAACACCTGACATGCACAAACCAACAAACCATAAACTGTCTACGCACTTTTGTGTATGACAGTGACCATTGCGGACTTAGTACCGAAATAACCGTTCCGAACGAAGCTGCGGAATTGGACGAGTTTGTTCAAAGGCATGCCTACAACTATAGTAGGGTGCGTTGGACACACTTCTCCAGAACACTGACGAGAGCACTCTCCTCGAATTCGCTCTACCCACCGTCCAATAGAAATCTGTCAAACGAGGAGATTGACAGGTATCTAAAACTAATGGACGAGACAATTAAACGAACAATGGACAAAACGATTCCGCAACGCAACCATTGACGCACTGCACCGACATAAAAGTAGACTGCTGTCAAGGCTAAAAACCTTGTACAGACAGTTTACTGACAGACATAACCCGGAGATTATGACGCTAAAGTCGTCGATCAAAAACCTCCAAGTATTAATAAAAGAAAATTACAGAGCATCTGTAAGTTTGTATTGGAACAACAAAATTCGGGCTGTAAACACCAGCAGCCCGAATATGTTCCCGCAAATAAATAAAATATTTCGGAGGAAAGATCACAACGACCTTTCGTGTCTTAAAATCGCCCGAACGACGAACAACGAGAATATACTTATAGCAGCAGGCATCGATCCAAATGAGGCTGTTGATGATGACAACTTCTTTGTGATCGAGGATCCGCAGGAGAAGGTAGAGGCTATAGGAGCGACTTTCCAGGAAGTATATAAGGCGAATGACATCATTGGCCCGAACCACGACCTGGAAAATCGAGTCCTTGTGCACAATTTCTACCTTCGAAATGAAATAATGAATTGGCGATTCGAGAGCTCGGGTTTCACCCAGTTCAGTGACGAGAATATGGCAAATAATGCCATCACCAACGATAGGGTACTACCCCCGTTCATTTCGAAGGAAGAGCTCCAAACGATCTTCGAATCGCTTAGAAGTAAGAAATCAGCGGGAACCGATGAAATACCGAACATTGTGCTTCGACATCTCCCTCTAGAAGCGGTGGACATTTATACCACCCTGTTTAATAATGCAATGAATAACGCACATTATCCAGCGCATTGGAAAACTGCGGTGGTACATCCCATCCCTAAAAGGGATAAAGACACTTCCAATCCGGCGAATCTCCGCTCGATCAGTCTTCTTCCAAACATCAGTAAGGTGTTCGAGAAGGTGATCAATAGAGTCCTGACTAAGTGGGTTGAGGACAAACATATAGTTCCGGATAATCAATTCGGTTTCAAAGCGGGGCATGATATCATTCATGCTGCGTCGAAACTGGTTTCTGATATCCAATGGAACAAAGCCAAGAACCAGTGCACTGGTGCCTGCCTGATTGACTTGGAGAAAGCCTTCGATACCATATGGTTAGAAGGACTCTTTTTCAAGCTGGACAGGTTGAGCATTAGTAAACCACTGCTGTATATTATTTTCGATATGCTCTCCAGTAGACAGTTCATCGTGAAGAATGGCGATGTGACTTCTGCTGGAACATTTAACATTAAAAACGGTCTGCAACAAGGTAAATTCGCCGATCCTATTCAACATTTACACGAGTGATCTGATAGGTTCACTTCACCATTCTATAGCGTACGCAGACGACATAATCGCGTACAGATCAGGTCCTAAGATTGAGGTCATTAATATACTTTTGCAGCGTGACTTCGACAAAATTAAGCGATATTGCGATGACTGGAAGTTGAAAATCAACTTTCAGAAGTCGGAAACCATTCTTTTTAGGACGCCTTTGTCTGGGGCCTCAACGGATACCAGAAAGAATTGGCGAAAGTTTTCTATAGTCGGACAACACGGACAGCCACTTGCTTGTCGAAATGTAGTCAGATACCTTGGGATCTGGCTGGATCAATATCTGTATTTTAACAAACATATAGATGTTGCTCTGGCCAGAGCCAAAGGTGCTTTTGCCCTTACAAAGAGACTGTTTTATAACAGCCAACTCGATGCGAGGGTAAAGGTTATCTGCTACATGGCCTTTATCCGGCCTATGCTTGTGTTTGGATGTCCCGTGTGGTTCAACGTAAGAGCAAGTTTATTGGAAAAGATTCGGGTGTTTGAGAGGGCTTGTCTCAGGACTTGTCTTCGCATATACAGAACACCAGAGTCTGAGTACATAAAATTCTATCCTAATGAGGTCTTGTACAATAGGGCGAACCTAATAAGAGTGGACAATTTCGTCATTAAGTTGACTCGAAGGCACATTGCAAGAGCAATGACCTCATCGAACAACCTGATCTCCGGGGCTTACTACCCTAATTATATGTATCATGAGAGAGTTCGCTTTGACGGCTTTGTTCCTCCAGAAGCGTTCCTCTACCTAGATATGAAAGGTCTGATCCAGGACAGATTGGCGGTGCCGCTAATCTTCCACGTTGCTCGAACAGCTACGGACAGGCGACTCAACTACGACAGAGACGTCGCACATGGCAGTGCGGAGCGTCTCCGGTTCAGTAGGTCGGTAGGGAGTCGCGACATGAGGGATGTTGCTCGGCAGCACCAACAATTCTGGTGGCTAGATGAAGGAGGGGAAGTCTCGTCGTCGAATTCCTCCAGTTCTACGTAGCTCCATAGGGAGCAAAGTCGGTCTTCTGCATATTTTTTTTTTTTTTGTAGCCGTGGCTGGCTTACATAGTTTTAGGTAGAATTAGGGTAGTTTTAAGAAAAAAAAAACAATAAAAAAATAAAAATCACAAAAAAAATAAAAAAAAAACAAAAAGAAAAAAAAATATTAGAACAGAGGTGGGTAACACGCTCTAAAATATGGTATAGGATTAGATAGTTTAAGTAGGATTAAGTAGGTTAAGATATAGTTGTAAATAGTTTATACGCTTAGTTTTAAGTTTTATATTATAACAAAAAGTCCATATACTAA
Source organism: Volucella bombylans (assembly GCA_949129095.1). Taxonomy (NCBI): domain Eukaryota; kingdom Metazoa; phylum Arthropoda; class Insecta; order Diptera; family Syrphidae; genus Volucella; species Volucella bombylans. The sequence continues at coordinate 109,328,017 of OX422141.1, read as the reverse complement.
GTTTTGCTACTTAAAGTTTATTTTCTTAGTTTTAGTTTTAATAAATGTAAAACAAAAATAAAAATAGTCTGTAAGAAACGTCGAAAGACATAGATTAAGTATTATGTTTAACTTAGAGTGCCCGCATGGGGCCAGTAAGATAGAATAAGATTATTTGTAAGTTATTTAAGCTAATATTTAAGCATTTTTTGTCTAGCTTGTAACTGTAAATGAATGCCAAAAATAAAAATGAATATAAAATGAAATGAAATGAATGTGGTCTATGTGCGAGCCTGGAATGATATGTTGTGTGCAGTGGACTTATCAGGATGAGAAGATAGAAACAAGTCCAGGGTATCAGCGGCGTTACTATCAACTTTACATGTTCATGTGGACTCATTTACAACTTGGAGTAAATTTCTATCGCATTAAAAATCTAAGCACGCCATCTCTTTGGCCAGAAAATAATATTTTTTAGGCATCATATGAAATATACTCACTACGTGCGATATGCAGTATATTAGGTGTTGTATGTTTTCTTTCAATCAACTGTCTTTGAAGTGGTGACCGAACATTTCAGGGAATATCATTGTTGTTAGTACATGCTTGCAATAAGTTCACCGTAATGAAATAAATGTCTTCGAAAATTTGGTACAATTAAGTACTCCAATAATTTATTGAGCCCTGACGGACCATCTTTAAAGGGAGAATTATGCCTAACCCGTGGTAACTCTGAAAGTATGTATGGGACTAATCATTTTCTGTTTCATTCGTGTCATAAATATCTATGATGATAATATCATAGAACGGTATTGCGTACAATGGCTCGTAGAACCTTAAGAATTTCGTCTGAAATGCATCCCGTGTTTTATATTTCAGGTCAATGTTTTTCTTTAACAATTTTTATAAGTCATATTTTTGATTGGTTATAGGTTATGATATAGACTTTAAGATTGTAAGAAATATGTTGTCAGTCATGTGACCGCCTCTGGCTGAGGAGCTCTTTCAAAAATATTATTCTTAATATTCCAGCAGATTCGTGATGTCATCTCTGAAATTTATTTTTGAGTGTTGTATTGTAATAAAGCATCAGTATTGTGGTTGATTTTTTGATTTAAACCTTTTCCATAGGAAAAAATTGGGAGCGGTCAAACAAGAGGATCGATATCATAACTTTTTGGTATGATTCAACCGAGGAACGTTCCGCGGTAAAATCTACACCATAGCACGAGCTGTGCATAATACAGTACCGTCATGTTGAAACTATAGGTACATGTGTTGCAAGCCCAATTGATCCAATTCGAGCGGCACCAGAAATATTTCCAGCATGTCGCGATATCGATCACGAGCCCAATAATAACTCCATACAGTCACTCTAAGAAGGTGCGGGCACGTTTGCAGCGGTCGATTCGTTGGACCCAATTTTCAACGACTCGGCCACACATTTTGGCCGCTATTTCGCGTTCAATGTTGGCTCTGAGCTCTTTCAACGCCGTCGGCGTGTTGGCATAAACCATTGACTTAATGTAGCCCCACGAGGCGGCCAATAGACTGGCCCATTTCTTGAGATAACAAGCTCACCATACTTACTCTTCAATAAATCGATTGTAGCGTGTGTTGTGTGGCTTGTGGCATCATCATGTTGAAACCACATGTCGTCCAACTCCATATCTTCCAATTCGGGTCAAAAATAATCGGCGATCATGCCGCGATAACGCTGACCATTCACAGTAACGTGACGATCGTTATCGTCGACGAAAAAATATGGCCCAATAACGCCGCCGGCATGCAAACCGCACCAAACAGTTATTTTTTGTGGATGAAGTGGTGATTCATGAAGCACATGTGGATTTTCACCCGACCAATAACGCATATTTTGCTTATTGACGAACCCATTGAGTCAAAAATAAGCTTCGTCACTGAAGATGATTTTACGATGAAATTCATCATCTTGGCGCACTTCTCCAGAACCCAATCGGAGAACGTACGTCGCTTCAAATGGTCCATCGGCTTCAATTCTTTAGTCAGCTTGATCTTGTATGGGTGTAAACCAAGATCCTTACGCAAAATACGCCATAATGTGGTCTGAGCAACGTCCAATTCTTGAAAACGCTGTGGAATTGACTGATTTGGATCGTTTGCTACGGACGCCTGAACGGCAGCGATATTTTCGACACTTCGACCAACCCGTTGTTTCACTGACACGGCAACATCACACAACGAATATGTAGACTCAAATTTTTGCACTAAACTTGTTATTGCCTGTCTACTAGGGCGAGAATTACGACCGAAAATTGGAATTAACCCTCTTAAAGTTGCAGTCACCGACTCCGAATTTCGGTAGAAAATTTTTATAATTTGCAGACGTTGCTCATTAGTGTACTTTACCATGATGAAAATGTTGAGTTTACTGAATAAATTGACAGTGACGGTTTGATGATTAATAAAAGAGTGCGTTCGCAAATAAAATCAAAGTTGTCAAGTCCCTATTGGAGAACCCTTTATTAAAATTAATTAAATTAATTTATTACGTTACTCTCATGGTGTCATGTAGCTTTCAGATTGATCAACAAAATTATGCTCTCCAATACATAAAATACTTTCAAAGTTCGTCATGCAAAAATGTCGCTTAACATCGTTGTCTTCTAAATCCCTTAATTATTCATTACACGCTGAATGGTGGAATTAATTGATATTAACACCAAAACAGAAATGGATGTATCTTCAATACATACCGACCTAACTTTGGATTTTTTTTTTTGGATTTTGCTGTTAGTATTCTTGCAAAATTTTCAAATATTTATTTAAATAACTTCAACTCTCTATACTCTTCGAATACCACGTTCAGTGATGAAAAAATAATCGGGTTAAAGTGACAAATTGAGTTTGAATAATTATTGATTTCCTTAAATTAATAAATCAATTCTTTAACAAAAACAAAATTTGTCCATAAATTAAAGAGCTTTTAAAAGGGTTTTCATAAAAACGAGCTTACTGTGTGGAGGAAAGAGGAATTTTTCACCTTCTCATAAACAAGAAGAAGCAGTTTTCAGTTTTAATGCATTTTATTTTCTTAACACTAACTCTTACATTCTAACAAAAAATGCTTAAATGCTAGCTTACAATTACTTAATAATCTTATACTAACTTACTGGCCCCACACAGGCACTCTAAGCTACTCTAAATTCTTATATCTATGTCTTTCGACTTTATGTACATTTTCTTTACTAATAATTATTTACTATACTTAAAGCTAAGAAAAAATATTGTTAACAAAAACTTAGCGTATGGACAAATTTTTTATTTTTTATAAAAACTTAATATCTAACTTAAAATAAACCTTAGCCTACCTAACCTAGATACATAATACACACATAAACACACATAGACATTATACACAATCATATACATATATCAGTATACACCTTTGTATACACTGATACATGTATATGTTTCTTAAATGCTAACCTAAACCTATGTAAGCTGGCCATCGCTATTTACTGAGCAAATAGATTGGTCAGCTCTGCCTCATTAGTGAGGCTGGTCCGTAAATGACGGAAACGACGACGAAACATCTTCTCCATCATTCAACCACCAGAAATGCTGGTGCTGCCGAACGACATCCCTCTTATCGCGATTCCCCACCGCCCTACTGAACCTGAGGCGATTCACACTGCCGTGTGCGACGTCTCTGTTGTAGTTGAGTCGCCTGTCCCCAGCTGTCCGAGCGACATGGAAGATTAACGGAACCGCTGATATATCCTGGATCAACCCTTTCTGATCTAGGTAGAGGAATGCTTCCGGTGGAACGAAGCCGTCAGAGCGCACACTCTCGTGGTAAAGGTAATTGGGGTAGTAAGCCCCAGATATTAGGTTATTCGTCGAGGTCATTGCTCTTGCAATGTGCCTTCGAGTCAGCTTAATTACGAAGTTGTCCACTCGTATTAGGTTCGCCCTGTTGTAAAGGACCTCATTAGGATAAAATTTCTTGTACTCCGACTCTGGTGTTCTGTACAAGCGAAGACAAGCCCTAATGCAAGCCCTCTCAAACACCCGAATCTTTTCCATTAAGCTTGCTCGTACATTGAGCCACACGGGACAACCAAATACCAGCATGGGCCTGATAAGGGCCATGTAGCAGATTACCTTTACCCTCGCATCGAGTTGGCTGCTATAAAACAGTCTCTTTGTAAGGGCAAAAGCACCTTTAGCTCTGGCCAGAGCAGCATCTACATTTTTGCCAAAATACAGAAACTGATCTAGCCAGATCCCAAGGTATCTGACTACATTTCGACAGGCAAGAGGCTGTCCGTGCTGTCCAATGATTGAGAACTTTCGCCAATTTTTTCTGGTATCCCTAGAGGCTCCAGACAACGGCGTCCTAAAGAGAATGGTTTCCGACTTCTGAAAGTTGATTTTCAACTTCCAGTCATCGCAAAATCTTCTAATCTTATCGAAGTCACGCTGCAAGAGAGTATTAATGACCTCGATTTTTGGACCTGTTCTGTACGCTACCAAATCGTCTGCGTACGCAATAGTATGGGGAAGTGAACCTATCAAGTCGCTTGTAAAAATATTGAAAAGGATCGGCGAATTGACCGCGCCCTGCTGAAGACCATTTTTAATTTGAAATATTCCAACAGAAGTCACATCACCATTTTTCACGATGAACTGTCTGTTGGTTAGCATATTATAAAGAATGTACAAGAGTGGTTTACTGATCCCCAGCCTAGTCAGCTTATAGAAAAGACCCTCTAACCATACGGTGTCGAAAGCCTTCTCCAAGTCAACAAGGCAGGCACCAGTGCATTGTTTTTTGCTTTTATTCCATTGGATATCGGACACCAGTTTAGACGCGGCATGTGAGATATCATGTCCCGCCTTAAAACCGAATTGATTATCCGGAACTATATGTTTGTCCTCAACCCACCTAGACAGAGCTCTATTAATTACTTTTTCAAAAACCTTACTGATATTCGGAAGGAGACTTATCGACCGGAGATTCGCCGGATTGGATATATCCTTCCCCTTTTTGGGGATAGGTTGAACCACCGCCGTTTTCCAATGCGCTGGATAATGTGCATTATTCATTGCATTATTAAACAGGGTGGTGTAAATGTCCACCGCTTCTAGAGGAAGATGTCGAAGCACGATGTTCGGAATACCATCGGTCCCCACTGATTTCTTAACCCTGATTGTATCGAAGATCTCATGGAGTTCTTCCCCCGAAATGAATGGGGGTAGGTCACCCTCTCTGGCTATGACATTATTTGCCATATTTTCGTCGCTAAACCGGGTGAAACCAGAGCCCTCGGATAGCCAGTTCCCCATTTCATCTCGAATGCAGAAGTCGTGCACCAAGACGCGATTGTCCAGGTCGTAATTAGGGCCAATGGTATCAATGGCCTTGTATACTTCCCGGAAAGTCGCCCCTATGGCCTCAACCTTCTCCTGTGGATCCTCGATCACAAAGAAGTCGTCATCATCAGCGGCCTCATTTGGATCAATACCTGCTATTGTCAGTAACCGTTCGTTGTCTGTTGTCCGGGCTATTTTAAGACACTGAAGGTCGTTTTGATTTCTTCTACGAAATAGTTTATTGATTTGCGGAAACATGTTCGGGTTGCTGGTGTTTACAGCCCGAACCTTGTTGTTCCAATATGAGCTTACAGCAATTCTGTAATTTTCTTTTATTAACTTTTGCACATTTTTAATCGACGACTTCAGCGTCCTAATCTCCGGATCTTGTCTGTCAGTTAACTGTCTGTACAAGTTTTTGAGTCTTGACAGAAGTCTACTTTTCTGTCGGTGCAGTGCGTCAATAGTAGGATTGCGGAACAGGTCTTCGTTAGTCGTACGTCGATACCGCGGTATTGTAGTGTCCATAGTTTGTTTAATTGTCTCGTCCATTTGTTTTAGGTAATGGTCGATCTCCTCGTTTGACAAATTCCTATTGGACGGTGGGTGGAGCGTGTTCGAGGAGAGCGCTCTAGTCAAGGTTGCGGAGAAGCGTGTCCATCGAGTCTTACTGTAGTTGTAAGTATGTCTTTGGACAAACTCCTCCAATTCCGCAATTTCGTTGGGAACTGTAATTTCGGTGCTAAAACCGCAATGGTCGCTGTCATACACGAATGTGCGCAGACAGTTTAGCGTTTGTAAATTCGTACCTGTAAGTCGTATACGTTCGTCATACAGCAGTAGATCCAAATAAGACCCGCCTCTGGGAAACGACGGGTTATCCGTCGCTTTAAGACCGAGTCTGTACATGACATCGTGCTGACCCCACCAATCGAGCAGTAGGTTCCCTCTAGTATTTGGCAAATTATTTCCCCAATCTCTATGTCTAGCGTTGAAATCCCCGCCGATTATAAAATAATTCTCCCCCGATTCCAGCCTCAGAAGTCGAAAAAGCGTGTCGAGCTCTGTAATGAATAGGGTGGATTGTGAAGCCTCCGGTGCATAAACAGAGGCCAAGTACAGCCGCTTTCCACTGCGGAGCGGGATGTAAACGACGACTGCCTCCAACACCCGGAACCTGCGCAGCACACCCTTGTACACTCTGTGAAATTTTATACCTTCTTTAATGAAGATCGCGACACCACCTCCACGTTTGGATCTGGGCCGATTTCTTCTTCTAACAATATAATTATTGTACTCCAGTTTGTGATTATCGGTTAGCTTGGTTTCGCTAGCGAAAAGCACATCAGGAGTTTGGTCTTGTAGCAATTTAAACATCGCGGCTCTTCGTTCGATCCTAATCAGTGAATTAACATTCACCGCAAGGACCTTCAAAGTTTGCTCCACCATGTGCGTACCCATTACGGCATGTGTTGCGTTAGGCCCGGCAGCAACGCGTAGATCTGGTCCACCCGCTTGGCCTGTTCTTGAACCTGCTTTTGCAGCTGAGCCATCTGCCCTTGGATTGCGAGCAAGATGGCTAGCATGTTGGGTGCAGCTTCCGTTGTTCTCGGCATCGGGGCCGGAGAAGCAACAGTCGCTTGCTGTACCGTAGCCCCCCTACCTGACGCCATTTGGGCGTAGGAAATTTGGGGCGTGACGGCTGGTGTTTGAAACTTCACAGGTGAACGTTTGACCTCCACCTTCTGCTGCCGAGCCAATTTTGCTTTTTTAATTTCGGTGAACTTAGGACAACCCCGATAGTTTGCGGTGTGTCCCACGTTCCCACATAATACGCACGAGAGCTGCGACCTATCGGATGCTCCGTCAACACCCAGAGCACACTCCTCGGCACTGTGGTTCTTTGCGCACTTCACGCATCGAGGCTGCATTTGGCAGTTCGACGCGGCGTGCCCGAACCTCTGGCAGCGAACGCATTGTATAACGCCTTCGCTCCTTTTTAATTTTTCCCAGTGAACCACCTGGTAGTCTAGGACATTGATACTCCTTAGACTATCCAGACGGCTTTCGGGACTGAGCTGCACCAGGAAGAACGGCAGACTCCGTTTCTCCCGCCTAGCTCTGGCTGTGGTAAATGGCTTTACCCCCACAAACTTGAGTCCTTCGCACTCCTTCTCTTTGAGCAGTGCTAGGATCTCCTCAGGATCAGAAGACGGTTCCAACCCCTTCAGCAGCATCGATTGCCGCTTTTCACACTTCGGTGTGAATGAGAAGTGCTCCGTCGTCGTTTCCTTCAGGAGCTCTTTCACTTTCGCATAGCCCTCCACTGTATTACAGTGGATGGCATGACGATCGTTCCCCAATCTCTTAATGTTAAAATTGTTACCAATGACCAACTTACACAGGTCCTTGGTTGCACTCACCTCTAATTTATAGGTATTAATAGGAGGTACCTTCTCCTTCTTCTTCTGATGCTGCTGTTGTTGTTGTTGCTGCTGCTGCTGCTGCTGTTGTTGCTGCTGTTGTTGTTGTTGGTGCTGCTGTTGCTTTTTTTTCTGCTGCTGTGGTTTCAGCTTTTGTTTTTGCAGCTGTTGCTGTGTCTGCTGCTGCTGTTGTTTCTGCTGCTGCTGTTTTTTTTGCTGCAGTTGTTGTTTCTGCTGCTGCTGGATTTGTTTTTGGGAGCTCGATACTTCCAATTGCTCCCTCTGCCTGCGTGCTATTTGCCGTTGCTTAATAGCAAGCATTTCCTTTTCCAGCCTTTGTATGCTGCTGGTGATGTTGTTTAATTGCTCATCCTCATCCTCCGATTCGGATGCCGCTAGAGAGGCAAAGTTGTTATTGCCCCCCTCGTAATTGACGTCATCAGCCGTTAAAGCGTCATTTATTCTCTTTTTTGTAAGAATAGGAGGAGTTTTCAAACTCCTCCTCCTTTTAACGGCTTTCGCCACGGCACCGGCAACACTATATTTGCCTTTTTCCACTTCCGTTATGGGAAGAGCGGAGCGCTCTCCACCATCCATCACGTTATTTTGTTTTTTGTTTTTGTGAACACTTTAATTTCTCTTCAAATTGTCTGTTTGATAAATTAAATAAGAAAAACCCGTTCGCACGGGCTGGGAAGCGAACCCACAACCCCGAGATTTGTCGCCCGGGTTTTTGCCACTTAGGCTACCGAACACTCGATAAATTATTGAGTAAAAGTATACTCCTTTTTTTTGCTTTTTTTTTGGTTTTTGTCTTTCACTCTGTGAAGCCGAACACGAAAAAATCACACGTCTATCCTCTGTCGAGGTCTATGAACGACTGAAAAAACAAAAACAAGAAGAAGCCTTACAAAGATAATGTACAGTACCCTTGAAACATAGGTGTTGAGAGTTATTTCCTAAAGCGAAGTTCAGAGTTAGCTTTATTCAAAATGCAGTCAATATGTGAGAGGAAATTACGTTCTCTGTCACAAATTGTATACCTAAATTTTGTGTTTCGGTAATGGACGCATCGCATCATCGCAGATGAAGTAATGTATTGGAAGGGGTGGTAGGCCTTTGTGTTTGGTATATGTTGACATTACGTTCCAAAAGCCTTGGGAGCCTGTGCGGAATAATGTGAATCTAGAAATTCTCATGTCATCAGTGAAAGTAGAAATATTAAATTCCATTTTAATGAGATTAATATCGTTTATTGTTGGGATAAAGACAATTGGTCCAAGATGGCTAGCGTGATTACCACCAGATGTTGCATTAACAGGGTCGGTAAGGAGGATCTAGCCACACCACAAATTGGGGACAAAAGCCAAGTTTTTTGAATTTGAAAATGATAAGTTGGTGAGAAATTTTGTGTATGTATATCTTGTTTCTGACGTTATGGAGAATTCGTGATTCCTTGCTGTACCAGGTGGGAGCAAGCGAGAATATATGGTAGAACCGATTGGGCAATACAGAAGAAAATTAATGAATAAAAAATTGGTTGTGCAAGGTCAATGTTTGTTACAAGATTTTTTAATTTGTTAAAGTCGGTTCTTCGAAAGTTAAAAGTTAATAAACTTTCGGGATCTACTCGTATACTCGAATATAGGTATAACATATCTTGGCGTTTTCATATACATATAAAGGGTCCGTCATCTAACGTTTTTTTTTTTCAACTAGTGCTTATTTCGTGAATGGTAACATTTAGCTCATGTTTGATTTGACAGATAATTAGTTTTATCCTTCCGGTTAATAATGGATATTCAAATGGCTGCCTCGGCTGGCCATGCAGTAGCCTACGCGATCATTCAAAAACAGGGCGCAAAACATCGAGTGTAGCTTCGGCGGTGTGGCACGTAGCGCCGTCCTGTTGAAACCAAATGTTGCCAATATCCTCCTCTTCAATTTTTGTGAACAAAAATTCGTTCAACATGGCCCGATAACGATCGCCATTGACTGTAACGGCCACTCCTTGCTCATTTTCGAAGAAAAATGGCCCAATTATGCCTCTGGACCAAAATCCGCACCAAACAGTGACTCCTTTTTTGTGTATCGGCTTTTCAATATATGCGTGCGGGTTTTCTGTGCCCCAAATGCGACAATTTTGCTTGTTTACATACCCGCCAAGATCAAAATGAGCTTCATCTGAAAAGATGATTTTTTTGGCAAAATCGGTACTTCTCTAAGTCGATCGCAGGCAATATTTCCCAGCGTTGTTCAAGCGTATACACAACCATATTCGTTCAGCGGAAGGATAAAACTAATTATCTGTCAAATCAGACATGAGCTAAGTGTTACCGTTCACGAAATAAGTACTAGTTGAAAAAAAAACCGTTAGATGGCGGACTCTTTACTACTAACTAGTAAAGCAAGCGGTCCAGTGCTTTTTCCACACAAAAGACAAAGTCATCGATGAAGACTTGTTCGAGTTATCTGTTCATTACGTTAGGCATTCCACTAATCGATATAGACTTGAGGCAGACCACCATCAAAATTTGTATTTCAGAGTAAGTATTAAGTGAGGCGAATGGGACGGATCACGATCCACTGAGTAAACGACAGATGGATAGGACTAAATTGGTTAAAAAAGGTGAATGTAAGAACAAAATAGGAAAAAGCAACGTGGGTTATGTTGATGCATACTAACCCAAAATTGTCAATATGAGTTATTTTTTGAAAAAAGGAGTTGTATGAAAACGATTATGAATCGCGAGTAACACAACCCGCACATAATGATCATTAGCTTCTCCAAAAACCTTTTTAAAAAAAAATCACAGCGCCGAAAATCGGAAATTAAATTAGTTTCAGTAAGAGCGACGAGGTTAACAGGAAGCATTTCTGAATTAGAATACACGGTGGAGATTTTTGAGCGTAAATCGTAAAAAGAGGAAAACCTTTTCAAAGGATAGAAAAATCAATCGAACACAAGGAGCACCAAAGACAACATTTTGACTACGAAAGCCCACATTTGATTTTTCACAAGTTAACACCGGTTTAATTCTGCATTGCTAGTATTTAAATGTCACATAAATAAACAAAACAAGTTGACTAAATAAATGTGGTTTTATAATTTTTAAAAATTTTTATTTCTATTCTAACAATGTATCTCAAAACTACGAATATATGATTTTTTTCATTATGTATTATAATTACTTGTTGTTTTTTTTTAATAATAGATATACACTATACAGTTTCGAATCTTAAATTTCTTCCAGCAAAATATATTCCCTTTGTATTCCAAATAATATAAACAAATGGTTTGTTTGCAATAAACTCTTTCGGAGGAGGCTTGTAGTGCCATCCGACTGAAGTAATGTAACACATGATCGCAGCTATTCGAAAAAATATAAAATAATTATAAAAGTTTAAATAAAAGTGCAAGATAAGACTATGGCATGGTTATGTGATGAAATAGAAGAAAGATATATTTAAAAAACGTTTTAATTGGAAAGTTAATTCATAAAAATGCAATTCTTAAAACGAGAACATAAACTCGTCCTTAGTGGCTCTGATTAGAATAACAGTCTTGATGATATAATAATTGACTACGACTCCTTCCTTGGATGTGTTTTCATATCGCAATGGTGACCAGATCATCTAACCAACAACAGGAGTCATCATATCGTAATCAACGTAAACTATCATATCAAACTATCATTTCCACAAAGAGGTAAGAATCAACTTAAAAATACATGGGAAAAAAATACTAAGATGTTCAAAATTAGAAAGCTACGGTTTTGGACACTCTAAGAATATTTTCAGCTCAAATTAACCTCAATCTCCATACAACAGTTTGAACTTACTTTTACTTTTACTTTAATCCTGAATTGAGATTCTTCTACCAGTACACGCACACAATGATATAGAGAGTATGGAGAGCTTAGGCATTACCAAAAGCCTGAGGATTATTTTTCTGTGAAATCCTAATCTTCTTCCATCTTCAATAGAAACCGATCACCGAAAATTGTATGTTGATACTAACAAACGCAGCAAAGACATGTGAATGAAGCTTAACGCAAGTACAATATTTCCTTGAACAATTTAAATGCGCCAATATCCTTGTATTAATCTTCGTTACCCTAATATTTGTTGACTGGTCAGGTCACAGTCACCAAGACGAATATTTTAGTTGTTTAGAGCTCAGCATTGCCCCGGACTACTGAACTATACATACAATATACCGAAAAATAAGCAAATTAACACACACTGGTAAACCTCCGAAAATTGCAAATGTTTACAGTCCTCAAAGTTTACAAACGACAAAAAATTGTAGGCCATCCTCCCCTGCGCTGAATGATAAGACGAACAACAAAGTGAGTAGAGAGCTTACAGAGAAGACACTCGATCATGGTTCCCACAAGACTGCGATACCATTATTTTATTTTATTGTTATTAGTAAATAGACGATTTTGAAAAACTACACAAATATAACAGTCATTACATTAAATATATAAATGGCTTGTCTGTCATAATTGATGTTGGCAAAGGCTTGTTGCATGCACCTAATAAATTGAACACCAAAACTAAATGAAAAAAAAATATACATGTATACTCATATTAATTTCATATACTTAAAAGACAAGACAAACAATTTCCATTACATTTCATTAAGAAAAAGATTAATTTTAAAAAATAAAATATGAAAAGCATCCTTGGTAACTATAAAACCAGGAAACTGCCTGCAATAACTCCATTTTGTCGCATAAAAATTTAACGTACATATAAACATCATTCAGTTGCTGGTACTATAACGTCGGAATACGAACGTTTTCTCGCGAGGTAAGAAATGCCATCGATCATGTTTTTCTATCAGTTTTATGTAAGAATAAATCCCATGTAATCATCAATTATGTAAATTGTGAAATTAATTACACTAATCAAATCGAATTTGGATCAAATGAAGCTTCACAATACCACTAGTGGTTTTCAGTTCTGCCCCAAAAGACCTCACAGGCAAACATTTAGTATTGAGTCTTAACGATTAGTTCAGCACAACAATAAGATTCTGCACTGTGACTTTCGAGACGAAGCTCCTCAATTTTAGGCAGATTAAACGATGCAATATGTTGTATAATGTGCTTAAATACAATGGGACAGATTCCTTTATTTGCAAAACATGGCATTTAAGCCTAATTCTTATTAAAAAAAAAAAACACCAGGTGAAAAGAAGTTCTTGAGCTCAAAACAGAAGTTCAGTTGTGATACCTAGCTGTGTTAAATACAAGAACGTTAATTTCAAAAAATAAGTTCTTTCATTACATTCTCATAATTACAAGAAAATGAATGAATTCTACCGAGCAACTGAACAACTACACTAAGAGAATATTACTACAATAAACAAAACAAAAGGTGTACCATGCTTAGTACAAAGCAATAAGTTGCAGGACTATGGCATTGAGGATCCGACGCTGTCATTACTGTCATAATATATGGCTTGAATAAAAAATCTTCGCACGAATTTCGCATGACCTATCTTCAATTGATAATTTACAAGAGCCTTCATAGCTTCCTCGTCACCCAACATATTCCGGAATAGAATTTCGGTTTAAATTTAAGTCCTTAACACTTTTCCCTATACTCTACAAAACATAATTTAATCGAAACCGAAACTTGTATAAGCAATCGCTGAAGAAAGATGTGTCAATAAAATCAGAGATCGTAGATGCTGCGAAGTTAAACACAAAATAGAGCTTTTAGTTACACATTAATATAGGTGTTCACCACATTTTTCAATAAAAATCGTTTAAGTTTTCCAAAGTTTTAAAATTCTAAACTCTTATTCCAAACAGTCACAGCCGGTACTGGTACTGGCAGTGGACCTGGTAGGTCCACTACCGACCAAATATTAAACTAACGACCTTGTAAATCCAGCAACTTCACACTCCTGGCCAATAGAAGAGGCCCGACCGTTAAGAGGGGAAGCCGCCAAAATGAGTATGACGGATAAACAAAGGCAAAACAAAGTACATGCTGTCATCAGAAAAGGACTTCGGTAGGACTTCGGCAGAATATAACTACAGTCAGTAATAACTTCGAGTTAGTTAAGGACTTCATCTACCTTGGGACGCCAGTAACAAGTAGCATCAATACCAGCACAGAAATATGACGCGGAATTTATCATGCCGGTCTCGTAAGACCGAAGAGGCTTTTTACAAGATCCTTATTATCCCAATCCTGTTCTATGGTGCAAGGGCTTTAACTTTATCGAAGGCGGATAAAGAAGCACTTTGCTGTTTCCAGAGATTGTGTGATCTTCAGTCTCGCTTTTATACACGGGGAATGGAGGGATAGATTCAATCACTAACTGGTCAGGCGCCTACTGATCTAACGTCTAACATGGATGGGCCATATTGAGCGAATGGCACTTCTCGGACCCAAAGAGTCTTTAGTTCTTACTCCAAGCGACAGTGCAGCAGATAATGACAGCATCTTGAGTGGCGTACACAAGTGGAAGGTGATCTCAACTAGGGACCTCAAGTGCAGTATTGGAGATAGCTGGCGAGATGACGTGCTAGCTACAGAAGCTTCTTGGTTGAACTGAGGTTGGAGACTATAGCGCCACCTAAGTAAGTAAGTAACTTCAAATCAATACCCACGTCATTGATTTTAACGCAGGATATGACAGCATTTACTCGTATATAGACGGACTACATATTTAAAGCAATTTCAAGTTTTGGTATTTATGCCAAACTCATCCATCTGTGAAGGGTAACAAAAGTGTACAGATACTGCATGCTATGAGGGTGCATCAATAAGTATGTTACTTTTTTAATTCCCAACATTGAAAAGCAACACTGATCTCGTAAACTACCATATACCAATAGTCTACTGGCATCATCGAAAGGAGACAATCATGTAAATGTTGGTGAAAATAAAAAAAACAATTAATTACGTGTGATAACTTCGAATGAAAGTTTGGTGTCGTTCAACCGCTAATCCGGATGCACGGTTTCATTACAGAAACATGGATCCACAAAAACACATCGCAGACTAAAAAGCAATTGAAACAGTGGACATATGCGGATAAATCGACACCTGAGAAGCGCAAGTTGGGTTTGTCGCACAACTATATAGTGGGGACAGATTTGTGGGATGCACGTGCCATAGCCAACATCTATTACCTTCAAAATAGAAAAGCAATAAACGACGAGTAATATGCCAACAAAGATTTGAAGGAAAAACGAAAATATTTGGCCAAGAAATTTTTTTAGCTTCAATGACTACGTGTATATGCTTTCCGCGGAATGTGATTTAGCCCCAACGATGAAATCACTGCTATTGAAGAGCTCGACAAAACTTATTTGGAAAAGATTCAAAAATTGGAGAGCCTTGGACGAAATGTACTGAGCCCAACGAAGACAGTGTTGAGCAATAAAACTTTTTTTTTACCGAGAAAAATTATCTATAGGCTACATTCACCTTGTCGGAATGCTAAGAATTCATCGGCTTCGATGGCTAGGATATATTGAGCGAATAAACATAACCCCTTTAGCCCGAAGTTCCTTCGAAACCATTGGTAGGGGAAGACCTCGCCTAAGGCATGGCGCCCAAGTAAAAATGAAACACTGCCAACTTGGCGTGTGCACCTGAAGGCGATAAGCGGAAGACAGCGCTTAATAGCTTTGATGGGTAGGACACGTTGAACGAATAAACACCACCGATCTGGGCCGGAAAGTCTTCGAATCCACACCGGAGGAAGATCATGATATAGTAATACCTCGCCTTAGGTGTCGTGCTCAAGTGAACTCTTGGTGTGCGCAGTCTAAACGCGATTAGCATTAGAGGATGTATGTATAGGCTTTACAGCGACATAAACCTCGCCAAGGGCTAGAATTCTTCGGCTAGAAAGCCCACATTCGATTCCTCACGAGCATTAACACCGGTTCAATTCTGCATTATTAGTAATTAAATAGGAACGGCATAAAAAAGCAAAACAAGTTGACTAAATAGAAGTGATTTTATATTGTTTTATTGTAACAATTTTGTTTCTATTGTAACAATGTATTTCAAAATTACGAGTACTCGTATAAGATTTTTTGTTTTTTAATAATATATGTATATAGTTCACAATTTTAAATTTCTTCCAGCAAAATATATTCCCTTTGTATTCCAAATAATATAAACAAATGGTTTGTTTGCAATAAACTCTTTTGGAGGAGGCTCGTAGTGCCATCCGACTGAAGTAGTACGACATATGACCGCTATTCGAAAAAAATATATATTAATTATAAAAGTTTAAATAAATGGGCAAGATAAAACTTCTAAGGCATGATTATGTAATGAAAGGAAAACAGAACAAAAACACACTTTTAATTGAAAAGTTAATCTAACATATAAAAATGCAATTCCCAAAACGAGTCTTGATGAGACGACAATCAACTAACACATCGCTATGGTGATTAGATCATCTAACCAGCAACAGAAATGATAATATTGCGATCAACGCAAGCTATTTTTCCACAAAGAGGTAAGAATAGAATAGGTAAGATATCGTAGATTGACCTCAAACTCCGCACAATATTTCGTAAATGTGCGCTTACTTTTCGTTTTATTTGATCCTGAATTGAGACCCTGAACACAGACGGACGAGGTTGGCAGGGATGCCCAAACTAGACATGGATCCATATAGCTGGTCTCTATAAATGCTGTCATATGCGGGCTTAAGAACGATGAAAAGATGTTTGTATCAATTTGGACTTTTTGAGTTTTTTCCAGGATTGAAGATTCAGTATTGAAGATACACTCTTCTGACCAGATCTGAGAAAAGACTAGGTGTATGCTCTCCACAAAGCCACTTCCAGCAGCTTTGAATACCTCGATATTGGATATTGGATACAGATATTGCTATCCTTACTTCAATTTGATCAGATGTACGGAATTTTTGCCTATCATTGTGTAAGTTGAATGGTCTATTCTGTTAAACGACGGTATATTGGGTTTCTTTGCTGTTATACAGTCTGCAGAAAAAGTTGTTCCATATTCTTAACACCGACTGTGACTCTACAACAAGGATTCCTTCTCCATCTCCACAGGTTTCTGTATTGGTCTTCTTGCCTTGACAAGTTGAGCTTCTCGAGCTCTTTTTTCTTCTTCGTAGGGAAGCCGATGTTGCTCCCGTCTTATCGGCTCGTAGAGCTGCTGCTTCATTGCAGCACCGCTTTGTACGCTTCTTGTGCGTTCTTGCCGGCATTCTTCATTGAACCAAGGATTTCTTGGAAGTAGTCGAATGAAAGCCAGCACATCAGTTGCGACCTATCTGATTGCTCTTTGGCGGTGATAATACTGATATTCTACTTTCGATACTGGCAGCATCAGACTTCTTAAGAGGTTAAGGGAAACTAGATCTGATAAGACCCTGGCAGTTTCTTGCGATTGTTGGCGTTCGAAGTTGAACTTCTTCACAATGGTCGGATGGCTTTAGCCTGTTACGGAAATCCGCATCCGTACCTTGGCTACAATAAGGTAGCCGACGTTAGCTGCTCGGAACGTTCGTACATCCAAAACATTGAACGAGTTCCTTGCGTCGATCACAATATGATCTAATTGGTTTGTATATCAGGAGTCAGCAAGCTCCTTTATGGATACCCAATTATGGAAACCGTGTGCTGGCTATAGCTATACTTACATTACTTCCCACCGCAAAATCAGTAAGTCTGTGTCCGTTTCCGGAGGTGATGGTGTGAAGGCTGTACCATACTTCCCCACTGTATTACTAAAGATGTCATCCTCCCAAGGACGATTTTAACGTCATACTTAGAGAATTGCCCATGGATTTTCTCGAGGAGCTCGTAGAAACCATTATTGGTAAGGTCGTCCTTCTCTTCTGTCGTTTATGAGGCTAGCGTTTCGGATTTAGCCTTATGCAAATCGTCGGCATGCGTTCACTTACATGCTTGAAGCTCAACGCTTGTTCAATAAGTCTTTCTCTTGCGGCGAATACGCTGCTACTGCTTTTCTGGTCGGGCCGCTTGTGCATAACATTCTCCATGGTATGTTAGATATCACAGTCTTTCATCCTCTTATTTGTCCGGTCCATTCCATCGCACTTCTTGGATGGTGGTTATGTCTACATTGTAATAGTCGATGAAATCCCTCAGTTGTTCAGCAGCACGCGGTCTATTATGGCTTTAGAACATAACACGTGCAGATCCGAAAATCGTTGTCCTTCAATCGTTTTCCCGGGGTTGTCAGCAGTGAATATGCTACTTGTTTGAACTTTTGCATCCATGACCAAATCAGTTACGTACTCTGGTCATCACTTAACCGCCGAATATTAAGGTGAGTGCACGAACCACTGATCCATCGCTCTTCAAATACTGGTCTGTAACGGTGACTCATGGCGACTGTTGAATCCGCAAAATATAGGCGTCGATCGATAGCTCCATCGCCAGTTTTTGAGTAATTACAATTTGAACTGAAATCTTTTTTCCTAGACACATTTTATCTCTGAAGCACTGAAAACAAAAAGAATTTCCTAAATGCAGTTAGAAATGCCTTGAACGATTCTTGGATGTCTGCTAAAACATCACGTTGAAAAAATCCCACCTAGTTAACAACCAATGCCCAAGTGCATGCATTAAGGCTTACGAAGGAGAAATTGTAACCTTCCGGACCTATTGAATGACAATACATTCCTTAGAAATCTAAAAATTTGCATGTGCTTCTGCAGAAACTCCTTCTTAATTGATTTATTTTATTGTATAATTCCCTTAATGAATATGCAAAATATTGGTATGTCACTTAACTTGCGAAAAAATAGTAAACATTAAATATACCTAAAGTAACCATTTTCAATTCACATCTTTCTGGATACTTTTTTTTAAAGTTACATAGTAATTTTCAATTCAGTAGAAATATTTTTTGTAAGATCGCCTGCTTTTATTTTAAACTTAAAAACATGTATTTGAAGTACTTATGCAGCACACATTTAATATATTTTCTTTTACTAACAACTAAGTTATGGTTTCTTTTATAGTAACTAAGAGCTTCCTGCCTTCTTAAATCTTCTCTATCTACTCCATATATACGAGTATAATTTACGAAAATAAGATCAATAAACCATTTAGTAGAATATATAAAATTGTATTTATTATAATATTATATTGTAGATAATTAACAGCGTTCAAAAATGTTGTAATAAATATTTTTTTTATTTTGTAATATACGCGCTTCTTCCGGCGAAATAAATGACACTTCTATCCCAAATTACGTAAAAAAATGGTTTATTGGCAATAAATTTTTTCGGGGGAGGCTTATAGACTGGTGCTGCTCCGAAGTACATGCATATTAAAGCTATTAAAAATGAAATAATATATAAGTTTATTAGGTTTATTATTGAAAAATGATAATTCAATTTAATCTACTTCTATTTAGAAACTGTGCACATTGATTTAAAAAAAAAACGTAAATTTGGGTTGTACCACATGAAATATTCGATTCTTGCTCAGTCGGAAATAAGAAGTTCTCGAGTGAAAATCTCTGCCCGAACGTTAAATTTTCTCTTTTTATAAAATAAAGTATTACGTGTGCTTGATGTGTGAGAATTTTAGGGTTCGTTACAAGTGCCATTATTTTTTTTCTTTGAATTATTTACCATGCTGTCGGCAGTTCAAATTCAAACCCTCTTCCTTTACGAATTTAAAATGGGACATAATGCGTCATTGATAATGAAAAATATTACTGACGCATTTGAAGATGAAGCGGTAAACGAACGCACTATACGACGTTGATTTGGAAAGTTCCGTTCGGAAGATTCCAGCCTCGAAAATGAACCACGAGGGTAGCCGGAAACGTTAGTTGATGACGATGTATTAAGAGCAACGGTGGATGAGGACCCAACGAAATCGGTGCGGGGGATTACACAAAGCATGGGAGTATCCCCAATGATAATAAGTCGACACCTTTCTCTCATAGGAGAGGTAAAGAAACTCGATAAGTGGGTACCCCATGAACTGACAGAATCCCAAAAACTACGGTGCCTGGAAATCTGTTTATCGCTTACATTAAGAAAGCAAACTGAACCGTTTTTGCACCGAATAGTCACCTACTCGTATGATGAAAAATGGAAACTGTACGATAATCGTAAAAGATCTGCGCGGTGGTTGGATGCAGATAAACAAACCAAAACACACCCCCTAGCCCGCTCTCCACCCAAAAAAGGTTATGGTGACAATTTGTTGGACATCGAAAGGACCAATCCACTTTTCATTTCTTCAATCAGGAGAAACGATAAACGCTATCAAATATTGTGAGGAAATCGACATATTGCATGCCAATTTGGCTGAAAAGCAACCTGCGTTGCACGGTACGATCCTTTTGTATGACAATGCTAGACCCCATATCTCACAAGTCACAGAAGGTCTTCCGCAACCGAGCAGAGGTCATAAAAGCCTTTGAAGTTTTCATTGCCTCAAAAAGTTAGCACTTCTACGAAAAAGGAATGTTTTGACCTTAGCTTTATTCAGTGAGGACGCAAACGGATCCTATTTTGATTGAATAACAATTTACGGAAAAATAATATTGGCTTTTAAATTGTTACTATAAAATCATTTAATGACATTTCATGTATATATAAAAACAAACATTTCCATTGAATGATTTGATTTAAACTGAATCTACGGCAAGTTTCAAAATGTCGGCCAATAAAATATATTATATTTATGCTCCAAATGGTAAAAAAAATGGTTTGTTAACGTAAAACATTTGTTGTCCATAAGCAACTAGAAAAGAACACCCACCACATGCAAATGTAGCTGTGAGAAACAGAAATAAGAAATTAAGTTAATTTGGAGTCATTTCATTGGTGAAAATGAACACTAAAGTTACGAGTACATACGTTTCTTCGCTCAAAAAAATCGATTTTTTTTTTGCATGAAAAAATTCTATTCTTTTGCAATTCAAATGCCGCAAGAATTTTTCGAAAATTCCAATAATTAAGAAAGTTATGACCGTTAGACGTCGGACCGGGCGGAGCGCTTATTAGGGACATGTGCAGCTGCGTGCCTGCTCTGCCTTCCTACCTTCTGTAATGACGGGTCAGTGCCCTCGCAAATATTTATACCTGCTTAGCAATAGATTTAAACCTTGTATAAATAAGAATATTAGAATTCAGAATATTCCAGAAGGCACTACTCGAGCACATTTTCAGTTTTGCTTTCGAAGCCACGCAGGCAAGACACACTGCAGATTTTGCAATTTCGTTTGCGTTTTCCGAGTCGGTACCAGAAATATCTCTTGAACCACTCGACCAATTTGCATGCCATTTCGCACGGATATTCTTAATACCATTATCTAGTCTCCTATGTAGGATTTTTTTGATATCTATATGTGATATATTTTCTTGAAATAAAAATGTGATTCGTTTTTTAGTCGAAAATAGCCTCGTACGTTCAAAAAGCTGCCATTTTGTTAAAAATGAAAATTATTGAAAACGGCTATGATAGAGACTAGTTTTATCCATCTACTTTAACAGTTTTTTTTTTCTTTTTGTTACAAATGAAACCTACCAGAGATATTCCTGGTACCGCCCAGCACGTTTTTGAAGAGAGGTTTCCGGAGATGAGCGAAATGTATACTTTATAATTGTTTTTCTTCAATTGTCAATAAAGTTTTGTATTCGTCAAGGAATACTTTACACAATTTAAATTTAATTTTTTAAATTTAATTTAATATCGTAGCGAAAAAAAGTCTTGAAAAACGCTCCGGTTTTGAGCGGAGAAACGTATGTAACCCCTTAATATCAAAATTGAATTGCAGATGCACTCATATGCGAATAAACGAAAGGGGAAATACTTCTTTATTACTGTTATTAAAGCATTTATGTAACTAGTTCATTATTTTTTTGAGCTGAACCTAGTTCTTTTGATGATTTAACATTATCTTCTCCTAAAGTACAATATGTTATAATAAAACTGTTCAAAGGAACAAAATCATGATCTTTATTAAACTCTATAACAAATGCGACCTCAATACCATGGACTTCAATGACGACTTAACAGAGCCCCCCTTCCGTTTGATGAATTCAGTGAGGCTAAGAAACACTGTCTCAACACTCCCGTCAATTGTAGTCTGTAGACACAAGTCAACTAGCACTTAGTGTACTAGACATAATCTTTTACCTGCTTCCTCTACACACACACATGTAAGCTTCTGAACTTCTTTCTAATGTGTCACCTTGTTCCCGGAATTTACAACTATTTTTTCCCTCACAATAGAGGACGATAGTGAACGGGGACTTTCACTGAAACCTATCCCTTCTGGGTTTAGCCCACATCCCACATCAAGGCGACTTCTCAGAGTGGATCAAGATTGTTTTCCTTGTAGGCTAGTGGAATTTATCTGCGTTCATTTTACTTGTGTCGGATATCTATGACAACTATTTATCGCATAACCACAAAAACATAGTTTTTTAATTGGATCTTGAAACTTGCTATTGGAGCCATGATGCTCACTGATTTTCATCTATACCAGCATCTTTTTCGTCAAATGCGGCTTGGAAACGTTGTCAGATTAGGTGTTGGCTGATGCTCTTAATCCATTTTTGTTCATAATACGCGGACCTAATGTTTTCTTGCAAATTTATATAAACAACTTCAAAAATTAAAATGGATCAAAACACGCATATCATATATAAATATCAATTTGAATTTTATTTTGCATAAAAATATTACTTTAAGTAAATTTTTTTATACAATTGTAACAATTTTTTCATTATAAGCCTGATGCCTTCTTAAAATTTAGAACGGATATCGAGAGACATCAACTTAGAACTTTGATTTTCTTAAAATCCTATCACTCGTATTTCTATTTTGTTTACCCATTTAATTTCAATATTTGTCTTCTGAATTGCCCTCAGAACTTTCTCCAACGAACGATCCAATAAAGAAGATACTCGTATGAAACTTTCGACTTTTAATAAAATATAAAAATGGTACGTTCATAAGACATTTTATTTGAGGTTGCTCCAGAGATGATATGCCGTCGACATAAAAACCTATGATTAAAATTTTCCTTTTTTTAAAATTAGTATGTGGAATTTACTTTGTTTTAAAAAATATACAATACATACTCGTATATATATATTCATATAAGGCACTACTGCTCTACACTTAAGCAACCCAAATTGAAAATAGTTGTTTTTAATGAAATGCACAAAGTATTTTTAATCAATTTAAAGATAAATTAAAAATACTTGAAGAAGGTGAAATAGAGAAAATAGAAGATTAACCTATATTAAGTACAATAAAAATTTTTAAAAAATAATCAAAATAAACTTAAATCTTTTAAACTTTTCTTTTAAGCAAAACGAATTTCCTGACATAGAGTTTACACTAAACTTTAATACGCTGCCCTTCGGTACTTTGTGCATTTGCATCTTTAGATATGGATGATGGATCAAAAGATTGTATCAAGGCTAACATAGGATCGTTCTCAAAATCCTAACGAAAACAAAAACTGAGCCTTTTTTACTGTTCGTGCTTTTGCAATAGAAGACGGACTTTGGCAAAAAGTCTAAAGCCCCAACGAAGTAGGCAAACTTTTAATGATTACGATTATGACTTCAATACACCAATTCCGAGCGGATGTATATTTGAATCACTCCTACGGCCCCATGATGTCATACAGCAACTTAAAACACCGCTAATAAATGGTGGAAATTACTGTACTGTATTCACCACCTACTCAAAAGTACTGTTTTTATGATGAATGCACACATACAAATATCAGAGGAACAAAATCTTATGTTAAAAGAAACGAGTAATATCGATGCCTAAATCATTTCGATCACCTGTATGAAATACAAAGATGGTAGCCTTTTGTACATTTCTTACAAAATCACATCCTGCATAATATTAGGGCGCCTGACACCGTATACCGGCAATTATTAGAGTTGCTTTTCAAATTGTATCCACTATCTTGTGGAGATAGATCGTCCACTCTATCGATAGTGCCGATATAGCATTTCCTCGAACAAATGATTTAAGTTTTTGATGATTACTTTCCCCTTCATTAACATTATTACTAGTAAGAAGCATATTAGAAAATGGGGCTGGAACAGGATGAACTGTCTACACTGCATTATCAACAAACATTGCACATGGTCTACCTTTTGTTGATTTAGCAATTGCCAACCTCTACCATCTCAGTTTAAACAACTGGGGATAGCAAGCTTGCAAATTTCACATTCGCTGCCAACCATGATGACCGGCAAAAATTTAAATTTGACGTAAGGAAATACTAAAGATCATCACTGATTAGATCGTAACAACTAATATGTGAAGGGCGTATTCTGGAGACAGAGCCATAGTGGTGATCTATCTATGAAATCAGAGAAATAAGTTATGGGCTGTTTTCCTGCGTACCAGATTCTTTACCGACTATTCCAACTATCTTGGTGCTTATCTTCATTTCACCGAACTTTATCATTCCCTTTACCAGCGCTACCTTAACAATGAGCAAGTCAACCTTATAAACCACCCTAAGTCCTTTTTCCAATTTGTTAACTACAAAAGAAAGTCCGATGGTTACCCAACTTCCCTCTCTTTCAACAACAGGTCATCAACCGACCCACTCACCATTGCCAACCTATTTGCCACCTTTTTTAAACAATCCTTCACCAACGACTCCTTTGTACCAGATCCATCCTATTTTAGTTACCTACCTAACTTTTCCAATGGTCCACTTCTCTCTCATATTTTGGACCCGTCTTATATCTACATATCTATATTACAACAACTCAGTGACGAATTCAGACCCGGCCCAGATGGCCTCCCTGCCATATTTCTTAAAAAATGTTCTTCCTCTCTTTCCCTTGCCCTTTCTAATCTCTTCCGTCTATCCCTTTCACAAGGAGAATTTCCTCAGGAAATCCTCCTTCATAACCCCGATCCACAAGAAAGGATCAAAAAATGAAATAACCAACTATCGTCCCATCGCTAAACTCTCCCATATACCCAAATTCTTCGAAAGTATTTTGTATGAAGCTCTAAGCTTCCAATGCAAATCACTTATTTCCCCTAGACAACATGGCTTCCTAAAGGGTAGGTCAACCACCACAAATCTCGTTGAATTCGTATCCTTTGCCCTCTCTGCCCTAGAGAATGGCAATGAAGTCGATGTAGTTGCAACCGATTTTAGCAAAGCCTTCGATAAAATCTCTCATCGGTAAATCATCTTTAAATTGTCTGCCCTCGGCTTTGAACCCATACTGTTGAAATGGATATCCTCTTACCTCGAAAACCGTTTTTACAGTGTTCGTTTTAGGTCAGCCCAGTCCGCTCCATTTTTGGCCACCTCTGGAGTTCCACAAGGCAGCCATCTCGGTCCCCTTCTTTTTATGTTAAACATAAATGATCTCGATATGATCATCAAACACTCGTCTGTCTCCCTTTACGCCGACGATACCAAATTTTTCAAAACCATTTCCTCTCCCCATGACTCTTTCCTCCTTCAACAAGATCTTGATAGTTTTTCGATCTGGTGCCTCAAAAATTCTTTGGAACTTAATATCGCCAAATGCCAATCCATCACCCTCTCATATAAGTGGAACCAATCTCCTCCCCGACTCTATCTTCTCCATAACCAACCTATCTCCTCCGGACAATCTCTTCGCGACCTCGGCATTTTGTGTGATAGTGAGTTCAACTTCCGTTTACATATGGATGAGATAATCCTCAAAGCCAACTCTGCACTAGGTTTTGTAAAACGGTGGTCCAAAGAATTCATCAACCCATACGTGACCAGGTCCCTCTATATTACCTTTGTTCGCCCCCTCCTAGAGTACGCCAATCAAGTATGGTCCCAATATCATCGTGTTCATATCTCGAGAATTGAAAGCATTCAGCGCCGTTATCTTCGATTTGCTCTTCGAGGTATGCCCTGGGACAATCCTTTTAATCTGCTCCCCTATCAAAACCGTCTCAATCTTATCAACTTAAACACCCTTGAAGATCGCAGATATGCAGCAGACTTTCTCTTCATTCATCGACTCCATTCAGGTCACGTTGAATGCACGTCCCTTCTCAACTCCATTTTCCTCAACACTAACCCTCGTAATCTACGTACCCCTCGACTCTTCTATCTCCCAACCCACCACACCACCTATGGCGCGAACGAACCAATCTCCCGTATGCTACGTCAAATCAACTCAAATTCTACCGTCTTTGACTTCCACCGCACCACTTCCTACCTCAAATCCGTTCTCCTTCACCATTCCAACCAACCTTAGTTTTAAGTTTTAGTTTAAGTTTAATTTGTAAATTATAGCGTTCGCCCCCACCAAAATTAAAATTAAAAATTATGTTTCTGTACTCGTAGACATAATAGGCAATCCAAGACTATCGACAAAACGGATTATGTTCCGTGATTTATGTTATATTTTCATTAACCATTCTGAAATGGCCTCTTTCATTATAAGGAAGAATAAGGATCCGAGATTCTTTCTTTCACACTATTTTAACGGAATACTACTATTATTCAAAGCACACTGATATTCTTTTTGCACCTGGGAATCCCCTAACATGAGTGTGGAATGCATTGAAAAGGCATTTTAAAAATTTTCCATCTAAACTGTTCTAAAGCGCAGCCAGAATTCAATATAGGGAAGCAGAATACTAACTGGCTTAACTTATGTTATCTTGTGCGGACAGATGTCACTGTCCGATTCTCTAACATCTGAATGCATTCCTGGATAGCAATTTTTTTGGATTAAAAGGTCAAAAATCTCCAAGGTGTTGTCGACTTTCTGACAATGCAAGGGGAGCTCACCGAGAAACATCTTTTGGATCTACACGGCTTTGGTAAGACCAATTCTATCTTACTTATCAGTTCTTTTATGAAATAAGCTTTAACCCAAAAAACTGTATGTTTCAGCAAGAACTTTTTCTATTATATCAGGCTCTGTCAATATCCTTAGCTTGGTATTCATATCATGGTTTGTTTAACCGATCGTAACTGGGAACTCGATTGCAGAAATGCAATATCAAATTTCCTTGCACTCAGGATAAACTACATTCTAAATAAAGAATGGAATGTAGTTAGATTCTCACCGATATCTCCAAAAGCTATCTAGGATGCAGCTCTGATGCCTTTATGAACGACGGCAATCTTTAGACTTCACTATTCGTTAGGCAAATATGCATCCGTCTTACAAGCGGAACCAATCAGGAAACCTGATTGCAAAGAAATATATTGCGAGGAACGTACGAGCATCCATGGCGAGTGCCAACAGCGCTTAAGGCCTTACTGAATCCCCTCACCATCACAAGCTAGTTGAACAACATTTACAAAAGTGGCATGCATTTTAAACTAGTCATGTATTTCATGGTCGGAAAAGAGCAAATAACTAATATTACAATTTTTATAAATAAACACATTCTCAAACAATTTGTGCGTATGTTTTATTGTGTCTATTCATTTTATGATATAGATTTCAAATTCGTTATTCCAATCTAATCTAAGTGAAATTAAACGACTTTTAGATAATTTTAATCGCAATAACTTATTAAATTTTTTTTAATTGATGACAAATACTCAAAAAAAGCATATCATAATATAATTATTTAGACAAGCCAAAAACAAACTGAATTATTAAGATCCTGAGAGCAACAAATGTCAGCAATGCCATGAAAAGCACTTTGTTCAAATGTGTTTACGTAAACATATATGATAGATAAAGATATAGATAATTCATAAACGAGCAAACAAATTATTTTGCACTAACTAATAACACTAGCTTTAGTAAAAACCAAAAATGACTTACATCCAAAAATATTCAATTTAGTAGATACAGTTGGAAAAAACAGTTTGTCTATGATAACTTTATGTATTTATTAAAAAGGGGATTGTTTATCATATTTTGGCTGGTCAACTGTTCACACTATCAGAACCTTTCTCATCGTCGACAATTGATTTATTTATACAATACAATTACCTAAATTCATGAGAAGTAAAGATAGGTATTTGTGATATCTAGACCCTACAAGATTACGGGGTAAAGGACCAAAAACGGCCATAGGCATTGTATTTAAATTTCCTGGCCTATTTTTACATTACATTTTCAAATTTAAATAAACAATTCCCAAAATTTCAATCCGAAAATGTAAAAACAATTTATTACTAAAATACAGAACTGAACACAATAAATATATTTATTACGTAAAAAAACAAAAAAGCAAGACAATTTCGTTTTACAACATCAAACAGTTTGGTATATGTAAAGTAGTTAAACTTAAACAATAATAAAATCATTAATGAAACAAATTCTATACAGAGACTTTTGTTGAAACTGAAACTTCCAATGAAGCTATTTTGAAATTTTCGAATTTTACTGTTTCTTGACAAACGATCCAGCAAAGAGAATCGAACTTGGAGTCTTGATAAAGTAAATGAATGGACAATCGGCTACGAATTCCAACGGCAACATAGCACATCTCATCATCATAATTATTCCTAAACAAAGATTGTCAGGATTATTTAAGAATTTGTAAATAAATTTTAGAAAACAATATTTTATTCAAAGCTCTGGCATTATAGATAAGGTAATTAAAATTAATTGAAATAAATTTAGTTAGAGTGTGAAAACTTCGAAATAGGAATTACAAATCTCTCTTGTTAATAAAATAATTAAAGACTTAAGGTATATACGTACACCGAGCTCTCTGTTTGCAGGAAATATCACTGTTATTTGATAAACAATTCTTTTATTCTATTATTCTAAAAATACGCATTAAACTATAAAAAAAAATTCTTATTCAGCATTAGCAAATGTTCCAGCGAACAAAACTGAATTCATGTTTATAATAAAATAAATGAACGGATGATCAGTTTTAAATTTTCTGGGCAGCATATATCTCGCCATCATGATCATTCCTAAATAAAAATTATTTTAGAAAAGACTATAAATATGTATTTATGAATACAATATGAAAAGCTATACGCGTATGTTGGGGTGCAAAATCTTAACATTGAAAGCTTTCCATTTACTGAAATTACAAACCTTAAGAAATGATATGATGATTTAGGAAACCTCGGAATACGGTGAGCTTATCGTGAAACTTATAGCCATGGAGTTGAGGCTTACAAGCAGATTACAACACATTTGTTTGGTATAAATTGCTGCTATGGTCTACGCTAGACAGTACTGTTACTTCCGAACAAGAATATGAGCCGAAAACAATTGTTCTCTTTGCCCGCAAAGCCTTCTCATAAGATTTTTTACGGCGAAAGGCGTCTAAACAGGACATCAACATCAACAATTAAACAGGACAGTTTTTTTATTTATTTTTTTTTTTTTTGTTATAAGAATGTTACTGTTGAATGCGTCAATACGAGGGAATAGTACCTGGCAGCACTGGTCAGATATTACCGCCATCCAAGAAATGCAATCTGATGGGCCGGACAAAGAGAAGATGAAAAATTGCGACATCTACTATAGCGATTGTTATCGACGGCAAAAGGAGCACCTATTTGCATGAACGAGCGCCTCGTAACAATCTGTATTAAGGCTACATTTGCCAACATTAGCCTTATATGCGCGCACGCCCCCACAGAGGAGAAAGATGACGATACCAAAGATGGCTTCTACGAGCTCCTGAACAAGATCTACGAGCAGCGCCCTAGCTATGACATTAAAATTGTCCGCTAGGAAGCGAGGTCATCTTTGATAGTACGTTCGGAAGATATAGCCAGTACAACACCGATAACGAATTCAGGCTAATCGTCTTTGCGGTGGGGCGAAACATGGTCATAGCTAGTACGCGGTTTCCACATCTCGATATTCACAAGGGGACTTAGAGAACTCCTTATCAATTAACTGTCACCCAGATCGACCACATTGCGAGGGGCTAACATCAACTCGGACCATTACCTTGTTGTAGCCAGTGTACGGTTGCAGATATACAAAACATCAAAAAGTCAAGTTAATACTGTGCGGAGGTTTGACGTCGGACGGCTACAATCGCAAGATATCGTCAAATATTTTCCCGATCGAGTCGCCCTTAATCTCTTAAGAGGTCCTATGCCGCTAGCATCAAGTATCGAAAACCAGTGGCAGAATTGACAAAAAGCGATCAGAAATGCTGCCTCCGATGTGAGGGCCACCTCAACGAAACTCTTGGTTTGACGACGAGTTCCGACAAGCACATGCAGCAAAGCAAGAGGCATACAAAGCGACGCTGCATAGAGAGACGAGAAGAGGATAGATGAACACCGGCTTCTCAGGCGGAAAAAGAAGGAGCATGAGAATCACGCGGTCGAGGAAATTGAAAGATCCTACTCCATCCATAAACGGGATTCGGAAATTTTACAAAAATTAAAAAAAAAACCGAATTGAAGCCTATAGAGACGAACAAGAGAGCATAGTAGTAGAGTCGCAGTCGATACTGATTTTTAAAGAGCATTTCAGTAGATTGTATAACAGCGATGACGAACCAAATATCGCTGTCAGGCAGAATGAACCTTTCAACCTGGATGATGTAGGCCAGCAATTCCGTCCACCCGACCTGGATGAAGTGAAGATAGCCACATCTACGCTTAAGTCCAACAAAACTGCTGACGTGGACGGTCTGACTACTGAGCTCTTCAAAGCAGCAGACGTTGACTTGGTAAGGAGCACACTCAAACTCATCTGTAAAATATGGTCGGACGAAAGTACTCGTATGCCCGATGAATGTAACCTCAGCATTGTTTGTCCAATCCTCAAGAAAGGAACTCTGAACTGTGCCAACTACAAAGGCATAAATCTTCTTAACATCTCTTACAAAGTCTTATCTGCCGTATTATGCCAGTGTGCGGGAGATTGCACAAAGCGTGGGAGTATCCCATGTGCTACATGTACAACCTAATATATGCTGTCAACCAGAAAGGACACCCAACACCGACGACGTCTCGGACAGAACATCATCCCCGACAGATAGATAAGGACTTTGTCTACCTAGGCTCCGCTATCATTTCAGACAACGACACCAGCGCTGAGATATCAAACAAGGAATAACTCTTCCCAATCGCTGCTTATTTGGGTTAAGAAGGCAATTGACTAGCAAAGTCTCGAAAGCAACAAAAGTGACCCTGTATAAAACCTTAATAATCCCAGTGCTGCTCTATGGCGCAGATGCATGGACTTTATCAAAAATTAATGACGGTGTTCTTGGCTGTTTTGAGAGAAAAATCCTTCGGGTGATTTTCGGTCTCGTCTGCACAGACGGTGAGTGGAGGATGAGATACAACGACAAACTGTACAGGTTGTACGGCGATATCGACTTAGCCAGAAGAGTGAAGGTCCATTGATTGAGGTTGCTGGATCATGTAGAGCGGATGGACACCAATGCTCCAGTTGGGTGAGACTGGAAGATTTGCAAAGCCAACGCGAATCATTTCAGTACCTGGAAAAAATATGTATATATATGTATTATGCATACTTGAAAAGTTAAAGAATTATATGATTAGTTCAAGAAAACTAAACAGCTAAACAGTTCGAAACTGGCTTACCAGAACTCGGCGAAAGATATTTTTCGCTCGAAAATAAGCCAAAGGGAAGACCGAGTAGGTTATTGATAATGAAGTATTTGGAGCAGCTGTTAAAGAGAATCCAGTTATGACTACTCTTTGTCCTGCTGCAAGGTTCAAAATCTCAGCCATCGAAAAGAGAAAAAAAGTTGAAATAAAAGCTAGCCCGCCATTTGACACAAGCAAATATGCTACAATTTTGGGAAGTTGCAATATCTTTGACCAACACACATGTAAGATAATGGAAATAGGTCAGAAGAATGCTTAAACATGACTAAGTCTCTCAGAGGGCTTGCTAAGGCAGAACTACACTCCAATGGTGACAGAGTGAGGAGTAATGCATTGTTCGTTTATCAAATGCCGAGAAACAATCACAGCAGAGTTCTACTGCAGAGAAATCGACATAATGCTTAACAAATTGTGCCAAAATCAGTCTGCACTAGTGGATTAGCATGGTCCCATCCTTCTGCGTGATAATGCAAAACCGCAAGCAATTTAATTGGGATTTTACTTCGTTCACCCTACTCGCCAGACTTAACCTTAACGACTACCAACTTTTCCGAAATTTGAGCAATCACAGGACTCAGGTCCCATAAAACAAGACTTTGAAAACTGAAGGTTAAGAAGTTTTTTGACAGAGGCATATTTCACTTTGCGAATTTGTCAAATAGCACTGTTTTATTTTTCACAACAAAAAAACGCACAATTTCATATCTTTGCATTTTAGATGTGAAAGTTGTTCTTCAATTTCAATTATATCAGTTGTTTTGCACATGCTTTTCAGGCATTAGGCAACATAATATGGTCTAACTACTTCTCCAATGAATTCTCCAGACGTTTAACACGAGGATGCACACCCTGCTGTTTTCAATAACTGGGAAGTGTGATACCACGCTCAAAATATAACTAAATCAAAAAACTATAGAGAATGGGTTGAAAGTAGAATTAAGTTTTTCCTCTGTAATTAGGACAGAGATTATGCCTGTGCTTTTGTATATCATAATATGATACTTATGTATGTACTTTACATTGTAGCATCTATTCGAAAATATGTTTGCCTTAGATGGCGAAAAAAGTATTAAAAATATATTTATTTTTTAAAGAGCTGCGTTTAGCTCACTAATAAATAAATCTAAAAGCCAATTTTATTTAAAATGTATATGTCACTGTTACGGTGTAAATTTTGCTATAAAAACTAGTTTTTAAAACATGGAATAAATTAATTTGCATCTTCTAACGTCATATATGTATTTAAATGGGTTCAACAATAGTGAATGGTTATACAAAAATAAAACGCTGCCAATATTGAAAAAGAATAACCAATTTATTAAAAATAATATAACAGTATCAAATTAGATGAAATTACATAAAATTCAAAATTTATTATAAATTCGATTTTATAACGTTTAAAATACAAAAGTAGCAACTATGTTAAGTACTGGACTTGCAATGGAAATATCTTTTGTTACGCTTATTCTCTGTTGGATAAAGTTCCAGCGAATAGAATAGATGCCTCATTCTTTATCAAGTAAATAAATGGATGATTAGCTTCGAAAATTAAAGGAAGCATACATCTGGCCATCATTATCAGTCCTAAATAAAAATTTAAATATCATTTAAATCATTTGGAACCTTATTGTTTATTTAAATTTCATTTTCTACTTGGCGTTGATATAGTAATTTTCATTTTATGAATTTAGAACAAAACAAAGTACACAAAATTGGAAATAAAGCCGATGGTACCATAAACGAAAATGTATAAATGAAACATATAAAGGTAAAGATTTCGTCAACAATTAGGATCAAAATCAGCAAATATATTATATGAGTAAAACTCTGCAAATCAAGCAGAATCAATTTCTTTTTTAAATAGCATATTTTTACTTATTGTATTTTGAAGAAAACACTTTTTATGTCAAGTTCTTATTTAAGAAACAAGCATTTTGATTTTAAAGAAATGTTAAAGGATTCAAAACAAAAACCCAATCACTAGTGCTAGAGGAAAATAAAATCAGGACGCATTGGTTTACAGAACATGATACTTAAATCTACAACTCTGTGAAATGGGCCACTCGGATGCACATGTGCACTGTAGAAGAGAATCGAACTTTTACTGGACCTGCCAGCTACCAAGTCAAATATGAATGGATGATCAGCACTAAAGTGTTGCGGTTTCGTTTTAGGTATAGGTCGTGATCTGGGGACAAGACAAGCTATAAAAAGAACAACACAGAAATGAAAGCGGCACGACAAAACCATGAATTGGAAATTGTATCTCGTTTTACTTACCGTTGTGTATAAATTTCATATCACATTCACTATACATGACGTAAAATCAATGTAGTCAGTAAAAATGTAGCGGAATGTCCAGAATAAATTGTAGATCGCAACAGCTTAGCCTTCATCTATCCATTATGAAGAAAATTTTGACAAAAGTTCTCGGTCTATACTCGTATAAGATGCAACGTTTCCGGACAATAACATTGCTTATTTCTTCGACCATACTGCCGACGAAAACTTTGACTTACTGAGGACTCGTTTCAACGACAACGTTGTACCAGTGCATTTGTCACCGCCGCTCGATTGCTTTTTGTGCGGCCATGTAAAGCCTTTTTTGTATGTTGATAAACCAGGTCTCTGGTCTATGCCAACCAGCCAGAAACTTAAGACGATAAGACGACTGGAGGCGATCATTCGACGTGAAATTGATAAAATATCGGGCAAATTATGCAAAAAAGAAAATGCAAGCGGTTCCATAGGGAGCATTTGAAATACTTATTTTATGTCTAATGATATCAATTATATTTCAACTAAAATAAACATTTCATTGATACATTCAACACATGTGTTTTTATTTAAAAGACTAATTGGGATGCATCTAACGGAAAACCCCTATGTGAGTACAAGTTTTGGTTCAGAGGTCGTCGGTTAATTCTACGCTGCTTGCAACTCTATTGTTTTTGATTATTTGAATAGAAGCTCTTTTAACACGTAGAATAAATGCCTTTTTTCAACCTGTATTTTCAACCTCTAAGCAATGCTTACTGATAATTTATCCGCGGTTGATCGGTCCTTTAACCTATTTTTCTGGAGTGCAATAACTTAAGGACGTACAAGTCGTCAAAAATCGTCAGTGCTAACCTATTATTGTATTTGATGTTCTGTGTTTCGGTAAATGAAACGAATAAACATGCGTTTACTCACCAATGAATGTCAAAGATAAACTGATTACTGACATTTTGTGATGCACAGCAAAAGCAATGACACTTTTTTAATGCTACAGTTACAGTGTGATTCGCACAAGAGTTCGAACATAGAAGTGGTGCACAGGGGTGCACTTTAATTTTTTTTTTTTAATTAAAGCGTTCAAAGTTCAAGAAAATCAATAAAATAATAGAGCAGAATATTAATATTATACAATTAATACAATTAATTTATTAGAACTTAAAATATATAGCGTGAATGATAGCACTGATAGTTTTTCTCAATTTTTATATTTCAGCAGCTGCCAACGTTACCAATGACATCCAGCTGGCAAAAGCATCGTTTTACGCTTGCCGAACGTGCGAAAATTATTAAAAAATATTATCGAAATTCCGGCTCAGATGTTAATACGCAACGTGAATTTCGTCGTGTCGGTCGGTCGTCATACAGGCAATTCGTCGCAACGTGGAAAAGTTTGAACGTGAGTACACTCTTTTGAATCTTAAGCCACCAACCAGATAGAGATTGGTGCGAAATGAAGAAAACATAGCCGCCGTAGCGGCCAGTATCGAAGAAGACCCAGAAATGTCGATTCGACGTCGATCAGCTGAATTGGGCATCGCCAGAGTCAGCACGGCTTATTTTGAGGTTGGATTTGGGCATATATCCATATAAGATTGTGCTGACGTAAGAATTGACGCCGGACGACCATAAACAACGCCGTGAGTTCGCTAATTGGGCGCTGGAACTGTTGGCCGCAGATCTGGATTTTGGCCAAAAAGTCAGCCCATTTTTGGCTCAGCGGCTATGTCAACAATCAAATTTGCCGTTATTGGAGCGAACACAATCCATAGTTGTTCGGCCAAGCATCAATGCATCCACACAGATTGTTTGTTTGGTGCGGTTTATGGCATGGCGGCTTCAACGGACCTTATTTCTTTCAAAAAGAGGAAGGAAACACTGTTACCGTCAATGGTATCAGGTATAGAACAATGTTAACCGACTTTCTGTGGTCAGAGCTCTACAACATCGATACTCGTATATCATGATTTCAAGTAATGAAGAAAAAAGTATCTAAAATATTTTCCTTTCTGTTAGTGTTTAAGAGCTACACAAAATAGAAGTAGTTACAATTTGTTAGGTCAGTAATACGAAGACTACGGGTTTATTTTAAGAAAAAGAAAAAAATTTAACCCTTGACTTATGGGAATAGTTATTTATTTTAAAGATATTAGCACTTCTGCGTAAAGTGCTTAAAATATTTTCCAGTCTAATCCATTCCCAATTCACGTTACACCGTTATCGGCAATTTACAACTAATTTGCATAGTCTAGCCATAATCTTCGCTAAATTCTAGTCTAATTTATAGTCTCTAATTTATAGTCTCTTTTTCCTTTGATCCTCTGTTTCGCAAGCCCCTGTACATTTTCAAGCGGACAGGAGACTGAGATGGCCAATCAAACACATTGACGTTATTTTTCTCTATGAAACCCTGACAGATACGACTACGATGTTTTGTTGTACTCTTGTAGCAACCAACCCGGGTTTCCACGTTTGGAACAGCATTTCAACGGATGCCAACAATTCTACTATACAAAGTTGTATCATTCTCTGAGCGTCGAGATTATCAATGAAGTTCACCAATTTTTCAAATCCCGTCGCACAGAAATAGTCATAAACATGCACCGTTCTTCGGACGATAGTTTCACTGTGTCCACACACGTCTCAAGAAATATATTAGTCCAGCCCCAGTCTTTTTTTCAATGTCTTCTTCAGTTAACGAAGGCTTAGACGCAACGGATTTTTATTTAAAATCGTTTTCTCAAACAATTTTGGAATACTGAAGACAAAATTTGCGTGACCCAACTTTGTTAATTTTATCAAGAATTGTATTCACTTTATTTTCAACGGATTTTGAAATTCCCTTTGTTTTTTTTTCCCGTTCAGGTAAATAGTCGAAGTTTACATGTTCATTAAATTATTGCACCCACTTCCTCACAACACTCTCTGCCTTTGAACTGTTACGAATTTTACCTCCCGTGGAAGAGCAACAAGAAACCTAACATTATAAAAGAAAATCATTTCGGAATGCCTTTTCATTTGCAAAAACGAAATGCAGCAGAAATAAGTAAACTTTTACTGCGCTTTAGAGGAAGAATAATTCTGACCAAAACCAAAAATTCTTATTGCCTGCTATTAATGGCTTATTTTTTACGAGCCACGCGCTTGCGTCTAAAACACTGTATATAAAATGAAATAATTTGATTTCCATCCCTCGGTTGTAAAGATTTAAATGACTCCAAACATAGTGAATAGAACAAAATGATGTTAATGTTGCATAACAGTAGAAAATTTATTAAAAAAAATAAGTTAACAATATCAAGTCAAATCAAATAAAATTCACAATGCATAAATTCGATTTTAAAACCTTTAAAATGCAATATTTGTATTGGACTTGCATAGGAAATAGTTTTTTTTTTTAAGTTTACTCGTTGTTGGCTAAAACTCCAGCGAATAGAATAGATGCGTCATTCTTGATCAGGTAAATAAATGGATGATTTGCTTCGAATTGTAAAGGAAGCATACATCTCATCATCATGATCATGCCTAAATAAAAATGAATTTTTTCATTTAAATCATTTGGAAGAGCATTGTTCAATTAAATTGCATTCTCTAGTGATTTTGATTTTATGAATTTAGCACAAAATAAAGAACACAAATGTAAACTATGTATTGAGAAGTAATCAATTGAAAGCACGGGCCATGGTACCATAAACGAAAATGTGTAAATGAAACATATAAAGGTAAGGACTTCGGCAACATTTAGGATTAAAATCAATCTTTAAGTAATGTATTGTGTAAAACAAATTCTCAAAATCAGCAAATATCCTATACGAGTAACACTCTACAAATCAAGCAATACTACGAATCAATTTTTTTCTTTAAATAACATATCTTTTACTTATTTAGAAGAAAACACTTTTTATTTCAAGTTCTTATTTAGGAAACAGGTATTTTTTTCTTAAAGAAATGTAAGAGATTCAAAAAAAAAAACACAATCACTAGTAGTGCTAGGCAAATAAAATCGGGGCGCATTGGCTTACAGACCATGATACTTAAATCTACAACTCATCACGGGTCGTGTTAAATGAGCCACTCGGATGCACATGTGCACCGTAGAAGAGAATCGAACTTGTACTGGACCTGTCATCTACCAAGGCAAATATGAATGGATGATCAGCACTAAAGTGTTGAGTTTTCGTTATATGTGCACATCGTTTTTTGCGGACAATACAAGCTATAAAAAGAACAACACGATGTGCGTTAACAAAAACGTGACAATAGAAGATAGATAGAACAAACAGCGCAAAGATAAAGAAAATCATATAGAAAAAATAAATGAAAGCAGGCCAGACAAAAAGCATGAATTGTAAATTGTGTTTCGTTTTACTTACCAGTAGCGGCGGCGGCTTCGGCTCCTTCTTCGTTCACCTCAATGAAAGCCTTGTGTATAACTTTAGAAACCTGGAGTTCTTCGGGTGAAACTAGAAGGTTACCGAATTCAGCTTCACTGGAGAACATTTTCTTAACTCCCAACTGAAAAGGAAAATAAGAAATAAATTAATTTTCAACTCATGACGATTTCACAATAAGGAAAAGCATATCAACAAGGCATTCAAGCATAGGCGGACTGTTAGTGTGTAAATTTGCTCCAGAAGAGCTTGCAATCAAATCTTAAAGACAATATCTGTAGAACGTTCGATCAATCAATCTCATCCTCATTCAAGACGGAAAAAAAAGAACATCAGCTAGAAAAAATAGTTAAAAGTCAAATTTAAGTGAGCATCTGTTTGACACCTTATGTACTATGTTATTGTACTTTATTCAACCCGAGCTATCTGTAAGCATAATGCCAACGTTTTCGCAAGATGATAATGGTAAACATAAGGCATGAGCGATCTTTCGTTGAAGAAAAATATGGGATGACGTGAATTATTGGTTAAATTCGTCGGCTATTCGTATGGGCACCAAATCATACGTACTTTTCTCTGTGCACAAAATGACGAATAACACAAGAGAAACTAAGTCTTGGTTGATGATGGATTGCCTGCACCACTTGGGGTACTCTTTAAGCAAGAGGCAAAATCTCTGAGCACTACACGGCACACTATCTTCATAGAGGCTGCTATTTTTTTTTTCTTACAATTAAAATAGAGGCTCTATAATATTCCTTAAAAGTCGAATTCGTAGAATCCAATTTGAATAAAATATTTAGAAGTTTTAGAGGAGAAATTTCACGAATTCGTAACGAAAATAATTTATTTTTTGATCATAGTGAAATTTTGTAGTTCAGGATCAAATTGGTCGGCTTCAAATCGAAAGTCTGTCCAATACGAATCAAGGTTGATAACATGAAGTTTGTTGCCGCACGCATTCTGTTGCAAGGCTAGATAGAAATTGTTAACATAAACTTAATTAAGTTGCGATCAATCGCATTTTTAGAGTAGCTAACTTGTTGTCAGAACAAGAACAAGCGGTGTGTGATACTTTGATCGTTTAGGACAACTCCTATTCTGAGCGCACTTTGCAGGCTTATGTACATGACGACTGGCAATTCTCAAAGATCACCAAAAGTAGATAAACATTATGTTGTGACTACTACTACATGAAAACACCACAGATCGAAGTGCATATTTCACTTAACGCTTGCACAGCACCACATCCTTTGAACTAGCACTTGAAGCATAACAATAACGGCCCAATGCTGACATACTAGCCCAAATAAGTTCCATAGTTGGACTACGTGCATCTATGAAAAGTGTTTTCTTCACTTGTTAAACCCGTTTAGAGCTATAGATGAAACAAAATAGAATTTTAATCTCAGCACTTCTCAAACAATTTAGGTCGTCATGGTAAAAAGCTCCCAGATTCTACAGAAATACATAATTTGAATTTATGGCAAGCTTTGTGGAAGACTTGTCTATGAGAAAACACCCATTAATGGCTCACTCTAATGGCTCTGTCAAGAGATATCAAACACTTAGATTATTTCAAATCCACATTTGGCTAAATCAATGGTTCAACCACATAAGGTCGACAACATTACACTATCCACAACATAAGTTTGCATGTAGCGGTTAGTATACCTAAGGTGCATATTTCTGTTAAAAAAGGTAGTGCAAGATGCGCATTCACCCTTACAAGTCCGGTAATATCAATATGTCCTGGCACCCAACAAAGCTTAAGGTTGAACCAAGCTGCCATCTTGTTAACTTTTTGTTTTTTAAGTAGTGTGCGCTCTAGGGATTAAGATACCCTTAAAATGTTTGCACACAGCGCGGGCGAAGGAAAGTTCGGGGAGAAAAGAAAGAGACGTACCGATGTACGTTCATTTTGAATGTTTCAAGGTTATAATGATCATGAAATAAAGAACTCGACAGGGCATTCTATAAACGAGCTGTACGGCTTAGGAAAGAATCACGATATGTCAATGTACCGAAAGTGGATTTGAGGATAAGCTGATGAGCATTTATAGGGAGACAGGTGTTACGGTTAAAGGTTTGAAGGGGCGGAATGTTACTGGCAATTTCAATGTAGCACTGGTAGTGAAAAAGCGATAGAGTAAGGTGAGACAGGAGACATTTCATCGGTGTTCGAGGTTGTCAATTGACTGGGTGTTATTAGAATCAACTATCACCCTTATAGCACGGTTTTGAATCCTATCTAGCAGTGATGCTGTTTATATCGGAATTTTATGAACTTAGAACTTAGCGGAAGAATAGGGCGATGAGTCCAAGAACGAATACTGCCATTAACAACAGAATATATAGAGCTACTTCAATGCTTAAAGAGACGGATTCCAATAACTCGATTGCAGCTTAGATGTCCGAAAAAATACAGATTTTCTTGGCGGATATAACATTTTTCCTTAAGCGAAGATAGGACTTCTTTTGTCACGATAAAAGATACGCTACAGTAGTCATGACATCGGAATCAAAAAATAAAACTTAGTTGGCAAGAGGGAGCACTTCCTCGCAGAATGACCAAAAAGGAATAGTAACGTGGAAATGTATTCTAAATCATTTATTATCATACATGGCGTAGCCTATTTTTACTGGAAGGATGCTGTATGCATTGTATTTAGAATACTCGTAGCAGAGTGACAAGTTGGCTTGCTAGCACACTATGAGATTGCATTAAGGCAAACCGAGATATAAACTGAAACAGAATGCCCAGTGTTGCGGGGGAGTTCTTCAAAGTACTCCGCTAATCCGCTAATACACAAACCTGCTGTTCGTTGGTCATTGTTTAACAGTCCACCAGACATCGTAAGTATCGGTTTAATGATCGAAACGTATAGCCAGTGTTACGGTGGGTTGTTAACCACACTTACATACGTACATATATCTAATAGTTTTCTTCCAAGTGAAGAGTGATGGTTTCCTTAACTCATTCTTACACTTAAGGCCCAAATATTTGGCTTTATCAGAAAGTGTTAAGCTTGCGATGAAAAGGAGGCAGTTAGCAAAATTTGAAAAGGTTCAATTCCTTGTTTTTAACGAGGAAGACCGCACAAAGAACCCTTTCTTACGCCAAGAATTAAGGAAATTCAATTTTCAGATGAAAAGTCCATAGTTAGACGTTGACCTGGAGAAACAAGAATGTGTTGCAACTCGTCCGAAGACGTCTGAGGATATCATGGTTTTGGGGATCATAACTTCAGGTGGAGTTGGAACTCTTTTGATAAAGGATTCATAAATGCTTTAAAGTACAAAGAGGTTATGGAAAATGAAGTGATGCCCACTATAAAAGAAATGAGCTAGTACCACACGTCCTGTTTAAGAACGATTCCGCACCTTGCCATCGTGCTAAGACCGTAAGTAAACAATGAATTGTCCACTGTTATTTTTGTAATTTTATCAATATTCTAATCGATTTTAGTTAATTCTTTTCACCGGAAACAGTCCTGACTTGAATCCCACACCCATATTCTGAGATTCGTTCGAATCGAAAGTTATTCGAAATTGAGTAATCGGTATTCTGAATTTTGATTTGTCTCAATACCTTTCGAAAGTTCATTTCGTGACCAACAAATTGTCTTCTTTTACTCGAACGAAAAATTCTGTCGAAAGAGAAGCATGTAAGCAAACATTTGTCATTGGTTTGAAAAATAGTTTTTAATAAAAAAATAATAATTTGTTTTATTCTATAAAAAAGGGCTCATTCAAATTGGGCAAACAAATGGCAGTATGAACTGCTAGTGAAAATGATGCAAGAACATCCAATGTACAACTAAAAGTTTGTGCTCGCAACTTCAACAAATTTATCGCTTCTGGAAAATTGCAGCCGATAGAAGCAACATGTATGTAAGTGAGAATACAGATTACTGGATTTCGAATACCTTTCAATTCGAATCAAATATCAGACTAATGGTAAATGGTTATTTTGAATTCAAAAAGGTTTGCTTCATATGGTACTTGTTGTCTTCAAGGCGGAATACGAGTATGTTAGATCTATCCTGAATCGTTCTTCTATTAATATGATAGTTTGAAGTTCTTCCCATAAAGCCAAATGTGAGGCCATAGTGATGCAGTGATTGATTTTTATTTTATAATTTTACTCAAAGGGTTTGCCACTAAAATGCTCATAAAAAAATTGTCTCCAAAAATATATTTTGACATTTTCCTCACATTCATTCTATAAATTAACTAGACATCGTGAACATTTCTCATCCGAATCTCAGAATACGAAAAGTTCATTCGAATGAAACATTGACTCGAATCGTTAATTCGAATGAAACTGAGAATACGGGTACTATTGAGCGCATTTGGCATAGAATAGAAGTAAAACTCAGAAGTAAAAAACGCAAAAATTTGCAGAAATTAAGAAGTTACATACAAAATTTGGTATGAAGAAATTGACGTCTGCTATGTGATATACACTTTACGATTCAATGGCAAACAGAGTTGAGTGCCTTATGAAAGCCAAAGGCGGCCACACGCCATATTGAAAAGGGTAAATATCATAAATCAAATAAATTAATGTTAAATCTATTTTGTAAGTTATAAAACAATACATCAAACGGACTAGAAGCTCATTTCTAAAGGGTTAGAATAATTAAATATGTTTTCCCTGGAATAACACGATCCTAGGGTTAGTTCTTATGGTTAAAACATTTAAGATTGACCTTCCTGCTACGAAAAAACAAACAAACAAACAAAAAACAAGATATCGCACACTTCCAACACGACAGTAAACAGAGCACGTCAAAGTCAAAATGTTCTGTTTTACTTGAGTGCAGTTTTTTTTTGTATGTAGTGTAGATTATGTTACACAAACATTCTTTACAAGTACTTGTAGTATTGTGTTTTAGGCCCCAGGATGATTGATCAGGAAGGAAAAGGAAGTTCGCCAATTCATAAATAGAACTACAGTTAAACATTCAAACCGCATACGTGATAAAGTCAGTATGTAAACCATATAGATTTTCCACTACTTAACTTTCTAACTGATTAGGCGAATAGGAAACACAATTTGCAATCTATTTGCCAGCTAAGTTCAATTTGCCAAGATAAGTTAATCCTAATACTAAGATAATAAGTATGAGCAATCGACGAAAAAATTGGTAATAAATTATTCGGAAGCGTTTTGATCAATTGTTGATAACACACCCTAAGATAGTGTTATCAAAAAGTTTTGATATATTACTGTGAGTAATAAAAATATTTTGAATAGTTGTTGATCAGATGTTATCTGTCATTAGCTACATAGATTGCTATATTAAGATCTGTTCGCATACTGTTCAAAACTATGACAAACTACGAAAATCTACCAAAACTAGTCCAAAATCCGTTCGCGTACTCATACTTTTCGTAGTATTTTGCAGAATGAGAGAGAAATTCATTTCCCTTCTTTTGTCTATTTTAGTCCAAGAAATTTCAGAGGGCAAATTTGTGCAAACTGTCAAACTGTTTTTTTTTTTGTATTTGAAGCTTTCATTGGGGTTTGATTTTATTTCAAAATAGAACATTTCCTTTGCTTTGCCAAAAATAAGTGTGATTTTAATAATAATTAAAGCTTCAAATGGAAAATTGTTTTTAGAAAGTGTTTACAGACAAAATATATTGAATAGCAGGCAAATGAAATGAAAGTGCCCCCCATACACCTTCTGGCATCTACAAATGACATATATGTAGATGGACAATACAAAGATAAATTATCAGAACAACTCAGTCAGAGGTGTCTAGGCTAAAAGTCTTCGTCCTGAAGTTCAAGATTTTGAATAAAAACTGCTAAATTCATTCAAACTTGTTTTTTTAATTCTTTTTGTTTTTAGAAAAAAATCCAAATAAAAACAGTTTTGTCTTTGTCTGTATAAAACAGTCTCAAATTTGAACAGAGGGAAACTGAGAGAGAATTTTATTCCCACATCCCTCTCCTCCGGATTTGACAATCCAAAAAGTACGCAACCTATAATAAACTATTTCCACTTTTAGTTTATGTACATAATTCAATATAATAATCACATGTCGAATACTTCGGCAAATGAAATTGAAAAATAGAAAAGAGAAAAAGAATATTTCGGGCGTTTTTGTTTTATATGTAGAAACTTACATATCTGTGCCAGATATGTAGATGCTTTTCTCTCTTTGTTCTAAATTAGATTCCACATTCAGTTAAAATAAACAAATTAAGTGAAAAAAATGAGATATGCATTGCAATAATATAAATTCTCGTATTTAGATTGAAGACATGAAACATATGCTTTTAAAGCTTTTTTCTTTTTCAGCACGACTAGTGAATGATAAATTTCATGCAGGAGATTTTAGTGTTGAAAATGCGTCTTATGGTTTGCCATAAACAACGTTGAGCTAAGGAATGTTTTGGACGTCAAACTGTTAGAGATATTGCAGTATAATTAGCTGCCCATTATTCAAAAATTAATTGGTATCTGAAAGCAATCGGTAAAGTGAAAACGCTTGATTACACAAAAATTTACGGAAGAACGGAGTAAGACACACAGATCGAAAGTTTACTCTTTTCTTATTGATCAAAGGGGAAGGGATCAATTTTGCATTGAATTGTTATGTGTAATGTAAACTACTTGTAGATTCTCAAAGATTATCGTCGACATTCAGCATAATGGCTTGAAAACACCAAAACACATGCCAAAGCCAAGTCCTAACCTAAAGAATGTTAGGTGACAGTTTAGTGGTATGCAGACGGTGTCATTCAATATATCCTTCTAAAACAATAAATGCAAAGAAGTAATGTTTGGAACTTCAACATACACTGGCGATCACTAGGATGAGGCC
The DNA here is from genome assembly GCA_949129095.1 of Volucella bombylans. Lineage (NCBI taxonomy): Eukaryota > Metazoa > Arthropoda > Insecta > Diptera > Syrphidae > Volucella > Volucella bombylans. The sequence goes on along the minus strand of OX422141.1, from coordinate 109,283,196 downwards.
ATACATAAAAAATAGATGATTTCAATGAGTTAGGACTCTCAGGCCGAGAAATTGCAGGGAGGCTTAATAGAAATAAGACTGTTGTAAACAGTTGTCTTGCGAATGCACGACACTATGGGAAAAATCACAAAGGACGCACGGCAGAAGCAACAACATTGCGAGAAAAGCGGTTACTTCTACGTCTTGCCTCAAATTCTACTCAGCCAGCAACGGTCCGAAGGATAATACGAAAAAGCGGTACTATACAGAGAAGAAAACTTAAAAAGAAAACTCTTTCGAGGCAAGTACACAAGGAGAATCGAATGAATTTTGCAGGAGAACATGTCGCTTGGAGCAATGAATGGAAACGGGTTGTCTTTTCGAATGAAAAAAGTTTAACCTTGACGGCCCAGATGGTTACAACTTTTATTTCCACGATCTAAGAAAGGAGGAGCTTATTTTTGGCAAGACATCACATCCGTACATCAGTTGAAATGGTGTAGGGAGGTGTTACCTACTATGGCAAAATCGAGTTGTAGTTTTTGTCCACAACAATGAACGGAAACAACTACAAATGTTTGCTCGAACGGTCATTTCGAAAAGTTAAAAAAATTTTCGGATCCCTGCCTTGGATATTCCAACAAGACAATGCTCCATCCACACTTCCAGGGTTGTTAGAAGTTGGATTCAATCAGAAGACGTGGAACTTTGCCATGGCCGCCCTATTCACCGGACTTTAATATAATCGAAAATGTTTGGGCATGGTTATCTCGTAAAGTGTATGAGAAGGCGGCAGACAATACAAAAGTATTCGTGATACTTGGGCCCAAATTTCTCTTGATTATTTAAAAAAAAAGACTGTATGATTCTATTCCAAACCGCCTTATAGAGGTCATATCGAAAAATGGCGGGCATACTCATTATTAATGTAGAAAAACGTAATAAATAAATGTTTTAAAACCATAAAATGTAAACATTTTATTCATTTTTTCCTTTCTTTCGAAGATTTTGCATGCAGCCTCATCCTAGTGGCGCATCTTTTTCTACGCTTTTCAAGAAATTCATTGTTTGGTCTTGAGAAATTCCAACGGTCGTGTCTTATTGTTGAGAAAATATGTACCTGTTCACAGGTAGCAAAAGTTTCCGGGTACAAAATTACCAACAGGTATAAAGAGTGAAAATCGATTACAAACTGTATGGCGCATCCTACTGATCGCCAGGGTACTTAATGTTTCAAACAAATAAAGAGGCTTACAAAGGCTTCAATATACAATCAGGGAAGCAAGATACCTTTATTATCTTCTGTTAAAAGTTCAAGTCATCTTGGAAGAATAGAAATGATGTTTCCGAGTGAATTGAAGACTCACATGTCTGTCTAGAACATCAAAATATTGCCTTATACTTTAAACTTTTGTCTTTCCTTTTATTTTATATATTTTTTTTTATCAAAGCGAAATATTAATAAAAATATAATGATGGATCATACAAATTATTATCTAAAATGTATGTATGTAAGTCCAAATATTAATACTAATTTTGTTCAAAAATTATCGATTGATAAGCGTTATTTATTAATTGTTGTAACTTATGTCATGTTTCCATATATAAATCAAATCCCAAGACTATACTATCTTATAAGATATTGTATCTTAATGTATTTGCAATCATTCGAACAAATAAATAAATAAAAAAAATAGAAACATTGTTAGCACTTTAATCAACAGCGAATATTTGTGATCTGCCCAGGACTGGACTGGGTCAGTGGTAACGAGTAGCATCCGTTGATAATTGGAAATTCACTTTGCATTGATTTTGGCAATGTGTCTAGGTCTACAGCAAAATTATAAAAGACCATGCGAGTCTTTTTAACTCCTTCATAGCCGATCTTAAGCCCTGTTGAGAGCCTGACTGTGTGCCTCGGACCTGCACAAGCACAGTTGTTAATTTTAGTTTCGGCGAAGGAATTCCGTAGAAAGTAGTCGAATCACCGGCGATCTTATTTGAGATCACTTGATGATTATGCGACATCTAGCAAGAACGTCGGAATAAAGGTGGTGATAGAGAAGTTTCCATCGAGCAATGGCCGAGCGATAAACTGCCTCGATCATGGACGATTAAATTGCTGATGGTCCAACCAAACGAAAAGAGGAATGTATGCATGCTTTTAAAAAGCTTCGAATCTTATTAGATCGCATGAAGCCGAACAATTAGCGGTAACAATAAAGAATGAATGTCACTGCATCCAAAGAGTAAATTGGGACAACACAACAAAATCGCAGGTCCGATGGAAATTGCATTTAAGCAAAGGCAGCGAAATAAGAAGCATACAAGGCAACGATACAAAGGACGATAGGTGTTTGCGAGTTCTGCAAACAAAGCGATGAAGAGGCATTTGATCAACTGGTGAAATCGTCACGCTAAATAAATTATTCAACAAGGGCATTAATCCAACCGCAGATGTTCGCAAGTTTAAAACGATATTAATCACCTATTCATTTTAAGAGAGAAGAGCCACATCTAGTTTTGAGAGATTTTTAATGTCAAAAAAGGTTTTGACAAGATAACAGGCTGTGATTTTTTCGCTGAGAGCATTGTCATCATGGAAATAAATCAGCGGGCTGTCATTTATGCAAGCAACTATTGGAACTAGAAAATAAGTTCTTCCTTCGAAAAAATTAGAACGCATTTAACTTCATTAGCGTTTCACTATATGGTGCGGGAACATGGACCAATCAAAAGGTAATGCATATACGTTTCGTGGCTTAGAGAAAAGTTCTTTGAATAATATTCAGAAGATAAACGCAATTTGGAGTATATACCTATATACATAAACACGTCAGCTTAGACGGACGATAATAACTGAGAAATATCGCGACGATTCGAAAGATCTCCCAGAGTTCCCAGGTTCCAGAGATTCACATGCAATAAGACCTCAAAATGTACCTGAGACATATGTCTATAAGAATGGTACGTGGGAGAATTCGAAGTAAAAGTTGGGATGCCTTAAAGCAATGAAAGTTCGTTGCTTTTTAACAAGATTTTATATTAAAGCAGCACACTGAAGAGTCGAGAACTTCTTTTCGCCGATGGTATTGACGTGACAGCCCCTCAGACAACTCTTAGTAACTGGATAAAGATATAAAGTTACGAAACAGTCATACTAAGACCGAATATTCGCTTTGCACATCCAACTCCTGACATTTATTTAAGAGCCATCGTCTCGAAGTTCGAAAAAATTAAATGCATAGTCTCTGTCGTGGTACACTGCGATGGTGATGTCGCGCATAGATTTAGCGTGAGATAACCTAATGGGCGCGAAAACTCAGTCGTATTTTGTGACCGATAAATTCTGTTTAAACCTAAAAATTTCTCATATACGGCAGGCATTCATCTAATGTTGGACGATGTACGTGTTACGAATGTCACTGAGTGTGACTAAACGTGTCAAAACCGATAGTAGAAAAACTTTCAGCAAATCGGACGGTTTTGGCATGGCATCTAATAAGGTCGTTGGAAAATCCCGACCAAAAACGGCTAAGGTCCGCAAATGTATCCCACCCCACATTGCTATAGTAACAATGCAATTATATGGGAGGAATATGTACCCTTAAGATGATTGCACATAGCGCGGTCGAAAGGAAGTTACGGAGGAAAAAAGGAGATATACCGATGTGCGTTAGTTTTAAATGTTTGCAAGTTATAGTCACTAGGAAATAATCACGATATTTCAGAATACATCCGAATGTGGGCTTGAGGGTGTACTAATGAGCGTGAAAGGTGTTCCGTTTAAAAGTTTGAACGCTACTGGCAATTTCGGTGTAGCACTGGTGGTGAAAATAGCGATACAGCAAGGTGAGGGTGTCGAATAACACAGCGTTTTTAGCTTTAACGACAGCAAACCAATTAGTTCTGCTACTATTACTGGAATTTAATATACTTAACATACGCTGTCGTTCCCGTTCTACAGCCGAAGAACAGGAACGTGAGTACGTGAAAGAATAGGAGAAGCAAAGAGTACTGTCGTCAGCAAAGGAATATATTGGATTAGAAGCGGCAGACAAGAGATCACTCATAAAAATTAAAAAGAGTGTCGGAGACAGAACGGAGCCCTGGGGCCCACCAGCATTTATTTTGTGAACATTGAACTTGAAACCATCCAAGACAACTTGAATTTAACGTTCCAAAAGTTTGTATCTAATCCATTGAAAAAGAGACTCGTCGATCCCAAAAACACACAAGAACCTAATGCCAAACTCTGCCAAATGCTTTAGAAATATCAAGTACAACTATCTTGCTTTCGCCAGATTGATGTACGCCTTGGTTTTACTTTTAGGTGAGACATGCCATCAGATCACCAGTGGACCAGTTGCTACGAAAACCGTACTGCCAGTCATTAAGAAGTTTTCGTGTTTCGAGATATTTCAGGAGATGGTTTATCAGCGTTTCCATTACCTTGGAAAGAAGGGACGTAAGTGCAATGGATCTGTAATAGAAGACAGAAGAGGATTTGCCTTTAATAAGGGATGAGCTGGAGAAATGCTGTTTTCCATCTTCTCGGAAAGATTCCTTTAAAAAGCAGGATCGATGGAAAAGCTTACGCAGTGGTTTTACCAACTTGGAAGAACGTCTCTTCAGAAGAAGGGAAGATATACCATCTGGACCAGCGGATTTGCGTATGTTAAGATCTTTAAGTACTCTTGCTACTACACACTAATCATACATATTTCAACTGTTATAAAAGAATTAAGATGTGCTAGTATGTTAGGTCAGGTTATGACACAATTATTTGGTAGAGTAACCACTTTCATCGCCATAAACAGGAGTAAAGCACATTTGATTTCCAGGGCATTCTTCCCAGAATGGTATTGCAAAATATAGGACGGAAAGTTGTGTAGTCTGTGTGTACATTACCCGGTGTGATAGACTCAGAATTTTATTTTCAAAGAATGAATAAAAAATGTGTTAAGAGCAATTCGAATATATTTGCTTCCTTGCCAAGACTCACATTAAGAGGCAGCGCAAAATCAGAGTTATTGGTCCGCGATGAACTGTAGCGTCACCCAAATCGAAGTCAAAGTCTTGGATCTAACAAATATGATACACAAAGAAAAATAATTGAGACAAATAAGTTTCGGAGACAAAGACTAGCTTCGAAAGTAGTACTGCTATTATGTTTGTGCAAGTAAGCTCCACGGATGATATCATTCGGTAATTAGTCTGCCAAAAAATAAAGTTGTGAAATAAAAATGATACTAATCCAGTCAAAGTAGTCAAAGTGAACGCCCACTATGTATTGCTTCGTTTCTAGCTTTAAATAAACAAAGAAAAACGGACTACTTTGCCCTAAAATTAGCCGACTAACAGAAAAACAAGATCAAAAAACTTCAGCTGTTGAAAATTTATTCAAATCTCCCATTATTTGTTTTTCCATGAATTTCTGTTATCAAGTTTCCCTTCGAACCAAACTCAAAACATTAACAGCACACCGAGGTGCTGTGTAAAATAATTCGATATTACTGTTTCGTTGCAGCAGTAATTTGCATGGTGTAGTGAAATATTTACATTTTATTTGTATGGAGATACTCTGACTAAATATGAGAGTATCGACATTCAGATGTTAAATTATGGACAATGAGTCATTTTGTTATGCAATGTGCGTGACGCAGAATTAAAAAACCACAAAAGTAATTGATCAAAATCAAATGGAATTTCAAGGAAATACTTAAAAAAGCCGAATGCCGATGGCAGCGGTATAAAAATAACCAAACTTTGGACAGCTTTTTCCCTCGTATACACAAGTGAAGTGTTTTTATGGAAGAAATTATAAGGGGTGTAAAAAAAATCTTCGTTTTGGTGTTGCGGCTTTGAGTTCTGTTTTTGAGGTGTGGGAATGATTTATCGAATGACCTATATTACTTAAGTAGAAGGTTACATTACATAAAGTTTATTGTAGTTCAACAACCTTCACAATAATGGGCATAAATAAATGATTTCAACAAGCACTTGTAAGTTATATTGAAAGCACGATGATAAGTTTGTAGTGAGGGCAAACAATACGAATTGAATGTGTCAAAAAATACAATCAAGGAACGACATATTAGTTCGAAAAACAATAAGGTCGATAGCAACTCCACCTGTGAGAATATGATGTCACCATTTGAAGGAATTGATTTCATTTGGGTTTCACATTGGCGATCCGCACCATTGATAACAATTTCGCAAGATTAGATAAAACTATCATATTATACATAAAAAATAAAAAAAATAAAAATTCCACTCACCTTAATTAGGGGTTCGGTTAGTTCGGCCGAAAATTCAACCTTAAATTTGGGGAATTTTACAATGACCTCTTCAACGCTCATTTGCTGCGTTAATTCGAATAAATTAACACCCTTCAACTTCTCTTCGAGATCTTTTAATCCAGTGCGCGATTGAGGTAGCAAAACCAACATGGATAAATCTGAATCACGATAGGGCATCTCTATAGCACTGGCATCCAAATTCGAAAAGAAACCATATCTGTACTTGGCTTTGCCATTCATCATTTCAACCTTAACACTGTCATGTTCGTTGATGAAAAAATCTTCTTCAGCAGTGGAATGCTTATCGAATTTCTTCTCCCATTCCCCCTTGAAGTGAATAGCATTGACCAACACTAACCGAGTCAACGAATCCAATAGGTCCGGTGAAATAAGATCCTTAATTTTATTATTTGTCTTTTCCTCCACCCAAGTGTTTATCGTCTTTGCTGCCTTTACGCTCTCCGAAAATTCAACCTCTTCCGATGATGATTGGAAATCTCTTTCGGCGATCGCATTGAATTCTGGATTAATCTCATATCCACGCTTTACATAGATCTTATTGGCAATCTTTAAAAGTGATGAGTTTCCATAGTTATCGAGTGCTTCTTTAAACGAAGCACCAACCAATTCACGATCATTAGCTACCAGATTTAATCCATTTGCCATTTCTAGAGCTGTTTCACCAGTGGCACCAGCAAAGGCTAGAGCAACACATGTCTGAATTGAAAATGGCGAAAAGATGATGTTCTTTCCTTTATTCGCTGCGGAGAGTGTATTATAGAAATCGACGGAAAATTTCGCGCTGTTTTGGGCAAATTTCACAGATAGATCTGAAGACATTTTTTTACTTGAAATATAAGGCAACGCTAGGAGGAAGAGTGAGAACAATTTAACTGTAAATAGAAGAATAGAAAACAAATTAACTTAACATCGCTACAGATGTATACACAACAAAAATTTTATTTCTCTAAGAGACACTACTTGGGTTGAAGACTTGCCTTGCCAAAGTTAGCAGAAGTAATGAAATCAAACGAACGGCTCAAAAATCAAGAAATGTCGTGGAACTGCTGCTTAATTTGAGTTCCATTGAGTCATCGTGAGAACAAGTAGATAGACCGAAGCTTTTTAAATTTGGAAAATTTTCTGTTTTCGTTTTGGCTTTGGATAGATTTAGCCGGCAAATACAAACAAAAATGATAACATACACAGATGGATGATTTCGACTTACCCATTTATTATTGAATTTTATCAAATGCAGTGTTGTTCCTGTTTATTCGATGATTAGTAATTGATAATATTTTTTTTCTTTTAATATGTGAATGACTAAAATTATTGTGAAATGGAAGCAAGTAAAAATTTGTTTACGAAATTTAAGGTGATATCATCGATGAGCGAGAAAATAAAAACAGATGTGAGGTAAAGCTTTAAAAAAGCTCTCTTCCGAGTACAGTAAGAGTAAAAACCTATTTGAATTCAAATTTTTAAAAACAAAAGTTTATAACTAAACATTATAACACGTTGACATAAAGAGTGTTCGAGATTTTTATTAAAATAATGCCAGGCGAGAGCGCATGCAGCTAATACGCCATAAGGGAATTAGATAGACTTTAACCCTGCCTATAGAATCTGTCAACCCGTTGCTCCGTACGTGATAAAAGCATGAGGAGCGCGCGACCGAAGTAAGAAATGTTACAACAGGAATGAAGTCTTATTAGTCGCAGTTGGTGCTAATAATATGGGAAAACTACTTCTGCTCAAAATACCGCTGCCAGGCAGAACCATTAACTTTGGACGAAGATGACCAAAAATTCCTTCCCCATGACCTTGATGAATTTAAGGTAGAAATATCGACGCAAAGTCTAATATATATGCCGGCACAGACGACCTTGCTGCTGAGCTATTTAAACACATTATGATCTGTTTGAGGACATGCACCAGCTCATCGGTATGATATGGTCAAAGGAAATTATGCTCGAAGCATGGAATGGAGAATCTTGAGAATTATAGAGGAATAAGAGTCCTAAACATCGCATATAACATCTTTTCTTCTCTATTAGGAGAGCGACTGAAATAATTCATCTGGTTGGTACATACCATTACGATTTCAGGACAGGAAAATTCAAAACTTTGTGGCCAACAAAAGAGGCACGATAGTTTTAAGTGCATGTAATTACTTCCGTGCGTGGATGACACCAATGTAGTTGGGCAAATCACATGTAGTTTTGGGGAGTATTGAGGCGGAAGCGGCCAAAATGGGTCTGATGGTAATCGAGGTCAAAATAAAGCCCATCATTTGACTTTGGCCAGAATGTCAGCATTTGTAGTTATAACTTCGAGGCAGCTAAGGACTTAAAGGAATTGGCTCCGCATTTACCAGCAGCAACGCCATCAGCGCTGAAACCAGACTAAAAACTACTCTGGACAATCGCTGTTTATTTAGGCTCACGATACAATTGAGTATCAGAGTCCTCTCTCGAACGGTCTACGGATCCAACGTCCGAGATGGCTGGGCCATGTTGAGTGAATGGACACCATAACAAAAATTTTCGTGTCTAACCCCGAGAAATGGTGCAGCAGGGAGAGACCGCATCTAAGGTGGAGTACGTAACTGAAAGGGGACGTCAAACAACTGGCGAGAGATCGTTCTAGCTGGAAAGGCTTGTTGGAAGAGGCCAAGGTTCACACCAGAAATAAGTAAGTAAGTTACTCTAGATTGCGGTGCGGTATCCAAGAAGTGAGATAAAATAGGCTGTAATGGAAACCTGTGACGCCTACTATGGTAGAGCAGAAGCAGCTACAAAGAGCAGAACTAGCGCATTTGAGCAAACGACGCATCAAGGCTTGATTGACCAACAAAGTACTGACCAAAGGAAAAAGAACGATTTTACCAAAGTTTGCTTCTGTGAGCCACTTTCCCAAACTTGTGAGAAATATTCTAACGCAGGGCGTTAGAATCATACCGAGTAATTAGTTAGGAAATTAAAACAATTTTAGTGACATATTTGTACTCAAATTTTCATGGCGGAGCCCAGTGTACCAGGTACCAGTCATGGGTACCAGTCACCTGATCAAACCAGATTGATCTCATTGCTATCGATGCAAATAAAGCTAAAATATTGTGATAACCACTTAAATGTGAGCAGCGACATCTAGATTTACAGCGCAGAAGTTGTCGATACTCGAAGACCAGAAGATTTCGATACTTGAATAACAAAGTCTCGACCATTGATGACTGGAGAGAGGAATCGAATTTTCTGGCAAACTGGAAATCGTATGGGACGCTGGATGGCGAAGATTGTTCTCGAAGTATGGCATTCGAGTATAAATACCAGCATCCCCAAGGTATGCAAATCAGTTCTAAAGTGAAATCTGAAGTGTTAATTAGGAGAAGTGATTTAGTGGTTTAAGTAAAAGATAAGAAAAGTATAAGTGGTTGAGAAATTGGATTGTACTGAGAGAAAGAATTAAATAGTGAATTTTAACTGTACTGAATAAAGGGATTTCTATTGAAAAGAATAAGTTCTATCATTTGTACCCACACAAACATTTTACATTGGTGTCAGAAGTGGGATAGGATTTATTGTGTGTAAAAAAAAAAAAAAAGTGTTTTCTGACTATTTGAAAAAGCTAGAATGGGTCGAAAACTATTACAGTTGACCCTCGTCCAACTCAAATCCGAGTTGAACAAGAGAAGCCTTAGCGCCAGTGGAGGAAAAAGTGACCTGGTGCTCCGACTTCAGGAGGCTTTGAACAACGAGGGACATGATCCTGATGCATACTCCTTTGATGTTGACGAGGATGAACAGAGTACCGGCAGTGATATAGCTGCGATGATGCAACTCCTCTTGTTAAAAATGGACGAACAGAAGAACAGTCTCGACCAACAAAAGAAAAATCTGGAAGAACAAAAGAATAGTCTCGAACAAAAGCTGGATGAACAAAAGAAAAATCTAGACGAGCAGAAGAGCAGCATTGAACAAAAAATCGACGAACAAAAGAATAGTCTAGAACAAAAACTGGAAGAACAAAATAACGTTCTACACCAAAAGATCGAAGAAATCGATAACAAATTTGAAAGAATAGAGAAGAATGTTGGCGAAAAATTCGAACAAATGGACAGCAAAGTTGAGCAACTGGCAAAAGAGCTCGACACAGTGCGAAAACAGAAACTGCGAGAATGTTCTTTAAACGGTCCAAGGAGAAAAGATTTGAAGCCTCCCTCATTCGATAGCCAGACCTCATGGTCTACTTATAAGAAGCAGTTTGAAATGGCTGCCTGTGCAAACGACTGGGACAATGAGGAAAAGTGCTTTGCCCTAGCGATGGCCTTACGTGGTCCTGCGGCAGAATTGTTACAAACAATCGATATCGAAAAGAATAGAGACTATATGGTTTTAGTGCAGGCTATCGAGAAACGGTTTGGGGATAGCCACATGCGGGAAGTTTACAAGGTTCAATTGCAAGGCCGTATGCAGCAACGAGGAGAAACACTGCAACAGCTCCAAGCAGACGTGCCAGTCTAGGCACATTTGTCATATCCCACCGCAGGCCAAGAAATAATCGACGAAATAGCAAAGGACGCATTCATTGGGGGAATTGCAGATTTGAAGCTACAATCAGCAGTAAGGATGACCGGGAAAAGAACCCTTGCTGAAGCACTTGCCTTCGCTCTGGCGATGGAAACATCCAATCAGGCTTCCAAAGGAATGCATTTCGTTAGGGAAATAGTATCTGGTGAATGCTCCTGCTCAAGACCAACTACCATGCAACGAAATATCCCACGGGAGAGACGAAGGATGCGCTGCTGGAACTGCGATAAAGTAGGACATTTGCAAGGGCATTGTAAAGAACCGGTACGACGAGAAGGCTGCCTGCACTGGGGCTACAGGCAAATAGAAAGAAAAACCGGCAGAAACGGCTACCAAGAAACCGGTCAAATTTCCAGAAGCCATCAGTTAGGAAATGCTTACTTCGCGGGGCAGAAGTCTGTAGCAGGAGTCGACGACTCCAGGGTAATTATCCCAGTCTCACAGGTAAAACAATGCAACGAAAGCCTCCCAGCAGAAGTAGTCAGTGGTAAAGAAGCGAAACAACAGGCAACTATCCAAACGATCAGGACTGAGCCAATAGAGGGTTGGAGTATAGACGAAATCCGTTCCTCCCAACAGGCAGACAATGACATCGAACCAATATTGGCCTGGAAAGAACACGAGGAAAGACCAAGATGGCAGCAGATATCAGATCGGAGCCAAACTCTGAAGGCATACTGGGCACAGTGGGACTCGCTTTTTGTGCAAGATGGATTGCTGAAGAGAAAATGGGAAATTGCAGATGGGACAAGATCTCGTATGCAGCTAATTGTGCCACGGTCCAGAGTCAACCAAGTGCTCCATGAAATACATGACGGAATCTCAGGAGGCCATTTGGGAATAAACAAGACGTTGGAAAAGGTAAGGGAACGTTTCTATTGGCTAAGCGCTAAACAAGATGTCGAGAATTGGTGCAAAAAGTGCATAATATGTGCAGCTACCAAGGGTCCAAAAGTAAAGCCACATGGACAAATGCAACAATACAATGTCGGAGCACCTTTCGAACGAATAGCCATCGACATCGCTGGGCCGTTTCCCGAAACCTTTAATGGAAACCGATATACTCTCGTGGTCATGGATTACTTCAGTAAGTGGCCGGAAGTGTTTGCCATCCCAAATCAAGAGGCTAAGACCGTAGCCGAACAGATAGTCAACAACTGGGTGAGCAGATTTGGGGTCCCAATGGAGCTGCACTCTGACCAAGGGCGAAACTTTGAATCAAAAGTCTTCCAGGAAATTTGCCAATATTTGGGAATAAGAAAGACAAGGACAACGCCACTACACCCTCAATCTGATGGAATGGTCGAGCGATTCAATCAGACCTTGAATGAGCATCTATCTAAGGTTGTGAGCAACTGCCAGCGGGATTGGGATCGACACATACCCCTCTTCTTAATGGCCTACCGAAACGCGGTCCATAGCTCAACAGGGCACACACCATCCGAGATCTTATTTGGTCAAACAATTCGGTTGCCAAGTGAAGCAAAATTCGGATCCCACCGACGGAGCCCAAAGAGGTGAACGACTACGTGAATGACTTACGCAGCAGGATTCGTAAATTGCATGAAGACTCCAGAGAAAAGATGAAGCTAGCAAGCAGCCGCATGAAAACTAGGTACGATATCAAGGCGAAATCTTCCGGTTTCAACGAAGGAGATCTGGTTTGGCTGTATAATCCTCAGCGTAAGAAAGGCAAATCACCAAAATTGCAACACGACTGGGAAGGTCCATACAAGGTGATAACCCGCATTAATGACGTTGTCTACCGGATCCAGCGTGGGGATCGAGGAAAATTGAAAGTGGTCCATTTGGATAGAATGTGTGATTTCAACGGGATGCTGAATGACGAAGTTGCTCGGGACGAACAACTGTAGGGAGGGAGCAATGTGATAACCACTTAAATGTGAGCAGCGACATCTAGCAGAAAATGTTGATACTCGAAGACCAGAAGATTTCGATACTGGAATAACAAAGTGTCGACTGGAGAGTGGAATCGAATTTTCTACCAAATTGGAAATTGTATGGGACGCTGGATGGCGAGGATTGTTCTCATTCGAGTCATTCGAGTATAAATACCAGCATCCCCAAGGTATGCAAATGAGTTCTAAAGTGTAATTTGAAGTGTTAATTAGGAGAAGTGATTAAGTGGTTTAAGTAAAAGATAAGAAAAGTATAAGTGGTTGAGAAATTGAATTGTACTGAGAGAAAGAATTAAATAATGAATTTTAACTGTACTGAATAAAGGGATTTGTATTGAAAAGAATAAGTTCTATTATTTGTACCCACACAAACATTTTACAATATTAATTCTTTTTAGAATCATTTCATGCGACGACAACTTACTCGTAATAAGCACCGTTCCACAGTAAAGGGCTTATGACCGAGCCTTATGGTACGCCGCCAGTAAGTTCGTTCGCTTTTATTCCATCGTCAGAGCTATAGAGGATGATTTGATTCGAGAAATAGCTTGTTATTATTTTACAAATACAGTTCGGCATTTTAGTCCAATTAAGACGATTCATAATCCGTTGCCGATTCGCCGAATTAAAAGAGTTTTTCATGTCCAGGGTTGTAAATCGCTCTACAGCTTTTTGTCTCCTTTTTAGCGCTTGCCCTGTACACAGTCACGAGCTTTAGTTATTACCACTATTGACCGCGACTTATCTTATAATATTGATTAGAATAAACTTAAATTCATATAAATAAGTTAGGAAAAATGTTTTGTGAATTTCTGCTATATTTTGTATCAGTGCAGTCACTTAGTAAGGTTCAACAGTAGTCTGCCGTCATATGACGAACCCAACCGGCCTTAATATCTTTCTTCCGCGGTCTTTATATCCTGGTGGATGCCCATTTTGACAACTGATGTGAACGATATCCTTGCTTCCGATTCAACCTGTGTTGTGCCTGTTTTTAATTTGTCCGTACTGAGACCAGCAAAAGATTGACAGATTTAAAGCAATCACCATTTTTGTATAAAGTTTTCACAAGATGCTTAATAAGCCCAAGTCGAATATGAAGGGGGGAAGAAATGATTTTTTTTTCGAGATATCAATGATTTATGAACGGTGTTAGCTTTTCCCACAGTCATATCTATTCTCGACGGCCAAACTTTCCTACTACAATATTTATATTTTGCCCGTCTCTCTCATAGACAAACAAAACAGGGGTATTTAGTGTAACCACCTTGCTGGCCCCATTAAAATATTACCATTTTTAAATCTACACAAACGGACCACTTACGAGTATGTTGAACGAGGGAAATTTTCTCGAAAACAAGTTTAATATCTTCATATTCTTCCAAGTTTCGTTGAATGACCGAAGCTAATTTGTTTCCATTATGCAGTAACATAATGTTATACATACGTACAATGTTATTGGCACGTCAGGCTGAAGACAGTGTTTTTCCTTAAGTTTTGATGCAAGGCGCTCGACTAATTTTTTCGATAAATGTAAATCTCGAATGAAGTTTTTTAGTTCAATTTGAGAGAGAGAGAGTGTAGGACTGCATCCTTCAAATTCACTTTCGTTCGAGTTTTCGCCCTGTATATGTAACATTTCAATATCATCACTGTCCACGTTTGATAAGGCAGAAAATATCGGTACAGGAAAATCTTCACTATGTAACGTTGGTGGGTTAGCTGATGTTAGGCTTAGATAAGACCATGATGGCTTTTTGTATCGGTTCATGGCACAAAAGTAGCAAGCATCGAAGTGGTTTTTTGGCTCGTTCTATGTCATCGGCACTTAAAATGGAAACCCTTTCCGTCCTTCTGGACTCCAATAACGAAGTGATTTCAAGTAAGTTATTAAAACTTTATGTCGCACCCAATATTTGTCTTGTTGTCCAAGTTTTTTCCCAAAATATGCTTGATAGGCTTGTTTTATAAAATCATTTACATTTCATCGTTGTTTTAGTTTACCAAATTTATCATCAGAAATAGTTGGCGTTATTAATACAAGACTTCCGCGAAGAACTCATCCTTTTCTTCGCAATAATAATGCTCAGTAGGACAAACTAATAAATAAACTGTTACCGTTTTCAACAATTAAAAATGATAAACAAGACACTATAAGATCTAAAGTCAATTCAAATAAAATAAATATACTTAGTGTACTTAATAACCTGATTAAATCTGAATCCACTACGGCTGTACCGCACAACAATTTTTGGTTTTTGTTTCTTTGCATTATTAACCGAGATACCTGTATACAAAATCACCTGCGGTTCTGGCTCCAATTATCGCCTTACTAAAAGATTTTCATCCACAACATTGATAGACCATCTGAGTGTTATCCAGTTATTGTGGATGGTTAAGCCTGTGCCAGCGGAAAACACTATGCATTATGATACCGCGAATTTTTATCGGTCAAAGTTGTATTATTGCCGTGCACTCCGCCTTACTAGAATAAAAGATCTTCATCCACAGCATTGATAAACCATCTGAGTGTTGTCCAGTTATTGCGGATTGTTGAGCCTGTGCCAGCGGTAAACACTATGCATTATGATACGGCGAAAATTTATCGGTCAAAGTTGTATTCTTGCGCCGCTAACAACAGTGGACGCAGACGAGACCTAATTCCAGCTAAACGAAATCATTCTCTTATCTTTTAAAAACATCTGTTGGTGGCAAAGTTGGGAAATTGACAGCTGAATTCAAAAGCTTCTTCCGCTGTAACGAAATTGCACTTTGCGCATTTCTTAACATAGAGGGTGCTTTCCACAATACTTGATATGACCCCATATCTAATGCTTTGCTCCATAGAAACATCGATCGACCTACCTTTAACTGGGTCAAAGCGATACTTGAAAGCCGGATGATTACTAGTTAATCAGGGCTGACTTCGGTATCGGTATCAGCAGTAAGGGGCTGCCCGCAGGGAGGCGTATTTTCACAGCCTACTGTGGTCTTAAGCAACTTAGGCTACAACACAATTGGTTATGCCGATGACCTAGTCATCATCATTAGGGGCAGAAAGACTAAAGAAGTCACTACACGTATGCAAAACGCCTTTAAACCAGTCCTAGACTGGTGGATCTCTCCATAAACCCAAATAAGCCTGTTATAGTTCCCTTTACTTAAAGTAGAAACACAAAAGCAGGTATAGTTTCAATTAACGATACAATCGGTGAGTACTCAGACGAGGTTAAATAATAACAAAATAACTAAAGCAACCAATGCTTTGCAGGCCCGCCGTCACATGTATGGCAGCCCCCTCTCCAAAGATCACTCAATGGATTTATACAATGATGGTTAGGCCCATCATAACATATGCTTCAATAGTATGAAGGACTAAAGTCACGCAAAATACCGCCATTTTAAAGCTCAATAAAGTACAGTAACTTGCATGTTTGAGCATTTCCTGAGCCTTTTGGACCAGCCCCCCAGCTGCGATAGAAGCAATAATAGGACTCACGCCCCTACAATTATATATAAACAAAGTGGTATTACGCAGCAAAGCAAGTCTGGTGCAAGTTAAACAGTTAAGTCTAAGCGATCACCCGGACCTAAGGACCCTGGTCTTCGAAATACCGGAACTCAATATGATCTGCGCGGTAACAGACCGCCTTCAAACAAATTATGCTTCAATAAAGGCTTCTCCACGGAGATTCCCAGCAAAGAAGCATGGGTTAGCAATAACCCACCAAACAACCAAAATGGCATAAATTGGTATACGGTTGGTTCTAAAGTTTAATCGGGAGTGGGAGCTGGAATACACGGATCTAACCTAAATATTACCATAGCAATGGGCAAAAGTCCCAGTGTTTTTCAGAAAGAACTCCACGCCATTCAAGTATGTGCCAACTATACACATTCACAACTCTGGTATCAAAGGCGCAAACATCCATATATTCACAGACAGTCAAGCAGCTATAAAAGCTCCTAGCTTGCACACCACTGTCTCCAAATCAGTCATATACTGCTTCAAAACCCTCCAAAAACTAAGCTCTAGGAACAAAACCAAACTGTGGTGGGTTGAACTTGTTGCACTCCTAAATCAGCAGGCAATTTAGCTATTAATAACTGGGGGCAGTCGAGATGCGTAAATATTGGGAGAACTGCTCAGGTCTAAAATAGACCAAATTCGTACGATACCGGCAACTTAGTAGGTTACCGCACAGGATATCACGGTTTAAGATGTCACCTCAACAAAATGAATCTAGTCGACGTTCCGGAGTGTCGACTTTGTCTAGAAGAAGACGAAACAGCTGAACACATCTTATGTGAATGTCCAGCCCTCAATGCAATTAGACGGAACATTTTCTTCAGGGAACAATTCGGCTCTAACGAACTAATGAATTCCTCTGCTCGTAGTGTTATCTGACTAAATGGTGCAAAAAATCTGTTACGTCAAAGTGCCTTAAAGTGAGTCAGAAAATTAACAGACAAAAAAAAAATTCTACAAAATATATTTCAAAACAAAATACAAATTTCATTGATTAGTAAGGGACATTCGTCGTTTCATTTCATTTCAATCAATTGGAGCGCATCTAATGAAAAACGCCGTACTTATTGTAGAAGGAGCCACTGCGATGTGGCATATAAAGTTAGAGTTATGTGGCTTAAATTGCGCGAAAATTCCATACTACAATATTTTCTGACTAAAAAGTGCCATTAGAGACAGACAGTCCACCTGGGTTGCCCATAAATGTTTATACTCGTAAGTAAAAAAAAATTAAAGGAATTATTGTACTTGTGTGCCCAGCCGCCTTAAGGCTTGTGTTGAAGCCCCTGTTTGTCCTTCTTTTATGATGCGTTTCAGAAATAAATACAACTGAACGTCAAGTATTGAACTAAAAAATAAAAATATCTTGATAGTGTGGCCTTCACTTCTGCATCACTTGCGTGTTTTGCCTTATCATTCTCACATTCCACATACGAGTAGACCAGTTTTTCTTTTTTGAAACTTTGAATGACTAGAGACACTGGTGACTCTAAATGAGCAGAATTGTTGACCGCACGATATTTGATATTAGCTTTGCAAGAGAAGATTCGAACCGTGAACAATAACAAACTGGTTAACCACTACTCCAAACAAATGATTAACTAACTTTGGTATGGTCGACAATAAATATGTACCAGTATATCAAAACAAAACAAAAAAAACAATATTGTTTATAACAAAACAAGTTATTTCATTATCAATTTATTATCAAACTTACTAAGGGTCACCGGCTTTGACATTTTGATGGCGATAACTTGATTTGATAAGAACGTGAAACCAGAACACTAACACTTTGCCCGTCTACCTTATTTCTATTATTCACTTTGCCTTCTTTTTATAATAACTTATTTTTATTTGATCTTATTTTTCACAATTTCTTAATATTTTAAATATAAATCAATAATTTTTCACAAATAAGATAGTGCAACGCGATGGGAAGGAGCTTGATCGTATCGCGAGTTTAATTAAAACGACCGATTATCGCGACCGGTTTCCACGATCTTCAATACAACAGAAATGAAAGCAGAAATGAAAGCAGTATCCCGGCGATATTTCCAACTAAATAATATACTTTCCTTAATTACTGTTATTACAAAAACGCGCCAATTTTACACCAATTGAATTGACTAATTACGTTTTTCCGTTTTCAAGCGACGATTCGATTCAGAAAATTCAACGAAACTAAAAATATTTCACAATTAAATTTCTTAGAATTTTCTGAAATCAAATTTATATAAATGTGCCCAATCCGCACAGTCGAGCTTATCTCAAATACTATCAATTGTGTGCTGGGTCTTACTCAAATAAGCAAGAAGGGAATAATTTGTTCATTGTAATTGAAAAGCTGAAGCTGATACTGGTCATTCAAAATGAAATTGTTTGTACAAAACAAAAAATATAGGACTGTCTCAATAAAGACTAACTTAAGACTAATACAACCTGATAAGCACAAAGTTGACCAAATGTGAATCTCTCGAAAACATTTATATCAACTGGAAAAGCTTGTTTGGAGGTATGGGGATTACCCACTGCGCCACTACATTGGCCTTAGTCTATGACCGAATCCTGATCGATATGATCGTCACAGAGTTGAACTCCACCCTTATTTAAGCCACTATTCACTATGAGAAGCAACAGTTATTTTTCTAAGACGATGACTTTCAATGGTAGTACTTATTGTACTACGAATTAGATTTAGCTTCATGGAGCAATAATAAGCTGAGACGTATCTTAATGAATTTTGGGGTTTTTTTTGGGTTTTTCCGAAAGACATCAAGGTCAGAAGATTTCTGACTAGCATTCATGACGAGACGGGTGTTATGGTTGAAGGTCTCAAAAGTGAGGAAGTCACGAGTGGTAACGAAAATAGCAATTGACTATGAAATATTACAATTACAATTAATTAAATTTATTTTACAATTTTAATTTTCACTAAATGATTTTGCGTAAAGCATATAATAACACACTTTGCGGTTCTAGAAAACCAGGGACAAGTACGAGGGTTGTCTGAAAAGTTTCCGACCGAACAATAATACAAGACATTTTTTCTCAAAATTTGTTTTATTTTTCTACATAGTATCCTTGTAACTCTACACACTTCTCCCAACGATGCTCCCATCTCTCTAAACCGTCCAAATAGTACTAAGCGTTTTTCTCTGCAAAATAATTGTTCACAAAGGTGATTGCCTCCTAATTTGAGGCAGCGATGGCCGGCTTACATAGGTTTAGGTTAGCATTTAAGAAACATATACATATATCAGTGTATACAAAGGTGTATACTGATATATGTATATGATTGTGTATAACGTCTATGTGTGTTTATGTGTGTATTGTACAGTTAGTTTAGGTAGGCTAAGGTTTATTTTAAGTTAGATACTAAGTTTTTATTAAAAATAAAAAATTATGTCCATATGCTAAGTTTTGTTAACAAATTTTTTTCTTAGCTTTAAGTATACAAAATAAATAGTTTTAAGAAAATGTAAATGAAGTCGAAAGACATAGTTATAAGAATTTAGAGTAGCTTAGAGTGCCTGTGTGGGGCCAGTAAGTTAGTGTAAGAATATTAAGTAATTGTAAGCTAGCATTTAAGCATTTTTTGTTAGAATGTAAGAGTTAGTGTTAAGAAAATAAAATGCATATAAAACTAAAACTAAACTCCTAATTTGAGGAAAATCTCTGTCCTCCGAGCGCAGTTTTTAGATGAGGGAACAAAAAGAAGTCGCTTGGGGCTAGATCTGGTGAATAAGGCGGATGGTCAAGCAGTTCAAACCGTAATTCATTGATTTTCGCCATGGCAACCGCTGAGGTGTGAGACGGCGCGTTGTCTTGGTGAAACAGGATTTTCTTTTTCTGCAAATGTGGCCGTTTTTCCGCAATTTCTGCCTTCAGCTTGGCAAATAATGATGCGTAGTATGCTCCTGTAATGATTTTTCCTTTTTGAAGATAATCGATTAAGATAACTCCTTTACTATCCCCAAAAAACACTCACCATCACTTTCCCAACCGAAAAAACAGTTTTTGCTTTTTTTGGAGCCGGCTCGCCCTTTGCAGTTCACTGTTTTGACTGAATTTTTGTTTCGGGTGTATAATAGTGTATCCAAGTTTCATGTACAGTAAATAATCGGCACCAAAACTCGGATTTATTGCGCCTAAACTGCTCCAACAGAGCGTTGGAAATGTTCATTCGAACACGTTTTTGGTCTAACGTAAGCAAACGCGGCACCCAACGCGCGGACAGCTTTCTCATGCCTAAATCTTGATTTAAAATGTAACAAACACGTTCTTTGGACATTTTCATAACCTCTAATATCTCTCTCAGTTTAATTCGGCCGTCGTCTAACACAATTTGGTGAACTTTAGCAATCTTATCGTCAGTGGTTGCAGTTTTTGGACGTCCCGAACGTTTATCATCTCCCAAGCTCTTACGACCACTTTTAAATTCAGCTGCCCAAA
The DNA here is from genome assembly GCA_949129095.1 of Volucella bombylans. Classification (NCBI taxonomy): domain Eukaryota; kingdom Metazoa; phylum Arthropoda; class Insecta; order Diptera; family Syrphidae; genus Volucella; species Volucella bombylans. The sequence goes on along the minus strand of OX422141.1, from coordinate 109,262,426 downwards.
ATTTCACTGTGATAAATAATGGTGCAGAGTCCCCATACACAGCGTCCAACTCATTTTTGATTTGCGTAGGCGTATTGCCTTTCAAAAACAAGAATTTAATAACAGCTCGATACTCAATTTTTCCCCTTTCACAAAAAACTTTCACATCGACTCACTCAAACGACTGCGCGTCCAAAATGACTGAAACTTCGGTAAGCAACTGTCAAAAGATGCACAACTAGCATTCACTAGCTTTTATTGGCTTTCTATTTAAAAATGTTTTCTTAGTTTAAGCTGTATTGTCCTAACTATAAGAATAAGAACAAAACCTGTCAAAGCATCGAAAGACGTAGTTTAAGTGTTAGGTTTAACTTAGAGTGCCCGCATGGTGACAGTAAGTTAGAATAAGATAATTTTAAGTTAATTTAGCTAATTTTTAAGCGTTTTTTTGTATAGCTTGTAAGTGTTAATTAACTCAATATAATAAAAATGCATATAAACTGAACTGAGCTTTTATTGACGAGTGCCGCTATCTTTACGTTGCGGTCGGAAACTTTTCAGACAACCCTCGTATTACGTATATTAATCATTGTTAAATTATTTTATGAATATACAAACATATATACATATCAGGTACTGTCCAAACCTACGAAAAACCACGAAAATCTATGAAAAACAGTCCAAATCCGTTCGCGTACTCATATTTTTCGTAACGTTGTGTCGACATATTCGACTGACTGGATAGAATATACTTACACTTTGTTATGGAAGCAGGAACATAAGCTAGGGAAAAGTACAAATAAAGTAGGTTTACTTTCTATTTTTTCAATCCGTCGATTCGTCGATTCGAGGACCATAAATTCACATATTGAGGTTCATTCACAAATTCACAAATTGAGAGTAAGCAGTTTTATTGGTGGAGACATTAAAAGAATGAAGAGAAATTGTCGTAGCTTGAAAATAAAACATTGAGATTAATTGGCATTTCAAGTATTTTGTTTCGTTTCTTTCGTTATTCTGCCAACGTAATGCCAGTGATTCTATGGGACTGTCATTTCCGTCAAATACATCAACGCCAACCTATCCGGCATCGTAATGGAAGCAACGGATTTTACGAGCCGGGCCCTTTAGTCTAAAAAGTTTGCGAAAAGACCTATTATACCGAAAGGTAAGGAAAGGAAAAGAAAGCGATGTATGCAGTTCACTTTGCGAAATTGACAAAAAGATTTGAGGTGGGTGTCGAAGTAGAAAAATGAATTAAACGAGATATGGGGAACGAGAATAAAACATGCAATGGATGGATTTTTTTATTAAATCGTAAATTGTATTCTACCTCAGAGTTGCCAAATTTGGAGTTACCTTAAACCGGTAACCGTGCGCAACTTGACTAGACTAGGAAATATAAGCGCAACGGAACTGAGAAAACACCTACTGTTCTCTTTATAGACTGTTGGGATGACAATCGTCTGCCTACTTCTCAGCAAGTACTCCTCATTTCTTCTGTAATTAATGTCTGACGAAGAAGACTTTAAATGCTTTTTATATACATGGAGTCCCCTAATTCGTCAAGGATAATTTGGGGAATGATTCATGGGTATATCCTAAGAAAAAAGTCATTCTGTAGTAAGGGTATATCTCCAATGTTGACACCGTTTATCGAGGATTTAAGAAAAGAATTACTTTGGTGTACTCTGACCCATGTTTTTGGAAATTGCTCTGTTAAGGGGGTTCCCCCGTGTGATGGGTTGAATTTTTTTTTTGTATATTTTGATTCCTTAACATGTGTATAATATGCTGGTAAAGTGATTTTTTTTAATTTGAAATCGCTATAAAGATACAGCAGTTAGAAGAAGCAGATGTTCGGAGCGCTGAGTTGAGTAGCAGGAGGCCGGGCCTGAGACCCTTCTATACAAATGTGCACCTATACAAGTATAGAAAAGTTTACACAACTTTAGACAAGTTTATACAAATATAGAAGGACATTTTATGGTCACTTGGTTTGCCAAACTTCGCATCGCAGATTGATGGTTAGTTCAGATTTTCTATACTATATTAACCGTACTTGAAACTTTAAACGCGTTTCTCTCAAAAGTGTGTTTTTCAAGCTTTCCTCCATCATATCTCGAAAACGGTTTGACCGATTCACTTAAAATTTATAGGGTAGACGTACAGCGTGACCTAGAATCTTCCTAAAATTCCGAGTATTTCTATTTTTTTTCGCAACAAAAATCTAAAAAAAAATCATGAAATTTGAAACTTTTTTCAGAAGTCTGCCAAAAATAATATTTTCAAATGATTCAAGTTCACTCAATTCATTTGGACTTATAGATTAAAATACTGCTTTTGTTTTTCTTTTTGATAAGCCAATCAGCCGAAATAGTGGGGGAAGTGAGTGTCCTTTTTTTAAAGGAGGGTATCTTCAGAGTGGTACAACTTACGTTCTAATGAAGATTTTTACTTAAAACTTGTTTCACATACTCTTGAAATAGTAAAACATAAATGGTAAAAAACTCAAAGTTCTATCTTTTCATTAGACGCCAAAACAAATTTCCAAAATATGGTTAAAAAACAGGCCGCCACACGGGGGAATCCGCTTAATACTAATGGCAGAAACTTCGTTTAGGACTTTTTAGAAGAAATACTACTCTCTATAACTGCCTTTAAACAAAATTCGTATTTTAATTGAGTCTTCAGTTATCCAATGTCTAAGCCTCTTCAATTTTTCTTGCTCATGCTAGTTTTTGACTTTGAGATCACTTTTCTCCAGAAAATGTGTAATAAACATAATGTTTTACTACTTTTTTCTTATAAACGTAACAATAATAACAAAACAATTCTCAACCAGTTTGCAAGAAAACCCATAGATTTTATGATACTTGGGAAAATCTGCAGCGGGTAAATATAAAAAAAATAAGTTTTTTTTTCACTTTGAGCTCCAAAGGCTACGAATAAAAAATGATTTTGTGCAGTAGATTTTATGTGTGTACTAAAACAGTTATAACAGGTGCTCAAAGTGTCCTCCTTGGTTTTGAATGCTAGCTAGATCCCGTTTTTGGAATTTCACTGCGAATGTTTATTGATGCTGACTGCTGCTCCACTTTTGATGACGCTTGAGAGAATACGCTCTTCCAGTTCACCTAAAGTTGCTATTTCGGTTAAATGAACAAGTTCCTTCATTCTTTCCCATACAAAAAAATCGAATACTGTAAGATCAGGAGATCTTGCAGGCCATAGTGGAATGGAGCACCATTCTTTTGGAAATATGATGAAGCTAATTGAATCGGTGGAATGTGATCCAATAGTTCTGGTAAATCATTTCGCAAAAACTCCAAATAGTTTGTAGAAATCAGCCTAGGTGGTAGTTTGAAGTGGCCGATTAACTAGTCCCCAAGTACACCTGCCCACCTATTGATGCTGAATTTGTGTTGAAATGATTTATGTCTCCTTGTATGTGAAGATTATGAAAATTTGGGATCCTATATCTTGTAAATTGAGATTCGTCCGTCCAAAGAATTCTGCTGATAAACTCATTGTTATCCAACCTCCGCTCCAACAACCGGCTAGAAAACTCAAGACTCTTTTCCAAATCATCGGGAAGCAGTTCTTGAATAGATGTATAGTGGTAAGGATAAAAATTGTCTCCATGTAGTATATTAGAAATTCTATGTCTGGAAAAATTGAATTCTAAAGCTCAGCATTTGATGCTGATTGATCATCAGCCGAAATTCTTCTTACTTGTGGAGCTCCCACGTTAGGTCGTGATCCCGTTTCTCGACGTCTTCGATATGAATTTGCAAATACTCTTTCACTAGCATGTCGTCGGAAGTCGCGCTCTAGTTGAACTTCCATTGCACAGCCCATAAACGTAAATAATGTCAGCGTATTCTTAGTTTGTAAATGCAAACATTTCAAATAGTGTTTCTAAGCAACTGTAACATTGGCGTAAAAAACTAAACTGAAGAAAGCAAGGTTATTCCCATAGCCATTTAATACCCTTAAGGAGTAGGGTAAAAATGGAATTGATGTATCTCGGGAAGAGTGTTAGTCCAAGAACTGATCCCGATGAAACACCAGTATTCAATTCTCATTCTATTTACCTTTACTTTTTTTCTTCTGTTGGTCAGGAAGGTTTTGAACCAATCAATAATGTTTTCTCTAAACCCGGCATGGAACAGTTTTCGCAACAATATTTCATGGTTTACCAAATCGAAGGCTTTTGTCAAGTCAAAGACAATGCCAACTGACCACCAATAAATGTTCTCGTATGATTTTGAATGGTACCTAACAACTACAAAGTGGTATTAGGAGCACTTGCCAAGATATGGGCATTGTAATCCAATATGGTCGGGGCGGGCCAGAAGAAGTGAAACATCTCTTAAACCACTTGAGGAACCTAGATATTTCGCAGCATTTTTAGCGACATTGAGACTGTCATTGGCATACATATAATGTCTAGGTATTTAAGTTTCGGTTTAACGATAGCAGACAGCATTGTTCTTTGGAAGCCTTAAATTGCACACTATTGTTGGTCCCCCATTTGGTAATTCTAATAATATCAAAATTTATTGAGCTGCCAATCCCGTTCTAGGAAATATGGGAAATAGAATAGGGATATGCTGGGTTACAACCGGCAGATAAGTGATGGTAATTGAAAATTAAAGGAATGTCAAAGACTGAGCGTAGCTTGGAGCATACCTGCATTTATTCTGTGAATATCAGACTTGAAACCGTCCAAAACTACTTGAAATTAACTTTCCAGAAAATAACTTATAATCCTTTGTAAAAGAGATTTGTCGATCGGAAATTCGCGCAGTTTCGACAAAAGAGCTAGATGGCAAACTTTGTCAAATGTCTTCGAAATATGGAGTGTACCTATCTTGATTTCACCAGATTATTGTAGACTTTGGTGCCATTATTCGGTAAGATATGTAATCGAATAACTAAAGGACCTATTGTAAAGTTTTCATATTTCGAGATATTTCGTTTCTATTGGCTTGGAAAGAATGGAGATAAGTGCAATGGGTTTGTAGAGGGAAAGAGAAGAAGATTCACCTTTTATAGGGACGGACTGGACACATGCCAGTTTCCATCCACTTGAAAGTAGTTCTTAAGAGTTAGAGTGATGAAAAAGCTAAAGTAGTGGTCTTACCAGCATAGAAAAACACCTATTCTGAAAAAAGGGAGATATATCATCTGGACTGGAGGTTTTATCTTAAATTGTCTTTGAGTACTTTTGCTACTACACGAATGCGAAAGTGGAGTCTTCCCAATTATAAATGAACTCATGGTACAATCTGAAAATTTTAAGCTGGCTACGAAGGGCGCAACAAGGAGTTTAACTGAATCTATAAAGCTAACAGCAGAAATGTCAACATAAATGAGCGCTGGAATGGAGGATGAGGCAAAGTTCCTGGTTTTCATACTATTGTCTGATCTGGTTGCCCACCATGCTGGCTCTTAGCCAACATTTGTTACAAAAGTAAAACAGCAAATAATCGACTTAATACTATCTACTACATATATACGCCGTTTTATTCAATTCAAAATCAGATACGAGGTTTCGGCCTTTATGCTTCAATAAAGGCTTCTCCACGGAGATTCACAGCAAAGAAGCATGGGTTAGCAATAGCCCACCATAATGCTATTAAGAAGTATACGGATGGTTTCCTAAATGGAATCGGGAGTGGGAACTGGAATACACGGACCAAACCTAAATATAACCATAGCTATGGGCAAAAGTCACAGTGTATTTCAGGCAGAACTCCATGCCATTAAGGTATGTGCCAACCATATTTATAACTCTTGTATCAAAGGCGCATACATACATATATTCACAGACAGTCAAGCAACTATAAAAGCCCTCAGATCGCACACTATTGACTCCAAATCAGTCATGTACTGCTTCAAAACCCTCCAAAAACTAAGCTCCAGGAACAAACACAAACTGTTACGGTTTCCTGGTAATGAGGGCATTGATGGGAATGAAAAGGCCGACGAAATGGCAAGAAAGTGCTCAGGAAGTTTTTTTTTATTGGACCTGAACCCTTCTGCTGTACTCCTAAATCAGTAGTAAATTGAACTACTTATACCTAGAAATATTCACGAGTTATCCTGCCCTTCAACAAAAATGTCAATAGATGTCTAAATCTAAGTCGGCACGATATTAAAAACTTAGTACAAAATGTCAATAGATGTCTAAATCTAAATTGGCACGATATTAAAAACATAGTACAATAGGTTACCGCACAGGACACCGAATGAATCGAGTCGACTCTCCGGAATGTCGACTTTGTCTTGAAGAAGACGAAACTGCATTTTTTTTTATTATATGTACAAACAATTTTTTTCATTTACAACGTTTTACCTGCAAAGCAGAGTGCTTATCTGCAGGCGGTTGGATAGAAGTAAATAAAGTTTTGAAGTGTCTAAATTGAAAATATATAAGTTAACAATGGTTATTCTAATTTTTGTTTTAAGTTGAAATTCTTTTGGTGGTGTTAAAATACGAATGTCAGTGTCTAGTTCACACAATAACATTCAATGAGATGATTTGTTAACTTTTTCTTTCTTTTTTTTAAAATTTGGAATGACTTTCAAAAACGGTGGGAGCGAATTTACTAATTTAGAGACAATACAACGTAATTTTCTGTGTCCATGCGAGTTGTAAGCTAGCGGAACCTCTAACATCCCTTGTGCTCGTCTTCGGGTGTTTTGTATTTGACTGATGAGTTGTATAAACCTTAGTCGTACATGTAGCTTAGAAGTGTTAGATTGCCTTGACATATAAAACTTTAATACTTGAGTTGATAGATCTACTCGTAGTTATTTTAACAAGACGATGTTGTGAGTTAGATATCTTCTCTGGGTGGAACTTTCCTGCGTTTCCAGGCCAGAATCCCGTATCTAATGCGAGACTCTGCCAACGAGTAGTACACCTACTTTTGTACCTCCATATGTGAGTAACGCTTAAGATACACCATTGCAAAGAAAGCGATCCTAAGTTGAAGACGCAGGACGTTGATGTGCTACAGAAAATGCTCGTCGATGGTAACACAAAGATATTTAATGGTTTTGACTACCTACCATTGCGATGAAAGATTTCAATATTTTCTGTTGGCTTTGATGGCGTTCGAATGTGCATCACCTTTGTTTTGTTTGCATTATCATGACACCATTGTGTGTCAAGTGTGATGATGTATAAGTCTTTGTGTTTTACGATGATTGCAATGTCATCAGCATAGGCATAAGCCATAGCTTTTTTAAATGTTCTTAGTAGTTCGTTCGTGAATAGAATGAATAAAATGGGGCCCAATTTGAAACCTTGTGGAACACCGTATTCACTTGTTTTTTGTTTTTTTTTGCTTAATGTGTCGATTACTCTTTCAGTCAGACAGCTTTTGAGCCAGTTTGCCACCATCTTATGGGAATGTCCAGCCCTCAACGGAATTGGACGAAAGATTTTCTTCAGGGAACAATTCGGCTCCAACGAACTAATGAATTCTTCTGCTAGTAGTGTTATCAACTTTAGAAAACTTATGTACAAAATATCTTTTAGGTCAAACTGCAGTACTTGCAATTGGCATTAAAACAGAACATTTAAAAAAGAAAATTGAGGAAAATTAAATAGACACGATTTAATGAGGACTTCGTCAATGCACCGTCTAAGCTCAGAACAAAACAAAAGGTAGATTTTCTGTTTAAAACCTCTCGCGCTCGTCAAATATTTTGAAAGCTAGAAAGAACTATGATAGAAATGCAAATCGCTGGTTCGATGGTGGAATCGATTTGCAGCGATTAGCTAAGGAAGACTTGAATCTTAAAAAACTATGTAAAAAGAATATGGAAAGCTAGATCGCATATTGAAGAGTGCTTCGTACTCGTACAATGAATTTTGCGAAAAGATCGAAACATTCAGTGAAACCGGTTGGCTGCTTAAAATCTAAAAGGCGGAAATCAACCGGGTAACCTTATCAGAACCAGGTATTATCACCGAAATTTTAAGTGAGCTGATTAACACATCATGCTGATATCTGCCATTGGTTGCACATATCAAGTTATGCTATAAAAAGGTATAGACCAGGTACGGATAAATCCAAAAAGAATATTTACTGCTCAATTGGCACTAAATCGATAATTGAAAAAATTTACTACACGTTCCCCAAAAGCTCCATCTCTCATATTAATGAGAATGCGGAGAGTGGTCGAGCTTTATTTAATGTTGAAAATGCTGCATGCCTTCCAACGCGGAGCAGAATCAAAATCGTACATCCTGTGAATTTTCATCAACATTGTGGGTGCTTTCGACAGCGTAATCTTTATCATGTGTAATCCTGCTGGACAACATTCCATTGATAAATCGTTAGATTTTTTTTTGGTTAAGATCAATTCTGGCGAATAAAGCCCCTTTGGCCAATATATGATGACGAGGTAAACTAAATTTTGCCCGGAAGACAGGTCCTGTCCTTAACGGTCTCGATAATTCTGACGACTACTCGTAGGCATATGGATATGTATGCTCATGCTCGTATGCTCGTATTATGTATGCTCAGTGGTGTTTGTGAATTCTTAATTTTATTGATCATGGCGGTGATTACCGTTTATACCGATGCAAGTCTCTACATTTAAAATATATATCTCTAAATGAAAAAAGGTCAAGCGGTTAATGATTTCATTTTTAGCAAAATAAAGGTGAATTAAAACAATGTGTAAAACCTGCCATTTTCTCTTCCTGTGCGATAATCAAGGGAAAAGTAGCTACAGCCATGGGAATTCTTCGTTTAATAATGCTCTGCTATTTCCATTAATTAGAAATCTCATGATTCCCCGTATACAGGTATCTCTGCTCATACTCACATTTCCGACTTGCTAGAGGTGCACTCAAGATCACTGTTGAATCTATTCGCCATTTTGCGTTATTCCAGCATTTGGATTTGAGTTTTGTGTTCACCGCTGCAGTATGTGTTCAAGTGCCGCTATTGTTTAATTTTGGTGGGGGCGAATGCCCCCATTTATTCGGCTTAATACAAGCTATAACTTAAAAATTAAACTTAAACTAAAACTTAAAACTAAGGTTGGTTGGAGTGGTGAAGGAGAACGGATTTGAGGTAGGAAGTGGTCCGGTGGAAGTCAAAGACGGTAGGATTTGAGTTGATTTGATGCTGGAGATTGGTTCGTTCGCACCATAGGAAGTGTGGTGGGTCGGTAGATAGAAGAGTCGAGGGATACGTAGATTACGAGGGTTAGTGTTGAGGAAAATGGAGTTGTGAAGGGACGCGCATTCAACGTGACCGGAAAGGAGTCGATGAATGAAAAGAAAGTCTGCTGCATCTCTGCGATCTTCAAGGGTGTTTAAGTTGATAAGATTGAGACGGTTTTGATAGGGGAGCAGATTAAAAAGATCGTCCCAGGGCATACCTCGAAGAGCAAATCGAAGATAACGGCGCTGAATGTTTTCAATTCTCGAGATATGAACACGATCTTGATTGGCGTACTCTAGGAGGGGGCGAACAAAGGTAATATAGAGGGACCTGGTCACGTATGGGTTGATGAATTCTTTGGACCACCGTTTTACAAAACCTAGTGCAGAGTTGGCTTTGAGGATTATCTCATCCATATGTAAACGGAAGTTGAGCTCACTATCACACAAAATGCCGAGGTCGCGAAGAGATTGTACGGAGGAGATAGGTTGGTTATGGAGAAGATAGAGTCGGGGAGGAGATTGGTTCCACTTATGTGAGAGGGTGATGGATTGGCATTTGGCGATATTGAGTTCCAAAGAATTTTTGAGGCACCAGATCGAAAAACTATCAAGATCTTGTTGAAGGAGGAAAGAGTCATGGGGAGAGGAAATGATTTTGAAAAATTTGGTATCGTCGGCGTAAAGGGAGACAGACGAGTGTTTGATGATCATATCGAGATCATTTATGTTTAATATAAAAAGAAGGGGACCGAGATGGCTGCCTTGTGGAACTCCAGAGGTGGCCAAAAATGGAGCGGAGTTTGCTTACCTAAAACGAACACTGTAAAAACGGTTTTCGAGGTAAGAGGGTATCCATTTTAACAGTATGGGTTCAAAGCCGAGAGCAGACAATTTAAAGATGATTAACCGATGAGAGATTTTATCGAAGGCTTTGCTAAAATCATCGACTTCATTGCCATTCTCTAGGGCAGAGAGCTCAAAGGATACGAATTCAACGAGATTTGTGGTGGTTAACCTACCCTTTAGGACGCCATGTTGTCTAGGGGAAATAAGTGATTTGCATTGGAAGCTTAGAGCTTCATACAAAATACTTTCGAAGGGTTTGGGTATATGGAAGAGTTTAGTGATGGGACGATAGTTGGTTATTTCATTCTTTGATCCTTTCTTGTGGATCGGGGTTATGAAGGAGGATTTCCAAGCCTGAGGAAATTCTCCTTGTGAAAGGGATAGACGGAAGAGATTAGAAAGGGCAAGGGAAAGAGAGGAAGAACATTTTTTAAGAAATATGGCAGGGAGACCATCTGGGCCCGGTGTGAATTCGTCATTGAGTTGGTGTAATTTATATTCGATATAAGACGGGTCCAAAATATGAGAGAGAAGTGGGCCATTGGAGAAGTTCAGTAGGTAACTAAAATAGGATGGATCTGGTACAAAGGAGTCGTTCGTGAAGGATTGTTTAAAAAAGGTGGCAAATAGGTTGGCAATGGTGAGTGGATCGGTTGATGACCTGTTGTTGAAAGAGAGGGAAGGAGGGTAACCATCGGACTTTCTTTTGTAGTTAACAAATTGGAAAAAGGACTTAGGGTGATTTATAAGGTTGACTTGCGCATTGTTAAGGTAACGTTGGTAAAGGGAATCGTAAAGTTCAGTGAAATGAAGATAAACACCAAGATAGTTGGAGTAGTCGGTAAAGGATCTGGTACGCAGGAAAACAGCCCATAACTTATTTCTCTTATTTCGTAAGGAACGAAGCTTGCGATTATACCAGGGAGGACTAGTAGATGATGTTTTAAAGCGGTAAAAGGGAAAAAGAATTAAATATTTCTTTATAAAAAATGGATAAGACATCATTTATACTTAGGTTGTGAAAGTTAAAGAGGGATCTGCTGAGATATTCACTGATTTTGTGAAAATTTGCTCTATGAAAGTCGTGGGATGAGAGAGTTGTGGGGGAGTGGACTGAAATGAAGAATTATGAAAAAATTAAAGTAGAAGGGGGGGGGGAGGTTGGTGGTAATCGATTGTTGAGAGAGATAGGGGACAAAGTGAGACTGAGGAGTTAATTGGATCTGTTGTGAAAATAAGGTCTAATTGCCTGCGCATATAATTGGATATACCACTGACTTAGCATAGACTTGAGTCTGTTAAGCGATCTAAGAAGAGACATTCCTTAGCTGAGTTGGCATTTGAAGCGATGAAAAACGATTGATCATCTGATGGAGTCCACTGTAGCTGAGGAAGATTAAAGTCGCCGAAAATAAGGATATCATCAATAGGGTCTGACAGGTCAATTAAATGGTCGATCGCATCAATAACAATTTGGTAAGATTCGATAGGTTGAGCTAGTAGGATGTAGCAATATATAACGTAAAGGGACTTGAGAGGGAGTGATATTTCTATTGCGACAAAGTCGGCTTTAGAGGATGAAGAAATTGTAATGGGAGAAGAGTTAAGGCTGTTGTCCATCGCCAGTAGGATGCCTCGACAGGGGGAATCTTTATTTGTGCGGGTAGGATCGTCGTCGCGAAAAACATTAAAAGTAGGGGGGAACAATTCCTGGTTCTTTATGTCGGGAATCAAATTGGTTTCTGTCAAGGCGTAAATATCAAAGGGAAGAGCATGCGATTGACGTAGGACAGCATTGGTTTTAGAGCGAAGACCTCTTACATTCTGGTAGTAAAATGTAAGAGGGATATTGTGGGGTGGAAGTGTGAGTCAGGATGGTTTAAGCGCTGGCAAGGGAAGCACGTTATGGACGAAAAAATATGTCGTGGTCGGCTCGGCTTCGCTGTAGGTGTGAGACTCATTTAGAGTGAACATAGTTGCCGAATGCAACAAGGTCGTCTGCTACTTTCTGAGGGGACATGTTAAAAATCTCGTGGTACCTGACATAAAGTTTCCTGAAACTGATAGGGTCGGTAGGGAGGCCTTTCTGCTGGATGAAAACCATGACGCTGGTTTTGGTTTTCCCTTCGTTTAGTAAATAACGTGTAAGATCTTGTGCTTTATATATCTTTTAATCTTAGGTTTTTTTTTAGTATATCTTCTCCCACTGAGTTTCTGGCTCTGAAACCTTTTCCTTCTTTCGAGTCCGATTCAAAAATTCGTCAAAGATAAGTCAAAATATATATATATATTTCTACAATAATTGCTCACTGCCTTCTGCTAGACCCTAACAATATTTCAAGTTTCGTGGTGAATAATTATTGTTATTACCACTAGTTGGTCGCTAAATTTTGATATGCTGATGATGTGACAACTCCGTTCTTCTTTTGTTTTTTTTTCATAATAAAACATTTGCAGGCTTTCATTTGCAAGTTCTAGGAGACGGTTTCCGAAATATCATCGCTTGATTTCTTGAACGCATCTTATATCAATTTTACGTTGGCGTAATACGATTGCTAGTTCGAAACTTTTAAGTGTCATTGTGCCAATGTTTCAGCTTGCAATACTTAGTTCATTTCTGAGAAGGGACATACATATATGTATTGCTCGCGCACCCGCAAACTCTTGAGCTCTGACTCGAATATTCCTATTAGCCGTGGAGTCACTTCTTAACTCTGCAGAAAAAGTATCACTTCCACAACTGCGCACTTTCGTAGTATTCTCCTGTTTATACTGTATGAATGTTTTATACAACTGGCAGGTTGCAGACGTGGGAGGCTGATCACGCATATACACTTCTGGTTGTCTAATTAGATACTTATGTGCCTCAAGCTCATCTTAGGTGATAAATTGCCTGAATATAATTTCCCCATTGAGCCGCCTTTTACGACAAGTAACAAGAAAATGCTTTTGGATCTCTTATTTTCTTCTATTTTTCTACCTCATGGATTCCAATAGATTCATCAATATAATAACTCTCTTGTCGAAGTGTATATGCAGGTTTCAAAATAAATTCCATGCACCTGATTTTTGCATGAATGGAAAGATTCCATATTCGTAATTATGTTCGATATCATTTGATTCATTTTGAGTGTTGAAGTGTGTTTTTGTTGTTTTGCATATGGGACATGGCCGCATTGGCTTTGTATCTGTTATTTCATTCAGAACTTTTCCGTGAATCATAGTTAGAAACACCTATTGTTGACAACTATCCCTATTTTGCAATTAGCTTTATATTCAGTAGGTTGAAGATTAGCAATTTATCTATTGATATGGTTGACTATACTTTTTGTGAGTTCAGCAGTTTCCCTTGTATATTGGAACAAATGAACTGATGATCGACGAGATTTGCTGCAATGTTCACCATTCGAGCTGTTAAGTCTCAGTGAAACGACGAAGGTCATAAACATGCTCGCATCTGTTTCACCTTGGCCAGATCCATTACAGCCCCACCCACTTTGTTATGTAAGAATTCTTGGAAGTGAAATTAATTCAGCTTCACTTTTGTTTTCTAAAAGCCGTCTTGCAGTATGATCCATTATGTCTTGAAGTTTCGCTCTAGCTGATATTTCCGTGATTTCGTAATTTCCTGGAACTGCCTCTTTTTTGGCTACTGTTTCAGTTTTGTAGGATAGAAGAACATCTACGTTGTGTTTTCGCAGGGAACTTCTCAATACCTGATATTTTTCTTTTCAGAGATCCATAAACAAAGCCAATGCATTCTCACTATTATACTTGATAGGATCCTTTTGTGGAGTAGAAATGCTTTCTTTTATTCTTTTGACTTGCAGTGGACTTGCGGAATAAACTGCATTGGTTACTTCAGCTCTCATCTTTTCATGATCATTATATTTTTTATTTATTTATTAGTTTTTGTTTGTTGGTGATCATCGAGCACTCAGTCATTGATTTCCTTGGCCTTTTTCTGATTTTTATGTATTATACCTGGTAAATCACACGTTTCTTCTGTTCCTTCAATATCGATATGGAGACAGTTTTCCAACCATTGGCTGCTCTTATTCTCTTTCAATCTATTGGCTGCAACACATTTTGATTGAGGATGAGCATAAATTGAAGATAACTTTTTTTTTCAATTTCGAACACTTTTCCGCATGACAAATTTTCATCGAACGGTAATCATTTTTTACTGCACACGTGAACTCTTTTTTAGTCGAGTCGTTGACAAATGGTGTTGTATGACAATATTTTGGAACAGAATAAATGTTTCTTACTCATTACTCATCAAGAAAAATGAAAGTTGGGTTTGAGTTTATAATTTTGCACAGTGCTGTATTTCTTTAATTAGAGAGAGAGGAAAAAATATTGAATCTGGCTGAACTCTGAAAATCAAATCTCTCTAACGCAAAGGGATGCAAGTTCCCGCACCCGAGTTTTTAAGTATGCACCCTGTTTCGTCAACGATAACTTGGAAAATAATTCCTGGGCATATTTTAAGAAAAAAATCGTTCTATTTTAAGGGTCTGTCTGGAAATTTAACATCATTTTTCGAGGATTTAAGAAAAGGCTTACTTTGGTGTACTCTGATCCATGATAACGGAAATAGCTCTGTTAGTACTAATGGTAGAAACTTCGTGTAGGACTTTATTTTTAGAAGAAATACAAGCCTTTGTAATGGCGTTGATAAAGTTAAATAAGGTTGATATCTAGTTTGAGTCTTTAGATATTCCATTTCTTCATTGCCCATCCTAATTTTTGACTTTGAGGTCACTTTTCTCCAGAAAATGTCTAATTAACATAAGGTTTTACAATTTTTTTCTTACAAAAGTAAAAATAATAATAAAAATCATTATCAAATTTGCACAAGAACTCATAGATTTTATGATACTTCGAAAAACATGAATTTGGTAAAAAAAGGAATTTATGATTTTTTACCAACGTTTCTAACAACAGTTGACAATGCTCGTTTTGATTTTCCAAATTATGTATAACAGACCCTCCCGAAAATTTAATTATGCAAGAACTTTTAGAACTAAAGGGCTGACCAGATAAGAACGACAGGAAAACAAATTTAAATAAAACAATTTTGGCTTTATTTTGAAGCTACATTCATCAAGACATTATGTGTGGAATAGTACATCATTCAAATGGTCGCCTCGGCTTCGTGGCTGTGCTGGAAGCTGTCGGTCCAATATGTGTGGCATTATTCCGGCAATAGAGTATTGAATGTTGGCCTCGAGCTCGTCCAAAGTAGTTGGCTTGTTAGCGTAAACTAAGGACTTGACGTAGCTCCAAAGCAAATAATCGAGTGGTGTCAAATCGCATGATCGCGGCGGCCAATTGATGAATGCTCGTCGTTAGATGACCCAGTCGCCAAATTTCTCCTTCACAACTTCGAGCACTGCGTTGCTTGTATGACATGTCGCGCCACCTTGTTGGAACCACAGCTCTGATATATTGTTGTTGTCGGTCTCTGACCCCAGAAAGTCGGTTAACATCGCTCTATACCTGAGTCCAATGAGAATAACGGTGTTTCGTTCCTCATTTCGAAACAAATGAATTCCGATGATGCCGCCATGCCATAAACTGCACTAAACAGTCAGTCTTTGTGGATGCACTGATGCTTGGAAGAACACTTGTGGATTCCGTTTGCTCCAATAATAGCAATTATTCTTTTCGACATAGCCTCGGAACCAAAAATGGGCCTCGTCCGAGAAGATGATTCTTTGGCCAACATTTCCAGCACCTAATTAGCGAACCACGGCGTTGGCTCTGGTCGTCCGGCTTCAATTCTTGCATGAGCACAATCTTATACGGATGTAGGGCCGAATACAACTGCAAAATAAGCCACTCAAATTTTTCCACTGTGCGACGAGTTGCTGGACACTGAAGCCATGATGATGATTAACGTTGCGTACTTACAACTAAGCCAGAATTTCGATAATATCTTTTAATAAATTCCGCACGTTCGGCGAGAGCAAAACGATCCATGATGAAATGATAAACCTCACTGAATATTTTTGCAGCTGGATGTCATTGGTAACTTTGACAGCTGCTGAAACATAACGATTGAAAAAACTATCATTGCTTTCTGGTCATCCTTTAGTTCTTGATTTCAGTTCATTTCTTCTTAGATACTTAAATTTTTCATTATAATACAAATGTAAAAGTTTTAATTCCATCAATTTCTTTAGACTCATGCGGGCAACATAATTTAGAGTCCAATTTACTGGCCAGTCTTGTTTCATATAGCACCGATATGATGTGACACCTGACAAATTCAAAGTATTCAATCTTAAAGCTCCAAATTTAACATAGCTTTCTTAGATAAGAAAACTTATACGATTATCACTTTAACGTTATCATTTTAATTAAGTTAAAAATATCAGTTTGTAATTATTATATTTAAAGTGAATGCCATGGGAATTTGGTAACTGTTGCTTTTATTTCGATTTTTATTTTAGATTTCGATCATTACCAACATAACATACAAGTACATAGTTCTTTCTCCCACAGTTTGTTTGCTTCAAAAACTTACTACTAATACTATCATTTGTCTTTTTGATGTCACAATAAATAAATTTGTACATTAATAGGTAGTTTTATCCGATTTCTATATCTACATATATGAAATTCCTGTAATCTTATCAAGACGAATTGAAATACATATTTATGTATCAAAGCTGGTTAACGCGTTACTTCCAGTCGAATTAAATATATTGTGCTGCATGAAAGTGATTACAATTTCAGTTCCGACAGTAAATAATAAATATTTTTCAGTTTTAGTGGAGAAGTATGTTATCTAGTTGTTTTGTCACAGAGAAAACATCAGCAATTTTCAATTATCCAAATTCGTTTATTCATTAAAACGTAAGTTATTAGCTGTGTGAACCTCTATCAGAGATTTACAAAAAAAAATGAAACATTGTGCGTAGTTTAAATTTTAGTGGTTCAAATAATTATTTTCTCTTATAAAAAGAAGAAATAACAAAGGAGCAATAAATCTGTATTTTTATTTAATTTTTATTATTTTTTGTTGGATGCTAAATATTTAAATGAAATGTAATGTCAGAAATAAAACACGTTTAGTTAGGTTGATAGAATACAAAAAAAGGAAAGATGACACCAAATTGTCTTATTCAATTTAAATGATGTCAAATCAACATCTCCACTAAAACTTAGTTCATTGCAACCCCATTGATTTGATACAATTCTTGATCATAGTGGATATTAGAGACTTTGTCATTATATCCGCTGTCATTTGCGGCCTTTACACACAAGCGCTTTACCCCATGATGGGAACTTAGCTGTTATCCAATATTCCTTACCCGGGTTATTGTTAGATCTGCTTAAGAAGTTAACGACGTAGCAAATATCTGGGCGACTAAATTTCCAAAAGTAAATTTCCAATTAACCCCTGATAAGGTAATTTTGCCATTTAAAATGTTTCATCTTCTATCTTCGGAGCATTTGCTATCCTTGATAAGCTTGACGTTGGCATCCATTAGACTTGAAACCGGAATACAATTATTCATGCCAAAACGACTCAACATCTTTAAAATATTTATATTGTTTTTGATTTATGTAAATTGTCTTCTAAATTATAGTTTTTCAGATGGTTTAAGATTTTTTGAAAATCTGGTTTTCTCATTATTGAAATAGATGCATGGATCATATCGCAGTTGGGCCTTACTTAACTAGAGATTCCAAGTTCTTGAAGATTACTTCAATCCATAGATAGATTACTTTAATCCAAGGATTTTAGTTTTATCTTCGGGAAGAATAATATATACTTCTTGAGATAACTCACCCTGAAGAAACGCTGTTACTTCATCTAGATGCTGGATGTGAAATTCCAACTTCGCTGTATCTGATGAGTGGCGAATACACCTCATCGAAATAAATGCCCCATCGCTGGGCGCAACTAACCTTGCTTTAAACCGAAGAACTCCATCAAAGGCGCCTCTCTTCGTTTTGAACACCCACTTAGAATACACGGCTTTTTCATCAGCCGGTAGTTCAACTATTTCCCAATTGTAATTTTTTACCAATGAGTCATACTCGATAATCGCGTTTTTCCAATTTGCTGCCTCAAATGCCGAAATTACTTCATCATATATGGAAGGATCATCAGCTTTATCCATCTCGTTAGCAAAAGTAACAACATTAACAAACTTATTTGGTTTAGGCTTTCGATTTGAACGACGCATAGGTCCAACTATGTCATTCCACTGAATAATGAGTTCGATGGGATAAAATCTGAACTTGCGTCAGCACATAATTCGCACTCGGCCATCTCAGTATCAGCATCAACATCGTCAACATCATCATCAACTACGAAGCACCATTTTCTGCAATATCATTAGCACACGAGCTTTCTTTAGCAGACGAAGAACTATCGCCAATAAGCTCAGCAATAACCATAACTGGTTCAGGATTTCTTCTTACATTTCCTCTGCAGTCAAATAAAAACAATTAGTACTACTTTTGGGACCAATTACCTCATAAAAGTGCCCATTCTTCAAAAATGTCACTTCTCTAGTAACGTTCATGTTCTTGTCTAACGTTTTGTAAATCATCTAGCTTTTTGAGGTTTTCAGCATAGCTGACCATGATGCATTTAATTGACTTTGCATCAAACTTCGATATCTCCTGCTTCGGGTATTGTTCCAGTAAACACCACCTCAGGACAGCGATTTTTCAAACTTTTTATTGGAGTTCTGTTTATCAAATAAGCTGTCGTGTATACTGCCTCACTCCAAACCAGCAGCAAACAGAAGACAGAGCGCTTTTTCCACCAGCAACCGATTCATTCTTTCAGATTTTCCAATTTTTCTGGCCAATATGGAGTTGACGTTTGATGAATTATTCCTGATAACTCAAAACAATCCCGAATCTCACTATTTACAAACTCCGTACCATTGTCTGAACGAAAGATCTTTATTTATTTTTTCGTTTGACTTTGAAAACTGAAAAGCGTTTCGCAACTTAGTTTTTTTCATTCTCTTTGCATACAGGAACAGCTTTTTGGAAAAATCATTCAAAAATGAAATGTATTACTTACCTCCTCCGAGCGATGCTTTCTCCATAGGACCTGCAACAGCCGAATGATTCGGCTGCAGAAAATCTGTCGTGCAATAAATTGACACCATTGTCTGATCCTGTCAGTTCCATATTACTTAGGACGTTTGGACTCATATGTCCCATCTGTCTGTGCCACTACTCTTAACTTCAGTTGCAATCCGAGCAGTATTTGTTGTAAGAACGTTCAATTTGTAAACATTATCGATTTTAGAAGCCGGCGCAAAAATTATCTTCCTCTGAACTGAATCGAGTTTCCATTTTTCAAAATTTGGCTTATCGATATCAAGTTGATACTTATTCCAGGAACGTGAAGGACATCTCGCATAAGTATTTCTTTAACAGCTCCTGTGCCGCACATCAGCACTGTAGTATCGCCTTTTCCGAGAACGTCCAACTCGGATCCGTCTGCTAAAGTAACAAAATCCTGCTGGACATTTAACGAGTTTGATGCGCTGTCTGACTCCAGTCAAAGAATTGTATCCCTATACCCTCGATATTACGGGCGATTTAAATATATACAATTCTTGGTGGCTTTAACATTCTGGACAGACATTTGACATACGAGAAAGCCAATTGGAGCGGAATTAACAGCATCTTTAAGAATTTTAACTGATTGTTATGTTTTCTCGATAACAACGTGGATGTCGCTGCTGATATGATCACAGACACCATTCTCTTTGGAATGAGATGCCTTATCCCTCACCGGAAGAAGAGTATCAATCCAAAAGAAAAGGCGTGGTACGACTCGAACTGTAAGGAGGGTGTCAGGGTTAGAGAAATGATCCCAAAATAACAACCCGACATAGGAAAAAATAAAAAGGTCAAAAGAGCTGGGAATGGCTGGAACGCCATTCTTAAGCGTGAGGAATTCTAATACCACCAAAAACTGAGGCTTTCTTTGCAGCCAGCTCAGCACTTCCCGATTGTGCTTTGTCCTCGCCTACACTTGAGTGCGTAGAATTTTCAATGGGACGAATCCACTTTCGCATAAGTGTAGTAGCAAGCATACTTAAAAATCTTAAATACAAATCCGTTGATCCAATGGTATATTTCCCCTTCGTCTGAAGAAGTGTTCTTCCCCGCTCGCAAGCTTTTCATCAATCCTACTCTTTGGGACTCTTTCCGGGCAGATAAAAAACAGCATTTGTCTCAAAAAAATTATAATCTTCTTCCTTCTGTTCCTACACATCCATTGCACTTACGTCCCTTCTCTCTAAGGTCATGGAAACGCTGATAATCCGTCAGGGTACCAAAGGGTACACCAATCTGGCGAAAGCAACATAGTTGCACTTGATATTTCTGAGGCATTTGACAGAGTTTGCCATTAGGTTATTTTGTCGAAAATGCGTGATCGACGACTCTCTTCTTCAATGGATTAAAAATTTCCTTTCGGAGCGTTCAATTCAAGTTGTCTTGGATGGTTTCAAATCTGATATTCACAAAATAAATGATGGTGTGCCCCAGGGCTCTGTTCTGTCTCCGACAGTCTTTTTAATTTTCACTAATGATCTCTTGTCTACTACTTCTAATCCAATGTATTCCTTTGCTGACGCAAGTACTCTTTGCTTTTCTCTCGCTTATGGAATTTCCTGCCGCGCTCTCTATTTCCTATTCATTATAACTTGCAAATATTTAAAACCGAAGTACATCGGTATCGCTCTTTTCTTCCTCCCTAAATTTTCTTCGCCCGCGCTGTGAACAAACATTTTAAGGATACTCAAAGCCCTTAAGCTCACTAATTATATATATAAAAAAAACAGAGTTTGGCAAAAGTGCCGACAGACATGGCTCTAAATAGCTCATCACTATAAATGCTGTCATATACGGCCTTAAAATCGATGGTATCGATTTTGTTTTGTTAAGCTTTTTCCAGGATCTGCCGGAGTGTGAAGATTTGGTAATTTGTGGACTTTCCTAGTCTGAAACCACACTGATAGGGACAAATCAGGTTGGTGGTAAAGGGTTTCAGACATTCACACAATATGGCAGATAAGATCTTGTATCCGATATTGAGAAGACCTATACCTCTATAGTTGGCGAAGTTGAGGGTGTTTCCTTTTTTGTGGATCGGGCATACAGTGCTGTGATTCCATTCATCAGGCATACACTCTTCTGACCAGATCTGAGAAATGAATTGCTGCATGCTCTCAACAAATTCATTTCCAGCAGCTTTGAATACCTCGGCCGGTAAGCCGTCAGGTGCAGTTGATTTGTTGCCATCCTTACTTCGTTCTGGTTAGGTAGACAGAAGTTCTGGCTATCATCGTCTAAGTTGTAAGGTATTGTAATATTGGGCTTCTTTGTAGTTACATAATCTGCAGAAAATGTTTTTCCATAAGCTCAGCACCAACTGTGAATCTACTACAAGGTTTCTACAGGTTTCTGTACGGGTCTTCTTACCATGACAAATTCTTTTTACCTGTCGGTAAAACTTCCGTATGCTGTTCCTGGAGTACAATCTCTCCTCGCGCCCTTCTCGTGCTCTTTTTTCTCCTTCTGTAGAAGCGGATGTTCTCCCCGCCTCTTATGCTCGTAGAGGTCACGAGCAGCTCTATCTACCTAATAGTTCTGGTAATTTTTTTGCAGTAATTCCAGGTAAATATTCGAATTAAGCCTTGGAGGAAGCCGATAGGGTCCGATCCGCTTATTTCCTAATAATATGCTTGCCCACACATTGACGTTGAGCTTATTCTAAAAAACTCTGTGTTTCATGGAGTGGGGGTTGCTTTTTGCCCAGGTATTTAAAATCCGAAAATTAGTGATTCCATCCCTTGTGAATTGGGACTCACCTTTCCATAGAATCCGGCCAATAAAGTTGTCTTCCGCAGAATGTTATTGCAGAATTGTAAACACTTTCCGACCCCTCCCATACGATTTTTACCTCAAAATATATAGTAATATCACCTTATAGTCTTTGACATATTATCCGGAACACCCTGTATATGTGCTCGTTTCCAAAACGTGCAAATTTCGGATTATTCCTTTTGTTACTTTATGAATTAGAAATATTTATTTAGGCATAAACCATATCATTTTCCGAAAATCACTCATATTTATGATATTGTACATTGAACTGGGGCAAAACTTAGGGGATCCCCAAGAGTCAAGATTTTAAAGTGCTTTTTCTTTATCAGATTATTGAGTCTATAATTTTTTAACGTATCAGAAATAATTAATCAAGAAAAAAAAACACATTTATGACTCATGACTAGCGATTATAAAATATCTTTACTCACTTTCTAACTCTGTCAGTAACTCCACGTAAGTTCGTCATTTATTTTCACAAAAGTTTGTTGCAATGTTTCCATTGAAATACACATATAGTCAGACTATTACGATTCGCTACTGAAATTCCATAGTAAATTCATATTTTTGAAGCTCCCTCTGGGTAAATAAGAAAGAGAAAGGGTAAGAAGTCTTTATTTTATGTTATTGCGTTCCATATTTTTGTAAATAGTGTTTTTTTCAAAAGCTATAGAGCTTTTTTATTAAACAATAACGACGAAAATTTAATTAAAAAACTACATTTATTACGAAGAGGGGTTCAAGATATTATGTCTTGAATGCGATTTTAGGCATAAGGCTGCTCGGCTGTTTTGATGAGGCGCATCTTGTCAGTATATATCATCGATAATGCCCTGGATGTTGGCTTCTAAGGATTGAATGGAAAAAGACTTGATTTTTGTTTTAATCAATAAAAGAAAGACTGACATTATCAATGCAAAACAATAATAGCCCAATAATCCCTTCGGCCTCTGTTACACATCCCGGATCTTGCGATAAAATTGTTCATCACATTTTCGTAAATTATACTCGTACATCTCATCGTAATATCACTGATGTTGGTTTTGAGTACTTCTATTGGCGTAAACTTTCTTTTTCACATGGCTACAAAGGCAGATGTCACACGGTGTTGAATCGCATGATCGCGCCGTCTGCCTATGTGAAACCTAGCGCCGTCCTGTTGGAAATAAATATGGCCCATATTTATATATTCAAGTTCAATCATAAAAATAATTTACTATTCTTTGATAGCGTAATCCATTCACCCAGCCACACCCATGATGCCTCCTGCTCAAAAATCGCACCAAACAGTACGTTATGAATCTCTAAGTCGTTTAATGTGTCTTCATCATTATCTGTAAACCTTGAGTCGCGTAATATGTTAACCCGAAACCCAAAAAGCCAGATTGACTCCCATGTATGAAACAATATTCTCTTTCGAGGATCTCGATCATTGTATTAGGCATTAGTTTCACTGATCGGTAGCTGTTGCAATTTCTCGTGTCGCCTTTACCTTTATACAGTGGAACAACAATGTTTTCCCTCTACTGGTAATTCATCTGGTGATAGCCTGTCGTCATTTTATTAAACAGAATTGCCAGCCATTTATCCGACAGCACATCCCTGAGTCATTTTTTACTGCTTCGCTAACTTCGACTTCTATAGCATCTTTTGTTCCTTCTTCATGCGCGGCAGCCAATGGTTGTTACTTGGTGGTATTTTTTCGTTACGTAATACGTTTAAGTTTGCTTTTTTCATCAAAGTACTAATGTCATTGGCTCGTTTGCCTGATATCAGGCATATAAGCACCGCGAGTGGCAATAACAAAGCGTATCCTGTCAATCCAATTTTTGACTTGGGACCAAATATGCAAACTTCAAGAAACAAGATCTTAGTAGAATTATTTTTAAAGAAATCAGAAAGACGATTATTTGATGGAGTGTAGGATTTGAAAGAATTGTTGCAAAATAAATCTACCCTTAATGAATTGATAGACTTTATTGAAAAAAAAAAACATATTAACAATATAAAAAAACTGTTTATTAGACAGTTACCCCAATCAAAAAGCCAACGGCTTTTAAATAAACGCCCATATGTTCTGAGCCTTCATGTTCTAATTCATGTAACATACAACATTCTTATTGCTGCCGCGCGTGCAAAGAGTGTACATATAAAATATGTAAAAAAAATGATTTTCTAGAGTTACATATGTTTTCTTACAGCGTTTTTTAATAACATTAATTTGAGCAACGCGTTATAATGACTTGGAAATAAGGAGATCGTCATAGCATAAGCATGTTGCACGGCCTACAAGAGAATCACAATATTTCAGAGTACGTCCAACAGTAAGCTTCAGGGTATACTGATGAACATTCACAGCGACACATGTGTTACGGTTGAGGGTCTGAAAGAATGGAATGCCACTGTAAATTACGGTGGAGCACTGGTGGTGAAACTAGCGATAGAACAAGGTGTGACAAGCGACATTAGGTCGGTGTGCAAGGTTGTCAATTGACTGTGCAAATTGAAATTGACTGTGAAATTATTAGTTTTAGCGCACGGTTTCCTATCCAACAAGCTTTGGGCGTTGACCTCCAATCTCGGGTGGATAAATGCTTTATATCTATATTGAGGCCATGCCAGAAAGGAGGAAGTATTTCTTGCATCACTTAAGCAAACCTAGACATTTCGCAGCATTTCAACATTATTCCAACGTAAGTTGTCATTGACACACATACCGAGAATGGAAAGTTTTCCGGTTTCGACGATGCAAGTGCCATTCATTGTTAAATTTGTTAAATTTGTATTTAAGTATAGCAGATAGTATTATGTGTTGGAACCATTAATTACTTTCTTGTCTGTTATTGGTTCCCCAATTAGCAATGATGTTAATATCGAAATTTAATGAGCTTAACATACTGTAAAATGTTTGTGTGGGTACAAATGATAGAACTTATTCTTTTCAATACAAATCCCTTTATTCAGTACAGTTACAATTCACTATTTAATTGTTTCTCTCAATACAATCCAATTTCTCAACCGCTTATACTTTTCTTATCTTTTACTTAAACCACTTAATTACTTCTCCTAATTAACACTTCAAATTTCACTTTAGAACTGATTTGCGCATAACTTTGGGATGCTGGTATTTATACTCGAATGACATACTTCGAGAACAATCCTCGCCATCCAGCGTCCCATACAATTTCCAATTTGCTAGAAAATTCGATTCCACTCTCCAGTCGAGACTTTGTTATTCCAGTATCGAAATCTTCTGGTCTTCGAGTATCGACATTTTCTGCTAGATGTCGCTGCTCACATTTAAGTGGTTATCACATTGCTCCCTCCCTACAGTTGTTCGTCCCGAACAACTTCGTCATTCAGCATCCCGTTGAAATCACACATTCTATCCAAATGGACCACTTTCAATTTTCCTCGATCCCCACGCTGGATCCGGTAGACAACGTCATTAATGCGGGTTATTACCTTGTATGGACCTTCCCAGTCCTGTTGCAATTTTGGTGATTTGCCTTTCTTACGCTGAGGATTATACAGCCAAACCAGATCTCCTTCGTTGAAACCGGAAGATTTCGCCTTGATATCGTACCTAGTCTTCATGCGTCTGCTTGCTAGCTTCATCTTTTCTCTGGTGTCTTCATGCAATTTACGAATCCTGCTGCGTAAGTCATTCACGTAGTCGTTCACCTCTTTGGGCTCCGTCGGTGGGATCCGAATTTTGCTTCACTTGGCAACCGAATTGTTTGACCAAATAAGATCTCGGATAGTGTGTGCCCTGTTGAGCTATGGACCGCGTTTCGGTAGGCCATTAAGAAGAGGGGTATGTGTCGATCCCAATCCCGCTGGCAGTTGCTCACAACCTTAGATAGATGCTCATTCAAGGTCTGATTGAATCGCTCGACCATTCCATCAGATTGAGGGTGTAGTGGCGTTGTCCTTGTCTTTCTTATTCCCAAATATTGGCAAATTTCCTGGAAGACTTTTGATTCAAAGTTTCGCCCTTGGTCAGAGTGCAGCTCCATTGGGACCCCAAATCTGCTCACCCAGTTGTTGACTATCTGTTCGGCTACGGTCTTAGCCTCTTGATTTGGGATGGCAAACACTTCCGGCCACTTACTGAAGTAATCCATGACCACGAGAGTATATCGGTTTCCATTAAAGGTTTCGGGAAACGGCCCAGCGATGTCGATGGCTATTCGTTCGAAAGGTGCTCCGACATTGTATTGTTGCATTTGTCCATGTGGCTTTACTTTTGGACCCTTGGTAGCTGCACATATTATGCACTTTTTGCACCAATTCTCGACATCTTGTTTAGCGCTTAGCCAATAGAAACGTTCCCTTACCTTTTCCAACGTCTTGTTTATTCCCAAATGGCCTCCTGAGATTCCGTCATGTATTTCATGGAGCACTTGGTTGACTCTGGACCGTGGCACAATTAGCTGCATACGAGATCTTGTCCCATCTGCAATTTCCCATTTTCTCTTCAGCAATCCATCTTGCACAAAAAGCGAGTCCCACTGTGCCCAGTATGCCTTCAGAGTTTGGCTCCGATCTGATATCTGCTGCCAGCTTGGTCTTTCCTCGTGTTCCTTCCAGGCCAATATTGGTTCGATGTCATTGTCTGCCTGTTGGGAGGAACGGATTTCGTCTATACTCCAACCCTCTATTGGCTCAGTCCTGATCATTTGGATAGTTGCCTGTTGTTTCGCTTCTTTACCACTGACTACTTCTGCTGGGAGGCTTTCATTGCATTGTTTTACCTGTGAGACTGGGATAATTGCCCTGGAGTCGACTCCTGCTACAGACTTCTGCCCCGCGAAGTAAGCATTTCCTAACTGATGGCTTCTAGAAATTTGACCGGTTTCTTGGTAGCCGTTTCTGCCGGTTTTTCTTTCTATTTGCCTGTAACCCCAGTGCAGGCAGCCTTCTCGTCGTACCGTCGTACAATGCCCTTGCAAATGTCCTACTTTATCGCAGTTCCAACAGCGCATCCTTCGCCTCTCCCGCGGGATATTTCGTTGCATGGTAGTTGGTCTTGCGCAGGAGCATTCACCAGATACTATTTCCCTGACGAAATGCATTCCTTTGGAAGCCTGATTGGATGCTTCCATAGCCAGAGCGAAAGCAAGTGCTTCAGCAAGGGTTCTTTTCCCGGCCATCCTTACTGTTCACTGTAGCTTCGAATCTGCAATTCCCCTGATAAATGCATCTTTTGCCATTTCGTCGATAATTTCCTGGCCTGCGGTGGGGTATGACAGATGTGCAAGTCTACTCACGTCTGCTTGGAGCTGCTGCAGTGTTTTTCCTCTTTGCTGCGTTCGGCTTTGCAATTGGACCTTGTAGACCTCCTGCATGTGGCTGTCCTCAAACCGTGTCTCGATAGCCTGCACTAAAGCCATATAGTCTCTATTCTTTTCGATATCGATTGTTTGTAACAATTCTGCCGCAGGACCGCGTAAGGCCATCGCTAGGGCAAAGCACTTTTCCTCATTGTCCCAGTCGTTTGCACAGGCAGCCATTTCAAACTGCTTCTTATAAGTAGACCATGAAGTCTGGCCATCGAATGAGGGAGGCTTCAACTCTTTTCTTCTTGGACCGTTTAAAGAACATTCTCGCAGTTTGTGTTTTCGCACTGTGTCGAGCTCTTTTGCCAGTTGCTCAACCTTGCTGTCCATATGTTCGAATTTTTCTCCAACATTCTTCTCTATTTTTTCAAATTTGTTATCGATTTCTTCGAACTTTTGGTGTAGAACGTTATTTTGTTCTTCCAGTTGTTGTTCTAGACTATTCTTTTGGTCGTCGAATTTTTGTTCAATGCTGCTCTTCTGTTCGTCCATTTTTTGTTCCAGACTGTTCTTCTGTTCTTCCAGATTTTTCTTTTGTTGATCGAGACTGTTCTTCTGTTCATCCATTTTTTTGTTTTGTTCGTCCATTTTTAATAAGAGGAGTTGCATCATTGCAGCCATGTCATTGCCGGTCCTCGTCAACATCAAAGGAATATGCATCAGGATCATGTCCCTCCTTGTTCACAGCCTCCTGAAGTCGGAGCACCAGGTCACTTTTTCCTCCACTGGCGCTGAGGCTTCTCTTGTTCAACTCGGATTTGAGTTGGACGAGGGTCAACTGCAATAGTTTTCGACCCATTCTAGCTTTTTCAAATAGTCAGAAAACACAGTTTTTTTTTTTTTTTTTACACACAATAAGTCCTATCCCACTTCTGACACCAATGTAAAATGTTTGTGTGGGTACAAATGATAGAACTTATTCTTTTCAATACAAATCCCTTTATTCAGTACAGTTACAATTCACTATTTAATTGTTTCTCTCAATACAATCCAATTTCTCAACCGCTTATACTTTTCTTATCTTTTACTTAAACCACTTAATTACTTCTCCTAATTAACACTTCAAATTTCACTTTAGAACTGATTTGCATAACTTTGGGATGCTGGTATTTATACTCGAATGACATACTTCGAGAACAATCCTCGCCATCCAGCGTCCCATACAATTTCCAATTTGCTAGAAAATTCGATTCCACTCTCCAGTCGAGACTTTGTTATTCCAATATCGAAATCTTCTGGTCTTCGAGTATCGACATTTTCTGCTAGATGTCGCTGCTCACATTTAAGTGGTTATCACAATACGTTGCCGTTCCCGTTCTAAAGTCAAATAGCAGAGTCCTGAGTCCGGAAACAAATAAGAAAATCAGATAGTACTGTCTTCATCACAGGAATATACTAGATTAGAAGTAGCAAACAAGAAATCATTGATGAAATGTAAAAAGAATGTCAGAGACACAACGGAGCTCTGGGGCACCCAGCATTTATTTTGTAGGTATCAGATTTGAAACCATTATTTTTAACCCATTGAAGGAGAGATTCATCATTACCGCAATTTGGACAAAAGAGTCTGATGCCAAACTCTGTCAAATATCAAGTGCAATTATCATGCTTTCGCCAGATTGATTCAGGCCCTGGTCTCATTTTTCGGTGAGGCATTCCATTAAAGTCAGTGTACCGTTACTTCGAAAACCATACTACGGTTTGGTCTGCATTAGAAGAAAAGAAAAAGAAAAGAGAAAACGTCTTTTTGGGACGGCCTGGATAAATGCTGTTTTTCAAATACTCGGAAAGTCATTGTAAATGTGCATTGCGATGGAGGATGAGGCAGAATTTTTAACGTTTTTGTCAAACGACCAAAAGTTTTTACCACCTTTGGGACGTACGAGTATTCTTTGCCTCAATTTTTTGTCGGATTGGAATTTTACACGCTTAAGAAAGGCGTTGCGGTCATTGCTGGTTCGGTTGAATAGTTTAAAGTTTTCTCTGTCGATTTGGTCTTGATAAACCGAGAAAATTGTTCTTTCAATATGATCATATCACCAAACGACTAGTGAAAATTCTTAAAGAAGCTGTTAAGTGCGCTTCAATTGGCTTTCTCGTTCCGCCATACCGTTATGCTATTTGATGCGAAGGCGCAATTACGTGCATCTTTGCACTTGGCCGAAGTACGAGTAAGTAAGAGAAAAATAGAGAATTTATCCTCTTGGATAAAGTGGAGGATATGATGCCTGTACTAACCGTTTTCTTCGCCCATTTTTTTCAACTTTTGTAGTTTAACTCAAGGCGCTTTTTATCAGTTTCACTATTTCCACTCTACTTAGTCTACACTTGAAAGGCTTACATTGTTTTCGTTACTGCCATTTACTTCTCATCATTCCATCACCACGTTTAATTATTTACAGTGTTTTGTTTTTATTAGATGAGGCACGATTCGTTTTTTAAATACAAAATATATATGTCGTCGGCGGAACCGCCCAATTGATTTTGTATGTCTTTTTCGCATAAGTAGGTACAATAATTTCTCATCAATTTCACATCGAATGTTCGCTTCCAAGTCATCTTAGGTAGCCGCAAAAAAAGGGTATTCAAACTTGAAATCGCACAAACCAGGTGGTTCCAGTCATAAGATCACCAAATTTCGTAGATAATAAGTCGATTGTGGCACGAGCTATATACTCCTCCAATTTAACTTAAAAATATTGATTAACATGGAATAATAGCTGTGTTCATTGACTGTAATCCACTGGCCGGCAACATCTCGGAAGAAGTCCGGCCTAATGAAACCTCCGGCATAGAAAAACTATAGCAAACAGTCAATTTTTCATATATGATGTTGGAACGATTGATTGTAGTGTTGATTAACCGGCTCGGGTACACCGATAATATTCTCTTCATATCTGCCGTTTTGCTTTTCACTGCCACGGTAACATTATATATTGAATAGGTCACTAAACGCTCAATTTTTCGCTTATCGAGACAATGAGAAGGCCGAAAGTTGGAGCTAATACACGTAACTACGACTACATACATATGTAGCCGCGAATTTCGATAATAAACTTGGATGACTTGTAAATATTGTTGGAGCGTTTACCTGTCCATGATTAAATGGCAGATAATCTGGAATACAAATATGACATCTGTCAGACGATGGTATGCGTGCGTTCAGAGAATCCCAATTGAAAAAATGAGGCGCATCAAATGTGAAACTCTTCATATGGGACATAGATGGCGTGTGACCCTGTCTGTGAATACATGTGAATTGTCATCAATGGCAATGTCTCTCTCATTTTACACAAAACCAGCCCTTTTTACTCAAAAACCGTCATCCACGTTACACACACGCGTGCAAATCGCTCTCATTTTAGCAACTTCACTTATAAATTGCTCTCATTCTAGCAAATTCTGACAGGTTATAGAAATTGTACAAATGTTAGTAATTCACTTACAGTGTGTCTGTGCGAAGTTAAGGGTTTGCAAAAGTATTAGTAAAGTTTGTCATCTAGATTAGTCCATCTATGATATGGAACTCGGCGTGTCAAACACTGAGAAGAGTTTGTGCCCTGTTCTTACATTTTTCGTCGACGTTGTTCCACATTTCTTTCTCTAGATTTACGGCATTTTGAAGCTTTTCTCGCAAGTTAAGCGCCCAGAACTGGCCCCTTCCCATCCATTTTCTCGACCAAATGTTCAATTTGCCTAAATTTAATTTTAATTGTATGAATAACTTCATGTGAACTCTTTGTTTGCTATAACTGTACCTTAAGCTTCAAACTGTTTTCTGAAACCGAAAAAGCTCTCCATTATTCATATAAATATAAACAAAAACGAAGAAGCAAAACAAAAAAAAGAGAATAAGTTTTTAAAAGTGATAAATAAATGGTGAACGGAGTGTATCTACCTAAACGACTCTGAGAAGTGAAGTGGTAGAGATTGTGTCTAGGTATGTAGAAGTGTTTATCTACCAAATAAAAAAACTAAAGTGACGCCTTTATTTAATTTGTTTATAGAAATTTGGAGAAAAAAAAACGGTTTGTTTACATTTCGTGTGAAAGCTTTTCCATTTAACTATCGGCAATTATGAATTAAAAAT
Organism: Volucella bombylans; assembly: GCA_949129095.1. Lineage (NCBI taxonomy): Eukaryota > Metazoa > Arthropoda > Insecta > Diptera > Syrphidae > Volucella > Volucella bombylans. Next base: position 109,231,084 of record OX422141.1, on the reverse strand, counting down.
AATTGTTTGTTTTTGTTCCTTAAACGAGATCAGTGTCACCGGAATAGTTGTTGGTTATAAATTAGTTGATGTTGAGTAAAAACCTATTTTAAAAAAATCTCCATCTTCAAAGACATCATACACATTTAATGACACAAACAAAAGTTCTAAAAAGATAACTACGAATGAGAAACATTATTTCTGTTGAAGTATTCTCTGGTTACCGCATAAAAATAGATTTACTTTCACACCTCCAATTTCATGGGAAATGACATCATGACCATGAATGCACAGCCAAATTCTGTAGAGTTTGCTAGAAAAAAAAATAAATTCAATTAATTATACTCGTACTTTGGCAGTCAGTGGTTGTTAGACCTACATTTCAACGCATGAAATGCATATCACTATCACTTCAGTGTCTTTAACTAAGCTTCGAATTTTCATATAAAAATGGGAGAATGAGAATATATTTAATATCTAATAATTAAAAATAATCTTACAATTAAGAAATTCCTATCTAAGATACGTCATGTCGTGGTGGATGTAATAGATGTAATGTCAAAAATTGTCTTATCAGACAGTCATACTGAGTCAACAAAGAAAACTTCATATTAAAATCGTCTCTATTTTAATTGCAGTATCAAGTTTCAGCAGCTTAATAAGATATTTGATCCTTAGTGTTCCCTACACAATCTATTTATTTTGACTAATAGATCTTCCAATAGGTACATAAAACGTTGAAATCGTGTTGTCATTTTTGACAGTTCTTTGACATTTATCTTTAGTACTGTTTGACAAATCAGCACGGATAGGCTTATGCGTACACTAGGGGAAGGTTTCCGTATCATTCATTCAAACTTATTTAATTCGTGAAACGTATAGACGGATACGTGATTTTTGTTGGTTTCATAGTCGGCTAACCGAGCACACTATTTGTCACATTGTGGAGAAATTTCGTGCCTCATGGACTCTACGTGACGCGTTAACTTTATGTGCATACAGAAATAACTATAGCCGCATAGAATTAAAGTGTGGTGGAACATCCAGAATTGTCAGACCGAGACGCCGCTAGGCCTCAGCCAATATGGCTCCCCATTCAGCTCGATCCCCATCTAGCTGCCTATAGCTGCGCACACCTAGCTAGTTTGTTGAGGACCATTTCGAATCATATTATATCTGCTATGAATGTCTTGAAACCAGTTCCAAGACATAGTATTTTTTCGCGTAAATTATGCACTGTACTCACAGGAGGTCCAATTTTCGAACATTTACTCGAACATCATACATACTCGTATGCATCTCGATTGAGAATATCCTCTCCTTCTGACTCACAATTAATATCATTTTTTAAAACATTTGTTCTTTAAGCAGTAGAAATGCAAACAGCGATTTATAGCTTAAGTTGTGTAATATGGCTGAAGATTTTGTGTAAAATGTGTGAGGAATTGACAATTGGTGGTTTTTGGAACGGCCAAAATCAGGAAAATTTGTCATCTATGTTAGTTCATCTATGGTCAAAACAGAACAGAACTGTCAATGCATAAACACATATCTCAAATAAATCAAGAAAAATTGCAGAAACGAACGGGAGCAGAAGCTTGTCATTGTGTGGAAAAAATTGGTTATCTTTATTTTGACAGTTGTCTTTCAAGAAAATTGTTTGTGCATAAATGGTTAACCAGACGTTTTCACGGTTCCCTGACTGGGAATATTTGGACGCCTCAATATTTCCGTATTTCAGGGTTTGTCATGCCCAAAGTCGACATGGACTAGTGCATGTGCGCTTGTCACATATGTCAGCCACCAAAATAACAAGGGAGAAGGTTATTCAGACCAGGTGGATTTTTATGCGGACCTCACCCACCATATACATTATCTATTTGTACAGTAGCTGTTCTCAAGCTGTAACTACTGGTGTTATGCAACCAGGGTTTCTGCACCAGATAACTCCTGATAATTGAGGCCGTGTAACCGGTGTCTATTGCTGCCTTCCATTTTCTCTTTCCTCTGACTACTTCTACTAGAACGCTTTAATTTCACCGATTTGACTGCGAGACTTGCATAATTGTCCTGTGGCCGCTGATTCAAGCTACCGATTTCCGCTCCGTGAAGTAAGCATTTCCCGACTGATGACTTCGGGAAGGTTCAACGGCTTCTTGATAGCCGTTTCTGTCGGTTTCTTCCCCTATTTGCTTGGTACCACAATGGGGACATCCTTTTCGTCGAACCGGTTCTTTACTCTGCCTTTGAAGATATCCTATTTTATCGTAGTTCCAGCAGTGTATTCTTCGTCTATCCTGTGGAGTATCTCTTTCATCGGCACTAAGTTTTGCGCAGATACTACTTCGCTGACGAAATGTGTTCCTTTGGAAGCCTGATTAGCTGCTTCCAACCCCAGAGCGAAGGCAAGTGCTTCAACAAGGGTTCTTTTCCTGGTCATCCTTACTGCTGAATTTAGCTTCTAATCTGCAATTCTATAATGAATGAGTCTTTTGCCTTTTCGTCAGTTCCTGCGGTGGAGTATGACAAATATGCCAGTTTACTCACGTCTGCATTGGGCTGCTGCAGTGTTTCTCCTCGTTGCTGCATTCGGCTTTCCAATTGGACCTTCTAAGCCTCTTGCATGTGGCTATCCCCAAACCGTTTCTCTATAGATTGTACTGTGATAGTTACATAATCTTTATGCTTTTCGATGTCTATTGTTTGCAACAATTCTGCTGCAGGACCGCCATCGAATGAGAGTGGTTTCAACTCTTTTCTCCTTGGACCGCTTAAAAAACATTTTTGGAGTTTCTGTTTCCGCATTGTGTATAGCTCTTTCACCAGGTGGTCAACTTTGTTTTCCATTTGTTTGAATTTTTCGTCAATATTTTTCTATATTCCTTCAAATATGTCATCGCTTTCTTCGAACTTTTGCTGCAGAATGTTCTGTTGCTCTTCCAGATTATTCTTTTGTTCATCCCTTTTTTGTTGAAGACTGTGCAGATTGTTGTTTTGTTCGTCGAAGATTTGTTCAATGCTGTTTTTCTATTCGTCCAGATTTTTTTTCTGTGCGTCCATATTTTGTTAGAGAGTCCATTTTCAACGAGAGGTGTTAAATCATCGCAGTCATATCATTGCCGGTAATCATCTGTTTTTCCTCGACAACGTCAAAAGAGAATGTATTGTGATCCCACGTTGTTCAAAGCGTCCTGTTAAAGCATCAAGTTGCTTTTTCCTCCACTATCGTTGATGTTTCTCTTGTTCAACTCGAGTTGGACAAGGGTGAATTGCAATAGTTTTCGACCCATGATAACTTTAATACAAACATAAAAACACTATTTCTTTTTTTTTCAAAATCGAAACACAACAATAATTTATAATTCATTCAGTTTTATCAACCCATTTTACTTTACTTTATATTTCACTTAAACCACTTTATTGTAAAATACATATTTGTGTGGTTACAAATGATAGAACTTATTCGCTTTATTCAATACAGTTACGATTCATAATTTAATCGCTTATCTCAATACAATCCAATTTATCAACTGCTAGCACTTTTCTTATCTTTTACTTAAACCACTTAATCACTTCAAATTCAACAGATGAACTGACTTGCATACCTTGCGGATGCTGGTATTTATACTCGAATGACATATAATACATATTTCGAGAACAATCCTCGCCATCCAGCGTCCCGTAAAATTTCCATTTTGCTAGACAATTCGATTCTATTCTCCATTCACCAATAGTTGAGCCTTTGCTCTTCAATTAAGGAAATCGGATGCTATTGAGATGTAGATGGCGTTGTTCACATTATCACTACTCTTAATTCAACTTTAGAACTGATTTCACCACTGTTCGACGCCGGTATCTACTCTACCTGCCTTTTGAGAACTCTCTGTGCTACCCAGCCTTACATTATTCCTCCAATGGATGAGTTTTCTGCTATTCGTGTACAGATGCCGCTGTTTACAATAATAGATTGTAACAATATTGTGATAACCCCTTAAATGTAAACAGCGCCATCTATATTTGAAGAGCAGAACACTCATCCAATGGGGAAGTAATATATGGCTTTTACCGTGAGAATTGTAAATAAAAAATTATTTTATTTGAACTGTTTTTTATTTTTTTATTGGATAATGCTTACTGATCAATGACAATTATTTGTGAAGGATAATATTGGACAAGTGTTCACCATGGCTTTGGCTCTCGTCGGGTCTGTCACGTTTGCTTAAGTTTAGGTATTGCTATCGTTTTAGAAAAAAAAATCGTACGATGTCCCTGGAGTAGCATTTCTACATATCGATCAACATCCGTCTATATCCGTCAACATCCTCCCATTGGCAAAGAAGGTCGGTCTACCTCCTCACAAAATTTATGCGCCATTGTGTCATCTGAGGTCCTTGTAGGCAAGGTTCATCTATGGACCTAAACTTTACACCAGTGGTTCTGAATGCTCGGACATATAAAAATAAAAAATGTTTTGCGTCGATCAAGATGATAAATTTTGTTAATTGTTTTATGATCAAGTAGCCTCTGAATCATTTTGTTACTACAATTGTCTTAAAACCATCAGCTGTCAATAGTTATTTTCTGTTTCGCAGCAAAGTCAACTAGTCTAAATCCGTTTCCAGACATGGTTTTATGTAACTTATGGGTTACGATTGTACTACCAAAGATATCCTCTTTTCTTAAAATCAATTACAACGATTTTAACATTATGCTTTAAATGCATTGCTCGTAGGTTTTGACGGAGAACTTGCAGAAACATTCCTTGGTAGCATCGTCTTTTTGTCTTTTTCTTCGATGAGGATTAAGCTGATATCAAATTCATTTGACGAATTCACCATTGATTGTGGATTTATTGACTGAAGACTTCTTGTCTTAGGTTACCCCTTACAACAAATCTATACCCAAATGGACGCAGCTTCCACTCATTCTACCAGCGTAGTAGATGTCCCAATTTTTTTTATCCTCCTTTTATCCGCCCTACTTCTTGGATGGTCGTTTACCATAGTACTCTAAAATCTTAGAAATTTGGTCAGCTGCAGATCGCACTTTTTAGGATCCAAATAGATTTGCACATGATCCAAAGGTCGATGTCTGTTTTTCGTTTTGCTTCGCCGTTAAAAGTATATCCATTCTTATTCAAGCCTATTACTCACCTCAGCTCTAAATACGTTAAAGTAGCTCATATAAGGAATCTACCATGGTGATTATTGACATCACTGATGATTAGGGCTCGCGATTTAATTTGGGGTTAAGTCTGAAAAAATAAAACAATCAAGGCTTTTTGATTGTACAATTAACAACTCGTGTTTTAGAGGTTAACAAAAAAGAACCAACAAAAAGGAAAACCAAAAACCGGTAAAACAAATTAAAAAAAATTAATATAAAAAGGAGCCATAAAATTAAATTAAGCGTTGAGCTATGGTAGTTGTACCGCATAAAGTCAATTCTGAAAGAACATTATGTTGTTGCTTTTTTCTCCTGCTCAACACTTATGCTTATAAAACAAGTCAGGCCCGGAGGGACAAAGCTACTAACCGGTGGGGTAAAATAATCCCAATTGATGTTTAGTCATAACAACAGCATGGGACATCGCTAAATTGAAGCCACTCTGGGCCACCCTACCCAGCCACCCAACGACTGATAAAACCAAAGTTGCATCATTACAGTTGCATCATTGGAAAGTATTTCGAAAATGTACGTTCATCCCGCTTCCTATTTGCAGACTTATCACCCTATCGGAAGATGCTATAATTTTTGTAAATTGCGGTAAATGTCAATTCTACTTTTACATTTGTGAAGTAAACAGATACAAAATACTTGAATCGCTATACTCCTAAAAAACGCGGAATAATTGTTACGATTTTCTTGCGGAATAATTCGTCGGTGGTGTTGGCGCAGCGTGAATTTCGGCGCAGATTTCCCGGTCGTCCGACACCAACTGGGCAAAAACTACGACGTTTAGCCGCTCGCCTTGAAGAGTATGGGACAACACGAGATGCTGATGACCAGGTCTGATCGGCCCTGGAGCAGTCATTCTACTGAGAATGTCGCAGGGGACTCCAGCATCAATCGACGGTCTTTACAGAAAATTTTTGTGAAAGACTGTGAAATTTTCTTTTTCAGTCCACCAGCTGTTAGCTGTTGACCGCCAAGCGCTTGTAATCTACGCTCGAGCTGTCCTCGATTTGCACTGGCCGGCAAGATCACCTGATTTAACCGTTCCAGACTTCTTTTTGTGGGTTTTTTTTTTTTGAAGTCGCTAGTCTATTTCAGCAAACCTCAGACTTTTGAAGCCCTCAAAGAGAATATCCGTCAAGAATATGAGGACCTATCGCAGAGAGTTTTGGCAAGAGTGATGGAAAATGACACAAATCGGGCCCGAATGGTCACAATTTTGGCGGCGGCCACTTAGCGGATATCATTTTCTCGAATTACATCGCGTGATAACTTTTGCTCTACCTTGTATTATCGGTGAAAGACTGTCGCCTCCATCTGTTATTCCTTTAGGTTGAAAAACCAGCTTTTAAAATTTTGTATACAAGACAGCGCACTATCAGTGTTATTAAATTCTGTCTTAAGCAATCGGTGGAGACTTCGGAGAAACGTGTTGAATGAAAATCGATTGATACACCGAGAAGACGATTGTTCTACATGTCGAAGGCTTGTCTAAAACTCTGGTATGCGGGTCTCCATTCATCGTGATTTTATTCTTTTTTTTTCATTTCGAATTTGGGCGAATCCACCTCAATCAAAAACAGAATTTCAAACTCAATAATTGTTCGCTCAGAAAGAAAAAATACTCTTTAATGATAATTTGGATTTGACCTGGAAATGTCGCCCGCCCAAAATATAACTTAATATACAATACATACAGTTACTCGTATGTTATCTACACCTAGCTTTTAATACTCGTATGAACTGTGTCTGTTTTTGTTATCATCGACCAACCAAACCACTTGCGTAATGTCAATCAAAACAAAAAACATCTTTTCGCAATATCAAAAATTTGATTACACTAAATGCCAAAGTATCTGATTACAGGAGTTCTCTCCAAGCGACACTATTCCAATTTGTGTAAATCTGAAAAGAAGCGACTCATCACAAAATGTGATGGGACCTAGAACGATAACGAAAGTTTATCTCATGATTAAAATCGATTGCTATCAGATATGATTATTGCTGACATAACCAATCTGTAATATTGCGAAAGGATGTACACAATAATGTATGATATCCCATATGAGTCAATTTAGTGATTGAAAATTCCCCAGATCAACTGAACGAGACACTCGAAATTGTGTAGAATAAAGTAACTTCCGATTCCGAGTTGACAAATCAAATTCTGAGATCAAAGCTTGACTATAAATTACCCAGAACCTTCAGAGCAAGCTTTTAGTATTCAAAGTGAGTCCAGCTATTCAGCACAATTTATAGCTGTGAACCCCCATTCAGTAGTTTCCAGTAATCAGATTTTTTTTTATTAATTCAGCCAAAATGCTGGTCAAACTATGTAAGTGTTCAGTGTTTGAAAAAATATGTTTTTTTTTTTAATTTTTGAGTTAATTAATTAATTTGCTTGAATTAATCGTAGTTGACAAAGATGTGTTTGATAATGAACATGCACGTGCGTTATTTAAATGTTTGACAAACTGTATTCGCTGTGCGAAGAGACAAAGGTTTTTCTTCAAAATTGAAAAGTTTTAGTATCAGCACTGCGTAAGCCGGGTGTTGGTTTAAATTCAGGTTTAACCCTCTAAGTATAATAGTATCCAGCAAGTTCATCCGACTCTATTTCCGGCGGTAACGTTGTAACCGGGGGCGTAGACAATACTCTATATGTTTAGTATCCCGATTGCATTTAGACAAGCCTTGAATTCTCGAACTTACTTGGAAGAGGCTTAGGACTCAACAAGGCTTTAGCACAGCTCAGCTTTGCTTGCTACTGCAGACGCTCCCCTGTGTTCCTCAAAATTGTGTATGTCTTCGTTTGGAAGATAAACATAATCGATTGTGTCAAGGAGTAGAGCTTTAATTCCTGAGTACAGGAAAGAGGGAAAGTTGAATTCACATTTTCACAGCAATAGGGTTTTGGTGTCATCAGAGGTTATGTACTGATCTTATTCTAGAGTCAAAGGCAGTCACCACTTCTTGTTAAATAGAAAAAAACCTCCTAGATAGATTTTGGGAGGAGGAACAACAACCGGGACAAACCGTCTTTCAGCTTATTTCACCAAATAACTGAAAATGTGATGGCGAAACATTTTCACACTAGATTAGTCAGACTAATCAAAATCGTCGATTATTTCAAGTTCTGCCTGCACTTTGAAGCAAACAGCGGCTAGACATAAGCCTACAAATAATGTACAAATATTATGTACACATGCCTGAGTGAGACATTAAAATTTCTGAAAGCTTTAAAGTGTAACTAATAAGCACCATATTATTAGAGACAAGTTGTGGCTCCGCCACAGTGAGATTGAGCTTGGTGGAGTTTTAAATGATTTGCAAACTCCTCCTTAAAATTGAATTTTCTCAAATTCCTTCTTTTCAACAAGGTCAAGATTTGCATCCGACTAGGTATTCGATTTATGTATGTATGACATAGAAACGATTGATACGAGTAGTAGGTAGTTTGCTGTCATTTTTGACAGTTCTTAGACATTCATGTTGAGTATATTTCCTTATTCGTCGTATTCTGGACGAGTTTCATACCACATACTCGTACACTATACAAGATGCAAAGCGGTTTAACGTAATGTACGTACAGAAGATACTGTAGCCGGTTTGTGTGAAAATGTGCGGAAGATCCGGAATTGTCAATTCGGCATCGATCATTTTAGCCTTCTATAAAATTTTGTAAATGAGATTCCGCGGATTCAGGAACTAATTCCCCAAAACCATGGTTTGCGACGGAATTCTCTTGAAGCAGCTTATTTTAATCGAAGAACTGTGTTTAGTGACGAGGCCCACTTTGGCGCAATTTAGTTTGTGGACAAGTATTTTGTTGCTCAGCAATACCGTCAATGTCGCTACGGACGCAGATACATCGCTCCTACTCGTATGTTGTTCTTTGACACTACGATTGCGTATCACCTAGCAAGTTCACCTAGCATTAATTGAAGCCTAAAGCTATCGTCCGTCAGCAAATTTTAAAATCATCCATTAAGATCCGACTGCAATCCTTTTCTAGGCCAGACAACGGCCGAAGCCATTCCTAAGTACAAGATGGTGGAAAATTTGACTTCGGATTTTCACAGCAATAGGGGATCTGGTGTCATTGCGTCAGACGACCTCTTCAGAATGCCAGAGTCAAAAGACAGTATTCAAATAGAACATATTCCACTTATTTTTAAGCGAACGGTGACTTTTAGGATGCAGACTATGATACGAGTATAAATATCAAGTGGAGGAAGATTTATCAATTCAGAATAAAGCCAAAAGGCCATAAACCATTTTTTGAAGTCTTGCTTTCGCAAGATTGGTGTAATTTTTTGTTGAGTCATCAAATCACTAGTGGTCATTGAAAAGTTTTCGTCTTTCACGAGCTGACAGTTCCATAACCTCGAAAAGAGTGAACGTAAGTGCAATAGGTCTGAAAGTGGGAGAGAAAATGATTGCTTTTCTTTTGGGACGACCTGGCTAAATATTATTTTCCATCTAGGAAAAGCTTACGCAAAAATTTTGCCATCGTGCAAAAACAGGCCTTCAAAAGAAGGGTAGATAGACCATATGGACCAGCGGAGTTGTATGTGTTGAAACCTATAAGTATTCTGAAATGAATGAATGTTCGCCTACACTAGATATAGGTGGAGACATAATCTCTAAGCGTTGAGCTGTATACAAAGTGCGCATCAAACAGATTGGTCTTATCCAGCTGGAATATCGTTTTATGTAAGAGCTGGGATGGAAAATGTGACAGAACTTCTAATGTTTTCAACGAAAGACCAATAATGTTTACTACGAGTACCTTCGGGACACTGTTGAATTTGTTCGCTCTTATCTTCAAATATTTACTGCCACCAAGTCTGACGATGACATGAAATTCAGGTCAATCATCATCTGAATTTCATGTCATCGTCTCTCGCGTTGCATTTGCTACTATCCTAAAATGTGTTCTAAATATACCACCCTGATCAATAAGTTCCTGGGATAACCACCGTGTGGCGCTCGCATTATTCCGATTTGAGTACTGTTTTTTTAGTTAAGTTGGTACATCTGTTGTTGGAATCCCCTCTAAATCATAGCTTGACATTTGCAAAAGTTGCGTAGCCAAGAGTACATCTATCATTGTGTGTGTTGGCGATTTTTTACATTTTTAGAAATGGATTTAAATTTGCAACAACGAACTTGTATTCAATTTTGCGAAAAAAACGGAATTAATGGTGCGCGAATGTTAGAAATGTCGGGAAAGTGTTTCGGCAACATTTGTACGAGCGGTTTAAAAGTGGGTCAATCGAAGATGATGAACACAGTGGCAGACATCGACATCGAAAACCGACGAAAACAGTGATGGAGTAAAAGAAATGTTGGTCAATAACCGCAAATTAACCATCAAAGAGATAGCGGAGGACTTGAACATTGCCTATGGATCCGTCCAAGACATTTTGTTTAATGATTTGGGTTTCCGTCGTGTAGCAGCAAAGTTGGTGCCAAAAAACCTCAATTTCATGCAAAAAAGGGACCATGTTGACGTCACAAAAGAGATGATTTGCGAGGCTGAATCCGATCCCACATTCATCAAAAGGATCATTACTGGAGACGAGACATGGATTTATGAGTACGATATGCCATCCAGACATCAGGCAAGTGAATGGCGTTCACCAAATGAGCCGAAACCAAAAAAACCACGTCGTTTTCAGTCAAAAAAGAAGGCATGGATTACAACGGTATAGTGCATCATGAATTTTTGCCAGAAGGCCAGACAGTAAACAAAGAGTATTATTTGGGCATTATGAGACGTTTGCATAAAGTAATTCGCCGAAAGAGACAAGGATTGTGGACAGAAAACTCATGGATTTTGCACCATGATAACGCACCGTCGCACAGTACCATCATTATTCGTGCAACAATGCAATAAATACCATCCAACAGCCACCGAATTCAGCTGATTTCGCTCCCTGTGACTTCTTTCTGTTCAATCGAGTTAAAAAAAAACTATTACGGGGAACGCGTTTCAGCAGCCGAGAGGAAGTAATGGAAAATCGCAGGAAGCACTGATGGACATACCGAAAGCCGAATATAAAAAATGTTTCGAGGATTGGATCAAGCGCTGGCATAAATGTGTTGCAGTCGATTGGGATTACTTTGAAGGGACAATATAGATTTAGATGAATAAACTTGTATTTTTAATTTTCTGAATAAATTTCGGGAACTTTTTGGCCAAGGTGGTGGTAAGCATCGCAACATTGGATGCCAGGAAAGTTGGTGTGACAAACCGGAAGGAGTTTAGAAGGCTAGTTACTAAGCAAAGTTTTCCGCAGTACTTGAGTGTTTATCTATTTCTTCACAAGTTTTTTGTTCTTCTTTTTGCTGGCGTGGTATTCCTACCCCCTTTGAAAATATCTTAGTAAGCCTTGTCAATTACTTCAACGGTAAACCCTTTCAACGGGGAACTGGCGTCAGTATTCTATTTGCTCTTCCGTTCATTAACAATTGAAGGTTGTATCATTTACCATATTATAATTCAAGGCTGCATTGTTTTTCTCCTATATTCTCTATTTTTGCTATTAGGCTTAAGAAGATTTTATTTTATACTTTCCATATTAATTTTTCTATAGCATTTGACATATGTCTAAGCAATTTGTCAATCCTAATTTCTTTTTCAGTTCTTTTATTCGCTCTATTTGGTATTGTTCACATGGCACCATCATTAATTACTCCAGAGCCGTCTAGCAGAGGCCTATTTGCTGCAGACTTATTTAAAGAGATCACCACGACAAAGATCAAGGAAAATGTTGTCTTCTCACCTATTTCGGTACAAATTGCCTTAGCAATGGCCTACCTTGGTGCCAGAGGGGAAACAGCTAAGGAACTAGAAAAAGGTCTTCGTCTACCTTCCAACAATAAAACTGTCGTAGCTGAAAGTTTCGCACAAGTTTTGGCGGAGAAAAGGGGTCAAGCCCAGCTAGAAATTGCCAATCGAATTTTTGTTGATTCGGGATACAAACTGTCACCCGCTTTTAATGCACTGGCCCAGAAATACTTTCAATCAGAGGCCGAAACAGTGAACTTCAGTGATAGCTCCAAGGCCATAAAAATCGTCAACGATTGGATAGAGGGGAAGACTAAGAATAAAATTAATAATATGCTACAGCCGGGATCAGTGGGATCAGATACAAGCGCACTAATTGTAAATGCGATTTACTTCAAGGGCAAGTGGCAAACACAATTCAGCAAAGATTCTACCACAAAACTTCCCTTCTGGGTTAGTAAAACAAAATCGGTCCATGCAGATACAATGTACGAGGATGACTATTTCAATTATGGGGATCTTACTGACTTGGATGCAACTGCTATCCAAATGCCATACAAAGATTCCGATCTTTCTATGGTGCTGATTCTTCCAAACGAACGTGATGGATTAGCCAAGTTAGAGGAGAAATTAAGTTACATGGCTGTTAATGAAGTGAGCTTAAGACTGACTAAACAAAAAGTGGACGTTTTCTTGCCAAAATTCAAGATCGAATTCACAGTACCTCTGGTTGATATCCTCAAAAAGGTAACATTCATCAACAAGCTGTTATTTTTTTTTATCTTACAACTTAAGTTCTAATGTTTTGTAGTTGGGCATACAATCGATATTTGGAGATGGGGCCGATTTGTGTGATCTTTTTGAATCGGGACCTATGATGAAGATTTCTGATATTAAGCAAAAAGCTTTAATCGATGTCAACGAGGCTGGATCTGAAGCTGCTGCTGCTACAAGTAAGTTGTATTTTTTCGATTTTTGAAACAATATAGTAACTTAATTCGATGTACAATATTTTAGTTATGAAAATCAGCCCCATGTCGCTGAATTTAAATCAGAAGAAATTCAACGCTGACCATCCATTTGTCTTCGCCATCACAACTCGAGAAACCGTCTATTTCATAGGACACGTTGCCAACTTCTAAAGTAACCATATGATGGCCTATTACATGAATATATTTTTTACTTTATGAATAAATTATACAGCCTGTTTAAAATTTGTTTTATGGATTAAATTGTTTTAAAAATGCGGAGGTATTTCTTACCGAGGAAGGAAAATAACTGAGGTTTATTAGTCTATGCATCTCACAGTTGGTTGATGAGTCCATTTATGATAAACCTTAGAGAGCGGTTGCAAATGTGTAAAATGGCGTAGAACATTGATGGTTTGACGTTGTCAAGCTGCTTACTATTTTTTAATAGAGGCCCTAATATGGCCAGTTCATCAGCGACGTAGTTCTCTGGGACGTCCGGTTATTCCGGAACCCAACAGAGTGTAACTGATAGCTATGAAATTGTAGATTGTCCTTGGCGATTTTAATGCAAAGCTAGGAAGAGAGGGTAGTACTGACAGAAGGTATAGTCTGCACGGCACCACCTCCGATAACGGATTCAGGCTAATCGACTTTGCCGCTGGACGACACATTGTCGTAGCTAACACGCGATTTCCACAACTCGATATTCACGAGGGGACTTGGAGAACTCCTGATCAATCAACCGTCAACCAGGTTGCCAGGCCAACGTCAACTCGGACCATTACCTTGTTGTAGCCATGGTGTATTTTTGGATATCCCGAACATCGCAAATTCAAGCTAATACTGCGAGAAAGTTCGACGTCGGACGGCTACAATCGCCAAATCCTTTTCCGATTGAGCCCCCTTTAATTTGATAAGAGGTCCTATGCCACCAGCATCAAGTAACGAAGACCAGTGGCATTGCCAAGAAGCCATCAGAGATGCCGCCTCGGATGTGTTGGGTTTCACTCGACCAACACAACGAAACCCCTGGTTTAACGACGACATGCAGCTAAACAAGGCGCATGCAAAGCGGAGCTGCATAGAAGGATAGAGCCGCTCACTAGCTCTTCGAACAGAAGAGGAGAGACGAACACTGGCTTCTCAGGAGGAAAAAGAAGCGTATGATAAGAAATTTAGAGATGCTACTACAGGAATGAGATTCACTAAATAAATGAGATTTTATTAAAAGTTAAAAAAAAAAAACATGCCACGGATAGAAACCCCGAACCGAAGCAGAGACGAACAAGGGAACATCGTAGTAGAGTCGCAGTCGATGCTGAGGATTTGGAAAGGACACTTCTGTAGACTGTATAACGGCGGTGACGAACATAATATCGCTGCCAGGCAGAATGAAACTTTCCGTCCACCCGACCTGGATGAAGATAACCATATCTAAGTTGGTGGATCTGACGGCCTGACTCAGGAGCTCTTCAAAGCGACAGGTGATGACTTGGTAAAGAGCATACAACAACTCATCTATAAAGTATGGTCGGTCGAAAGTATGCTCCATGAATGGAACCATTGTTTATCCGATCCTCAATAAAAGACATCCTCTGAACTGCGCCAACTACAGAGCCATAAGTCTTTTAAGACCGCGAATGACAGCATCTATAGAGACGGTGCAATGTCGAGTTTTGGCATCCCTGTCAAATTCGTCCGTTTGGGCAGGATGACAATGGAGAAAGCACGTTACTCCATTAAGGTCGGTAAAGACCTTAACGCGACCTGAGACCAAGGATTTAGACAAGGCGATGAGCTGTCATGCGATTTCTTTAACATCATTCTTGAAAGAATAGTGCAAAACTCACGCTCCAACACAATAGACACAATTTTTCAAAAGTCCATCTAATTACTCGCGTACGCCGATCAAATTGACATAGTCGGAAGAAAGCACCATGAAGAGGCGAAGATGGATTTAACGGTCAACGAGGGCGAGACCAACTATATGCTGTCAACCAGAAAGAACACCCAACGGCGACGTCTCAGACAGTACGTCACCCTCGACAGATATAACTTTGAGATAGTTTAAGACTTTGTCTACCTAAGCTCCGCTATCAACTCAAACAACGGCACCAGCGCTGAGATCAAATGAAGAATAACTCTTGCCAATCGCTGGACTTTATCCAAAATGTATGAGGGTACGCTTGGCTGCTTTGGGAGGGTAATTTTTGGTCCCGTCTGCATAGACCATGAGTGCAGGAGGACGAACTGTACGGACTATACAGCGACATCGACTTAGTCAGAAGAGTCAAGATCCAACGACTGAGATGGCTGGGTCATGTAGAGCGGATGAACATCAACGATCCGGCCCGAAAAGTCTTCGAATCGACCCTCGATGGACAACACAGTAGATTAAGACAACGGAGCACGCAAGTAGAAGGGGACCTTAGCCAACTTAGCATGCAAAGTTGGAGGCAACTTTGTCTGGAGACGCTTTTTGTTTGAGGCCCAGGTTCACCCCAGAAGGTAGGGGCCCTTAAGTACGTAAGTAACAGAGTGTGATCTCGATGAGAAATGCGCGACGTTTTCAACATAATGCACACGGCTATTGGATTGAGGCTGAGACATGCAGCGGCCTGATACACATGGTGAGCATGAAACGAATAGAGACTATGTTCGACACAATCTTTTTATGCAGCGTGAAGAGAACACTAATGGACACATGGGAATGAGAACTAGATCAAAAATGAAATCTGCGAACACAGCAAATTTGAAACAACATGGCAAAGTTGATATATGTTATGTGATTCTGAGGATTGCGATGTCTTTTTAGATGCCATTTGTATGGTAAGTGAAGACCCCCAACATATTAACGAATTGTTATTAGATCCAAATATTGCTGAGTAGAAAAGGGCTATGAAGGAAGAAGGAAGACTTGGATTAGATCGACCAAAGGGCAAAAATGTCATAGGATGTAGATGGGTATTCCAAACACAAGTTTTTTGTGATGGAGAAATTACGAAAAGAAAAGCTCGTTTGGTCGCGAAAGGATGCTCTCAACGTTCGAGCATAGATTTCAAGGAAACGTAAGCGCCAGTAGGGCGCCAGTGTTCTATGCGTTTAGTAATGTCTCTTGCCGCTGAATGGGGTCTCATTTTGCACCAGTTAGATATGGTCACCGCTTACTTGAATGGACAGATTGAAGAAACAATATACAATGCCTGAAATGCATTCGACTCTTATGATTGACGATTGTGAAAATGGTAAGGTATGCCAAATGCAAAAAGCTACTCGTATATATGAGTTGAAACAATCGGGCCGACAGTGGTACATAAAGCTTAATACAGTACTCGTTAATATGGGGATGAAACAATTAGCTACAGATCCTTGCATTTACATTTTACGAAAGGATGGACACATACTCGTAGCTATTATTGCTATATACGTTGATGATATAATTATAGGATCAAATAGCATAGATCAAATTAAACTTTATAAGGATAAACTGAAATCTCAGTTTAAAATGAAAGATATAGGCAAACTCAACTACTTTTTAGGAATAGAGTATGGAAAAGTTAATTGCACATTAAATATCATTTGTCATATCGACATGTTACTTAATAAAACTTTGTTCTCCTTCCTGCAATCAGCTTGATTGGTCGTGTTTCACTTTATTTCTAGATTATTATAGGCAAATTCCACCCATTAGAATCTATCAGGTTATGGGCGATCCGCAGCCTATTTTATCAGCAATACGTGATAACGATATTAATTTATTTGCCGGGGTTAACATTTTCCTGAAATTTTCTATTGTTGTAATTTTTTTTTTGCGCGTAACTAAATTGATAGCTAATTCAAGTGCACTTGTCAGTTGTCCCACGGTTGATAAAATTGAGACCATCAAATGAAGTGAATCGTTTGAAGACATTGCCAGTTTTTCCCAGGAATCAGATAATATTCTTGACGAAGACTCTACGAACAACACAACAAAAGAAATGACCTCACAAATACCATTTAATCGCCTTAAAGGCAGGCAGAATGAATTGAAGTTCGGTGCAAGAGCTCACATGATAATCAAGGGTTTGTGGGACTATTGCCAGAATGTATTATCCCCCACAGCAGATAATAACCAAAGGAAAGCTGATCTTAGAGCAATAGATGAGTTAGCCTTATTGCTTGAGCCGTCTAACTACAATCACATAGAAGGAGCAAGCTCATGCAAAGAAGCATGGGATAGTATAGGGGCGGCTTTACCGGCACAGGTGGGAAAGTGGCACTGTTGGTATCACTTAAGCAAAAAGAATGTGCATCAATGGAAGACTACGTCAATAAGATGAGTTCACTGTGGTCAAAAGTGAAGACGGCAGGCTTTAATATAGACGAAGAAGTAGCCGGTTCATTGATGCTGGTAGGTTTACCTGTGGAGTATAAACCTATGATACTTGCGGTAGAAAATTCTTCAAGAAGAATTACATTTGATTACGTTAAGAACTTGCTAATGCAAGGCTTAATCTTTCAAAACGAAAAATGTTATTCAAGCGAGCCGGCTTTAGCCATCAAAAACAGAAAACTCCAAAATAGAAGCATTGCTTTTGATGTGGTCCCAAACAACATTTCGTTAAGAATTGCAATAAAGCTTGCCTTTTGCTACAATACAAAAATGACAAAAATGAAACCATGTTATTTTCATCATTGCTGGTTCAATCCAGTGAATTACCATCAGATTGGTATACACTCATTCCTCGCTTAACGGAATAGATACGTTCCGGGAAACTTGGCCGTAAAGCGAAAAGCCGTATAACGAATAAATTTTTTTGATACAAACCCATACAAATGCGATCGGATGTTCCATTTTTTTATAAATTAACATAGGTTTTAGTTTTTATTCCATTTAAAAATGCATAACAACTAATAATAAACAGAAATTCAATTCACAAACAAATAAAAGTACATGTACATATACATAAAATAAAAATAAAAATACATAATATGAAATAATAACGGATCTAATCTGAAGAGGAATATGAAGACTCGCTAAGCTGTAATGTGCTGTCACCGATACTTTCCGCTGTTGTGGATTGACCTGGTTTAAAAAAATTGTCCAACGTTTTTTGTCTTGCCTTGCTTTTTGCTAATTTTTCCAGTTTTTTATAACAGTTAATTGTTACGTTAATACCTCGACAAACTTTAGCGCTACGTTCTACGTCGGGATCATTTTGAAGAAGGAAATTAATTCCTTGTTCAAAATGAGAAAGCGCGTTAGACAAGTTTTGTAAGCTTAGTTTTGGGCATGTAGCAGGAACTGGCTCCTCATTGGGGGTTGGTTCTGTGTCTAATTCGATCAGTTCCTCATACGAAAGGGGTTCTCTATCTGCATCTAATAAATCAATCACATCACGTTCTTCCAAATCCTCAATACCAAGATCATTTGCTAAGGTCAATATGATTTGTCGAACCATCGAGCATCAACTTCAGGTTCATAAGTTTTTATGCATTCTGGCCATATATTTTTCCAAACATGGTTCAAAGTTGTTGATTTCAATTCCTTCCACGATTCACTAATGTTGTCTACAACATCTTTGATGTTGTATTTTTTCCAAAATTATTTAATCAAAGATTCATTGCTTTCATTTACGAGTATAAGTTGTCGAAAAGTTCTGCGTAAATAATATGCTTTAAAAGTTGTTATTGCACCCTGATTCATTGGCTGGATCAGAGCTGTTGTATTTTTCGGAAGACACTGAATCTGAATTTAAAAATTGATATTGCACCCTGATCCATTGGCTGGATCAGAGCTGTTGTATTTTTCGGAAGATACTGAATCTCCATGTCTTCAGATAATTCGGATGTCCTGGAGCATTATCCAATATTGCTAAGGTTGTTGTCTTCCATATATTTTTTAACTTCTGGACAAAAGTAATTTTTGAACCAGTCTTCGAAGAGAATTTTAGAATTTTTTTTAGAGAGATATACTAAAAGTGGTTTTAACTTAAAATCCTCCCCAGCATTAGCACCAAGGAGCAAAGTTAATCGTTCTTTAGATACCTTATAACAAGATGCCGATTTTTCACTTTTTGAACTGAAAATCCTATCAGGCATTCGCTTCCAATAGTGTCCTGTCTCGTCCACATTGAAAACCTGTTCACGTCGGTATCCACCTCTTTCAATAATGGTTTTTAAAATGTTCGGATATTTTTTAGCTGCGTCATCGTCGGCACTAGCTGCTTCACCTTTCATTTTTAAGTTGTGGAAATTGTGTCTATTTTTAAATTTTTGAAACCAACCTCGGCTTCCTTGGAATGTTACATCTTTACTAGATTCATCGGCAGCGCCACTCTTCCAATTTTCGAAAATATTTTTAACCTTTTCTTGGATAGTCATTTGGCCCATTGGCATCCTCCGTTGGTTATTATCTTCAATCCATATAGCCAATAATTTTTCCATCTTTTCCATAATACCACTTCTTAGTCGAGTTAATTTTGAGACACTTTAAGGTGAAGCAGATTGCGAATGCTCTTTAATTTTTTCTTTGTTATCCCGAATAGTTTGCACAGTAGACTTGGGCAGTCCAACAACCTTACAAATTTCTACGATTTTCTAGTCAGCTTCAATACGCCGTAAAATTTCTAACTTTGTTTTAAGCGTGATTGATTTTCGGCTTCTCTTTTTTTTGCATCACTCTCCGAATTTGATGAACGTGTCGGTGACATTATGTTTATTAAAAATTAATTACATATGTGTATGTATTTATAAAAAAAATATTTAACAACAAAATTTTTATTACGTACCAACAAATTCTAAACGTTTCCAATGTTGTTTTTTTTATCTAAACAGAAACTAAACACAAACGGACTATAAAAGAATAAACCTTCTGCTTACGAGCATGTAAACAACTGCAGCGACAACGCAGTAATTCATATACACATGTACAAAAATATGTTCTTTTTCGTTTTCCCTTTCGTTTTTTCATTCGTTGTTTTTTGGCCGTATAATGAAACATTTTTGGCCGTAAATCGAAAAAGTGCCATAATTAAAGTAGACCGTTATAGCGAAAGGCCGTAGAAAGAGCGGCCGTATAGCGAGGTATTGATAGTGGTTGTACCGTACATATGACAAAACACAAATCGATCATTAAAAATATACGAGAACCTATGCAAAAGGAAATAATTGTGGCAAACAATGATAGAATTTTAATTGATTGTGTGGGCAGCGTACAACAACGGGTGTTAAATGATGGAAACCAGAAGGAGATATCAATCCACAAAGTTCACTATGTACCTAATATTTGCGCAAATCTCTTATCGGTGAAGAACAATAAATCAGTTTTGTTTACAAGTGATGGGTGTACAATTTTTGACTCAAACTGGAATGTACTTGCTACAGCAAGTTTAGTTAAAGATTTGTTCAAATTGGATGTTCTACATGATGTTAAATCTTTAAATACTGAACCACAGAAAGAGCCAGTAATCAAGATAAAGCCCAAGAAAAATATGATTTTATGGCATCGTCGCTTTGGACACCCTAGTTTTGAGTACATGACATTCCTGAAGAGCAAATTAAACAATATTTCGATTCCAAGAAATAGTGTATGTGAAACATGTGTCAAAGCTAAACAAAGTCGTTCTCCATTTAAAGACGAAGGCAACCGCGCAATGAAATTACTTGAATTGGTAAATAATGACGTTTGTCAATCCTCGTCGGTGGAATCATTGAGTGGTTTTCGTCATTTTGTGTCGTTCATTGATGATTTTTCAGGAAAGGTGTGCATATTCGTGATTAAAAACAAAAGTGAGGTGTTTGACTGCTTTGTGAAATATATATATAAAGCATTGGCTGAAAAACAAACAGGCCACAAATTAAAGTGTTTTAGGAGCGATAATGGCACCGAATTTTGCAACAATAAAATCTGAGAAATTTTTGAGAAAAATGGAATTTTGCATCAGAAATCATGTATTTATAGCCCACAACAAAATGGGTTAGCAGAACTCATGAATAGAACAATTATGGACAAAGTGCGCTGTCTGTTGATCGATTCTGGGCTTCCGAGGCTGTTTTAGACAGAAGCTGCAATGACGGCGGTTTACCTCATTAATCGACTCCCTTGTAAAAGAACCGGAGAAAAGTCACCTGAAGAGATCTGGACAAATCAAAGACCAAATTTGTCGATGCTCAAAGTTTTTGGATGTCAAGCTTTTGTAACGTACCGTCTGTGAAGCGTGAAAAATTAGACAGCAAATCCATTAAATGTACAATATTTTCATTGGATATGCCTCAGATGCAAAAACATACCGGCTCTACAACACCCAGTCAAACTCAGTTGTTTTAAGCAGTCGTTCATAGACCTCCATGGAGATCACACGTGTGTTTTGATTCGGCTTTAGAAGTGCGAAAAATTAATAACCATACTTGTACGCAATAGTTTTTTCCAAGTGTTCGGTAGCCGAGGTGATAAAGACCCGGACAACAAGGTTGCCTCTGCAAAAGTTTTTTTTTTTTTTTAATTTTTATTAATAGACACAAAGTGATAACAAAAGAAAAAAAAAACAGTTCCATGAGTGGAAGTAAGCGGTCCGCTATCCCAATAGCGGGATCAGCAGATGGTATGATATCGTCTGATGATCAAACCGCTAAACCAGTCCATTCAACATCAACAACAACAATAACAGACATCGGCACAAAGAGGAGAAGGACGCTGAAGTCGACTTCGACTCCGAATCTCGATAAGAGCGCCATTTCAGCATCGTTGGAAATGCTGCATGGCAGAGTGAAGGAGAGGGCTGCGCTGATATCGGCAAGGGCAGCAATAAAGCGAATGAGGCAAGAGTCGGACAAGAACGACTGTACGCATGTACCTGACGGAGAAGAAGGCCAATACATGGGAGCAGACAACTGCTTTGCATCCCTAGCTGCGTCGGAGTCAGATGACGAAGAGGAAGAGGTCGAAGTCCTGTACAGTAGCATCAAACAGCTACAACAAAAAGTGCTGGCCATAAGAGCTAAGCAAGTGTCAAGGAGGGAGATGGAGAAGCAGCAACAACTCCAGAGACCTCAGCAGCAGGAAACCATAAACGCGGAGCTGCCACAAAAACAACAACAGAAACAACCGATGGAAAAACAAAAACTACAGACACCTGTACAAGAACTAGCAAGAACTCAAATTCGTGGGGGTCAAGCCGTTTGTCACGGCTAGAGCCAAAAGGGAGAAGCGGCAACTGCCGATTTTCCTGGTCCAACTAAGTCCCACCAGCAATCTGGATAGTCTAAGGAGTATTAAAGTCCCAGACTGCCAGGTTGTACATTGGAAGAAATTAAAGAGGAGCGAAAACATTTTACAATGTGTTCGCTGCCAGAGGTTCGGGCAGAACCTCTGGCAGGTTCGGCAGAGGTGCGGAAAGAACCACAAGTCTGAGGAATGCGCCCTGGGTAAGGACGGAGCATCTGAAAAAAGCCAACTCTCTTGTGCTTTGTGTAGGAACTCGGGACACACCGCAAATTATCGGGGTTGTCCCAAATTCCAGTACATCAAAAGAATAAATCTGGCCCGGCAGCAGAAAGTGGAAGTCAAACGTCCACCCGTGCATTTGCAAACACCAGCCGTTACTCCCCAAGTTACCTACACCCAAATGGCGGCAGGTAGGGGAAATACGGTACAGCAAGCGAAAGTTGCTTCTCAGGCCCCAGCGCCCAGAGCACCTGAACCAGTACCTGACATGCTAGCTATCTTGCTCTCTATCCAGGGGCAGATGGCTCAGCTACAACGTCATTTGGCTGAACAGACCGCGCGGGTGGATCAAGTATACGCGCTGCTGCCTGGCCTATTGCACCTTTTGCCGTAATGGGTACGTACGTGGCGGAGCAAACCCTGAAAGTCCTTGCAGTGAATGTTAATTCACTGATTAGATTCGAACGAAGAGCCGCACTGTTTAAGTTGCTAAAAGACCAAGCCCCTGATGTGCTCTTGGTTAGCGAAACTAAGCTCACCAAAAGACACAAAATGATGCACAAAAGATATACGAGGGGCGTTCAATATATTCTCGGTATCGATATGAAGGAAAATGCGAATTCAATTTAAATTGTTTTTATTTTTAAATATAATCTCCCCTAACATCAATGCATTTGTTACATCTTCAGACAAGCTTTTTTAAACCCTCAAAAAAATAAATTTCCTCTTTCTCTGCAAAATACCCATTTATTGCCGACTTGAGTTCTTCATCATCCGAAAATCTTTTTCCACGAAGACATTTTTTCAAATCCGGAAACAGGAAATAATCACTAGGGGGCAAGGTCTGGACTATAGGGTGGGTGTTGAATTTCTTCGAAACCACAATCTCGCGCAGCAGCCTTGGAAACTCGCGCCGTGTGAACAGGAGCGTTGTCATGAAGAAGCAACACACCCGCTGCGAGTTTACCCCGACTTTTCTTTTTAATTTCCTCCCGCAAATTATGCAAAGTGGAAGCGTAGGATGCGGCGTTGATGGTTTCACCTTTTTTTTTTGTACTCAATGAGCAAGATTCCCTTTGAGTCCCAAAAAACTGTGGCCATGAGCTTCCCGGCAGACGGAGTGACTTTGAACTTCTTCGGGGGGTCTGTTCCTTTTTTATGCCACTGCACGGACTCTTGTTTGCTTTCAGGGTCATAGTGGTGGACCCATGTTTCGTCCCCAGTAACAATTCGATCCATAACACCGTCCGCGTTCTCACTACACATCTCCAAAAGCTCTCTACAGCATGCGATTCTCACTTTTTTCTGAGGCGCTGTGAGCATTCGTGGCACCCACCTTGCACTGACCTTTGAAAGGTTAAGATGGCCATGAAGAATGGTGTGAATGGTACCAATTGAAAGCTTGGTGATCTCTGCCATCATTTTCACCTTTATTCGGGCATCCTCAAGAACAAGTTTTTCGACTTCTTTGATGCTTTCTCCCGTACAAGCAGTAGCCGCGGCGCCGGAGCGGGGGTCGTCTTCAATGCTCTCTCTGCCTCTCTTGAACTCACTTGACCACTTTTGTACAGTTGATAATGAAGGTGCGGAACCCTAATAAACAGCCACCATCTCTTCATGAATAGTTTTTTGACTTTTTCCTTGCTTAGTGAGAAATTTAATTACAGCGCGATGCTCAATTTTCACCATCATCGTCTCAGTTGCCATTATGATTCTGTTTAACTAGAGATAAAACGCGAATTAATAATCACATTTATATGAAATTTTACATGAATGCACTAAAATAATAGTACTACTTGATGAATAAGTCAATTTATATATACAACCACAGCTTCATCCCGATACCGAGAATATGTTGAACGCCCCTCGTAAAATAGTACGGAGAAACCGACCCAACTCCATTCAGGGAGGAGGCGTTGCGATTTTCATACGAAAAGGTATACGTTTTAAAAGAGTATACAGTCGTGTAGTACGTAGGTTCCAGGTGCTGGAAGCATGCATCGTGTATATCCCCCTCCGTAGTGGAAAGCGGTTGTACTTGGTGCATATGCACCTAAGGCTACTCAATCCACTTTATTTATCTCAGAGCTCGAGACACTTTTTCGATTTCTGAGGCTGGAATTGGAAGACAACTATTTTATTATCGGCGGAGATTTCAACGCCAAACATAGTGATTGGGGAAATAATACACCAAATACTAGAGGGAATCTACTATTCAATTGGTGGGGTCAGCACTCGGGCTTAAGGCGACGGAGAGTCCATCGTTTCCCAGATACGGGTCCTATTTGGATCTTCTGCTGTTCGACTCACGAATACAACTGACATGCACTAACCAACAAACTACAAACTGTCTACGCACTTTCGTGTATGACAGTGACCATTGCGGCCTCAGCACCGAAATAACTGTTCCGAACGAAATTGCGGAATTGCATGAGTTTGTTCAAAGGCATTCCTACAATTATAGTAGGGTGCGTTGGACACACTTCTCCAGAACACTGACTAGAGCACTCTCCTCGAATTCGCTCTACCCACCGTCCAACAGAAATCTGTCAAACGAGGAGATTGACAGGTATCTAAGACTAATGAACGAGACAATCAAACGAACAATGGACAAAACGATACCTCGGTACCAACACACTGACGACGAAGACTTATTCCGCAACGCAACTATTGACGCACTGCACCGACATAAAAGTAGACTGCTGTCAAGAGTAAAAACCTTGTACAGACAGTTTACTGACAGACATAACCCGGAGATTATGACGCTAAAGTCGTCGATCAAAAACCTCCAAACATTAATAAAGGAAAATTACAAAGCATCTGTAAGTTTGTATTGGAACAACAAAATTCGAGCTGTAAACACCAGCAACCTGAATATGTTCCCGCAAATAAATAATATATTTCGGAGAAAAGATCAAAACGACCATTTGTGTCTTAAAATCACCCGAACGACGGACAACGAGAACATACTTATAGCAGCAGGCATCGATCCAAATGAGGCCATTGATGATGACAACTTCTTTGTGATCGAGGAAAGTTGAGTTCTTGTGCACAACTTCTGCCTTCGAAATGAAATTGTGAATTGGCGATTCGAGAGCTCGATTTTCACCCAGTTCAGTGACGAGAATATGGCAAATAATGTCATCACCAACGATAGGGTACTACCCCCGTTAATTTCGAAGGAAGAGCTCCAAACGATCTTCGAATCACTTAGAAGTAAGAAATCAGTGGGGACCGATGAAATAACGAGCATTGTGCTTCGACATCTCCCACTAGAAGCAGTGAAAATTTATACCACCCTGTTTAATAATGCAATGAATAATGCACATTATCCAGCGCATTGGAAAACTGCGGTGGTGCATCCCATCCCCAAAAGAGATAAAGATACTTCCAATCCGGCGAATCTCCGCTCGATCAGTCTTCTTCTAAACATCAGTAAGGTTTTCGAGAAGGTGATCAATAGAGTCCTGACTAAGTGGGTTGAGGACAGAAATATAGTTCCGGATAATCAATTCGGTTTCAAGGCGAGGCATGATATCATTCATGCTGCGTCTAAACTGGTTTCTGATATCCAATGGAACAAAGGCAAGAAACAGTGCACTGGTGCCTGCCTGATTGACTTGGAGAAAGCCTTCGATACCGTATGGTTAGAGGGACTCTTTTTCAAGCTGGACAGGTTGGGCATTAGTAAACCACTGCTGTATATTCTTTTTGATATGCTCTCCAGTAGACAGTTCATCGTGAAGAATGGCGATGTGACTTCTGCTGGAATATTTAACATTAAAAACGGTCTGCAACAAGGCGCGGTTAATTCGCCGATCCTATTCAACATCTACACAAGTGATCTTGTGAACTCTCTTCACCATGCCTCTTACAACGTGACTTCGATAATATTAAGCGATATTGCGATGACTGGAAGTTGAAGATTAACTTTCAGAAGTCGGAAACCATTCTTTTTAGGACGCCTTTGTCTGGGGCCTCAACGGATACCAGAAAGAATTGGCGAAAGTTTTCTATAGTCGGACAACACGGACAGCCACTTGCTTGTCGAAATGTAGTCAGATACCTTGGGATCTGGCTGGATCAATATCTGTATTTTAACAAACATATAGATGTTGCTCTGGTTCTTTTGCCCTTACAAAGAGACTCTTTTATAACAGCCAACTCGATGCGAGGGTGAAGGTAATCTGCTACATGGCCCTTATCAGGCCCATGCTTGTGTTTGGATGTCCCGTGTGGTTCAACGTAAGAGCAAGTTTATTGGAAAAGATTCGGGTGTTTGAGAGGGCTTGTCTTAGGACTTGACTTCGCTTATACAGAACACCAAAGTCTCAGTACATAAAATTCTATCCCAATGAGGTCCTGTACAATAGGGCGAACCTAATAAGAGTGGACAATTTTGTCATTAAGTTGACTCGAAGGCACATTGCAAAAGCAATGACCTCATCGAACAATCTGATCTCTGGGGCTTTCTACCCCAATTATATGTATCACGAAAGAATTCGCTTTGACGGCTTTATTCCTCCAGAAGCGTTCCTCTATCTAGATAGTAAAGATCTGATCCAGGACAGATTGGCGGTGCCGCTGATCTTCCACGTCGCTCGACCAGCTGCGGACAGGCGACTCAACTTCGACAGAGACGTCGCACATGGCAGTGCGGAGCGTCTCCGGTTCAGTAGGGCGGTAGGGAGTCGCGACAGGAGGGATGTTGCTCAGCAGCACTAGCAATTTTGGTGGCTTGTTGAAGGGGAGGATGCTTCGTCGTCGAACTCCTCCAGTGATAGGTAGCTTCATGTGAAGCAAACTGGGCCAGCCTAATTTTTTTTTTAGCCATGGCCGGCTTATAGAATTAAGTTAGTTTTAAGAAAAAAAATATATAGAAAAACAAAAAAAAACTAAATAAAAATAAAAAAAACAAAAATATATATATGTACATGTATTTATATATTATGTATATACATATTATGTACTGTGAGCGTCAAAAGTGAGTAAACACCCACGCGATTTCCGAAGTTACATGTAATTTAAGCAAAAACATAAACAAAAAGAGGATTCCAAAAATACCAAATAAAAGCTTTATTCAATAGTAATGAAAAAAATACAAATAAAAATTCAAAATAAAATTAATGCATTTTTTTTTGTAACAAAAACTAAACATACTCCATATTATACGCGTCAAAAGTAAGTAAACATCATGCAACCTCCCATCGTTTAATATTAATCAGTTAGATTTACTGTTATAATTTTTCATAGATATTACTGCGGAGGTAAGTTCATCTCTTTACATCACTTTAGAGTGTACGTGATTTTAGAGTGATTGTGATTAAAGGCTTAATAGCAGTGCAATCCGATTTTTTTATAATGAGGAGTGAAATTTCTTTGGAAACGCGGAAAATTATAGTAGATTTAAGTAAAACCGGGAAATCATATCGGAATATTGGAAAAATAGTTAATAGGAACCATGTTTCGGTGAAAAAAATTATCGATAAATACGAAAAATTTAAAACATTGGAAAATTTCAAACGGACAGGTAGACCAAAAAAGCTAAATGAAAGAGAAGAAAGACAAATTGTGACTGAAGTGAAAAAAAAATTCCAGTTCAAGTGCCGTTAAAATAGCGGAAAATCTATCAATCACAACCGAAAAATCAATCAGTGCGAGTACTGTTCGGCGAACACTGTACAAATCGGGCATACATGGTAGAAGTGCTAGAAAGAAACCACTGATATCTAAAGTCAATAAAAAAAAACGTTTAACATTTGCAAAAAAATATATAAATAATGATATTTCGTTTTGGAAAAACATTTTATTTACAGACGAAAGTAAAATTGAAATTTTTAGAAGCAATACAAATAAAAAAATTTGGAGAGAAAAAAACAAAGAATTCAGTGAATAAAATGTAAGGAGCACAGTAAAACATGTGGGAGGTTCAGTGATGGTGTGGGGGTGTATGGCGGCGTCAGGGGTTGGGAATCTTGTCTTCATTGAAAGTACAATGAATAAACAAGACTATCTTAACATCCTAAAGAATAACCTGCAACCGAGCGTGGATAAATTAGGTATGCTTAGCAATTGGATCTTTCAGCAAGACAATGATCCTAAGCATACCGCGCGGCTCGTTAAGGAATGGTTGCTTTACAGGACTCCAAAACAGCTCGATCACCCTCCACAATCGCCGGACCTAAACCCCATAGAGCATTTATGGGATCATTTGGACCGGCAAATTCGCAAAAGGACTATCAAAAGCAAAGATGACCTAAAAAAGGCTTTAATTGAGGAATGGTCCCAAATATCTTCCGATATTACAAATAACCTCGTTGTATCCATGCCACACAGACTTAAAGAAGTTATAAAGTCTAAAGGTGGTCTAACTAAATGCTAACTCCTTAATTTAAGATGTTATATTTACAAATTCCTATAACGAATTACAGATGTTTACTTACTTTTGACGCGTATAATATGGAGTATGTTTAGTTTTTGTTACAAAAAAAAATGCATTAATTTTATTTTGAATTTTTATTTGTATTTTTTTCATTACTATTGAATAAAGCTTTTATTTGGTATTTTTGGAATCCTCTTTTTGTTTATGTTTTTGCTTAAATTACATGTAACTTCGGAAATCGCGTGGGTGTTTACTCACTTTTGACGCTCACAGTATATATATATTTATGTATGTCCATATTTGTGTTAGATGTAAGTAGGTTAAGTAGATTAAGATTTATTTTTAGGTAGTCTATAAGTTTGTTTTTTTTTTTAGTTTTAAGTTTTATAATAAAATAAAAAAAAGGTCATGGAACTAAGTTTTCGTTAAAAAATGTTTTCTTAGTTTTAGTATTAATTAATGTTAAAATTCAAATAAAATTAGACTGTAAGATACGTCGAAACACATAGTTTAAGTGTTAGGTTTAACTTAGAGTGCCCGTATGGGGCCAGTAAGTTATAATAAGATATTTTTATGTTATTTAATCTTATTTTTAAGCGTTTTTTGTCTAGCAAGTAAGAGTAATATAAGTGACGTAAATGCATAGAAACTGAAAAAAAAAATCTGTTGTTGTAAGCAGAATCATTCCTGGAATCAAACGGCACAAATAAGGTAATTGATTTTGAATCTCAAACTAATGGTTCTTTGTTGGATTATTCCGCATCAGGGGAGAATATGGCTCCTAATGACTCTCATTCAATAAGTGATTCGCAAACAACAAGTTCACCTGCAAACCGAAATGATATGGAAGCTGTAAATTTATCAAATCAACAATCAGTCGATGACTCACTTACTTCGCTCGACGATGACAGTAACGACAGTACTTGGCAACCAAGCGATATAGACGATGAAGAGGAAATGCTCCAAGATGTTGAACCTCGCCAGAAATCTTCTCGAAATCAAGGGAAGCTGAAGCCAGATTACATTAATTTTGCTTTCGCTTTCTTTGGGACTATTCCAGGTACATCCAGGTAGATGGATTTGATTATTCCTCTGCAAAAAGCTAGAGGGCAGCGACCAGAGATAGATTGGTAAACACGAAAGAAGCTCTGTTTAGATAGATATTGATTTTACTTAAATTACGTTTGTGAGAATTGTAAGAAGACAGAATTGCAGGGAGAGTCGACCAGAGGGGAAAGCCGACTAAAGGGAAGAGTTGTGGAAAAATGAAACGAGAAGTGGAGGATGAAAGTTATCAATAGTTAAAATAGATAGGGGACAACAAGATACTGATGAGTTGATGGGAACATTTGTGAAGATAAGGTTTAGAAATGGGATTAGAAGCGATAAAGTCCAGATGGAGTCCATTTCAACTGAGGCAGATTAAAATCGCCGAAGATAATGATATCGTCAAGCGAGTCTGATGAGTCGGTCAAATTGTTAATTGCTGCAATAGAAAGTTCGTAAGATTCGATAGGTTGGACCGGAAGAATATAACACTGCAGAACAATCAAGCATCTATGAGTAAGTGTTATTTTAACTGACACAAAGTCAAGCTTAGAAGAAGATGAAGTTGCAACGGGAGAGGATTCAAACTCAAGCCTGTTTTAAAAGTAATAGGTACAAGTCCAATAGTGTTTTTTTAATTCATCTCTTTGTTGAAAAACTCAATTTCATACTGAGTAAACCTACGTCTTGATGGTATCTAGAATTGTAATGGTAAAAGTTGACAGGGAATATCCTTGTTGGATCGAGGATTGTGCTGACATTTCTAAAAGAAAAATTTTCCAAATTCACCCTTATTTTATCCAATTCATATCCGAAATTCGATGTGGGTTTCGTAAAGAAATGTGTTTTGATTGCGCAGAACGCTAAACCAGTCGCACTAGCAATTAGGATTTCAAGTACTAAAAGACGACCAAGTTTGAACATTTTTCTATTAACTAAATTTTGCACTACAGGTTCAATTCAAGCACTGAACTTTCAGTAGACCGCTCCACCCAATCATATGAACTGTAGGTCCCAAGAAATATCACCAGCGAAAAATACCTAGCTTGATAGCTTTTTTTGACCCGAACCGCTACACCTCGATGTTATCCGTATTCATTTTTAATAGAATCATCTGCCTGCCTCTCGTATTATCATTTCGTAAAAACTCTTATGCAATCAAAACAAAAAAAATTCAAATAACTCAACATTGCTATCTCTAGAAAAAGTTCGCCGACAAGAGGCGTTTCTTCTCATTCTGATTTAGCGTATCACCATCTATTTTATGAGTAGTCAACAATTACGAAAATGAATCTTTTGCTAAATTCTGGCTCGGAATGTACTCGTATTTATGCCAAAAGTGCATAATTTCCATAATTGAATGACAGAAAGCGTAGGCTCTCGGAATCGATTCTTTTTCATTTGAATAAATGATCAGCTTTTAACTATAAATGTGTCAGAGCTTTCACTAATAGAACTCAGTACTTATAGTGAATTCATTAAATCCGCACGTCTTATTAATTCTGAATCGGAATTTAGCCGCCTTTTGTGATTGTCTTTTCTTTAATTGAAGCAAAATGACGGCGAAGATATGTAAGAGTTTGTTGAATTTTTGCTGCGCATTTGAAAGATTACAATTTATACATTTCCAAGTGCTGGTGATTAAGTGTGATTTCTACGGAATGTTTACGTATTATAATATTTTCATGATGAAAAATATCACAACATGACTAAATGAATTCGAACTGTGAAAAATATTTGGCTCTGTCCAAGAAATTCTTAAAATACGAGTACCACAATCGTGTTTTTTGTTGTTTTTTGTGACATTATTATAAAATTTTATAAATTTCTTTAAAAGTACTAAATAATTTTGCTCTTGCAAAAAATAATCAATATAAATAATAAAAATAAATATCACTATCTGCTACTTCTGATTCTATATAATTATTTACCCTACTTCTACGTAATTGTTATTCTTTGGATAATTTACTTACTAACTTGCTTAGATGGCGCTATTTGAAGCCCGCTTTTACTTGTGCCCGATATCGTAACAGCCCAAAGCCACCGAATCACAGTAAGGAGGTTCAAAGTCGAAATACAAGGTCATTTCCGATCGAGTTTCCGTCAATCTCTCAAGAAACGTAGAATACCAATGCCACCACTGTCAAAGAGCGCCTCTTATGCATTGGGTTTCAACCCACCCCAACAAAGGAATGCAGCCAGGCAATCCTGGGAAAACAACAGATGTACAGAGCGGCCCTGCAGAAAAGAACGAGAGAGGCTCGTTAGTCGTACGAGCAGAAGAGAAAGAAATCACAGTACCTGGCCATATTATTAGACCCAAGCAAAAAATTCCAATATTTTGCCTTTTGAGGTAGATTTCTTCGAACTTTTATCAGAATTGTTAGTTTTATGGCCTTTGTCTATTCCAAGAACATATATTAAGGAGAAGGACAAACAATTTCGACCAAAGAAGCAAAGGTTTTTTATTAATGTTAATAACTCTTTTGAATGCAGAATATACATTTTCTTCAATACTTGGTGTGTGCACCTTTAGCTGCGATTAGTGCGTTTATTCTTCGGGGCTTGCTGGGTATACATGACTGAATGGTGTCCTGGAGGTGTGTGTTGTGATTCCACTCAAATATGATTTTTTCGGTGAGCTCCTTTTTGGTGATAACAGCACTTTTAGCCATGGCCCGATCTATGAGCTCCCAGACGTTCTCTATTGGGTTCATGTCAGGAGAATTACCTGGCCAATCGAAAACCTCGATTTGCTTTTGCTCCAAAAAGGTTGTGATACTTTTGACTTTATGTCATGGAGCTCCGTCATGCATAAAAATTGGCTTTTCACCACCAGAAAACCATTCTGTCCGTTGGGGTATCACTCTTGTTTCCAGAAATTTTTTGTACTGATCCTGCCTCATCGTATTTTCTATGACGTAAAGTCATCCAGTGCCTCTACCAGATATCACAGACCAAACCATTATTGACGGTGGATGTTTAACCGTTGAAACGATACATTCCGGTTTGTTCTGCTCGCCTGGTCTTCGTCTCACGAAACAAATGTAGTGGCAACTTTCAATTTTGGACAACCGCAGTTACATTGTCTTCTTGGATCCAGTGTCAGTCCAGAATCCATTTTCTTCTTCAAGTTCATAACTGAACTTCTTGAAACTCCAACCAGCTCAGCTATTTTGCTCTGAGTCAGACTGGAGCTCTTTAAGAGACCACACACTTGCTCCACTTTCTTCGGCGAAAGGTCCGTCTTCTTGCCCATTTTTCAAATTCTAAAGTATGTAATTTTTTAATGTAACCCTCCATATGCCAAATCATGACATTAATACTTACCGTTTTATTTATTGTAAGATTTTACTGATATAAACAGCTTTTAAACATCCAATATTCAAAAAAATACTTATTGGAATATCACCTCACAATCACTACCGAGCAAATATAAACAGCAAATGACTCATAACAAACGGTTAAGCACACGGAAATTACTACAAATTTGTTCCCGCATAACAAAACAGTAAATTCAAATAAAACACAAGCTTACTTTATAAGCATTTTCGCAAAAAATTTTAATTTTTTTTTTGGTCTAATAATATGGCCAGGTACTGTACATAGACTCCTCAGAAGAAAAAAGAACGAGCACAAGAAGCATCCGATAGAAGCCTTAAAAAGATGCTACCGGAAGAATAAAGTTTGGAAAATTTACCAAAAATTTAAACTAACATGCCAAGGTTGTAAAGTCCGAACAGAAATCTGCAAGGTTGTATAAGGGAACCTCATAGTATAACCTCAGTCAGTGCACGGAGTCTACTCGTATATCAACTCATTTTCGAAATCTGGGTCGACGCAAGTACGCCCGACGACTGGAGCCTCAGCAAGGTAATAACATCGCGTATAGAATCCTCTCTGCCCTATCATGTTAACGCCTATGACCCTTCGTAAACAGTCTGACCGGTCCCTATCAGTGTGGTCTTAGGCCAAGAAAGTCGACAATAGATGAGATCTTAAAAAAAGAAAACAGGAGTTCCAAATCGATACACACCACCTTCTGCATCGATCTTAAAGCCGCATATGACAGGATCTATCGAGATAAACGATACAGAGCCATGTCTAGTTTTGGCATGTCTACCAAGCTCATTCGACCATACACGGTAACGATGGAGAATGCGCGCTGCCTCATCAAGGTCCGTGTTAAATCGAAGACATTCAATGACAGAAAAGGTGTCAAACAAGGCGATTCGCTGTCAAGTGGTTTTTTCAATATCACTCTTGAAAGAAACTCACAAGCTAACCATCTTCAAAAGACTCTTCAATTACTTGCATATACAGATGACGTTGATATAATGGGAAGAATACAGCGACTTGTCAATGGACATACGGCTTACAACTTACGACTATTGAAGCAGAAGCGGCAAAGTTAGGTTAAGCGGTCAAATGACTTTATCTATTACACCTCGTCTCCGCTATCAACTCCGACAACCAAAGCGGATATCATGCGAAGAATCACTCTTTTCAATCACTGCTTCTTTGTGCTTAGAACGCAATTGATTAGTAAAATCGTCCCTCGGGCAACTAAAATATAATATACAAGACACTGATTATCCCAGTCCTGCTTTAGGGCGCTGAAGCATGGCCGCTGACGAAAGCGGATGAAAATGATCTCGGGCGCTTCTAGAGAAAAGTTCTTCGGGTAATTTTCGGTCTGGTTTGCATTAACGGAGAAGACGTTTCAACAGCGAACGGTCGACCTCGTCAGAAAAGCGCGAATAAGACGTCTTAGATTGATAGATCGCATGAAAACCAGCAAACCAGCCCGGAAGGTTTTTGACTCTAGCGCAGAGGAACAACGCTGGAGAGGACTACATTATTTTCCGTAGCGCACACAAGTGGAAAGGAATCTCAGCCAACTTGATATGCACAACTGAAGGCAGCTGGCAAAAGATCGCGCTAGCTAGAGGGGTATGTTAGCTGAGAACCTAGTCTACCACGGACTGTAGCGCCATCTAAGTAAGTAAGTAAGAAGTTGTGCGGCTCTTACATAGAGGACTTATAGTATTTTCTGATAAAATCTTTTCACTCAATTTCTTAGACAAGAGAAACGGCTATTGGCAAGTGTAACTGTTCAATTGATTTCTGATGAAATGCCATTAACAGGGCCAATAGCTAAACCGAGGCATACAGCATCCCTACACACCCCAAAGTTATAGTTGTATATTATAACGTTCTGTTCCATTTGTCGATTGTGTTCAAATAATGTACCTGGTTACATATGTTCACAACGAAGTTCGCTGCGTTCTGTCTATGAAATACAATCTGTACCTTAGATGTCTTCAGCGTAGGAGAGTAATTACACTGACTTTTGGAAA
Source organism: Volucella bombylans (assembly GCA_949129095.1). Taxonomy (NCBI): domain Eukaryota; kingdom Metazoa; phylum Arthropoda; class Insecta; order Diptera; family Syrphidae; genus Volucella; species Volucella bombylans. Next base: position 109,195,950 of record OX422141.1, on the reverse strand, counting down.
ATTGTGTTTCACATGACAGGGCATCCAACGTTTTTGACATCAGAGGTCTCAATGAGATTGCTTTTGACCTTTAGAGAACAGCGAATACTCTCCATTGTCATTGGCAGAAAGAGGAAAACTATGCATTGCACTGTATCCATACCGTGTCTATAAGTATTGGCAGATGCGGCCTAAGAGTCGATAAAGAGATGGGGAATTTAAATCTGGGCTTTCGCCAGGATCGATCGTAGCACGACTTTTTGGTCGATTGACTCTTTATCAAGCATTTATATGTAGGTGACAATCAGATCCCTGAATAATAGATTTAGGTGCTCACACAATACTATAATTAGAGCAGTTTTGGGAGTCTTCTTTCTTATAAGGCATACCTTTCCCCGATCAACTAATCAAATGAGTTGATGTATGCTCTTTACCACGTCATATAGACCTACATATATTAAATAGCTCGGTTGTTATATCGTCTGGGTTTGGAAGCCTTATTGTTTTTAAGTTTAGTTAGGTATACGGAAGCTTTCACCGAGCAGTATGATTGCTTCGTTCTATTCAAACATCAAAATATGTTAACTACCCTGTGGAAGTTATATTTCCAGTTAATGGACTGTGACTCTATTATTAGGTTTCGTTTTATCCCTATAAGACGCTGTTCGGTTCTTGTTGGCTTAACTCGTTCTTTTTATAATACTTCTCGGTAAAACTTAAAAATGTTGGTCCTGGAATTGAATCTACGCATTTTGATTAGTTACTCGCTGTTCAAGTTTTTTTTTATTCCGGAGAAACTGATATTCTTCTGTTCTTCTTCGCTTGTAGAAATCATGAGTTACCAGTCCGTTGGCTTGATACGTTATTTTTATCTTTTGGTAAATTTTCCAATGTTTTTCCTGGTGTAGCGCCTCTCCCTTTCTTCGACCGCTCGTATCTCATGCCGATTCTTTTTTCTCTGGAGAAGAGGATATTTTTCCCACATCATTTATTCGTAGAGGCCACGATCTGCCCTAGTTTTTCTATGCAGCGCCGTTTCGTCTGCATTCTTCATCAACCTAAGGCACAATTTACGCCATTTTTGACGGATTCTTAGCATGCCACTGATTGGGAAAGGTTCCGGCGAGTTTTTGGTGTCAATAGATGTACATACCTTGTAGCAGCCAAGATACGAATGTGGATTTACCAAGAGCTACAACAAAGAAGAACTACTATGAGAAGATATAACGTAGAAAAGCTAAAATCGCAAGGGGACATCATTAGAATCTTCGCCGGCATATCCTTAAATCTTTCAACAACTCCTATGTCGCCAGAATCAAGTACCGAAGACCAGTCGCAACGCTGCCAACGTGCCATCAGAAACATCGCAAATGATGTGCTGGGTCTCACCCGACCACCACCAAGAAATCCCTGATTTGGTGAAGAATGCCCAGCTAAATGCAGCTAAATATGAAGCTTACAAAGACGAGAGCCGCTTGTGAGCTCTAGGAGCAGAAGAGACATGGATGAACACCGGCATCTCCAGAAAGTGATTTTAAGTGAAATTTTACCAGCAGACAAGAAGAATGTGTCAAGGCAAGAAAACCCGTACAGAATAGATGAAGATGGGCACCTTGTAGCAGAGCCACAGTCAGTGTTGAGAATATGGAAAAATTCTTTCTGCAGACTGTATAATGGCGACGTGATGAGGCCATTCCATTTAGACGATGATAGCCAAAACTTCCATCCACCTGAACAGAACGAAGTAAGAATAGTAATATTTAAGCTAAAATCCAACAAGTCAATTGGACTTGACGGCTTACCGGGTGAGGTATTCAAAGCTACTGGAAATGACTTTATGAAGAGCATGCACTAACTCATTTCTCAGATATAGTCTGAAGACTATACGTCTGATGAATGGAATCTCAGCACCGTACAACGGACCTAAAAAAGATTGGACCCCCTCTACTGCGCCAACTATTGAGGTATAATTCTCCTCAATATCCTCAGTGGAGAGGCTTTTTAGTTGAGGCCCAGGTTCACCCCGAAATGTAGCACCGCATAAGACATCCAACTTTCGCAGGTACAGCAGAACAAAACATACACATGATCCAGACAAAGCAAAATCCTGACGGTAGAAGAAGAAAGTTGGAGTCAACGGCTTTATTAGGGGCAGGTTCAGTAGTAACACTGTGATCTACTTCACAGATACAGGATTGTGCCAAAGGGTTTATTGCACAACCATATAAAACACTTGACGATCTTGGGAAAGAAAAAAACGAACAACTTCTTTCGGCTATGTATAATGCTCGGACTAATATGCAACCGAATAATTATTGAAGACTGACATCTACCGAAAACTGCTTGGTGATTTTTAAAGAGCTCAGAAACAGCTCGTTTTTAGAAGAAGGAAATCGGCCTGAGGCAAGAAGTCTTCAGCTTCAAGTAGTTGAGCCAACGAATAATTGCAATTCCCATCATGACTAACTTTGCCAACATAGCCTCACTTGCTTGCTGCTTTGAGCACTTCAACAAGATGTACGAGCAATGTCCTTACTGATGTTAAGATCGTCCTTTGTGATCTTAATGTAAACATGGGAAGGGAGAGCATTTTTGGCAGCGCAGTTGACAAACATACGAGTATGTACACCACATCAGCTCTGGAAATGGATTCAAACTGTTAAAAGTACCTGCGAGTCATCTGGTAGAAAACCACATTGCGTCTTAACTTAAGTATTCTGAAAGTCTTAATGTTTCGAGGTGCCAACTACTTTGTTATGAAACCAGATCACACCCCAATCTCAAGAATTTGCTAACTCAACAGTATGGGTTGCGCTCCCACAAAATAAATTACCAAGCCTTGAATTTCAAAAATTTAATTTTTTTTTTATCTAAAACTTAGGAGCAAATAATTTGACATTTTGTTCGGATACGCTGCTAAGTTATTACTAACTGAAAGGTAAAAATAATGTTTCAATATGCATACATATATAGGATCGATCCTTCATGGATTGATCCTTTTTTTATGATACTCATAGATATACCTTTTTTATGACTTGCAGCTGCATAAACAAAATACAATATGTACTCAAGTGTTATCCTCTTAATTAATTACGTTATTCCTCGCTGTAGCATGTGACTGACATACATACATACGAGTATGTGCTTTTCTAATCTTCTCGTTTTCCTGGAAATACATATACTTTGGATGTCGGTAACATTTTTTATGAGAGTCACGGGTATTTCATCGTGGTGCTCGTTGTTATCTCTAACATAACTCATACATGAGAATACAACACAGAATATATTATAGCCATAGCGACTGCTTTTCTGCGTCGTAATCATTTTCTCGCACCAAAGCGATTGACTATCTTTTGCTCTTATCTTGAGAATAGAATTTCATATTCAACACTTTTAGGTGTGAGCAGGTTTGTCTTGTAGCCAAAGTGAAAATGCGACTTTCCCGGTCGCCAGAATAGCAAACAATTAGCATAAGTAAAATTAGTTACGATTGTAAGAGACTGATATAGACTTTTCTGATTGAGTCTTCAAAAATCCTTCGAGGAGTCCTATAATTTCAGCATCACGCTCAGAAGACCACGGACAACATTGTCAGAAAGTTATCAGACACCTGATGTGTTTGGTTTCAGCCAACCAACACAAGGCTCAGAAGAGCTACTCGAAGGGGAGACGGGAGCAACATCGGCTTCCCAGAAAGAAAAATAAAGAAGTAGGTACAGAAGCGCGCAATTAAGGCCATAGAAAGATGCTTCTGCAAAAATGGTGTTCGGAAATCTGTCAAATGAGGTAAGAACCTTCTCAAGGATATGAAAGCCAAACATTTTGGAAAATTACTTCTGAATACTGTTTCATGGCGAAGACAATATTTATTTCGTTATCAGAAAGAATAAAAAATTTTAATTGAATGATGATTGACGAAAACTACGTCTACCTGACAGAAAAGAGGTCATGATAACGGGCTAAGGAGCCTACCAATTCATCTGCAAAATGTGATTCGCTAAAAATATGCCCGGTAAACGGAATCAAAGCATCGTTCGCCTGACTTTTAAAGGCATCTGTCTGCTTAACATCGCACATAAGATCTTGTCTGCAGTGATATAAGAACGCTTGATTAACGCTTTGTTAACAATAATCCGAAAGGTGATTATCAGTTATTCAGCTTATGGAGCAATCATCCGTCCAAATAGTCGGTAGCGACACAACTGGGCATTTGATGTCAAAAAAAGAACTGTCATGTAGTTTCTTCAACATTATTCTTGAGATATTGGCGCGCAGCTCACGGACCAATGCCGGAGGCACAATATTCCACAAGTCTGTATACACTGAGGGCATTGACATTCTACGGAGAAATCAGCGAGCTGACACTGGAGCGTTTGTGGCCCTAGCAGCAGAAGTGGCAATGGTGGTTTTATCGATAAATAAGGGAAAAACAATGTCAAATTTAAGTTCTTTTGCCAAGCTTGTCTATCTAGACTCTACTGTAAATTCAAACAATGACACCACCGTAGAAATCAAGCAAAATGTTACCCTTGCCAATTTTTGGACTAAGAAGGCAACTGCGAAATAGGTACCTCTTACAAAACAGCGAAGAAAGAACTGTATGAGACCCTCAGTGCCCAGTCCTTCTATATTCGGTGGAAGCATTGACTAAATTATCTAAAGAGGAAAAAAATGTCCCTGGTTGCTTTGAGTGAAAAAGATTTTCGAATGAATTTTGGTTCCATCTGCAGCGGTTCCATCATAAGTGGAATTTGCAGAGGATGACATATTGGCTTCTATACCAAAGACGTGTTGACAGAATATAAGTAAACACCATCGTCCAGAGTGTTTTCGAAGGAACAGCGCGGTAAAGAATACCTCGGCTTAGATGGCGCGCTTAGGTGGATAAGAAACTGACCAAAGTGGTTTGTGCATAGGTTCACTCCAGAACCTAAAGTAAGTAAATGATTAGGAAATAATCAAATGATAAAATTCATATGGTGCACCAAGACGCTTACGTCTTCCTTTCGAGTGAAACCAACATTTACGGTTTTAGTCTCAGGCATCTGCTAAAGTTTATATGTAGGTTTTGGTTTTGTATTTATTTTTTTTTATTAATTGTTATATGTGAGGCAAATTAAGGCCTACCTGTATTGACATATTTTTCAAACCATTTTTTCAGGAGCTACCAGCCCTGATTTAATTTAATTTTAATTTAATTTTAATGCATATTTTTTATTCTCTGCTATATATCATATTTTAGGTCTTCTTCTTGCTTTTGTTGGCATATTTCATACAACATCGCCAACAGTCGTTACACAATTTTCCAGTCAAGATCTCTTTGCTGCTGACTTGTTTAAAGAAATTTCTAAAACGAGAACCAACGAAAATATTATATTTTCACCGATATCCATCCAAATGGCCATGGCAATGATGTATCTTGGTGCCGAAGGAGAAACAGCCAAGGAACTAAAACAAGGCCTTCGTCTATCATCCAGCGATAAGATCACTATAAGCGAGGGTTTTGCACAAGTTCTAAAGAATAACAAAGGTGAAGCCCAACTAGATATTGCAAATAGAATCTTTTTTGATTCACGAAACAAATTAGTTTCCAATTTTAATGAACTGGCCGAGAAACACTTTCAGTCAAAGGCCGTGCCAGTGAACTTTAGTGACAGTTCCAAGGCCATAAAAATCGTCAACGATTGGATAGAAGAGAAGACTAATAAAAAAATTACCAACGTATTGCAGCCGGGATCAGTTGACTCAAATACTGCAGCACTAATTGTAAATGCGATTTATTTCAAGGGCAAGTGGCAATCCCCTTTTAGCCAGCATTCTACCCAGGAAAGACCATTCTGGGTCAGTAAAACCAAATCGATCGACGTTGATACCATGATCGACGATGGGGCCTTCAAATATGGCAATTTCATTGACTTGGATGCCACTGCAGTCGAGCTACCATACAAAGACTCGGATATTTCAATGTTATTGATCTTGCCAAAAGAACGTGATGGATTAGCCAAATTGGAAGAAAAGTTAAGTTCAGTTTCTATCATTGAGTTAGCTGAGAAAATGCAGGAAGAAGATATTGATATCTTTTTGCCAAAGTTTAAAATTGATTTCTCGGTGCCCTTGATCGATGTTCTCAATCAGGTAAAATTTGAAAAAGCACGTTCCAAACCCTAGTTTAATTTTTGATTTTTTTAGTTAGGTATCCGGTCGATATTTGGAGGAAGAGCGAATTTAACTGGCCTTTTTGAATCGGGGCCTAGGGTCTTTGTTTCTGATGTCCAACATAAGGCTTTCATTGATGTCAATGAAGCGGGGTCTGAAGCCGCGGCAGCTACAAGTAAGCTCTATTTCCTTGGATAATGAATCAATGAATTGGTGCTATTTTTTTTGGTTTTTATTTTTAGTTCTTAAAATCAAGTATATGTCGCTGTATCTGAATTCGAAACGATTTATCGCGGACCATCCATTTGTATTCGCCATCAAAAGTCCCCAGAATGTCTATTTTATGGGACACATTGCTACCTTTTAGATGAATATTTATATTTATTTAAATAAAGGAATTAATTGTATGGTTAAAGTTATTTCTTAATTTGTTTGTTTTTATATTGTATAACGTATTTACTTATATGTTTTTAATAGTAAAAGTAGTCGTAGCTAGTGCTTGAAATGTCATGTCAGTATGTAGCCGGAAATCCAAATTTATTTTACATCAGCTTTGGTGCCTCAGCTTATGTGGCGCAATTCATTCAATTTGAGTTGAATGTTAAAAGGCGACAACATTTTTTTCATCATTTAATAATGCTATTGACCCAGATAATATCTTAAACCTTATTCCAAGGTCACAAAAGATGTTCTGCCTTATTTAATTTGCAATCAAGATACTTATTTCCTTACTTAGATGGCACTTCATTCCGGGGTTGAACTGGGCCTGAATTATAATACTTTTTCAGGGACGCCAAGCTGGTTGAGCTTCTTTTTCACTTGTGTATACAGCCTAAAGTGCCTTCTTTCTCTACTACGTTGTTCCTCTGAACAGTGTTGTCCAGAAGCTCTACGTGTCCCATTCATTGGAAACATTGTATTAAATTTTTTTTGTGCAGCCCGTACAGTTTGTCGTTAATTCTGTGCAGAAGTATTTTCTGCTCCAAAGGACCAAGGTTTTTGATTTTGTCTATTCGCTCTTTTTTTGGATGAGTTTTGCACGATTCTTTCTAGGGCGATAAATTCACATGACAGCTCGTGGCAACCTGATGGAGGATAGGGAATTCTTCATTATCATACGCCACAACCTGACAAGTTTAATAGCGACTCCAAAACTAGACATGGCGATGTAAAGCGTATTTCTATGCACACTTTCATATTTGGCCTTGAATTCGACAAATAATCGATTTGAAATTCTTGGCTCTTTTCTTACATCTGTCGTAGTGTGAATATTTGACCGATGATTAAATTTTCTGACCTAAAACCGATATGAAAACCAAGCATTTCATGAATGGTTTTAGGTGCTCACATCTTACGGCAGAAAAGATCGTATAGACGTTTTTTTAGGAGATTTAATCCTATGTATAGGGTTTTCCAATAAGGACTTGACAACTTTTTTTTAAATAAAACGCAAACCATTTGAGATATTTCAAAATCTTTATTATCGGCTTGAAGTACAATCAAAACATTTATGAATGGAACTCGACTTCGTTCATATAGCCACCGCGAGCACGTTTGCAGCGGTCGATTCGTTGGACCTAATTTTCAACGACTCGGCCACACATTTCGGCAGAAACATCAGCTATTTCGCGTTCAATCTTGGCTCTGAGCTCTTCCAACGTCGTCGGCGTATTGGCATAAACCAATGACGTAGCCCCACAGAAAATAGTCATAGGCCCATTTCTTGAGATAACTCGCTCACCATACTTACTCTTCAATAAATCGATTGTAGTGTGTGCTGTGTGGCTTGTGGCATCATCCTGTTGAAACCACATGTCTTGCATGTCCATATCTTCCAATTCGAGCCAAAAATAATCGGTGATCATGGCGCGATAGCCCTGACCATTCACAGTAACGCGACGATCGTTATAGTCGACGAAAAATTATGGCCCAATAACGCCGCCGGCATGCAAACTGCACCAAACAGTTATTTTTTGTGGATGAAGTGGTGATTCATGAAGCACAAGCGGATTTTCACCCGACAAATAACGCATATTTTGCTTATTGACGAACCCATTGAGCAAAAAATTAGCTTCGTCACTGAAGATGATTTTGCGATGAAATTCATCAACTTGGCGCATCTTCTCCAGAACCCAATCGGAGAACGTACGTCGCTTCCAATGGTCCATCGGCTTCAATTCTTGAGTCAGCTTGATCTTGTATGGGTGTAAACCAGATCCTTACGCAAAAAAGCCATAATGTGGTCTGAGCGATGCCCAATTCTGGAGAATGCCGTGGAATTGACTGATTTGGATCATTTGCTACGGACGCCTGAACGGCAGCGATATTTTTGACACTTCGACCAACCCGTTATCTCACTGACACGGCAACATCACACAACGAATATGTGGACTCAATAAACTTGATATTGCCTGTCTACTAGCGCGAGAATTACGACCGAAAATTGAAGTTAAAGTTGCGGTCACCGACTCCGAATTTCGGTAGAAAATTTTTATAATTTGCAGACGTTTCTCGTTCGTGTACTTTACCATGCTGAAAATGTTAAGTTTACTGAATAAATTGACAGTGACTGTTTGATGATTAGTGAAAGAGTGCGTTCACAAATTAAATTCAAAATTGTCAATTTAATTGGAAATATTGGAAAACCCTTTAGTTAAAGCAGTCAAAAGTGTCTCTTTTCTTGTTATTACAGTTATAAAGTCTGCATAGTCTTTCTCAGCACCGAATGCGACTGTACTACTAGAAGCTTTATAGGCTTCCATTCTGGCTTAGTGCATGTTTATTTTATTCTCTCCCAATTTTCTCGTTCACGAGTTTCGAGCTATTTTTATTAATTTCCGGGAAGTTTGTACTGTTCGCTTCTTTTCTGCTCGTTGAGTTCACGAGCAGCCCTCGTGCTTCGATACAGCGCAGCTTATAAAGAATATAATGCTTCTTGTTTGGATAAGTGCACCTGCGTATATTCATCATTTGTGGCGGCCATTTGAAACCGAACACATCAGAAACATCTTCTTTAATGGCTGCTTGACAACCTTATCATTGGTGTCCTATAGTTTGTGAATGAGGACTAGGATTTTGAGAGACCATGAGAGTAATGCACTACTAATAGGTTACGCTCCGTCAAAAAATTTTACAAACCAGTATCCACAGTTTTTCGATGACACGCTGAAAGGCGGCTTCCATTCAGTCTTGCTGAACCATTTTGGTGTCGAAGCTAGAGCACTGTGCATTTGTTCGGTCTAGCAGATCATAAAAGTCATCTTTGATGCTGTCATACTTATTCTCTGTAAAGGCTGAACGAAAATCAGGGCTATTTTACCGAATTTGGCCTTATTGCGGATTATTATTAGGCATTCGTTTACATGCTGAAAGCTGAAGACTTTTTGCCAAAGTCTCCCTCGAATAGCAAACCCACACTCCAATAAACATTAAGGGTATTCATCTAAATGCCCAAGTTTCACATTTGTGCAAAGTGGCAATTTTGTGTAATGTGTTTCATGAACACACCCTCGAATATTGTGTGCAATGTACGTAAGCCATTTAAACAATGCACGGTTGTCTATTTGATTGAATTTTAGAAGGCTTTTGATACCGTATGGTTAGATGGCCTATTCTTCAAGTTGAAGAGGCTGGTCGTAAGTAAATCAGTGCTGTATATTCTTCTTGATGCTCACTAGTGACAGTTCATTTATCAATTATCTGCAACAAGGTGCAGTTACTTCTATTCAGCATCTACACAAGTGATCTTTGTGAGTTTTACTTCACTTCACTTCGTACTGGATGTTAAAGGTCAACTTTCAGAAGTCGGAAACCATTCTTTTTACGATGCCTTTGTCTGTGGCCTCTTCTGATACCAGGAAGAATGCTTGTCGAAATATCGTCAGATACCTTGGGACATGGCTAGATCAATATCTATATTTTAACAAGCATATAAATGTTGCTCTTGCCAGAGCCAAAGGTGCTTTTGCCCTTGCAAAGAGACAACCCGATGCGGGGGTGAAAGTTATCTGCTTCACAGCCCTTATCCAGTCTATATAAATATTTGAATATCCCGTGTGGTTCAACGTGAGAGGCAGCTTAATGGAAGAGGCTCGGATGTTAGAGAGGACTTGTCTTAAGACATGTCTTCGCTTGTACAGTACACCAGAGTTGGAGTACATAAAATATTATCCTACGAGGTCTTGTACAACATGACAAACCTAATAAGAGCGACAATTTCCTCATTAGACTCACTCGAAGACACATTGCAAGAGCAATGACCTCGATGAACAACCTGATCCATGGGCCCTGATCCCTACATTTCGAACAGGGAGAAAAAAATAATAAATAATAAATGTGTTTTAATTTGCAGTGAATTGCTAAATAAATGTTAGCAATTTCTGCGACATGGCTTCTAGGTTTTCACTTAATTTGGGGATTTGCAATTATAAACAGAGCATGACAAAAATGCCAATAATTAAATTGAATTGAATAAAGTTGAATGGTTTTGAAAGATATTTCTCTGTTTTCGATAAAAACAATATATCGACTTGTTTTCAAGAATGTATGGCAAAACATTCGTTTTGTGGTATAAGCAAGTTAAGATTTGTTTTTAAGACAGCTTCTAAAGTTTCATAATATACTAGCTGACCCGACAGACGTTGTCCTGTCTTAACTATGAATATTGATTTCGAATTGGTATAAAGAATAAACCGAAAATAATTATTCAAAACATAGTGTTTATTATTCTATTGCTCTACGATGCACAATCGTTTTATTTTCTGGTGCGTATATGAATAGATTTGTTGGTATGCCGACACGGGAACAGGCGACATACAACTGGCCATGTGAAAGACATGGATTTTCCAGATTGATGCCACAAACACCTAACGACTGCCCTTGCGATTTACTTATCGACATTGCAAATGCTAGCCGCACTGGGAATTGTAACCGAATGACATGTCGTTCAGAATCAAAGGAATCCGTGGAATCAAAATGTCTTCGCATTTGTTCTTCCCTTTCAAAATTGTGGCTTCGATGACGTTGTTCATTAATTTTTTCACTGCAAGTCGGGTGCCGTTACAAAGACATGGCTGGTTTATACTCCGCAGCATAATTATTGCTGATCCAATTTTGAATGGCAGATTATGAGGTGGTAATCCGGGCAATTCCAGAGAATTTAAGAATTCCGTTGGATAGTTGACAACATCATCTTGGTTTTTTTTTTTTTTTTTTTTTTTTTTATAATTTACGCGCGCCTAAGGGGTTGATACCCTTTTACTGTTGCCAGGGCGCGGGCGGAAAGATAGAAGGAGGAGAAAGGAAAATTGTTTTTGTAGTGGTTTGAAACTCAGGTGTGTTTGGTTTCTATGTTTACTCTCCAGGGGTGGGAGTCCGAATAGGACGGAGAGTTTTTCTTCACTCAGAGTGATTCGAGATATAATTCCCAGTATTTTTTTCATTGCTTGAAACTCTTATAACAGCCAAATCTACGTGTCAGTGTTATGCCTTCACACGCAGAATTTTTTTGTCTGAGTTCCAATTATACAATGAAAAACTGATTTTGCCATGGGCAGGATTCGAACCTGGACCCTCCGAGTGAGAAACGTTTGCTACTACCACTACACCACGGCCACCCCATTGCTGATTCTCTTTTGCTGTGGTTCTACTTTTTCACTAATATATACATACATATTTGCCTCTGTCCGCTCAACTGGTTGTGATTACCAGCCAGCTGAGAAGCATATACTCGTAACTATGACATTTCGAACGAAAGCTGGCTTTGGCTTTGTTATGCTTTCATTTAAAATGTATTTTTGTGCCGGCAGGAGCTCCGTGGCAATTACCAAACAACAAAGTAAGCTTATAATAAAATGCTTTTCAGAGTGCTAACAGTGTTTGAAGATTTAAAGAAGAGATTGATCGCAGTAAACGCGAACAAACAATCAAATTGTAGGTCAACTTGCGGGACGCCTACGTCACGGCTACATTTAACACTATTTTTGAGAGTTTATACGTGTGAGCAGAATTAAAAGCCATTGCTGTCTTATGTAAATGCTAGGTGACAAACGTTAATATGGCCGTTAAATTTACTAATGTTCCGCGCAATTCTCCTGACAATAATGAACACAACAAAAAAAGAATTAGCGAAATTGGTCCAGCAGTTCACGTGTGATGCCATGACGAAGGGAAATAGATTCCTTTTTATATACATATATAGATTATAGGAACAAAAAAAGTCCACTTACTAAGTCTTGAATACTAAAAAAAATTTTTTAGTTTTATTTGTAATAAATATTTATGAGGACAATAACAAAAATATATTGTAGGAAAAATCGAGAGACATAGTTTAAGAATTATGCGCAGCATGATGCCAGTAAGTTAAAATAAGATAATTTTAAGTTATTTAAACTAAATTTTAAGCGTTTTTTTTTTGTATAGCATGTAAGAGTCAATTTATAAAAAATGCATTTAGAATGAAACTGAATGCTACAATTTTATGCTTACAATTTGTTATTTGACCTGGCGATGTCATTAAAAAATCTTTCTTATCTAAGAAAAATTTACTATCAATCAGCCAATATACTGTTGAATAATAAACTTTCTTTTGACGTATGCATTAGTTCCCGGAAAATAATTTTTTGCAAGTTTTCAAATAACAATATTGGCAAAGTGATGAGAGAACTTTTCCCTTTTAGTGATTTAAAATTGCTCAAATCAGATGATCGTTTTTCGACCTGCATAATGAGTTGTGATTAGGAAATGCTTCTGGCTCATAGTCGACTTTTGACTATAAATATCCGGGAGTCTTAAAAGAAGGTGTTTAGTACTTGCAGTGACCCCATTTATTCAGTGCAGTTGTGAATAAAATTAACCCAGCTAAACTGATACAATTTTCAATTAGTAATTCGAATAAAGGCAACATGATGACCAGAGTCTGTAAGTGTATAAGGTTTCAATCACTTCTGTGTTGATATTTGTTAATGAAAGTGAATATCAGCTGGATCGGTGCACCAGAAATTAGTTGAACTGAATTGAACTACATCTTATGATTTCTGTAATCCAGCAATACAGTTGGTCAGTGCTACAATATTTATTGCGCATAAGTATTTATAGCACAAGCAAGAGCGGATTAAAATTTTGGAGGAGCGCAAGGTCACATCTATAATCTTTCATCCGCCTGGGTTATGGTATTTAGAGAAAAGCGTAAGCTCGCCCTCGAGTGATCCTGGGATTGCTTGATAGGAGATCTCCACGGTACATGTTGATATAGTTAGCTCCCTCTACAGATAGGCCGTCTTCGTCGCCATTTGCACTCCTCATCATATACAATAGTTCACATTAGCTGCTGATTTTGTCTAGCTTTGGATTCAAATTGTTCTGCCATTCGCTTCTGCCCAAAAATGTTCTCCGAAAATGCTGCCCTTATAAATTGAATCAAACTGTCTAAAAAGCTCCTGCTCTAAGGTGATCAGACTGCATCAAAACAAAATCAATTCAATTCTTGATTCGAGTGTCTGTCTATTAGAACAGAAACAAAATTTTATTCCCAACAATCCCCAATTAATTCGTGTGAGACCGTCTTTTTAGTCGCGCTCTTCGCCGTGTTTGATCTTCATTGAATACTTACCAATCGTTCCGCTCAATATTTGCCTGCCGTAAATATCATACTGTATCCACGCCGGCAGTTAAGCGCTTCGACGCTTCCAAAAATTCACTGATATGGTTAAACACTCATTGTTCGTCATTTTTCAAGCTTTCAAAATTGTATATTTGGTAAAACCAATATACGAGTACAATAGACAGGCATCTATGTATATGAATTGAAGTCCGGATCCTGGAAAAAACTTAAAAAACAAATTGTTACTTTTTAATAACAATTTTGCCAAGTGCAATACAGTGGGGTAGTGAACCGGAGAGAAAGGAAGAGCAAAGGGTAGTCTAAAGGGGGAGTTTGGTTAAGTGATAGATTAAGTTAACTTCGCTTAGCATTCTGGCATATTATAGATTTATTCTTGACTCGTTCAGTAAGCATTAACACAGAATAATGGAACAGATTTAAGATTTCGTTGGTTAATGTTCAATAAGATGAATTGCAATAGATAAGGAGAATCAACGTTACTAGTTAAAAGTTGATGAAAATGTCATAAAGTTCACAACGTTTTGTAAGAGGTATCAGGTAGGTTGAAGCTGCCAGCTCTAGGGAGAACTTTACAGATTTACCGCTCAAAATATGGGCGTTCTAAAAAGGTGACCAGATTTGAAAGCGAAAAAAGGTTATATGTATTTATAAAAGGATTTAGTAGCATATGGGTCCCAAATTTCTCGGACCAGCTATTGATGAAACCGAGAGCAGAGTTAATTTTTCTTATGATGTTTTCTTTTAACCTACTGAAGTTCAGTTACATAGTTCAGGTATTAACATATAATACCTAAATTAGGCATATGTCTGTCACTATGGGAACAGTTTTGTTATGCAATAATTAAATTAAGTCTGGGGTAAAATGTGAGCCGTTCTCGAAGAAATTGTTTGGTGCTAAGTGAAAAATGTTTATAGGTTTGTAACTAAAAACAGACAAAGGGAGAGGAAAAATGCCTGATGATCTTCATCAGATCATCATTTGTATACACTGATATACCATTAACGAATTGAAGATAATGCAGTTTACGTCGCAAATTGTCAAGACAAATAACAGTAGACCGAGATGACTTCATTGGGGTACGCCAGACTTTACGTTTATGGACTTAGATGCTGTGGAACTAAAGAGGAAGCTCTGGTGTCTTTCTTTTACGTATGAAGTAATCCACATAATGAAATCAGATTGCAATCCAAGAGGTTTTAATTTGAGGAGAATAACTTTATGCGAAATTTTGCCAAAAGCTTTACTGAAATCCGTAGTAATTAAATAAACTTGTTGGCCATCTTCTAGAGCACACAGAGTACTTAATACGAATTTTGTTAAGTTTGTGGATGTTGAACTACCCTTTAAAAATCCGTGTTAGTTTTTTGAGAGAATGGACTTACAATGTTGAATCAAAATACAAGTTTTTTCTGTAGAAAACAATAAAATAAAATCAATTATTTTCGGTATGTTGTGGTTTTATTAGAAAGAGCAAATATTCCCATTAGTTACGGAAAACGATTTCATTCATCTGGCTATCTCGGCTGGCTTCGCAATAGCGCATCCTGTCAATCCAATTTTCCAAACCCTTCTTGACTGTTTCCGACTCTATCTCCTGAATGGCTCGGACGGGCTCGCTTTAGGAGCTGGAATCATTTTTGGATTGTTCACGTAACATCGGTCTTTAAGGGCACGGCACAAGTTAACATCGCCAAGGCGGTTGATAACACTATTATCGAACTTAGGGCTCAAAAGGCGGGTTTTCCGATCCTAAGATCCGAGATGAAATGTGCCTCGTCAGAAAAAATGATATTTCGGCCAAATTCGACGTCCGATTGGAGCTGCTGTGAGGTCCAAACTGAGATGCGATAAGCAAGCGAATGGTGGTTTACTCTTGTTCCCGAAGAGCTTTGCAATGGAAGACAGTTTTGTTTTGCGATGAACCCTTGATTAAGGATTTTATCTTTTCGGCTTTTCTTACGTAGATTTTGACTAGTTCTTGGGTATTGATGAATTGCGTTGGTATTTGGTTCGACTTTCTTCATTGTTGCTTTGCAGTTTCCACCAATATGATTAATTTGATTACTTCGTTGTTGTGCAGTTTTAGACGTCCCGTCTAGTTGAATCTGTAGAAGTTGATTTGTCCCCGAGCTTGATGTGTCTTGCCTATATGTCCGCTGAAATTGCATGCACATCATAGTGGCTGGCTGTTTTTGCTGGGATCTGAGACGTGCTAGAATTCCACAGCAACTTCCCCTATTCTTCCTTTATGGTATCAGGCTCTGTTGCTTTCAGTACGTTATGAAATTCGATGTCGGTGATTTTTTGTACCACATATTAGACCACTGTGTTCTCTTCTAACTGACACTTTGAAGCAATGGCTCCTACCTCATACTCAAGCTCTTCTTTAACCTCACACGGCTTAGCTTCTTATAACGTCAAAGCTCATGAACATCAGCTGCCTTTCGTTGGCTCAATAAGGACTATATTTTTCCAAATCTTTGCTGCTTCTGATAACTATCCATCTGCGGCCCACATAACCTGTATTTCTTCTTTCCTCTTCCAAGAAAATCCTCAGGTTTTGAGCTCTAAAGCATTTCAGTTGTATCCTTGACTTTGGATCTATTTCTTGAACTGATCTCTCACCTGCATAACTTACTTCTATTGTTTGTTTTTCCACTTCGTTTCCCTCTGTAATGGTCTCTCATACAGCTAGCTAGGGATCGAGCTAATTGGAGATGCATTTTGGTGAGGCACAGGACCGCCCAGGGCTGTAAAAGTTCACCAAAACTAAAATTAAAATAAGTCTGCCTTTGTCATTACTTTTCTTATATCGAATGTATCAAAAGGAATGCAATATTATACAATTTAATATTTGAACTACTTATATGTATGTATCTAAGAATATTTTGTGTCTCTAGGTCTCCTACTCGTTCTTATTGGCGTAGTTCGTATGCCACCATCAGCATCTGTTACGCAATCTTCCAGTAGAGGCCTCTTTGCTGCTGACTTGTTAAAACAAATTTCGAAACCAAAAACTAATGAAAATGTTGTCTTCTCACCAATCTCTATCCAGATAGCCTTGGCAATGCTCTATCTTGCCGCCGAAGGCCAAACAGCTAGCGAGTTGGAAAATGGCATACGTCTACCATCCAGCAATAAAGTTACCGTAGCTGAAAGTTTTGCACGGACCCTTAATGAGAATAAAGGTGAAGCTCAGCTAGATATAGCCAACAAGATATTTGTCAAATCCGAATATAAATTGTCTCCCACTTTCAATGAACTTGCCAAGAATTATTATCAATCAGAGGCCGAGGCGGTGAACTTCAGTGATAGCCCGAAAGCTGTTAAAATAGTCAACGATTGGGTAAAACAAAAGACTAACAATAAAATAAGTAACATTTTGCAACCCGGATCAGTTAACTCAGATACAGATGCGCTTATTGTAAATGCGATTTATTTTAAGGGCAAATGGAGTTCACCCTTCAATAAACTTATGACACGTAAACGTCCTTTCTGGGTTAGTAAAACTCAATCAATAGAAATTGATACTATGTCCGGCAATATAGCCTTAAAATATGGAGATTTTACTGACTTGGATGCCACTGCCATTGAAATGCCATACAAAAATTCGGATCTTTCCATGTTACTGATTTTACCAAAGGAACTTGATGGATTGGCCAGGTTGGAAGAAAAGCTTAGTTCAATTGCAGTCAATGACTTGCCTTCGAGAATGCGTAAAGAAAATGTAGATGTCCTAGTGCCTAAATTTAAAATTGAATTCTCAGTTCCTTTAGTGGAGGTTCTCAAAAAGGTTTGTCTTGAAATGAATATACTCGTTCATAACATATTCTGAACTTTCAGACCAAATTTTTGACATATTTTCTTATTTAGCTGGGTGTTCCATCGATATTTGATTATACAGCAAACCTATCTGGCCTTCTTGAATCGGGGCGTAATGTGATAGTTTCTGATGTTCAACATAAGGCTTTTATTGATGTTGATGAGGCTGGTGCAGAAGCAGCAGCAGCTACAAGTAAATTAAATCGCGTTACTGTATTATGTAAATAAGTAAAAATCTATTAAATATCTTTTCAGTTATTAATACCAGTAGATCATCTTTGAATTTGAATCAGAAGAGATTTGCTGCAGACCATCCATTTGTGTTCGCCATTATCAGTACAGATACAGTATATTTTGTGGGACATGTTGCTAAATTCTAATGAAACGATAGGCCTGTCGAATAAACTCTGCAAAAATTATCAAATTGGCTTTCTTTTAAAAGAGTTAAAGTGCCTGATCCATCAATCTTCTATAAAAAAAAATCTGTCACCTTCAGTTGAATAATCTGTGAAAACTGTATTAAAGCAAAATTCCCCTACAAAAAAAATTGATGTCGTCTACGCGGGTTTATATTTAAAAAATATGTAGTTATGCAGATGTAAGCGTATATTCTTCTCAACATGTTGTATGGAATAATCTATTCGAAATATCGTCGATCTCTTTTTTCAGATATGTATGTAGTGTAGATTCTCTACTACCAGCCTTCCTCTGCTTTGGTGTCTTCTCAACTTTTTGGAAGTGGCATGGAAGCTCAGTAAGGCCAAGCGCAAATACTTCGCTCCTCGACCACTTATTCGCAATATAGTACATTGCCATCAGGATTGCGCATATCTCCGTTTAAAAAACAAAGTTTTCTTTTTTTCGAGGGTTGGCACCTAATGTTATGTTCGTCAAGAAAACACCAACGCCGCATCGTAGATTGTTTTTGGAGACATCCCTGAAGACACCACTGCATTTCTTTCTTGGCTGACATTCTAGCCAAAAACATAGCAGTAAAGCGCATCTTGAGTTAGACTACGTAGGGGAACCCGGCCTAAATTGGACCACTTTAAGCAAAATGTCCTATATCTCGTCTGAAACCTAATAAAATAGATTCAACAACATATCCAAAGTAAAGAAGAATCAATTACCTATACTTTACAAGTTTCTCAATGTTAATCAATCTCAATAATCAATAAGTGCTGAAAAAATGGATTTTTAAAAAGTGCTGTGTGTGCTATTTCTAATATATACTACGAGTAGTATAAAATGGCACACCAGTATACCAAAGTAAAAAAAACTTCATTACAAATTTTATTTAAAAAAAAAAAAAAAATCATAGATAACATTGCACGTATAAAATAAAATTGTACATTAGGTGTATATAAAATACATTAGCAAAAAAAAAAACGAACTCCATCAGTCTTTTGAGGAACATCTGCGCATTCTGTATGCGCAGGCATTTAGAACATTTTATCCAAGATTCGCCAGGCTTCGATCGACTACAGTAAAGACAAGCTGTATCCTATTCGCTGGCTTGAAAATCATGTTCGGAATCGCTTTCACACAAACTTTATTTTTTTGCTGCTTTCCTAGCTTTGATGGATTTCTTTTCGGCAACTTTGGCCTTGACTTCATCTACGTATGGAGTGCTAGTCAAAATTATACTGCCTTCAGCTTTCCGCTTTCGCACGTTATCGTCAGAAAAATGTGGTACAGTTAAAACGTTAATTGACTTAATTTAAAAGCCTGTGTTGGAGAAGCAATGCGGCGGTGTTGTTTCCAAATTTTTTATATCTCTCAGAGGTGAGGTTAGAAAACTGTCAATATTTGTCTGAGGAAGAATATCTAGTGTTTCAATAGGCGGTGGTGTATTTTCATCAACAACCAATTTGGACTGTCAGTAACTGGAATAAATAAATGGAATAAATGCTACTGCAAATAAATGATCAGGAAAAGCATCTTTATTTAGTGGCCATACGCCAACTTTTTTAAAACGACTGACAGCATTTAAAACAGATGCTTATTTACCATAAGCATCTTTAAATAATGCAGCTATCTGATACTGTGTAACAACCCTACCCGGATGATTTCTTAACCACTTACTTATTTCCTGGTATTACAACAATATACGCGATTCTAGAAACACTATATGTTCAACTAGCTCTTCCTCCATAGCTATCGAAAATGTATTGTTAAACCTTTCTAGATCCTTTTGTGTGTCTTTTATTGCTTTATTTGTATTCCTTGTTAGCCTTCGTAAGGTACTTTTTGGAACCCCAAACGA